>JAILYB010000034.1:3891316-4556645 GCA_021437785.1 Rhodomyrtus psidioides
TGAAGCATAAAGACATATCCAAGATAAGCACAATAGGCAATTTATACTTAAATTTTTGCCACAAATTTATACTTAAATTGGCTTATGAAAGAAGGTTGAATAACCCCTAGTCTGCTCCATGATGGTGCTAGTCATGCAGAGATGGATTGAACATAAGCTCAATGGTACTGCACCACGAATTTTGCGCTTAAATTGCTTGCTAATGTATTTAAAAAACAAAAATACAAAAGTCCAAAACACAAAATCATGGAATTGAACGACGAGTAGAGATGTCAAACGGGTGGGTCAAGTGAAATAGAATATAATTAAACATAAAGTAAGGTTAATTAGAAGGATAAAACATATATGGATTGGAATCATAATGTTATTCTTTGATGGCATCTCAGCTTTTGTGACACTTAAGTAGAGAGAATGCTGGCTAACAAAGTGCATGACACAAGGTATTACTTTTTATGAGATGTTATCTATCTGTCACACTATCATATTGAATCCATATCAATAGAGTCAAAAACACTCATGACAATGGATGACTCTTTATCTATTGATGCAGTTACTGCCATGATTCGGTGTTTGAGACTTTATGAAATCAGATTGCCTATTAAGAATAATCTCTACACTAGCATAAAGTTGCATACATACAGTACAATTTCAATTAACATAGCCCAAGTGGGACAATGTAAGAGTTTTTCTGTTGTTTGCTGCATTAATTGAGATTGTAATTAACTATATTACGGAGTTGGTCTAATAAGGTGAGTTATAAAGATTCTTAATAAGACTAATATGGGTCTGGCTGGTGTGAGTTGAGTTGAACTTGGCTCTTGATTAAAGGGCATAGCTGAAAATTCTATAAATAACAATCAAGTCTCTCCTCTAACCCTAATGCATATAAACAACCTCACATAAGGAGCAGTCACAGAATTGCTTCATGAGGGATATTTTAGGAGCCAACACACAATCACAAAAAAGTAAAGCATAAAAACGAGAAAAAAAAATTGAGACACTAAGTTTTATCCTGGTTCATGCTTAAATTAGGGTTACGTCCAGTAGAGGATTCCTCTATAAGTAACATATCGCTCCTCTCTGTTACACCCCTCAATTACAAAAGAAAGAGATAATATATAGCAGTGCTATTCATAGGCCCATGCACATGGGCTCAAACTATAAAAGCTATCTAATATTCAGAAGAGTATGAACCATATCTCAACGGGGTAGTCTCATTGAGCTAGCGATACAAAGGGCGATAGAGAAGAAGTACTTGAGTTTTAGATAGTCGCTACCCTGGACCAAGAATAATGGATTTCAAATCAGGTGCATAAATCCGTTTAAATCATTACCGTGTTTCTAGATTTTATCTATGGTGATCATGGGACGACATTTTCGCGGCTTGCAATTCCTTCATTGTTTTCATTCTCACTTAGTGGCAATGAGCCAAATCGTACATACAATATCACATTCCTTTTCATGTCGTTATTAAAGCACCAACAACAATGTTTACATCATTTTAATTAAACCCCCAATACGTTTTCCTGATGGAAAATTTTAAGTAATGTTAAGCATATTGAGACTGCAATATAAAACTGATATGCCGAGTTCTACGGCAAATTAAAAGTGAGTCGTATTCCACGCCTGAATAACTCTATTGAGTGTAAACCTTCACCCAAAAAAAAGAAAAGAAAAAATAATAATAATAATAATCTGGTAAACAAGTATTAATATAACTAGAGCATCATTCATCCTGGATGCAAACTTCCTTAATTACCGTCCAGTTGCAGAATTCTTCAAGAACAAATGAAGGCATTCTCGGATCTGGTTGCTTTTGTTGTAAGCCCTTGCAACGACAAATATGCCAGCATATAATGGAGATTGTCAAACCAATATTGCTCCTCTCCGTTAGATCAGCTTCAGTTAAGGCGGATCTTTCCTAGAGCATTCGACATGAAAGCAAGCGAGAGCTTAGAAGCTAACGATAGCATGTCATATATCAGGATTTAACTTCCAAAGCCTTCTCTTCAACCTGTCCAACCGCATACTAATCATCTCTCACTAATTTCAGGGAGGAGAAACAGAAGGTGGAGGCGTGTGTATAGTGCATCAGACCCTAGTGACTCTGATATAATTTAAGTTCAATATGTTCGGCAATGTCAAAGCAGGCAACAAGTGTGTTTCAGCGAAGCTCGTCCTAGGAAGAAATGTTGCGAGGAATTATAACCATCAAAACAGAATCAAGGAAACTGCAGTGAAGTTATGACTTGTTTATGTTAATCTCAAGAAGATAAGTGAACTTCAGGACCCTCTTTCTCCTCTCTCTCTCTCTCTCTCCCTCCCTCCCCTACTTTGGAAGTCACCTGTAATGTCACAGCAAACTTGCTCCTATTAATAACCTTATTTTAGCATTCCTGCATGACTGCCAAACCTCCATCAGACCCACTGATCCACTTGAGGTTCTTCTACTGGCAGCTGTTTCATTTTTTCGCAAACCAAAGTCGCCAGTTGATTCCCTGAAGAAATTAAGATAAACTGCATTCGATGTTGAATAGAAAGTTCATTTACTTGTTGATATGCATTATGCACCCATCTTTTCACATGAAGTTCTTAACTGAAAGAGTTTACTACCATTTTGCTTCTGTTGCAAGTGGAATTCCTTCTGATCGAGAGGGGACGACCTCAAAGCATTGAATGTCAAGCTATGTGATCCGCATACCCATCTACTGTCCTAATCAAAGTTCCTTTTTCTCTTTTTTTTTTTTTTTGGGGGGGGGGGGGGGGGGGGGGGGTCAAAATCCTGATCAAAGTTAAAAGCTCTCGAAATGGTGAACGTCTACTTCAGATCAATAAATATTGTTTCCGTGCAAATGGTAAACAGACAATTATAAGAATTCACTAAATCCATCTCCCTTGGAAGGAAACCTCTCATTCGGGAGCAAATGATAAGCAGTCCAAGTGTAAAAAGAAATGCGCAACGGGCAACCAGGAACTACCCAACTTACACATTGACAACAACTAGAACTATGGAGGGTAAGAGGAGCACCAAGGACAAAGTGTAAATACATTTATAATGAATTTCAATGAAAAAGATCAGCAAAAGGCATGCAAGCAAGATGGATGGAAGGAGGCCAGCACCTGGCGTCAAGACGATCGGCTCAAGCTTAAGAGAAGACACAGCAGGTTTGCAGTAAGAGTAGCAAGGTCACATGGATGACACTGACATTCTTTGTCAAACCAAACTTTCTTAAGATTGTAAGTTCTTCCTTTAAAATGAACAATGATCCTCAACTTGTGTTCCAGATTTTGTGAAAGTCTCTTAGAATCAAAACGAGTAAATTAGACGATTGGAAAGCGTTAAACCACACAAGATTAAGCATTTGACGTAGCTGATGGATATTTTACTCTTATATCCAAGCAAGAAGGATGAATGCGGGACTGTATCTGATATCAAGCCAATCATCTCAAGCTTAAGAGAAAACACAGCAGGGTCGCAACAAGGGCAGCTAAGTTACATGGATAAGAACAACATTGTCAAATATCATAGTGTACATAATGTTTTGAGTGGCTGTCTCGTTATCCAGGAAAGCATGGAGCTGACAACTGGTAATCATCGGCAAAATTAGATTCTCCCACTGTAGATAAATCGATGATGGAAACCCGCTTACAGGATTTTGATGCAGGACAACCTTGAGATGTTTCATCAAGAAGTTACCTACTTGCAGCAGAGCATGTTAAGGATATATGAAAAGACAGACGAGCCATAAAGAGGATCTTCGGATTAAGATCTCTATGAAAAGATTTGGTTCCTATCAGTCGGGGGTTCATTTTCATTTTGCTTTCCCCACACACACAAACGAAGTATAAGATAGAAAAGGAACAGGGTATGGTGGCCTAAGCAGCTCCATGTGTTAAGACATTACCAGCCACCGTAGTGATGAAAGGTCGTGGCGGTGCAGGTGGCAAGAATTTCTTGTAGGCAGTGTCCTAAATCTGGGATCACCGGCAAATGCATATCGTTCTATTGCCGCAAACTAATATGATATTCCATTGTTCACCGAAAGGCCCCAGGTATCAGCTACACCAGAAGATTGAAGGTAAACGAAAATAAATGCTCAACATTTAGCTATCCATAAGATCCACTGAAGTCCATACCCAGTCTTCCAATTATCCAAGTACACCACCCTCTTCACAGCCCGAAACATACCAAACAACCCAAGCTGCATCCCTGAACCCTGATTTAAAAAAGTGGGCACCTTCCTAATAATGTTATGCATTGGGCATGCAACACTGAAGAAGTTTAAAAAAAAAAAAAAAAACCCGGCACCGATAAGCCAAACTTTCTTATCGTGCCAAAGCGTCTCCCCCGCAAACGGCAACCAGATCGATATCAAATCAAAGACGATCATGAATTGCTTCTTTGACAGCAGGGGCGGGCAGGTGATTGAGCCAACACGGAGCCTCTGTGACTCAATGAATTCTGCCGAGGACTCGGCCATCCGCGAGAAGTCCCCCCTGGTCCTTCTGCTCCAAGCCCTCGAGGCTCTTCACCTCTGGCCCGAGGGGAGCGAGTTGATGCCGAACAGCGCAAAACTGGACTGGGACTCCTTGAACTCGAGGTCGGAGTTTGTGAGTGAATTGCTCAGCCATGTATGGACATCTGCAGATGACGAGAGAGAAAAAGTTTTAGGATTCAGTTGATTCAGATCTAAGAAAGTATTCATTTAGATATCTCCAAGTTTGTGGATTATGAGTTTTAAGGAAGTGTTAAAGATTCTGATGATCAATAACCCGACATTTCCATAAACTCCACGCATTCAAAGCCTCTTTTTCTCTCGTTCACCCAGCGCCTCACCTGCTTGGTGGCATCTATAGAGATTTTCGTGCAGATCGCCGTCATTTTCATGAACATTTGGCGCAACTTGTTGTCGCTCGTGATCAAGGCCGCACCATAGGGGACGATTTCCGAAGCTATGGCTCAGCATCAAGCCTGATCTTAGGCCTTGCCACAGATGTGCACAGGAGGGGCATTAGCAAATTTACTGCTCTTCACAAAGTGGCCTGTGATTATGGCAGATCAGAAGATGAATGCTACTATGGAGAGAATCAGACAGAGACTTTTGTTATGAGAGGTTTGTGTGTTTAGCAATGGCTGAGTGGTGGCTGCCATTGAGGAGGGACTTCAGGCTTCCTTTTTGTGTCACCAAGATTCAAGAATACTCTATAAGACCTACTATGACATTAATTCCATAATTGGTTTTTTTGTTGTGTTGCCAAACTTGTACCAATGTGACAAACACGCTATCCGTCATGCTTTTATATAAGATGGCCGTTAAAATTCCATGTGGCAGCTCACGTTGTGATGTCGAAACAATGTTACATGAACCGAACAGTACAATGAAGTCTCCCTACACTCCAAATTATTGAACACACGACACAACTTGCAGAAATTCCCCCAAAAAGAAAGGACCAGAACTCATTTTTCACAACCCTTCAGTGTAAGACACTCCAGTGGACTTCAACCAAGTCCCTCCCTGAATCAGCTCGGCCACTGTGAACTTCTTTGCCTCTGCCGTGCTGGTGATGACCCGATAACCTGGCCACTTCACCCGCTTGCTTGTTCCTGCGCCCAGTCCCTTGTTCATGTACTCCCCGTAGTACAGAGTCTTAAGGGCGAAATCGCCACTCCACACTGACCACCCTGTGGGATCGATGTGATCACCAATGTTTGATTGCATCACCACAGTCCTAGAATACTCCTTCCAAGGCCGGCCCAGATACGACTTGATCGAACCCTTGACAGGCTTGAGGTCAGAGCTCGCGATCACATCGCAGCTCTGGATCGAGATCCCGGTGTTCTGATTTGGATCGGTCCGGCCCTGGGCCGTGACCACGTTGAACTGGTGGCTCATGGGCTTTCGGGCCACAAGCTTGCAGTTCTGGAACACGACACCCGCATTGCCAAAAATGAAGTCCACTGTACCCGTGATATAGCTGTCTCGGTAGAACTGGCGGTTGGTGTGAGTGTAGAGGGTGTCTTGGTAGGCATCGATGCGGCACCGGTTGATGACCGACTTGTCCGCACTGACACGGAGCGCGACCGCCTGGTGTTTCTGCGGCCCGGCAGTGTTCTGGAACCATATGTCCTGGGCGATGAATCCATCGCCATTCACAGCTGCAGCGGTACAGTTTACAGATTATGTAGAGAGGAAAAAAAAAAACTTTACTCTCTGATCATGCTCATCACTTCTTTTCAAAGGTTTTAGAGTCATTAACTATCAAATATATGAGATGAGATTGATCCTTACCAACAGTCGCGGAATTGAATGTCGTTGCACCGTCAATGACGTTGAGGCTGCCAGTGATCACAGTGGAATGCATGCCGTCACCAACTAGCTTGATGTTTGTCTTGGTCTTGGCCACCTCCACATTCTCCTTGTACGTGCCTTTCTTCACATAAATAACGTACTGGGTCTTGGCTTTGCTAGGAGCTGCCGCGATCGCCTCTTTCACTGTCTTGTACTTCCCACTCCCGTCCTTCGCCACCACCACGTCGGCACTAACTGCGTTCGCTGGAGATTGCAGAAGACGACGCTCTTTTCCCGTGACCCATGAAGGGAAATCGCTGATCAAGGACTCCAGGACATCTGGTTTTCGTCCTTCAGGAGATGAAGTAGAAACAAACATGGTTAGAGAAGTTCTTGCCCTCGATATCAAGTCACTGACAATAGGCTTGATCGAAGACTTGGCCGACGACGAGCCTTCGAACCCGTCCAAGCAGGTGATGTAATTTGTGAGTGAACTGCTCAGCCATGTATGGACATCTGCAGATGACTGAGGAGAGAAAAAGCTTGTGATTGAGTTAATTCAAATCTAGGAAAGTATTCATTTAGATATCTCTTTAAGTTTTGTGGGTTGTGAATTTCCCGACTCTCATACTAACTAAAGGTAAGTGTTAAAGCTTCTGATGGTGAATAACCCAAATGATTACCTTCTGTTCTTGAAGGCTCCTCATGGAGTCTTCCAATCTATCCACAGACATTTCCATCAACTCCACGCAATCGGCCAAAGCCGCTTCTTCTCTAGGATCGTTCACCCGGAGGCGAACATCCTTCGTGGTGTGCACAGCATTTTCCGTGCGGATCGCCGTCTTTTTCACGAACGCTTGGAGCAACTTGTCGTCGCTCATGAACGAGGCCACACCATAGGGGACGATTTCTGAAACCATGGCTCGGCATCGAGCCTGATCCTGGGCCTTCCCACAGATACGCACCAGAGGGGCATTAGCGAAATCGCTGGTCTTGATCAACCGGTCTGTGATTATGGCAGCTGAGAAGATGAATGCAATTAAGGAGAGAATCACACAGAGACTCCTGTTGTGCGAGGTTCGTGAGCTTAGCAATGGCTGAGTGGTGATGGCCATTCTGAGAAGGGAGAGGCTAACTGAATTTGAGCAATCTTTACTCTCTGCTGCTGCACCATATTCAATTGTAGTCTTTTTATAGAGAAGATGATATCCATATGATAGATAATGCTTGATTTTCTTTTCTTTTCCTGTGGAAAAAATGAGAATTTTTAGCTCCTTAAAGCAGGATTACTATATTCACTGATGGATTCCACTAATGATGCTTTAGAGTCCTCGGCCCCATTGTAATCATGATGTTTGAGTCCATGGTCCATTGAAAGTTATCTGGCCAGGGATTGAAAGTTAACTTGGATAATACTATTCTAATACACAAAAATACTTATAAAAAAAAAAAACCGAATCTTTTCTCACGTGATGCCCATAACATCGTAGTTAACACATGACACTTCTTTGTAGCATGTTGCATGAGCTTGTCTAATTCATATAGCAATTGGAAAAAACTTGAGCTCGGTTCTGGGCATCGAACCAAATCGATCTTTCGGATCTTCGTACAAGCAAGTTATCCTCGTTTCTCGCCGGAATTAGGGAATTCAAAAGGTTATTACGTCCTCGCTCGTCATGTGAGACACAAGCTAGTTCATATAGGTGACGGATGATTGAGGCTTTAGGGCAATTTGCAGCACTGGGAAGGGAACATCCTCTAGTGCGCTTTTGCAAAGTTTTCAACTCTTTTAGGTGGGGATTTCCTATCATGAAAATCCCCGCACATTAAAATCCTCACCCTTCATTTGGGTGGGCCCCCCATGTGAGGATCCGGATCCCTTGCCCGGGGGTTAGGGGATCCCGGTATCCTTGGCCCTTGGATCCCCACCCACTCACATAATGGGGGAGATCCAAGGGTCAAGGGTGCAGGGCACCCCTGACACCCGAGCAGGGGATTCACACCCTCCCTACGAAGAATTGGGATTTCTCATTATTGCACGGGATCCGAATCCATTCTTTTTAAGTCCAATGTGGACATGACCTTGTTTAAGACTGATTAACCCACGAATTCTTAAATTCAAAAAGCATGTGATGTCCATCATCACCACCACCACCAAATCCGTACAAAAGAAAGCGTGTGTTGGCGATGATTTTTATGAGGACAAAACAAAAGACACGATGAGGGTATTGGCCCACCGGATTCCGGATAGAAATTGCAAAAACATCATGTGATTTCGCCTGTCAAACTTCTTTTATTATTATTATTATTATTATATAAAAACTCACTTTTCATTGATTAATTAAGAAAATGATAGCATAGAGTTTGAGCTTCTAAGAAAGATTCCAAAAAGGAGTGAATTCAAAATCTAGTTCGATGGAAGAGCTTCCCTTCGAAGGATCTTCGCGATCCCATCCGCAACTTGATTTGTTTCACGTGGATTATAAACCAGAGAAATGAGAACGAGCCGAGCTAGCTTATCTTTGCATTTATCAACAACTGACCGTAACTTCTATGGACTTGGGTCAATTGACCACGGATAAGATATCAGTGCATATGAGGTTTGCCAACTTTCAACTTGCTACAATTTATTTTTCGTCAAATTCATAGGGAAACGAGCTAGATCTAGCCTTGGATTCAGAGAATATGTAGATAGAAGTTAACTGACATGGTTAGACTTCTTAGACATATCATTGAATAGATCCATGCCTTGCAAATTATGCTCGTTTTTTCAACTCGTATTTTTCCAAAAAAATTACCATAAAAGTCTTACACCTACTATAATTATATCAACTCAATCCTAATATTTTTTTTTTATCAATTGATTCATAAGATTTTTGCAATTATACAAATTCAGTCTACTTTATTTTTGAAATAAGTAATTTTTAATACCGTTTTAATATTTGTTCTTCTTTGTTCTCTTTCTTTTCTTATTTTCTTAAGGCTTCGCAGCCCTTGCCCAAGGAGCTCCAGCGACCCTCGTCGATTGGCCATAGTAATAATAGAAAAAAGAAAAAATATATTTAGATATTATCTAAAAAAGTGTCCACGCTAGCCTTGCCAACACCACGTCAGCGTTGACAATTGCTATAATTACAAAATATTTAAGACTCCAGTGGGGGGTGAGAATTGGTTGTTCTTTTCTAGACATTCTATATAAACTAGCTTTTGGTTGTTCTAAGATCTATCTCATTTGGAGCCACAAAGTCCTGGTAGAGGTAGCGTAAGTCCATGGGACGTGGTAGTAGAGATCAAAACTGAACAACTAAAATCAATTTTATACAAAATGGATTTTTTTAGAAGAACTAATTCTACTTCCAATAGCTCTATATCTGAGTTGTCTCAGATTTCAGACCCTTTAAATAGAAAAGAAATTACCATTGAAAATTTTAACAAATCTTTAAGAAATTGGAAAATTCCAAAAGTTAAATTTGATCAGATTTATGCTGAGTCCAAGTTTAAGAAACTTTTTAAGTCTAACGATTATGTTATCGTGACTAAGGAACGTGATATACCTATTTCTGCCTCATATTCTTCAATTTCCCTTTTAAATAGAGATTCTTTGAAGAAACATGCTTTGAAGTATAATTATCTTCATTTTGGTATGGTTCAAGTTGGTGTAAAGCCACTTTTGAAAGAAGGTTTGAATACTTCAATTTTTTTGGTTTTAAGAGATGGAAGACTTTTAAGGTACGAAGACTCTATTCTGGCTACAATAGAAACGAGTCTTTGTAATGGCCCGATTCATTTTGATTGTTATCCAAATTTCCCAATTTCATTGAAAGATCATAAAATTATGAAATCTCTCATTTTGTAGATTAAAACTCATAATTATATTTTAGAAGGGGGATCAATTCCACTCTCCCTCATCTATAAGATTCATTATAAGGCCATGAGTTTTGCTTTTGATGTTCATTCTTTGAATGATGCCCCTAAAGGCATCTTTTGCAACATGATATTACTCGTTCTAATTCAGTAATTCCAAAATCTATTAGTTGGAATGATGTTGTTCTTCCTGAGCAATGGGAAATTGATAATCTCATTCCTCAAGTTTCTATCAAGAATGACACACCTACTAATATAATCCAGCATCCTGAAGGAAAAGTTACAATACAATTTCCCAGGAGATCTTTTGATACTGACTCCTTCATTTCTGCAAGACCTTCCTTTCAGGGGTCTTCTTCCCGAAGGTCAGTAGATCTTCGTCCAAATCTACCTCATGTTACCACAATCCCTGTGAGCAGTCAAGGTAGTATCAATAATTTTGGCGTCATTCCAGCACAAGGACAGGCAACTCCGAATGCTCCTCCTTTAAATCTTTCTGGCTTAGACACCATTTTAGGTATTTCAAGACCGGTTTACCATCAAAGTCCCGAATCCCCTGAACCCACTCAATCTCAAATGGAAGAAGATTCTAAAGATCAAGAACTAAACACTCTTGAAAAGGATTTCACTCCAAACAGAGATTTTTTGTACAAAGAATTTAATTTTGAAGAAAATTCTGAAATCAGAAAATGGTTCTTTGAGAATTTTAAATCTTGTGCAAAGCAATGCAAAGACAATTTTATAAATTTTTGGATGAAATTGGATGTCACATGTTTTTCTTTGACTGGTTTGAAGATTATTATCTCCAAAAAAGAGAAATTTATAATCTTGAGAAAACTTTTAGGTGGAAACTCGATGATGATCAGATCATTGAATCTAGTCATCCTCCTTTAAGAAAAAATAAAATTTCTTATTGAGAAAAGGAAATTCCAACCACTCCCTTTAAGACTCATTCTGAAACTGAAAATAATGAGTTTAAGAAAATCATTGAGCAGAATAATTTCTCGAACCAGCATCTTCATTCCATAGGTGTCCAATTGGATAGGATAAAATCTTCCATTGGAAAAACCTCATTTCATTATGTTCCTTCATCTTCTACTCATTCTGTTCAGCCAATTGCTACTCCTTTAAAATTTTTGAAGCAACCATTGTTTAAGAATTTTGAAATGCCTAAAACTTTTAGTAAAGAATTTCATGAAGCCCTTCAATTGAAAAACTAAAGACTTTTGAAAGAGAAGATTATCAAATATCAATTTCCACCTATTTTGAACACTCCGAAGGTTCAACAACCTTTGAGGATCAATTTTCCTAAGGATGATAATCAAATATCAGTCCTTGAGAAAATTGATATTCCTGAGGTAAACCGTCTTTCATGGCAGGAACCTCAAAAACTTTATTATTCCCGTGCTACTCCACCAGATCTTATTTCTGAAGAATCTTTCAATAAGGTTCAAAATAAGTATTCCGCAGATGCCATTTATGAGTGGAACATAGATGGTATTTCTGAACAAAACCTTTTACAATTGTTAAGTCAAATTATCATGTGTGTTACAACGCATAAGACACTTCCTGACACAACTGATCAGCAAGTGGCTTACATGAACGTTGCTGGCTTTTCTGGCACTTTGAAAGGTTGGTGGGACAACTATCTCACTCAAGACCAAATAGACCAAATTTTGAATGTTGTCAAGGTCGATGACAATGGTCAAACCGTTTTTTATGATTACGGACAAGTTGTCCAAGATGTTGTTTCTACTCTTTTATAGTCTATTTCTCAACATTTTATTGGTGATCCTTCTGTGATCAGAGATCACAATCAAGATCTTCTCTCTAATTTGAAGTGTCGTTCTCTTGGAGAATTTCGAGAGTACAAAGATATATTTTTGAAAAGAGTTCTACTCCGTCCTGATTGTAATCAGCCTTTTTGGAAAGAAAAACTTCTTGCTTGTCTCCCTATCATCATAGGAAACCAGGTTCGCGACAAAATTCGCGAACAATTTGGTGAATCCATTCCTTTTGATTCCCTTTCTTATGGTGAACTTATTTCTTATGTTTACAAGGTTGGAACTCAAATGTGTAACAACATTAAGCTCCAAAAACAATTAAAGAAGGAAAAGCCCCTTACCCGCAGAGGTTTATGAGATTTTGTCGTCAGTACGACCCTTCTTATTCATTTTCTTCTTCAAAGAAATGTTCTGGTTCTTGCCCTTCTGAAAAACCTTTTAAGAAAAAGAAAAAATATTTTCAGAAGAAACAGATTGCTAAACCTGAAAAAAAAATTCTAAAAAGAAAAATTTCAACCAATATGAAGTAAAAAAGGATTTCAGTAAGTTTACTTATTTTAATTGTGGTAAGAAAGGACACACAAGAAGATTTTGTAAATTGAATAAAAAAATCACTGAACTTGGTTTAGATGAAGACATTTTAGATCAGTTAAATCAACTAATGATTGATACTGATTCTGAAACTTCTATTTGCCCTTCAACCGATGAAGATCAGATAGAAGAAGTGTCACGCCCGACTCTCGAGCACGCGACATCCCTTGCCAAATCACCACTAGGTCACGAAGGATAACGTCCTAGGCATGCTATTGAGCTATTAACTGTATACGCATGCGGAAACGGTTTGAACTCCCTGACAACAAACAGACATGGGATAAAGTAGTATAAGTCAATCAGCGCAACAAGTTACCAGATGATAATTATAAACATACATACGTAACAACAGATGAGTCTTAACCATTGAGCTATTAACGTATGTACGCAACCCCATACTTCGGGCGGTTAATCAAGGCCTCAAAAGGTTACTCGATTGGGTAAGGGTAACTTCTCATCTACTTCAACATGTATACTCCTACATCTAATCCTTGGTATCCACGAAGCTCAATCAGTAGGGACCTGAAAATGGTTTCCACAACGGGGTGAGATATAAATCTCAGTGAATCAAGCCAAAGCTCGGTTAGGAAACTGATTCGCCCAGAATATCCTAACAAAAGGTTCGCATAGACAGGTATAACAACCAACCACAGTCACAACATCATAAACATCCACATGCACACTTATCAGCCTTCAGCCACACATAATGTAATGCTTGACTCGACTCAGCAGTCATATCAATTGATCACTCAGACAATACATCGAATCCACAAGTATGCACAGGACACTACACGAGTCCAAATTTTAATGATGATCACGCCAACGGCGCACTGAGAGGGTCGACGCGATTACCATGATCGACTCTCACAATTAATGCGTACCTATACTCCTCTGGCTGGACCAGGCTACGTTCCTTTTCCCTCTTGGCAACGACTACTACAAGCGGTATATCCAGTGCATCCTACACGGCACGGCAAGTAGGCATCCCTAAATGGGGCGCCGGTCCATCACAAGCTGCGATCAGCATCCGATAATCCCTTAAAACCGTACGTACCATACGTGGCATGACTTATTGTGCTTCTGGCAAGTCGTGTATGATTAGTACAATACGAGCTTGCTAGGAAAACTCATCATCATTCCATCATATGACCATACGATGCACCCGCCATATCAATCAATTTTATTCTCTTTGATTTAGGCCGGATGCTCACACAACATGCTCAAAGACTAGGCCCACGACCATTTTCAAGCTAAAACATATTTCTTTGATTTCGCACATGGTCATATGCATATGTAGGTTACCAATTAGACACTGCAATCGCAAATGGAACGATGAACCCCCAAACGAATGCCAATTCAATCAATGAATAGTCCATGCATCCGATCAAACATATCAACGAGACGATTGTTGGCACCTGATTTTTGGTCATCTTTCATTTCAATTTTTATTTCCAAAATTAATTAAAAATAGCCAAAAACTCATAAAATTGCAAAATCAACTTTGGAGGCCTTGGCCTAGCCTCAAGAGTCAATTTTGAACAAAAAAATATTTTTCGTAATTTTTAATAATTTTTGGATTTATTTAATTATTAAAAATACCCAAAAAATCAGAAAAATACCATTCGTGGTCAGAAAAATACAAAAAAAAAATATTCAATAATTTAATTTCCTCTTCAAGTGTGTCACGTTAAATCTTGAAAATTCGGTTCGGGTCACTATGTTCATTCACAAACATAAACCCGAACCGAGCCAAAAAAATGCATTTCGAATCTTTTAATTTCCAATTCTCACTTTTTATAAGCTATGACATTGGATTCTAAAGTCTCGATGCAATTGGGTCAATTTGTCCTCCAATTTGATCAATTTTAATCAAAAGGGCTTAATGGCATAATTTTCTTTCAATTTAGTCCCCGATTTCACAAATTTTGAAATTAAATTTCACACGGGCATACCCATTAAAATCAAACACCTCTACCCTATAGTTTTCATCGTGCTGAATCCATTGGTGGCCTCAATTCGGGCTAATTTGGTCGTTCGGACCCTCGATTGGACAAAAATCATTTTCGGATCTTAAGGGCAATTTGGGGTTTTCACTAAATTTTAATCAATTGATTCACGAAAACATCCATATTTGGTAAAAAACATATCAAGGAGTCCGATTATGGCATCAATTTCATGAAAATAGGTCAATTTGGGTTAATTGGTCGAACCAGGCCGGTCGGGTCAAACCTGACCCGACCCAGTCCGACCGGGTCTGCAACTTTGTTGCAGATCCACCGCGCCGAATGTGAAGGAAAGAAAACAGGGAAGGTGGGGCGCGTTTTTTTAAATAAAGCGAAGGACAGTGAGCAAGTGGGGGATAGCAGCTAATCCAGGCTGGTGTTTGCCACAAACAGAGGCCCTTATTTTCGCCGGTCGACCATAAAAAATGGAGAGGTAGAGAGACCGAAGGAGAGAGGAGCTCGGGTGAGCGAGAAAGCAGAGGAGTTCGGGCGGAAAAAAGGGAGCAGCGACCATCCGTGATCTTCAATACACCCCACCGATCACCACCGTGAGCTTGGTCGCCGTCGACAAACCACGAACAAGTCGGTATCTTCCCCGGTATTCATTTTTACTTATGCACGCCAGGTGTTCGATGAAATGCCTGAATTGGCTGTGATTTTCTTAGCCCTCGGCCGTGCCCTCCCCGGCCGTTATTACTTCAAGTCTCGCCCTAAACCTGGATTATAATTAGCTCTAACCCTGGCTGGATGTTCATTTTGCATTAAACCACGATGAAAACTCGCCTCGGAGCTTCACCGGCCGTGACTCGGATCGAGACTTCGATGAGGAGTTTCGTGCGGTCGCCGATCCCAACGGGGATTCAGGTAAGCTTCTAAATCCCATTTGGATGCTGTGTGATCGGGTGGAATCGAGTTTTGAATGAAAATCACACTCTGCAAATTTCTCGCCGGCGCCGGGACTGTGGAGGTCCGGTTTGACGCTTATCCGACGTCCCCTTTGCCATGTTTTCGTTGGATATTGATGTGGGATTCATGGGGGGTTGACAGGTATTAAAATCGCGACTCAAAACGGTGAATTTTACGTCGATTTCTGTCCTCCGGCGAGATTTCCGGCGACTATCGCCGAAACTTTCACTATTCATCGTCTTCTCCGACGAAGAGGCCAGCGGTCAACGGTCAACGCTGACGTGGCGTGCCACGTCGGTAGCCACGTCAGTGTGGTGGGGCCGGTTCTAGAATAAAACAGATCGGACGGCCGTGATGATGCCACGTGTCGCGATCTCGGCTTTTCCAAGTTTAATAAGTGATTTTCGGATAATAAATAAAATTCGATCCGACGGCCGAGACTGTTCCAAGTGGCACTCTGTGGAACGCACGATCTATCGCAAGATCGAACACACCAAAGGTGGCCATGTGGCACAATGAGAACCGTCCAATCCGTGGATTTTCGGATAATTAAAGAAAATGAATAAAAAATCAAAATTGATAAAAAAAAATAGAAATAAATGGCAAAACGGCGCCGTTTAGGCCGGTGCCGACCCCTAGGGTCGAACCGGGCGCCCGAGAGGCGCGGACAGAGTCTGACCCGGCCCGGAAAATATTTTTAAATATTAAAAAAAATTCAAAAAAAATTCAAAACTTAAATAAAAATAAAAAATTCAATAAAAAAATGGAAAATCATAAAACAATTCAGAAAAATTCAGTAAAATTCCAGAAAATAGGAAATTGCCACATTCAACTGGCCACGACCTATTTCCGGTCTTTCGACCCCCTCGGTCTTTCCAGAAATGACGATTTTGCCCTTTTGGCAAACCGTCTTCCAAAAAACTTTCTAAAAAAATCCAAGAAAATCCCAAGAAATAGGAAATGGACACAATCAACTGGCTAAGGCTCATCCCGGGTGTTTTGAACCCCGACCCTTCTTAAAAAAGACGATTTCGCCCTTTAGACGAATCGTCTTCCAAAATTGAAGAAAAATCAAGAAATCCAAAAAAATTCTCAAGAATGGGAAATGGCCACAATCAACTGGCCATGGAATATTTTGGGTAATTCGGTATCCAAGCCTTCCAAAAATGACGATTTTTCCCTTCAGGCTAATCGTTCCCAAATCTTCCCATTTTACCCTTGGTTCTAAATCATACATTCCATAAGCCTTTATGGCTATACTAGGAGGCCATTGATTTGAATTGATGTGCATCAATGTGGTTTACTTATGCACTAGATTGCGCTTTCATTAAAATTGATTGTGATTGATAGGAATAGTCTTCCAATCTGCATGAAACCCTGAATCAAACCTACCTCACCTAAAATTGCGCCTGCATGAAATCTTAATTAGGAAAATAACTCGCGTTAGGAACCGAAAGGGCGTTGGTAATGACACCGACGTAACCAAGTCCCCGAACCCAAAATCTCTGGTTTCGCAGAACTGATCGATCTCTCCCAATCGGTCAGTAAGGTTTCTGGTCTACCCTCCAAGAAAGACCGGTGGCGACTCCAAATGCATGCACAAGTTGCACATACCACCACGACCACACTAAGGTTGAAAGCGATCTACTGTTATCGTCGAATCCTCGAAAAATACTCCCGCCGCGATTTGGTATGGGCCTGGGAGGGCCCGCGCCGATCCAAAGCCCGCGATCCGTACCCCAGTGTGGGGAAAAGGCCCGCGATCGGTAATCCATTAGCACGTCCGTTTCGGACGGGTCGCGACAGCTGGCGGCTCAGCTGGGGACGTTAGAGAACTTGAGCCGATCAAAAAGTTGATTGATTTTTCTGACTTGTTTTATGCAGATGCTCTCCAAGGTGAGGTACGTACTTTAACTCTTGAGATGTTAAATATTTTTGCAGATTGAAGAAATAAGGGGCGAAGTGCTTGTTAACTTTGTTTTATGCAGGCAGGAGTTTTAGATTTATGATTGTGTGAATGTTTATATTGAAGCGGTGATTGCTAAATAAAATGCATGTCTATTGCTTTAGCACGACACAGCGAACGCACACAACGGTGCCTAAAACCCCAGGCGTCCTTTTTAGGAAAACAATAGAAGGAATTGAAAATGGAATCTACATGAGGAAAAATATGGGGTAATCCACTTTTCAATTCTGCTCACTTCGAACTATGGATCGGGTCCAATGCAACGATAGTTGTGCAATGGAATCAGCCCTTTCTAAAACGCGAGGTGGGAACCTTGGCCTTAGGTTCCAAACCCTATCTTTTGATTTTTAGAGTTTTGCCCTCACTTGCCTCATGCGCATGTCTTTGGATGGTGGGAATACCTGAAACTGCACATAAGTCAGCGAATTGGGTTGGTAAGAGTTTCATATCCCTCAAATTTGTTAGAGTTTGTGTGAATATGGGCATTTCATCGCATAATTCTCATGATTAGATTAAATGCCATTTTGAGGATAGATAGTGGTGTCTTTCCCCATTGTTCATGAAGAAGACGAAGATGATGTCATTCCATTGCTAACGCCGGGTGGACGAGAAGGACCTGCCGTGGATACCATTGAAGGCTCGATCAATGAAGATGATAATTTGGAATGAATGATCACGAAGTCAGGTCCCGAAGAATAGAACCGAAGCATCTTTAAGTGTTAGGATCACATTCTCTTGATTCGATTTTTGTTTCTAGTCCTCTTGTATAGGATTTATTTTGCTAAGATCATCTCCATCTCATCTCTTAGATTGAGTGTACTAGGGATCTATTTGTATTATGTACATCCGGTTTGAAATTTGTTGTATTTCTTTTAATTCATCGTCGGAATGTGATAGTGGCATTTCTTCTAATCACTCGAATACTCCCAAGTCAATTTTATAATTCCTTTGGAAGAAAGTAAAATTGGAAGTCTTGTACGACCTTTTGGCCGTATAGGGAAGTCCAACTCCAATTTCGCCAAAAGGAATTATAAACTTGAACGGGTTCGTGCACGTTTTGCATCATGGGTAATTCACGATAATTGATCAGGATTATTCGTGTCTTTCAAATTAAATGAAAAGATACTTATCTAAATTGCTCTCGTTCTTGCGAACGGTCTTAATTTAGGTGCAGTATCTTCAATTGAATTTAAAACACATCATAATCGTCTTGCGCTTTTGAGCGTTCCATTGATTTTCTTGGAATTGATTAGAAGCAATTATCGTGAATTACATTCCTTTCAATGGTATGCTTTACCTTGAAAAATATTGATAAAAACTTTTCGTATGAGGCTAAGCCCTTGTAAAAGTTCTTATCCTTATTAGTCACGAGTAGGCATAAAATCGAAAGGATTTATGCTCTCTTTGCTTAAAATCTTTCTCCTAACTCTGTCTTTTTCACCTCAGGTGAAAAACAGGTAGAAAATGGGAATATATTTGTGGATAAAACGTGATGATTTTCTGTCATCCAGCCATGAGCGAGATAAAGCCAAAATGCACTTGTTTGACTTATCAATGTTGAAGCTCAGCTCGCCTAAGTTGAGAACGGCCGGGTATGCGAGGGTATTAATCATACGGAGATTAAGGCACACACATGGGAGCTTTCATTCATTATTGCTCAATCAGGGGACTTCAAAAACAGATTAATACAGATTAGCGAGGCGGAAAAGTAAAGCCGAAGTGAGCCCTAATCAACGAAACGAAGGAGCTCAGCTGGCCCTCCATATTATTGATTCTCTGCCTACACTCACCGCCCCGTATATCAAGGTCCGTAAGCTGGAGAAGAAGGCGCTTGTATTCATTCTTAAGCTCAGCAACCTTCGATCTATGATCTTCAGCAACGAGTTCCAGGTCTCGAACTAGTTCCCTCCCACAGGATACATCCGCGGTAACGCGATCGAGCCTCTCTTCCAACCACTCACTTTGAAACTTCAACATGATATTACGACGGTCCTGCTCATAGGTGGTCAAGCATATGGCCAGCCGCTCCACCAAATTTCCCCGTTCACGTAGCAACGTTGAGACCCGCTCGTTGGCAGACTCTATAAGTTTATTGTGGCTGTCAGCCACGAAGTTAGTCAGCACCAAGTGGTCGCATCGGTCCTCGTAGCGGGCTCGCAAAACACAAGCCACGGTAACTTCGTGATGAGCAGCACGGTAGACCTCCAATGAGTTTGTAAAGAGGGTTGGAAAAGTTCTGTATTCCCTCCCCAACATAGCACCCTCGATGGAAGTGATGTCTAGGTCCCCGAACATGACACGGATTTCATCCTCGGTTTCGGGATGATCAGCTATGTGAGCATAACCTCGACCCAAGAGGTTATAAAACTCTTCCCATTGAGCCAAAACTTCAGTTGAGAAAGTGCGAATGGGAGAGGAGGCCATTTTCGTTTGGATTATTTGAGGTGGAGATGTGTGTAGCAGAACGATTAGAAGAAGGCAGCTGATTATGCAAGCGTTGGTCTTCTCTACATTAACTCTTCGTTTTATAGCAGTTCAAGGGGGAGAAAAGTTGCGGCAATAATGCTTGTGGAGCCGGGGTAATTAATGTAAAGCAGGGGCCGCTCCTCCGACGAATCATCAGACCTGTCTTAATTCGCGATTTCAGGCCTGATGAGTTTGAAAAGTTGTAAAAGAGTTGTCTGTTTCACCATTATTGAGAGGGGGCGGGAGTCGAACGCAATTATCGAAGAAGCCGCGATAAGGTTTGGCAGTCTCGTTGTATTGA
Organism: Rhodomyrtus psidioides; assembly: GCA_021437785.1. NCBI lineage: Eukaryota > Viridiplantae > Streptophyta > Magnoliopsida > Myrtales > Myrtaceae > Rhodomyrtus > Rhodomyrtus psidioides. The sequence goes on from JAILYB010000034.1 coordinate 3,911,488, forward strand.
AAAGCTAAGCGTAAAGTAAACATAGTTCAGTTTTTTGAGGACATAGTGAGGGACAGGTTTGGCTATCGAGGAAAGAAGACTGATTCGGGGGTCTCCCCACGTTGAAAAAGGAAGGAAGACGACAAAGCGGAAAATTCGAAATCTTGGGGGAACGCTCGCCTGATGATCTTTATCTGTGTTCAAAGAATGTTTCTTGAACATATGAAGCCACTCAAAAAGAAAACTCAGAGGGAGTGAACATACGGGAGAGATTACAAAACCATAAGTAAAAATCGAGCAACCTCTTCCTGATCCAGTATGTTTGGGAGTTACCGTCAGTTGTCAGAGGTGACTGACCCAAACGTCCTAGATAATGCCCAATTCGAAGACCTCGAAGGTTTCGGGATCGAGTCCGGTACCGAATCTATAAAGCCCAACCTTCCTGGCAACGAAGTTCAAGATTGCGGTAACGACGACGACAATGGTAGCGACGGCCAACCTCGAAAAAGAAAAATTCGCCAGACTCATAGTAAGGAGGAAATCCGAGTGCTCAAAGCTACTTTCAAAGAATCCCCTCATCCGAGCAAAGAGAAAATAGAGGAATTAAGCCAAAAGTTGTGGATGAAGCCTGTGAGAGTCGCGTACTGGTTTCAAAACAAGCGCGCCAGATTGGCAGATCAGCGCAGACGTCAAGAGCTCTCCGCCCTGGTAGAAGATTATGACAAACTTCGAGCAGAGAACATATGGTACAAGAAAGCTCTTGTTACTACCGCTTGCCCCAATTGCGGTGGCCCTATCAACCTCCGCGAATTGCTCCGTGACAATCCTTCCATGAAGGTCGCGAATGCTCGTCCGCAACCCTGCTCCCTCGAACCAACTTCTGAAGAACGGGATAAATGCCACTATGCTGTCCCCGACGATAGGCCTACTCTTGCCCCTGGTCAGTTCAAAGCCAATCAACTTCCTCTACAACAACTATCAGCACAACCGGACTCTGCTGAGAATCTATCAAAGGGTAATCACCCAGTCATCGATGCCATGCTGAGACACAAAAAAAAGAAGTTCACTTGGCCCCCAAGGCTTCATCGCAAGTTCCTCGACGGAGTTTGAGAAGTAGGAGTCAGACCAACGTGTGTAGCACGCGTACTTGAGATCATGAATGAACCGGGAATCTCTGTACATACAGTCGCAAGCCACCTTGGTAGTTACCGAAGGGTGCTAAGACAACGTCGTACCATGCTGAGCCTAAGAGAGTCCAACTCGAACTTAAGCACCGGGCGTAACCGCAAACAAGACGGATGTGCGTCAAGAGATGCCTGGCCGGATCTCGACACCAACCGAGCCAGCCGTTCTATTGCCGATTACCGGGAAATTATTTAGGGTATCCCTCTAAGTCATCTCGGTATTCCTCAAGAGTACGTACCACAAGTGCAGCAAATGATCATTCCTTTGTGCGAGCAGCAACCATCCGCCAGTGCTCCTCTTGTTGAGGATCAATGGACTTCCCAGCCGGGGCATATGATTTCAGATGATTTAACAGAAAAATATTTCGAGCATTTTGGTTTACCCAATTCCCAGATAGGGAAGGTCTCTGAGGGTGAACCAGTCAGCCCCCCTCTTGTATCCTCAAGCAAGGACAAGAATTCCTGTTCGAAAAATCCGTCAGGCGATGTCGCTCAACCCTCATGTCAATCGCTCCAAGGATCAGATGACTTCTTCGATGAAGGACTTGGTGCCTTGTTCGATCAGTGGGAAGCTAGCCAACGTTTGCAGCCATGATCCACAATCGATAATCGCACAACTGAGCCGAGACGCGATGAGTTGGTGATTGAACATGTCCGCAGAAAGAGAGGCATGTACGCGAGAAGGATACATCCCTTATTCTTATCATTGTAAAGTTCTCAACGGAGCATTTGTTTTCTTCTTTAACGATTAAAGCTGAGGTCGCACAATACTTCCTATGAGCATCATTATGTTTAGATACGGCAACCCTTGGTTATATTAGGTTCGGGGTAAATCAACCCAACTCGCGAAGGCAGAAGTGGCAATATAAGTTGCGGACAAAACGTAAGCGACCTCCGAAACGAGAGATCGTTAACTACCTCAAACACCATGACCGCAAGATCATGGGTAACCTTAAAATTTTGAGCAGCTACGACACCATTTCTCACAAGACATTCAAATCATTCAAATGAAAAGCGTCAGGCTGTGGAAATAATGTGTAACCAAGCTGTGGGCACATGTGAAAAAGGGAAATTGCATAGACTCGGAAGCGATGACCTTTCTTGGCTCGTCAACCATACAGAAGATAAATGAGCGTATACAAAAACTCGCAATTATTTCCACTTGACAGGAGACTTTACAAATGGATTACTAAAGAGGAACCGTAAACCCAAAATGAGTTCTAATGAGCATCACGAAGGAGCTCAATTGACTCACCATGTTGTCCATGCCTTGCCTACAACCAGCGCTCCGAGAATCTAGTTCTGCAAGCTTGAAGAGAAGGAGACGGCATTTTTCCTTAAGCTCGTTCACCTTGGTCTGGTGGTACTCGGATTCATGCTCTAAGTCCTGGGCCAGCACTCTCCCACGGGCAATATCCACTGTCAGATTGTCAAGCCTTTCCTCCAACCATGCGCACTGGAACCTCAGCATAAGATTGTGCTGGTCTTGCTCAAGGACGGTTTGACAGAGAGCTAGACGCTCCACCAAGTTGTCCCTCTCGCGGACTAGCAATGAGACCTGGGCGTTGGCATATTCAACAACTCTCTTATGGTTATCGGCCGTCAACATGGCCAACACCAGGGAATCAGCCATGTCTTGATAGCGAGCCCGTACGATGCAAGCCAAAGTGACATCCCGGCTGGCGACATGGTAGGCCTCCAGGAAATTGGTGAAAAGAGTTGGGAAGATCACAAACTCCCTTTGCAGTTTCGTACCCTCGATACGGGCAGTGTCTAAGGTCGGAATCAGAGTACGTATTTCAGCTTCAGCTTCAGCTTCAGGGTGGTTATTTATATAACCATAACCTCTACCCATGAGGTGATAAAATCTCTCCCATTGGGTCGAAGTTTCGGCTGTGGCAACAGATACAGGAGAGGCAGCCATGTGCGGTTGAACGGTATAGAAGAGAATGAATGTTGGGGGAGTGTTTGAGAGGCTGAATCTGATTTGACTAAAATGTTAATCTTCTCGGCATCAATCTCTCACCATTTAACGCTCGAATAAGGAAGGGAAAGTTATAATAATTATTTATGTGCAGCGGGGCTAAGCAGGTTTCATTAATGCGTCCCCGGTAAGTCACGGATCCACCACTGTCCTGTGATCTCGGGTTTAGCAAAACATAATGGCGCCAAAAGGTCGGCAGACCTATTGCTCTGGAGACTGAGCTAGGGGGACAGGCGTAGTGCTCAACAAAGCGAGATCAACGCAAGAGATCTTCAGGCTCCACTCACATAGAAAAGAGTATGAAAAGACATGGGAAATCATTAAGTCTCAAGAAGAACGCTCGCTAGACAATCGTTATCTAAATCAAAAGGATGGTTCTTGGAACACGCTTAATCTCTAAAAAAGTTACAAAGAGAGTGAGCATCCAAGGAAAAGGGGAGAAGGCCGAGCGAACGAAAATCAAGTGGTGATATTTCGATCCAACATAACCGGAGGCTATCGCTACCTGTTGGAAGCGCCCGACCTAAAATATCGCCGCACTTGAACTGCCAAAAGAATTTGAAGATCCTGGAACTGAATTTGGCACAAAGGCTATGGAGATTGGCTCTTCCAGTAAGAAAACCCAAACCCTCGGCGGCAAGAACGTCGGCGGCAATGGTCAGCGCAGAAGAAGGAAGCTCCACGAATGCCACACTCCACGCCAACGCCAAGAGCTTAATGATTTTTTCAATGAATGCCCCCATCCAACGGAGGAACAGGAAGCTGAGCTAGGCCGGAAGCTGGGGATGGAGCCTGCGAGAGTCAGGCTTTGGTTTCGCAACAAACGAGCCCGGTGGATGGATAAATTCAGACATCGCGAGTTGCAGATTCTACGTGAGAAAACTAAACAACTCCGAGTGGAAAACACGAGGTGTAAAGAGGCTCTGAGCATTGCTACTTGCCTTAACTGCAACAATCCTATCCCAATCAGCAAAACGTTCCTCGAAGGGCCGTATCTGCGGGTTGATAATGCTCACTTGCCACAATGGCTTCCACAACATCCTCCAGAGCAGTCAGGCGCCGTCCGAGATTCGCTTGAGCAAATCAACACTAGAGAGTCAGTATCACTGCCTGTTGACGGATGGAACCTATATCATAAAGAGTGGAGTCTCCTCGATGATGAGCTTCCCGTCAAGACCAGACAATTTAGAAGCGGTGAACTCCCCCCGAAACAACTTTCAGCACCATCAGATCCCGAAGAGAGCAACCACCGAGTTGCTAGCACCGCTCTGGATAACAAAAAAAGAAAAAAAAAAGAAGGCTTTGTTGGACCCGGGAGCTTCATCGTAAATTTGTGGATGCAGTTCAACAACTGGGAGTCAACTCGGCTCGCCCACTGCACATACTCGAGATCATGAACGTAACAGGAGTTACCAGAAGTAGTGTCATGGGTCACCTCAAATACTACAGGAAATGGCTAAAAAAAACCTTGACAACACTAGACCAAGATGGAGTGGGCTCGAGCCAAAACGCTAGATGTGGTAATGCTACGAGACTTTTCGGGAGTACGTATCGCAACTCCAGCAACTAGAGCCTCCCCAATTTGAGCATCAATCTGTCAGTAATGCTATTCCTACAGCGAATCTGGCATTGACAGAAGAGGCACATACAACTGTGCAAAGTAACAACGAAAGTTCCAGCTCGTTGAATCAAGTTGCTCATGGCGAAAACAATGGGAAAAATCCTCCTCCAGCGGTCGATTCTGCCCGACTCGAACGTCAAAGGCTCGAAGAAGCCGACGATTTCCTTGATGAAGACCTTTCCTTCTGGATCGATCAGCTGAACAACCCCCTGAGCTGTCTCAATACCCATCGAGAATATGAACCACAGTCTCAACAGGGCAACAAGGGAGGTTCCAGCTCGAGGAATCAGATCGTTCAAGGAGAAAGTGATTCATCGCCAGCGGTCGGTGATACTCGACTTGAGCATCAATGGCTCGGAGATTCAAGCGATTTCCTTGGGGAGGAACTCAATTTCTGGCTCGATCAGCCTGAAGCTGGCGGACTCTTGCAATGGTGATATAAAGCCGACAATCATGGGTCTAATTCAAGGCGCGATTACTAAAAAAATGCTTAGGGAAAAGGGGTTGAATACCCTGAATGAATGTATTGATAACCTCATTGTAAAATTCCCACGGGAGCATTTCTCATTTTCTCTTGAAGCTAATCGCACGAGGATTAGCCTTACCTTTTGAGCATCTTCAAGCTCAAGCGCGTCATTGCCTTATTTAATTAGGGGCAAACCAATATATATATATATATATATAGATCGAAGACGTCAGATTCATCGTTTAATCCATGGGGGCAAGCTCCCCAAGCGATGATTATCATTCGCAGAGCATAATCCAATACATCCTTTCAACGCAAAACATGTTTGGCTACGGAGCCACCCGTTTGGTAAAGAACGTATCGTTCCTAATTGATTTTCAATCAGATATGAGGATAAGGTTTTCTCCATTTTTCATCTCAGGTTATAAAAACAAACAAGGCACCCAAAAGGCCATGCATTCAAACGACAAAACAGATGTCACCCAGCTGGGGCAAATGAACCATGGACGTTGCAAATACCTTCAAACATGGATGGAGAGATTCGATAGACGTTGTTCATATCAGTATGCAACATCAGATTGGAATGCAAATCGAGAGTAAAGTTGTATCGTCCCAATTTTTCTTGAATTTGGGAACATGAGCTGACACTTATTATTGACAGGGACTCACCATCAGGGTGGACAGCGGAATGTAGATTTTCACAACCCTTGTACACTCGCTGGAGTACATGACCAAGGGTGAGATGTATCGTTCTAATTTTTGTAAAGTTTGGGATATACACTAACATATTTCTTTTGTATCTCCAGGGATCTCCAGCCACGACGGACAGGTAAGTATCCCTTTTTCCTAATTCGTTGGAAATTGAAAAATGTCAAAACTCTTTCAATCATCATGTCTAAAAGAGGCATTGAATCTTCAAAATCGATATTCATATTTTGGATCAAGAAGTTATCTAAACATGAATAAGAACATGCATGGTGCATCATAAAATCCCCTTGACGGGTAAATTTTTTGGAGAAAATGAAAGAGATTTTTCCAATCAAAAGTTATTCAAAACTTTCAAAAAGACGTTTTCTCAAAAGACGAGAGGCAAAGCCTAATCTAAACACGTCCTATACACACTTGAGAGAGAAGTGGGGCGAATCAAATAGCAAAATTTGGACCTACGAAAGTAGGGATTGTTCGCACCAATTACATGGATTGGGACGACGGAGGCATTCGTTTCATATCCTCAAACACTACAGGTGACCATTGACAACCCCTTTGAACGACGGCTTTCATTCTCAACCCTGTCAAGAACCACCTCACATCGGGGCAAAATGGAGGTGAGTCCAGCATCATCAGGAGAAAATGGTTAGAAATTTTCTTGCTCGGACTAACATTAATCTTTGTGTGTTGTTTATATGGTAACCCAAGTGCCATAGGATGACGATAAGCATTCATTTCTCTATCACACGCACCATGTTCTTTGCAAAGCCAAGTTGAGCCTACAAATTCATTTCATGAACCCGTTGGTGATCATTGCACGTTCCGAGATGAAGGCATCATCACTTCAAAAACGGAAGAGTTCAAGACTTAGGGTTTGCGAAGAAATTCCTAAGTTAATGCTTAACCTTGCTAGACCTTTGGTCATATGTCTAACACGATCCTCTGAAGATGAGAAAAACGAGGTGTTTTAAGAAAAAAATGATAAAAAATGAAAAATCCCCACCATCAAGAAAAAGAAAAGTGCTTGGTAAAAGCAAGGCTGATGCTCGTGAAAACTGTTTGATTGATCCCCAATGAAGCCTAGTGGGGAAGAGAGAAAAACCCCTAAAGGAGTCAGATCAAAAAGGCTGCTCCTCCGAATGGTGTCAGACGCGGAGCAAAGGCGCAGACAGAGTTGTCGGTCTCTGAACGCAACAAGAGACACCCTATAAAGAATTTGTGCACACCTCAAAAACTGAAGGTGCAGAGAGGAAAAGGCAGGTGGTAAATTTGCAATGATCACCAATGTCAAACCCTTCGTAATTTCTGGGCAAAAAATAAGCCTTTTTCGGTCCCCCAATCCTACCGATGTTAAGACCCTGAAGCAGTCTTCTCTGACTAAGACACTTGGGTTCGCATATAGCTTAGCTCGAAGAGGTACGAGCAAGACTATTTCTTTCTCATTTTGCAGGGTTCTTGACTTGTAAACCCGAAGCAAATGGTGAAGACTTTCACTCAATGGCTTCGACTCCAAAGCGAGTCCCCCTTGAAAACCAATATCCAAGCCCAACATTACGGTCCCGTGGAAGACCTCCCGACCAATCAAAATGTATGCGCTGCGAATGAGCCTAAAACCTAGGCACAAGTTAGTAGGGAATTGAGTGCATCCCCTATAAAAGCCATTATCTCAAAGCAAGTGAGAAGACCTCTTTGTCGAGAAATATTCCAATTGATGTTTTGAACAAACTCTTTTGGAATTTTCAAATTGTTTGATCCAGATTTTTTGTACAAGGAATTTGTGATCACATCTGTATGTTGCAAGAATGTTTTGGATAACCTCCAGCATCAAAATGCACATTTCATGACTAAAACTTAAGTCATAAAATTTTGTCAATTGGACAATTGTTGTCTTCCCAAAGAATACCAATATTTTCTTGGTGAAGAAAAATCTTTCAGGTTTAAACTTTTGCAGGATCTTTGGAAATCCTAAATCCCCAAAGAACCCGTGCTCCGGGAAAGAGAGTACCCACATTTGATATCTCTGTAGGATTTTGGTAACCCTAGATCCCAGGTGAATATTTTACTCTGTGAAGTGGAGTACGCAGGCTTAAGCTTCTACAGGATTTCGTGGAGAACCCATGATCCCATAAGGACGCTCTCCGGCCCCCCGGCTGATTCTACCATAGAGGCCAACGATAGACAATAACTCCCCCCCGAACACAGCGCTTGCTCTGTCAAGAAGAGCTTATAGGGTCATGTTTTGCAGGATCCCTGGAGAACCCAGGTCCCAAACTGATACCCTTTAATGAAAAGTTTGCAGGTTTCAGCTTTCTACAGGATAATTGGAATCCCCAGATCCCAGAAAGGTACCTCGCATGTCGAAAGGACAATTCAGCCTTCTGCGAGATTTCAGGTAACCCCTAAATCCCAGAATAGCCTTCAGGTGAGCCTAAAGTTAGGTAAACCTTCCAAAAGAGACCTCAATGAGTCGTCTGTAGGTGAAGCCTTTTAGTAGGCAAACCTTTTCCAAGACCGATCTATGGAACGATTGAGTCTTTGACTAGTCCCGACAAGACAGGGTATGTCAACCTTTAGGTGAAGCCTTTTAATAGGCAAGCCTTTTCCTAGACCTATCTACAGAACGATCGAGTAGTCCCAACCAGAAAGGGTATGTCGGCCTTAGATTCCCATCAGTTTGGAGTCAAAATGAAGGTAGAAACCGCCTGAAGGGTCAAATGAAGGTAGAAACAGCCTGAAGGGTCAGCTCAAGGTAGAAACCGCCTGAAGGGTCAGCTCATGGTAGAAACCGCCTGAAGGGTCAACTCAAAGAGAAACCGCCTAAAGGGTCAACACATAGTAGAAACCGCCTGAATGGTCAACTCATGGTAGAAATCGCCTGAAGGGTCAACTCAAGGTAGAAACCGCCTGAAGGGTCAACTCAAGGTAGATACCGCCATAAGGATCAACACAAGGTAGATACCGCCTGAAGGATCAACACAAAGGTCCGATCCACCATACGAATCAAAATCCCTGAAAAATCCTAAAGCGTGGGATGCGCCTTCCTTAGATTCCTACCAATTAGAAATCCCATAATGGCATGACCTACCATACAGGTCAAAGCTTAATCGCCCTAGGATATTCTGAATAACGAATCCTAGGTATCTTCTTGAAAGTTGTCGCAACCGGAAGTATCCGACAGGTGAGCTTCAGGTAAACCTCCCTCCCTCCAATCCAAATTCAAATTGCAAGAGCAAACTGGGGATTAATTTGAGCATTCATCAAAAAGCTTAATGTTCCGATGTCATAGCATTTCTTTTCCCCAGTCGAGTCGGTCAAGATTTAGGTGTCATTTTATCTTTGAAAGCAACCTTTGACGAACTTGCTCTCAAAGAGGGGCAGCTGTTGACACCTGATTTTTGGTCATCTTTCATTTCAATTTTTATTTCCAAAATAAATTAAAAATAGCCAAAAACTCATAAAATTGCAAAATCAACTTTGGAGGCCTTGGCCTAGCCTCAAGAGTCAATTTTGAACAAAAAATATTTTTCGTAATTTTTAATAATTTGTCGGATTTATTTAATTATTAAAAATACCAAAAAAATCAGAAAAATACCATTCGTGGTCATAAAAATACAAAAAAAATATTCAATAATTTTTTTTTAATTTCCTCTTCAAGTGTGTCACGTTAAATCTTGAAAATTTGGTTCGGGTCACTATGTTCCTTCACAAACATAAACCCGAACCGAGCAAAAAAAAATGCATTTCGAATCTTTTAATTTCCAATTCTCACTTTTTACAAGCTATGACATTGGATTCTAAAGTCTTGAAGTGCAATTGGGTCAATTTGTCCTCCAATTTGATCAATTTTAACCGAAAAGGCTTAATGGCACAATTTTCTTTCAATTTAGTCCCCGATTTCACAAATTTCGAAATCAAATTTCACACGGGCATATCTATTAAAATCAAACACCTCTACCCTATAGTTTTCATCATGCTGAATCCATTGGTGGCCTCAATTCAGGCTAAATTGGTCGTTCGGACCCTCGATTGGACAAAAATCATTTTCAGATCTTAAGGGCAATTTGGGGTTTTCACTAAATTTTAATCAATTGATTCACGAAAACACCCATATTTGGTAGAAAACATGTCAAAGAGTCCGATTATGGCATCAATTTCATGAAAAGAGGTCAATTTTGACCTTAATTTGGGTTAATTGGTCGAACCGGGCCGGTCGGGTCAAATCCGACCCGACCAGGTCTGCAACTTTGTTGCAGACCCGCCGCGCCGAACGCGAAGGAAAGAAAACAGGGAAGGTGGGGCGCGTTTTTTTAAATAAAGCGAAGGGCAGTGAGCAAGTGGGGGACAGCAGCTAATCCAGGCTGGTGTTTGCCACAAACAGAGGCCCTTATTTTCGCCGGTCGGCCATAAAAAAAGGGAGTGGGAGAGAGACCGAAGGAGAGAGGAGCTCGGGTGAGGGAGAAAGTAGAGGAGTTCGGGCGGAAAAAAAGGGAGCAGCGACCATACGCGATCTTCAACACACCCCGCCGATCACCACCGTAAGCTTGGTCGCCATCGACAAACCACGAACAGGTCGGTATCTCCCCCGGTCTTCATTTTTACTTATGCACGCCAGGTGTTCGATGAAATGGGCCGTGCCCTCCCCGGCCGTTATTACTTCAAGTCTCGCCCTAAACCTGGATTATAATTAGCTCTAACCCCGGCTGGATGTTCATTTTGCATTAAACCACGATGAAAACTCGCCTCGGAGCTTCACCAGCCGTGACTCGGATCGAGACTTCGATGAGGAGTTTTGTGCGGTCGCCGATCCCAACGGGGATTCAGGTAAGCTTCTAAATCCCATTTGGATGCTGTGTGATCGGGTGGAATCGAGTTTTGAACGAAAATCACACTCTGCAAATTTCTCGCCGGCGCCGGGACTGTGGAGGTCTGGTTTGACGCTTATCCGATGTCCCCTTTGCCATGTTTTCGTTGGATATTGATGTGGGATTCATGGGGGGTTGACAGGTATTAAAATCGCGGCTCAAAACGGTGAATTTTACGTCGGTTTGTGTCCTCCGGCGAGATTTCCGGCGACTATCGCCGGAATTTTCACTATTCATCGTCTTCTCCGGCGAAGAGGCCGGCGATCAACGCTGACGTGGGGTGCCACGTCAGTGTGGTGGGGCTGGTTCTAGAATAAAATAGATCGGACGGCCGTGATGATGCCACGTGTCGCGATCTCGGCTTTTCCAAGTTTAATAAGTGATTTTATGATAATAAATAAAATTCGATCCGACGGCCGACACTGTGCCAAGTGGCACTCTGTAGAACGCACGATCTATCGCAAGATCGGACACACCAAAGGTGGCCACGTGGCACAATGAGAACCGTCCGATCCTTGGATTTTCGGATAATTAAAGAAAATGAATAAAAAATCAAAAAATTGATTAAAAAAATAGAAAAAATGGCAAAACGGCGCCGTTTAGGCCGGTGCCGACCCCTAGGGTCGAAAATCATAAAAACAATTCAAAAAAAAATTATTGAAAAATTCAAAAAATTCAGAAAATTCAATAAAAAAATTAAAAAAATATTGAAAAATTAAATAAAAATAAAAAAATTCAATAAAAAAATGGAAAATCATAAAAAAAATTCAAAAAAATTCGGACAAATTCAGACAAATTCAGTAAAATTCTAGAAAATAGGAAATGGCCACATTCAACTGGCCACGGCCTATTTCCGGGCTTTTGACCCCCCGGTCTTTCCAAAAATGACGATTTTGCCCTTTCGACAAACCGTCTTCCAAAAAAATTTCTAAAAAAATCCAGGAAAATCCCAAGAAATAGGAAATGGCCACAATCAACTGGCTAAGGCTCATCCCGGGTGTTTTGAACCCCGAACCTTCTTAAAAATGACGATTTCGCCCTTTGGACGAATGGTCTTCCAAAAATTAAAGAAAAATCAAGAAATCCAAAAAAATTCTCAAGAATGGGAAATGGCCACAATCAACTGGCCATGGAATATTTTGGGTAATTCGGTATCTAAGCCTTCCAAAAATGACGATTTTGCCCTTCGGGCTAATCGTTCCCAAATCTTCCCATTTTACCCTTGGTTCTAAATCATACCTTCCATAAGCCTTTATGGCTATACGAGGAGGCCATTGATTTGAATTGATGTGCATCGATGTGGTTTACTTATGCACTGGATTGCGCTTTCATTAAAATTGATTGTGATTGATAGGAATAGTCTTCCAATCTGCATGAAACCCTGAATCAAACCTACCTCACCTAAAATTGCGCCTGGATGAAATCTTAATTATGAAAATAACTCGCGTTAGGTACCGAAAGGGCGTTGGTAATGACACCAACGTAACCAAGTCCCCGAACCCAAAATCTCTGGTTCCGCAGAACTGATCGATCTCTCACAATCGGTCAGTAAGGTTTCTGGTCTACCCTCCAAGAAAGACCGGTGGCGACTCTAAATGCATGCACAAGTTGTACATACCACCACAACCACACTAAGGTCGAAAGCGATCGACTGTTATGGTCGAATCCGCGAAAAATACTCCCGCCGTGATTTGGTATGGGCCTGGGAGGGCTCGCGCCGATCCAAAGCCCGCGATCCGCACCCCAGTGTGGGGAAAAAGCCCGCGATCGGTAATCCATTAGCACGTCCGTTTCGGACGGGTCGCAACAACGATCAACCCAATAAAGGCCAATATTCCAACACGAATAATTCCATCCGATTAGTCCACAAAAAGGCCCGAATTCATGCGATAATAATTTATTAGCCGATTTAATTTATAAACGACGGTCGATCGCTCGTCTCTAACCTAACGCTCGCTCGCAATAAAATCATAGTCCACAATCAATTCATCTATCAATTTTCATCTAACAATAATTAGCCATAGACGAATAAATCAATCTTGCTAACTTAAACGATCGCGACCATTTAACCAAATCCTGATTTCTATCTAATCCGGCCCCGATCGCGTACTTAAATTCCCAAATCGACTAATCGACTAATCCTAGACGCAATTAGCGCCCTAACCAAGGATTAGAGTCAACTCACAATTAGCTAGCTTGGGCGGTCACAACACGGGCGGTGACGATCCACGAACTTCGGCAAGGCTCGGGATTTTTCTCGGTGACTCGCTGTTGACACCTGATTTTTGGTCATCTTTCATTTTAGTTTTTATTTCCAAAATTAATTAAAAATAGCTAAAAATTCATAAAATTGCAAAATCAACTTTGGAGGCCTTGGCCTAGCCTCAAGAGTCAATTTTGAACAAAAATATTTTTCATAATTTTTAATAATTTTTCGAATTTTTTTAATTATTAAAAATACCCAAAAAATAAAAAAAATACCATTTGTGGTCAGAAAAATACAAAAAAAAATACTCAATAATTTTGTTTTAATTTCCTCTTCAAGTGTGTCACCTTAAATATTGAAAATTTGGCTCGGGTCACTATGCTCCTTAACAAACATAAACCCGAACCGAGCCTAAAAAATTCATTTCGAGTCCTTTAATTTTCAATTCTCACTTTTTATAAGCTATGACATTGGATTCTAAATTTTTGAAGTGCAATTGGGTCATTTTGCCCTCTAATTTGATCAATTTTAGCCAAAAGGGTTTAATTGCACAATTTTCTTTTAATTTAGTCCCCGGTTTCACGAATTTTGAAATTAAATTTCGTACGGGCATGCCCATCAAAATTAAACACCTCTACCCAATAGTTTTCATCATGCTGAATCCATTGGTGGGCTCAAATTTTACTAATTCGGTCGTTTGGACCCTCGATTGAACCAAAATCATTTTCGGATCCTAGGGACAATTTGAGGTTTTCACTAAATTTCAATCAATTGATTCACGAAAATATCCCTATTTGATAGAAAACATGTCAAAGAGTCCGATTTTGCCATCAATTTCATAAAAATAGGTCAATTTTTGACTCAATTTGAGCGATTTGGTCGAACCGGGCCGGTCGGGTCAAACCCGACCCGACCCGACCCGATCCGACCGGGGCTGCAACTAAGTTGCAGTCCCGCATGGCCAGCATGGGCAGGAACAGGGGAAGATGGGGGACGGCATGGGGCGGCATTTTTTTAAAGAAAAAAGGACAAACGAGCGTGGAGGACAAAGGGGCAGAGGCCCATGTTCGTGTTCTGGCGAGGGAGCAGGCGTCGAGGTGCGCCGGTCGGTCACGAAACCGGCGAGGATTCTCGGTTAATACCGAGTGCGAAGAGAGAGAGAGAGAGAGAGGAGAGATTTTTTTTTATGGGAGTTGGAGCGAAGCTGGAGCAAGAGGAAGCTTCCCCGCACCTCACAGAACCTCAGAGGAGCTTCGGTCGCCGTCTTCGAGCCCGGACCAGGTCGGTATTCTCCCCTGAGCTTCATTTTTCGAATGCACGCCGACGGTTCGACGGTATGCCTAAATGAGCATTATATTTTTTGAGTCTCGACCGACATCTCGACCCCTATTTGTTGCGATTCTGGTTTTGAACCTTCATGATAATCTTATCTAAGCTCGACTTGCCTGTTATTTTGCATCGAGAACCGCCGAGAGCAATGGCCCGAGCTTCGCCAGCCACCATTCGGGCCGAGAGCTCGTCGGAGGAGTTCCTACAGTCTCCGACCATCAAAGGACCTCAGGTAAGTTTCCCGACCCTTCGTGGATGCTCCCTGAATGATTAGCATCGAGTTTAAAGCTGAAAAAAATTTCTGCAAATGCTTCGCCGGAGCCGGTTCGGTCGCCGTGCTTTTGAGGTAGTTCCCGGCGTTATTTTTGCCATGAATTGAACGTATGTTGGTCGAGGTCTGATGGGGGTTAGTTTGGTGAGAAAATCGGGACTCGAAACCATCGTTTTTACGTTGTTTTGGGTCGTCCGGCGAGAATTCCGACGATAGTCGCCGGAATAGTTACTGTTCATCGACTTCTCCGCCGACTATCGTCGGCGGTCAACGGTCAACGATGACGTGGCATGCCACGTCAGCAGCCACGTCACCGGGTGGGGCCGGTTCAAAAAAATAAAACAGATCGGACGGCCGTCGTGAGGCCACGTGTCGCGATCTCGACTTTTTCAGATTAATAAATAATTTTCGGATAATTATTTAAAAATCGATCGGACGGTTGAGAATGTGCCAAGTGGCAACCTGTGGAGCGTCCGATCTAATCCAAGATCGGACGCACCAGGAGTAGCCACGTGGCACAGCTTGTATCGTCCGATTCGAGGGTTTTCTAAAAAAGGAAAATAATTTAATTTTGATCCGACGGTTGATATGTGTCCATGTGGCTCTCTGTGGATCGCCCGATCTAAAGGAAGATCGGACGCACAAGATGAAGCCACGTGGAACAATATGATCCGTTAGATCCTGTGCATTTTCGTATAATTAAAGAAAATGGATAAAAAATCAAAAAATGTTTAAAAAATAGAAAAATCAAAACAGTGTCGTTTTTAGACCGGTTTCGACCCATGGGGTCAGGCCGGGCGCCCGAGAGGTGCGGGCCGGGTCAAACCCGGTCCCCTGAAAATATTTTTAAATAATAAAAAAATTCAGAAAATAATAAAAAATAATAATAAAATTCAAAAATTCAATAAAAAAATAGAAAATCATAAAAAACTCAAAAAAATTCGAAAAATTCGGAAAAATTATAAAAAAATTCCAGAAAATAGGAAATGGTCACATACAACTGGCCACGACCTGTTTCAGGTCTTTCGACCCCCGGTCTTTCCAGAAATGACGATTTTGCCCTTCCGGCAAACCGTCTTCCAAAAAAATTCTAAAAAATCCAGGAAAATCCCAAAAAATATGAAATGACCACAATCAACTGGTCAAGGCTCATCCCGGGTGTTTTGAACCCTACCCTTCTTAAAAATGACGATTTCGCCCTTTGGGCGAATCGTCTTCTAAAAATTGAAGAAAAATCAAAAAATTCCAAAAAATTCTCAAGAATGGGAAATGGCCACAATCAACTGGCCATGGAATATTTTGGGTAAGTTCGTATCCAAATCTTCCAAAAAAATTGACAATTTTTCCGTTCGGGCTAATCGCCACCAAATCTTCCCATTTTACCCTTGGTTCGAAATCACACCTTCCCTAAGCCCTTATGGCTATACTAGGAAGCCATTGCTTTGAATTGATTTGCATCGATGTGGTTTATTTATGCACTTGATTGCGCTTTCATTAAAATTGATTGTGATTGATAGGAATAGTCTTCCAATCTGCATGAAACCCTCAATCAAACCTACCTCACCCAAATTGCGCCTACATGAAATCTTAATTAGGAAAATCACTCGCGTTAGGTACCGGAAGGGCATTGGTAATGACACCGACGTAACCAAGTCCCCAAACCCAAAATCTCTGGTTCCGCAGAACTGATCGATATCTCACAATCTGTCAGTAAGGTTTCCGGTCTACCATCCAAGAAAGACCGATGGCGACTCCAAATGCATGCACAAGTTGCACATTCCAACACGACCACACTAAGGTCGAAAGCGATCGGCTCTTATCGTCGAATCCCTCAAAAAAATACTCTCGTCGCGATTTGGTGTGGGCCTGGGAGCGCCCGCGCCGATCCAAAGCCCGTGATCCACACTCCAGTGCTGGGGAGAAGGCCTGCGATCGGTAATCCATTAGCGCGTCCGCTTCGGACGGGTCGCGACACTCGCGGATCACGGGCCAACTTCCTTGGACAAAGCATAATTTCTTGGCCCACTTGGCCCACGAACTTGGTACACAGCCCCGGACATTCGGCCAACTCACACGGGCCCACGAAACAGGCCACGGCCCAGCGAAACAGGGCACTCGACCTACCAAAACAAGGCAACGGTGGCGGCCAGGGATGATTTAGGGGCCTTCGACCGGTGCAAGGCTAAAGAAGGTTTTAGGCTTGGTCGGAGGGTTGTCGGGGGAGCTGAGGAAAGTGGCGACGACGACCGAAGATGGCACAAGGGGGCCGACGGCGACAGACAGCAACTCCGCCCAAAACAGGGCATCCTCGGCGGAAACAGGGGAGCTCGGTTCTAGGCCATTTCGGGGCTCTACCAGTGGCGAATGGCTTCCGGCAGCTGTGAGGGACGGCAAGGGGTCGAGAGTGACCGTCGGGGGCGACCGACTAGTGGCGAAGAGGAGCGGAGGACGGCGAGGCAGTGGCTCGGGCGAGAACAGGGCGGGGGCGTCTTCGGGTCTGTTTCAAGGATTCCCGGCGGTACACGGCAGACGGGAAGATGGTGACGGGGTGATGGAGGAGCAACAAGGTGGTGGTGGTGTGGTTCGGGGCTGGGGTCCCACAAAAACACCCGAGGAAGAGGATGAGGAGGTCGTCGGGTCAGAAGGAATCAAAACAGGGGCAGGGCGTCAACGCTTTTGTGGTGGCGAGATTCACGGCTGCTCAGGGCTCCGCAGCTCTAGGCGGTCGACGGCGCTGTGCGGGGTGGCCGACGGACAAAGCACGATGGCTCGAGGTGGCTGGTTGGCGACCTAAGGCTCGGCTTGAAGCATGTCGCAGCAGCGAGCAAAACAAGGCTCGGTTCACGGGGCTACTCGACGGGGATAGCCGCTGCTGGCGGCGACGGAGTGGTGGTGGCTGTGCGGCGGCGAGGAGGCGGAGATGGCGTTGCGCGGTCTGGTGGTCGAGCGGAGGAAGAGAAGGCTTCGATGGGGGATGGGTGTTCCACGATGAAGCAAGAAGAGAGAGTAGAGAGAGAAGAGAGTGGTCATGCGTGAGAGAGAAGAAATGAGGAGAGAGAGTGAGTAGATGGTGACTTGACTGGTAGGTGGGGGTATTAATGAGAGTTAACTAGGTTGGGGCCCACGAAATTTGAATTATTGGAGGGCAAGATTGTCTTTTGATAATTCTGGACTGAACGAAATTTGGTACACCGAATAAAAGGAAAAATTTTGGTGTTTTCATAGGCCAGGCTAGGTCAGGATTAGGCTCGGGCGCGAGCATTGAAATCCTAATTCGCGGCGACTAAGAATTTCGAAACCTAATCTAAACCAACTGACGTTTCAGGAACTCATCCAATTATGGTCTCTTTAGTCCTCACGATCCAAATATTTCACCAACTAAAATTCAATTTAATCCCTTTTTATTGAATTCAGGGACTTGACAAGAGTCGAATTTCCCGGGCGTCACAAGAAGGTCTTCAACTAAATGAAATTGATTCCTCTTCTGATTCAGATTCTTGTTCTGATTCTGACAAAGAAATCAATGTTTTGACTAAAGAAGAACAAGAAATTTTAGATTCAATTGATACTAGTTCAAATCCTGAAGTTTTAATTAAACATATTCAAAATCCCAATGTCTCATTATCATGACCTCAACATGTTTATAATTTAACTGAAATTTTGAATAGGGGGAAGAAACCTATTATCAGACCAACTTCCTCCACCGATCTCCAATTTGAGATTACTGAACTCAAAAAAGAAATTCGCCTTCTGAAGATCAATCAAATTGATCAACAACGAAAGGATTTTTTAGATTTTAAAAAAATAAATTTTAGAAGGGAAAAGAAATCTTAATATTTCTGAACCACCCATCGTTTCTGATTCTAGTTCACCAAATTTAATTGATTCTGATTCATCCAACTTCCAACAACTCCTTACTGAGGTAACAAGTAGGAAATGGATTATTGATATTTCCATCAAAATCAATGATGAATTTTTTTTAGAAACCACAACCCTTTTTGATACAGGAGCTTATTTGAATTGCATTCGTGAAGGACTTATTACCACAAAATATTTTAACAAAACCACAGAATTATTGAAGTCTACTTCTGGTGATCATTTGAAAATAAAATACAAGCTTCCTGAAGCCTTTGTGGTCAAAGATAATATTTCTTTAAAAACTTCTTTTCTTCTGGTTAAAGATTTAAAAAGGAATGTGATTTTAGGAACTCCTTTTATAAATCTGATTCAACCTTTCATTGTCCCTAATGACGGTATTGAAACCCAAATTTTTGGTAAGAAACTCATGTTTAATTTTGTTTCAAAACCCCAAACAAGAAACTTAAACGTTTTGCAAGAACATGCTATCAAAGAGATAAACTTTCTCATTCGAGATAAAGAATCTCATCTTTTATTTTTAAAAGAAGAATTGAATTTTCAGAAGATTGAACAGCAACTCAAAAATTCTGAAGTTCAAAAGAAAATTTCTGCTTTAGAACAAAAGATCAAAGATGACATTTGTTTCATCCCCAACAATGCTTTTTGGGAAAGAAGTAATCACAATCATATTGTAACACTTCCTTATGAACCTGATTTTTCTGAAAAAGAAATTCCAACGAAGGCCAGACCTTCGCAAATGAACAGTGAACTTTTAAAACTTTGTGAAAAAGAAATTGATGATTTGGTTAAAAAAACGATTAATTCGTAAAAGCCAATCACCTTGGAGCTGTTCTGCTTTTTATGTTTAACAAAAATGCTAAAATTGAACGAGGCGCTCCTCGTCTTGTGGTTAATTACAAGCTTTTGAATAAAGTTTTAAAATGGATAAGATACCCGATTCCGAACAAAAAGGATCTTCTAAATCGACTCCATTCTTCCAAAGTTTTTTTTTCTAAATTTGACATGAAATCTGGATTCTGGCAAATCCAAATTGCTAAGCAAGACATATACAAAACTGCTTTCACTGTTCCTTTTAGTCAATATGAATGGAACGTGATGCCTTTTGGTTTAAAGAATGCTCCTTCTGAATTCTAGAGAATTATGAATGATATTTTTAATCCTTATTCAAATTTCATAATTGTTTATATTGACGATGTTTTGATTTTTTTCCCCTAACATTGATTCACATTTTAAGCATGTAAATCATTTTTATAATATTGCTAAGTGGAATGGTCTAATTCTTTCTGAGAAAAAGATTTTCTTATTCCAAACAAAGATTAGATTTTTGGGTCATCATATTTTCCAAGGAACAATTGTTCCAATTGAGATATCTATTCAATTCGCAGACAAATTTTCTGACGAATTGAAAGGAAAAACTCAATTACAAAGATTTTTGGGAAGTTTAAACTATGTGATTGATTTTATTCCAGACATTAACATTATTTGTAAACCTTTGCACCAGAGGTTAAGGAAAAATCCAAAACCATGGTCTAGTTTACATATTGACACTGTCAGAAAGATAAAACTGCTTGTGAAAGAAATACCTTGCTTGCATATTGCTAGCCCTAGACATGGCCAAATTGGACCCGGACCCGGAACCGGCCCGTTGACCGGCCCGGAACCGGCCCGTTGACCGGGTCCGCGGTTCCGAACCGGAACCGGAACCGGAACCGGACCTTCACGGGCCGGTTCCAGTTCCTCTTTTTTCGGAACCGACCCGGAACCGGCGGTTCCGGGCCGGTTCCGACCCGTTATTTTTAATAAAAAATAAAATAAAATAAAAAAATAGAGAAAATGATAATTGCTTGGAGTGGGATTCAAACCTTTGATCTTTTAGTTGAAATAAGCACCCTAAACCACTCAACTACCTTCAATTTGATTGTTCATATTGCAAATAAATTATAAAAAATATATATGGACAAATTGAACCGACGGGAACCGGCGGTTCCTTGAACCGGGCCCGGAACCGCCGGTTCCGAACCGGAACCGGAACCGCCTCTTTAAGGGCCGGTTCCGGTTCCAGCTTTTTTAGGAATCGGAACCGCCGGTTCCTGAACCGGAACCGGCGATTCCGTCGAACCGTGCATGTCTAGCTAGCCCTATTGCTTTTAAGATTGTAGAAACTGATGCTTCTGAAATTGGTTATGGTGGAATTTTAAAACAAAGAATTGACAACAAAGAACAAGTTGTTCAATTCATTTCTAAACATTGGAATGAGACTCAACAGAATTATTCCACTGTTAAAAAAGAAATTTTGGCAATTGTACTTTCTATTTCAAAGTTTCAAAGTGACCTTTTAAATCAAAAATTTCTGTTAAGAATTGATTGCAAGTCTGCAAAGGACATTTTGCAAAATGATGTTTTAAACATTGCATCAAAACAGATTTTTGCACGTTGGCAAGCTATACTTTCTGTTTTTGATTTTGACATAGAATTTATAAATGTGATTCAAATTCCTTACCTGATTTTCTCACAAGAGAATTTTTACAAAGGAAACCTTCACCATGCCTCCCAAAAAGGACAATGGCAAAGCCAAGGCTTCCCCCAAAGCCTCTGTCGTTTCCTCCAAATTGACTCCCATCCGCAATTGCCTTGCTGTTGTACAGTTACCACCACCACCATCATCTCAACCTTCATCTTTTGAAGCCACAACAAGCCAGCAGTCACCAATTCCACATATTTCTGTTTCTAAGTTAGCCTCCATTTTGCCTAAAAGTGTTATGCAGGATTTACAGAAATCTTTAGGCATGGAGATTTTGGTACACGAAGAGGTAAAAGCCCATTCTCCTTTGAATGTTTTTAAGGAGGTGGTTCTTGTGGATAAGCCAACCCCTCGAAAACCAAAATCAAAGTTTTTTATGAAGAATTTTGAGAAAATCATCACAGTTGAGAAAGGATTTTATCATGAGAATCCTTATACGTTCGCGAAGAATGTATTTGGAGAAAATCATTTTTATACTCCTCATGATCTTTCTAAACCTGTGGATTTTTATGAAAGAATTATGGTCTAGACTGGATCAATCAAATTTAAGCATTTTAGTGACAAAGCCCACCCGGGTATTGTGAATTATTCCACTGCAAAAATATTAAGGGTCATTCACCCTTCAGAGTGGAATAATACCCCTTTTACTCCAGTCAAACTCGATTCCCGAGTGACTGAAGTACTTTATGTGAGAACCTCTTTTACATATTTTGATTATCAACAAGCCTGGTGGAATGTTTTGTTCCGCCCAAACCCAAATCACTCCCACACATGGCTTTTCCTTTTTGATAGCCCTTTTGACATATCAACCTTACCCTTTTAGTTTATTCGTTGGTGGGATAATTTTGGTCATATCCCTGACATTCTTCCCAAAGAGGTCATGGAATCCTACCAATTGTTTCAAAGATTATTTGTACCAAATCCTCATGAAAAGCAATTTCCTTCGCTTCTCATGTTTTCTGCTACTTTCTAGATGGCCTGGGTTTCTGCTTGGGAACTTGAGTATACCAAGAGTACTCAGGACCCAAATATTTTGATACTTGCCCGACGTTATAAGACCAAATGGTGGGATGGATTCACCTATTGGGAGAAAATTTCCACAGAAGCCGTTCATATTTGGACTCAACAACGAAAGGCTACAATTTTGGGAAATGTTGCTGTTTCAGATCCTGACAAGACCACTTTTCTACATGACAAGGCATTGGCAGTCTCTAAGTTAGCCAGCGTGTCTAATGAAAGAGATTTTTATGACATGATGAAGAAAGCCATTGGTGAGTATGAAGGGTCTCGAGCTACATCCTCCCATCACAGTGGTAACACTAATGAGGATGACTGCTACAACATCAATCTAGATGAAGACTCAGACTAGGTCTTGACATTTTCTACGTACCCAGAATTTCTGGTGTATTTTGATTTTTAATGTACTTTTGGTAATCACTGTAAGTCACTATGCACTTAACATTGTACACTGTGGCGGCCTTTTAGAATTCACTGTAGCAATAGTGAATTTTCTGTCTTTAAAATTAGACTTCTTCCAACGGACAGAGGGAGCTCAGTTGGACTTGGTCTTCACCCTCTCTCTCGAAGCTCACTCTCTCCAGCAAAAGCTCTCCCTCTTCCTAGAGTCGACTTTCGTCAGAGAACCTTCTATCCTTTCAGATCCCCATACCTCCTACTTTGAAACACATTTTGAAGATTCTTTTTGCAACCTTCCGGACCCAGATCCATAAGTTTTTAGCCTCCTTCCTTCACTATTTCTACCCAGAACCCTTCGAGGTGTTCTTCCCTGAAAATTTTTAAGTTTTATGCACTTGTATGTACATATCTGAGGATCTTTTTGGTTCTACTTGTGTAATCTTTCAATAAAAGTACATATTTCTTAATATTTTTCCTATTACGACCCAGAATCAGTAGGCTCTACCACCTGTTGGCGTCTAAGGCATTGTGTTCTAAGTTCTGCAATTAATTTTCTGCATCTACTTTCTGTAAACGATACCCCAGAGTCGGAAGGCCAAGCCTCCTACTGGTGGTTTTTATCCCACACCTTTCCTGCACGATCACCGACGGGCTCTGACGTCGTAAAATTCTCCGGATCCCTTCTCCCTTATGTTGTTTATGCTTCTTGTACTTTTAATATCTATTGTTATTTTATATTCTGTTTTGGAAGCATTATTTCATTTACTGAGTATTTATTTCTTGCTTCCTGCATCATACCGCATTTATTGGAATAACAGACACAAAAGACGTCGTTTTTAGTCTTCAATAATAATTTCAATTCTATTTCCTTGGTCTCCGATCCTACGTCCCTTTGAAAAATTGTAACAACTATATTAGGTATAAGACTTTTTTTTTTTTTATAATTCTCCCCATTTTTCGAGACTTACGTTATGTGAATTACTTCTAGGTGCAGCAAGATGATCATAAGCTCGCATGTCTAGTGTGAGGTCTCATGTCTCTTCTCTCCTTCTTGCTTTAGCTTTGCACGAATTAATTAGGGTCCGACTGTCCCGGAGTTGTTTTAGATTCTTATGCGGTTCTTGGTAAATCCACTTAAGATGCTCCATTGACGTACACTAGGAAGAAGTACCCCAGGACTATCGTCGAGCGTATGAATCTACTTCGAGATGCCATCCTCATGATGGATGGCAGGAGACCCACACGAGCGGGACACGGGATCCACAACCTCCGAATGAATGCTCGTATCATCGAATTCGGAAGAAGCCGGAATGACATGTGAACTTGGCATAGGTAATTTCAGGAAACATGCACTCCAAGAGAGAAAATTATGTTTTCTTGTCAGCATACCGACAAGCTGTACAAACCATACAATGTTTTTTCACGATGAGCTTGATGAGCTCAGACAATAAGCCTGGAAGATGGTTGAACTATGTACCCACAAAAAGAGAATTCCTGGAGCCCTTGCTAAGCTTTTCTTCATTGTTTTCATTCTCACATGTATATATCACGTTTCCATGATGTAAAATTTGGGTAATGTCAAGCATTGAGACTGCAATACATAACTGATATATTGAGTCTATGACAAATTACAAGCTGTCATATTCCACACTGAACAACTCAAGTGCTATTTTGTAGACAGGTAACATGCTAGCATCTTTCATCATTGGATGCAAACTTCCTTTCCTATTGCAGAGTTCTTCAAGAACAAATGAAAGCATGCTCAGACCTGTTGCTTTTGTTGTGAGCCCTTGCAACAACTAATGGCAGATCTAGCCGAGATTTAGGGGGCAAAAAGTCTAGCCTACAGCGGAGATTGTCAATCCAATCACTTGCTCGCTTCAGTTAGATTTAGCTTCAGCAAAGATAGAACTTTTCAAAGGCATTCCCTAATCTGTAGATACTTCCGACAACTATGCATTTACTTGCCACAATAACTAGCCTAATGGAAATGTGTACTATGTATAATTTGAGCCACACTTGTTTGTACCTGAGTTCAGCTTTTAGGAATGAACTGACATTAAAGCAAATGAGAGCTTAGAATCTCATGATAGCATGGCATATGCCGGGATTTAACTTCCAATGCCTTCTCTTCAACCTTTCTGATCGCATACTAAACATCTCTCACTAAATTCAGGGGGAGAAACAGTAGGCAGAGGTGTGTGTTTACTGTTTAGTGCATCATACCCCCATATCTCTGATATCATGTAAGTTCAATCTGTCCAGCAATGTAAAGAGCAGGCGACAAGCATGTTTCAGAGAAGGTAGTCATAGAAGAGGCATCTAGAGTAATTATAACCACCAAAACTCAATCAAGGAAACTGCAGTCAACTTATGACTTGTTTATATTAACCTCAAGAAGCGATTACCAAAAAATCAGAAAGATAAACTTCAGGACCCTCTTTCTCCTCGCTCCCTCCCTCCCCAAATTTGTAGTGTCACCCCTAATATCATACCAAACTTTGGCCCCTACTATAACCTTATGTTAGCATTCCTGCATGACTGCCAAACCTCCATCATACATATTGATCCTTGTGAGGTTGCACTGCCATTGTCACTTCACTCCAACTTTGTTGCCATTGCCCTAAACCCATTTTCACCAGCTAATGCGATTGTTTTCTTTTTTTAACGAACCAAAGCGTGCAGCTGATTACCAAAGGAAATTAAGATCAACTGCATTCAATGTTGGAGAGAATGGCCTATTAGTTTTATTTGATCCACTAAAATCATATACTTGATGGTATGCACTACGCAACCATCTTTTCACAAAAGTTTTTCAACTGGAAAATGTTACTTCCATTATGCTTCTGTTCCAGGTAGAATTTCTTCTTGCCACTTTGCCCATCTCCATTGCAACCTAGCATAGCTTGGTTATAACATTAAGAGTGAACGACCTCACAGCACTGAAGGTCGAGCCATATGATCCGCATAGTCATTTACTATTCTAATCAAAGTTAAAAGCTCTCAAAATGGTAAATGTGTTCTTCAGATAAACAAACAGTGTTTCAGTGCAAATAGGAAACAGTCGCAAATAAGGACTGTCAATCCATCTCACTTTTAACCAAAGAAGGAAAAAAAAAAACCCATCTCACTTGTAACAAAGCCACTCATTCAGGAGCAAATGATAGGCAGTCCATGAGTGCACTACTACACACTGCCTAACATTCTTTTACATTGACAACGACAACTATGGCGGGTACAATGAGAACCGAGGACTTCTAACCAAGTAGACCGACAATATAGAATATGACATGCCATTTGGAAAGGACAAAGTACTAATACAATAATCGTGAAATTGTATGCAAAAAAAAGAAAAGAAAAAGAAAGCAAAAGGCATGCAAGCAAGATTAAAAAAAAAAAGGGAAGGGGGACTGCATCTGGCATCAATCTAATTATCTCAAGCTTAAGAGAAGACACATCAGGATTGGAATAAGAGCAGCTAAGTCACATGGATAACCATGACATCCTTAGTCAAAATGATGGAATGTTAGTTGTACACACAAGCAAGAAGGATGAAATGGGAGACCGCATCTGGTATCAAGCCGATTATCTCAAGCTTAAGAAAAGATGCAGCACCTTGCGACAAAAGCAGCTAAGTTGCACGGAAAAGAATGACACTAATTGTCAAATATCAAAGTATATACGGTATGAGGGCACTGAAGCTGAGAATGTTTGGGCAGCTGTCTAGATATCCAGGAAAGGATGGAGTTAGGTATAAATTATCATTGGAGAAATAGATTCTCTCTCTATAGATAAACAGATGATGTAAACCCTACAGGGGTTTGGATGCGAGAAAAGGACAACCTTGAGATGCTTCTTAAAAAATAAGTGATATTATCATAGTAGAGCGTGTTAAGAGGATATGAATTGAAATGACGGACAAGAACCATATAGAAATCTTTGGTTTATGAGCTCTATGGAGGTAAGAGTTCCTATCAGTGTCACGTAGATTTTGTTTTTGCTTCCACTCAAAGAAAAAAAGCAAACAAATTTGTATGAGAGTGGCCTATGATTATGTGTTGAGAATCTCAAAAGTCAAGATTCTTCGCAATCCAAGCTCATTGTGAATTAGAGTCTTAGAAGTTGTTAAGTTTTTCAATTATTATCTAGGGAGTTGTTATTTAGGAGACTATGTCTATTTATTGTTGCTAGTCTTTCAAGACAGCTTTGAATGTTATGTATCTAGACGTGACTGTTCGTGTGTCTAGAGTAGACATAGAGTCATATCTTAAGCTTATAAATGGGCGTGTTGTGTAATCATTATAATATGTGTGCATGAATGAGTGAATAAACTTCATTTCTATATTTCCTTCTTCAAACATTTCAGTATCAGAGTGCTGCACCTCTTAGATCCAACATTATGGCAGATGAGAAGATGAATGCTACTAGGAGAGAATCAGACAGAGACTTTTGTTATGAGAGGTTTGTGTGTTTAGCAATGGCTTGAGTGGTGGCTGCCATTGAGGAGCGACTTCAGGCTTTTTTCTTTTGTTTTGTGTCACCAAGAACACTATATAAGACCTACTATGATATTAATTCCATAATTGGTTCTTTTGTTGTGTTGCCAAACTTGTACCAATGTGACAAACACGCTATCCGTCATGATCTTGTTTAAGATGGCCGTCGGTTTACGTGGATGGTGACAGACAAACGGAGCTGACCTGGATAGGATGCAGTATTTCTGATGTCAAAACAATGTGACATGAACCGAACAGTACAATGAAGTCTCCCTACACTCCATGTTATTGAATTCACAACACAACTTGCAGAAACTCCCTCAAAAAGAAAGGACCAGAGCTCATTTTTCACAACCCTTCCGTGTAAGACACTCCAGTGGACTTCAACCAAGTCCCTCCCTGAATCAGGTCGGCCACTGTGAACTTGCTTGCCTCCGCCGTGCTGGTGATGACCCGATAACCTGGCCACTTCACTCGCTTGCTCGTTCCTGCGCCCAGTCCTTTGTTCATGTACTCCCCATAGTACAGAGTCTTAAGGGCGAAATCGCCACTCCACACTGACCACCCTGTGGGATCTATGTGATCACCAATGTTTGATTGCATCACCACAGTCCTAGAATACTCCTTCCAAGGCCGGCCCAGATACGACTTGATCGAGGCCTTGATGGGCTCGAGATCAGAGCTCGCGATCACGTCGCAGCTCTGGATCGAGATTCCGGTGTTCTGATTTGCGTCGGTCCGGCCCTGGGCCGTGACCATGTTGGACTGGCTGCTCATGGGCTTTCGGGCAACAAGCTTGCAGTTCTGGAACACGACACCCGCATTGCCAAAAATGAAGTCCACCGTACCAGTGATGTAGCTGTCTCGGTAGAACTGGCGGTTGGTGTGTGTGTAGAGGGTGTCTTGGTAGGCATCGATGCGGCACCGGTTGATGACCGACTTGTCTGCACTGACACGGAGCGCGACAGCCTGGTGTTTCTGCGGTCCAGCAGTGTTCTGGAACCATATGTCCTGGGCGATGAATCCATCGCCATTCACAGCTGCAGCGGTACAGTTTACAGATTATGTAGAGAAGAAAAAACTTTACTCTGCCTTACCAAAAAAAAAAAAAGCTTTACTCTGATCATCCTCATCACTTCTTTTCAAAGTTTTTAGAGTCATAACTATCAAAGATATGAGATGAGATTGATCCTTACCAACAGTCGCGGAATTGAATGTCGTTGCACCGTCAATGACGTTGAGGCTGCCAGTGATCACAGTCAAATCCATGCCGTCACCAACTAGCTTGATGTTTGTCTTGGTCTTGGCCACCTCCACGTTCTCCTTGTATGTGCCTTTCTTCACATAAATAACGTACTGGGTCTTGGCATTGCTAGGAGCGGCCGCGATCGCCTCTTTCACTGTCTTGTACTTCCCACTTCCGTCCTTCGCCACCACCACGTCGGCGCTAACAGCGTTCGCTGGAGATTGCAGAAGACGACGCTCTTTTCCCGTGACCCATGATGGGAAATCGCTGATCAAGGACTCCAGGACATCTGGTTTTCGTCCTTCAGGAGATGAAGTAGAAACAAACATGGCTAGAGAAGTTCTTGCCCTCGATATCAAGTCACTGACAATAGGCTCGATCGAAGACTTAGACGGCGACAAGCCTTCGAACCCATCCAAGCAGGTGATGTAATTTGTGAGTGAACTGCTCAGCCATGTATGGACATCTGCAGATGACTGAGGAGAGAAAAAGTTTTTGATTGAGTGAATTCAAATCTAGGAAATTATTCATTTAGATATCTGTAAGTTTTTTGGGTTATGAATTTCATGATTCTCATACTAACTAAAAGCAAGTGTTAAAGCTTCTGATGGTGAATAACCCAAATGATTACCTTCTGTCCTTGAAGACTCCTTATGGAGTCTTCCAACCTGTCCCCAGACATTTCCATCAACTCCACGCAATCGGCCAAAGCCGCTTCTTCTCTAGGATCGTTCACCCGGCGGCGAACATCCTTCGTGGTGCGCACAGCATTTTCCGTGCGGATCGCCGTCTTTTTCACGAACGCTTGGAGCAGCTTGTCGTCGCTCATGAGCGAGGCCGCGCCATACGGGACGACTTCCGAAACCATGGCTTGGCATCGAGCCTGATCCTGGGCCTTCCCACAGACACGCACCAGAGGGGCATTAGCGAAATCGCTGGTCTTGATCAAGCGGTCTGTGATCATGGCAGCTGAGAAGATGAATGCAATTAAGGAGAGAATCAAACCGAGACTCCTGCTATGAGTGGTTCGTGAGGTTAGCAATGGCTGAGTGGTGATAGCCATTCTGAGAAGTGAGAGGCTCACTGAATTTGAGCTATCTTGACTCTCTGCTTCTGTACCATATTCAATTGTAGTCTTTTTATAGAGAAGATGACACCCATATGATAGATAATTCTTGATTTTCTTTTTAAATTTTTCCTGTGGAAAAAATGAGAAATTTTTTAGCTCCTTAAAGCAGGATTACTATATTCACTAATGGATTCCACTGAGCATATTCGTAGATGCTTTAGAGTCCGCCGCTCCATTGTGTGTCGTAATAATGATGAAAGTTACCTTTCTTTTTCTTTTATCTGGCCAAGGATTGAAAGTTAACTTGGATAATACTATTCTACACACAAAAATACTTTAAAAAAAAAAAAAAACGACTCTTTTCTCACGTGATGCCCATAACATCGATCCTACACATGACATTTCTTTGTAGCATGTGGCATGAGTTTGTCTAATTCATATAGCAATTAGAAAACAACTTGAGCTAGGTTTTGGGCATCGAACCATATCAATCTTTCGGATCTTCGTACAAACGAGTTATCCTTGTTTCTCGCCGTGATTAGCGAATTCGAAAAGTTATTACGTCCTCGCTCGTCATGTATGACACAAGCTAGATCATCTTGGTGATGGATGATTGAGGCTTTAGGGCAATTTGCAGCACTGGGAAGGGAACATCCTCTAGTGCACTTTATAAAGTTTTCAACTTTGATCTGCCTTTGAAGAAACCCAGACAAAGACAAGACATCATCCGATAGGGTTTTTTCAATTCTTTTAAGTCCAATGTGGACATAACCTTGTTTAGTACCACGAATTCTTAAATTCAAAAAGCATGTGATGTCCACCACCACCACCACCACCACCACCAAAAGGATACGGACACGTGAAAAAATCCAAACTATATTGTAAATCTATCCAAAAGAAAGCATGTATTAGAGGTGATTAATGAGGACAAAACAAAAGACATGATGAGGGTATTGGCCCACCCGATTCCGGATAGAATTGCAGAAACATCATGTGATTTTGTCTGCCAACTTTCGACTTGCTACAATTTGTTCTTTTTCGTCAAATTCATAGGGAAACGAGCTAGATCTGGCCTTGGATTCGGAGAATCTGTAGATAGAAGTTAACTGACATGGTTAGACATCCTTGTTTCGATCCATGTAGTGATGGCCACGAACCGGAACCGATGGGTGAACCGAAACCTTGAGGGACGGTTTCGGTTCTGACGATTCTGGGCCGATTCAAAGAACCACCGGTTCTTTTTTTTTTTTGCCATTCCCTTGATTTGCTCCTTCTCGGAGTGGGGGACCGGAGATGAGGAAGGAATGGGAGCATGGGAGTCTGGGGGAGACGAGGCCCAGCGAGTGTGGAGATGGTTCTTGAAGTTGAACACGGCGGCCTGGCGAATCTGCGCGTCAACGGAGGACTCGGCAACGAGGTGGAGGACGACGAGGGCATAGTTGGGGCATTCGAAGCGTCAGAGAAGGAGGACTCCGCCAGCGGCAAGGGCCGGGGGCGTGAGAGAGGGTGTGGAGGAAGCATTGGGAGAGGAATTGAAGCGTCTCCTGATTCCACTCCATGGGTAGCTACAGCTTGAGCAGGAGCTCCAATGGAGGGTGGGATTCGTCCTCTAGGGTTTGGTGAGATTTTGAAAAGCGCTGCGGGAGTGCGATTGCAGGTCCTTTCACTTCCAGAACTGGCAAAGTGGCCGTGGACTAGTTCCAGATTTTTAGGAACCGGCGGGCCTGGTTAATGAGCCAATTCCGATTGGTCAACAAGCTGATTCCGATTGGTCAACAGGCCGGTTCCGGGCCCAAATCGGCCCGTGGCCACCTCTAGATCCATGCCTTGGAAATTATGCTTGTCTTTTCAACTCGTATTTTTTCGAAAAAAATTACCATAAAGTCTTGCACATATTGTAATTATGTCAATTCAATCATAATTTTTTTTTATCAGTAGATTCATAAGCTTTTTGTAATTGTACAAATTCAATCCGCTTTGTCGGCTGGCGCTGAAATGAACAATTGTTAATACTGTTTTAATATTTGTTCTTTTCTATTATCTTTCTTTTCTTATTTTTTTAGGGCTTCACAGCCCTTGCCCAATGCCTAGGGAGCTCTAGCGACCCTCGTCGATCTGCCACGGTAGTAAGAGAAAAAAGGAAAAAAAAAATTATTTATATATTATC
Organism: Rhodomyrtus psidioides; assembly: GCA_021437785.1. Classification (NCBI taxonomy): domain Eukaryota; kingdom Viridiplantae; phylum Streptophyta; class Magnoliopsida; order Myrtales; family Myrtaceae; genus Rhodomyrtus; species Rhodomyrtus psidioides. The sequence goes on from JAILYB010000034.1 coordinate 3,942,892, forward strand.
TAAAATTGTCCACGTCAACCTTGACAACACCACATCAACCTCAACACCACGTCAACCTTGACAACACCACATCAGCGCTGACAATTGATATAATTGCAAAATATTTAATACTCAATTGACAAAAAACATATATATTAAGACTGAATTAGAACAATTATATTAGGTATAAGACTTTTGTTTTTATAATTCTCCCATTTTTCAAGACTTCCGTTATGTGAATTACTTCTTTGGTGCAGCAAGATGATCATAAGCTCGCATGTCTAGTGTGAGGTCTCATGTCTCCTCTCCTTGCTTTTCCCTTTTGCATGAATTAATTAGGGTCCGACTGTCCCGGAATTTTAATCTTGGAGCATTCCTGGAGCCCTTGCTAAGCTTTTCTTCATTGTTTTCATTCTCACATATATATATCACGTTTCCATGATGTAAAATTTGGGTAATGTCAAGCATTGAGACTGCAATACATAACTGATATATTGAGTCTATGACAAATTACAAGCTGTCATATTCCACAATGAACAACTCAAGTGCTATTTTGTAGACAGGTAACATGCTAGCATCTTTCGTCATTGGATGCAAACTTCCTTTCCTATTGCAGAGTTCTTCAAGAACAAATGAAAGCATGCTCAGATCTGTTGCTTTTGTTGTGAGCCCTTGCAACAACTATGGCAGATCTAGCCGAGATTTAGGGGGCAAAAAGTCTAACCTACAGAGGAGATTGTCAATCCAATCACTTGCTCACTTCAGTTAGATTTAGCTTCAGCAAAGATAGAACTTTTCAAAGGCATTCCCTAATCTGTACATACTTCCGACAACTATGCATTTACTTGCCACAATAACTAGCCTAATGGAAATGTGTATTATGTATAATTTGAGCCACACTTGTTTGTACTTGAGTTCAGCTTTTAGAAATGAACTGACATTAAAGCAAATGAGAGCTTAGAAGCCAATGATAGCATGGCATATGCCGGGATTTAACTTCCAATGCCTTCTCTTCAACCTTTCTGATCACATACTCTACATCTCTCACTAAATTCAGGGGGAGAAACAGAAGGCAGAGGTGTGTGTTTACTGTTTAGTACATCATACCCCCATATCTCTGATATCATGTAAGTTCAATCTGTCCAGCAATGTAAAGAGCAGGCGACAAGTATGTTTCAGAGAAGGTAGTCCTAGAAGAGGCATCTAGAGTAATTATAACCACCAAAACTCAATCAAGGAAACTGCAGTCAACTTTTGACTTGTTTATATTAACCTCAAGAAGCGATTACCAAAAAATCAGAAAGATAAACTTCAGGACCCTCTTTCTCCTCCCTCCCTCCCTCCCTCCCCAAATTTGTAGTGTCACCTCTAATATCATACCACCAAACTTTGGCCCCTACTATAACCTTATGTTAGCATTCCTGCATGACTGCCAAACCTCCATCATACATATTGATCCTTGTGAGGTTGCACTGCCATTGTCACGTCACTCCAACTTTGTTGCCATTGCCCTAAACCCATTTTCACCAGCTAATGCCATTGTTTTCTTTTTTTAACGAACCAAAGTGTGCAGCTGATTACCAAAGGAAATTAAGATCAACTGCATTCAATGTTGGAGAGAATGGCCTATTAGTTTTATTTGATCCACTAAAATCATATACTTGATGGTATGCACTACGCAACCATCTTTTCACAAAAGTTTTTCAACTGGAAAATGTTACTTCCATTATGCTTCTGTTCCAGGTAGAATTTCTTCTTGCCACTTTGTCCATCTCCATTGCAACCTAGCATAGCTTGGTTATAACATTAAGAGTGAACGACCTCACAGCACTGAAGGTCGAGCCACATGATCCGCAGAGTCATTTACTATTCTAATCAAAGTTAAAAGCTCTCAAAATGGTAAATGTGTACTTCAGATAAACAAACAGTGTTTCAGTGCAAATAGGAAACAGTCGCAAATAAGGACTGTCAATCCATCTCACTTTTAACCAAAGAAGAAAAAAAAACCCATCTTACTTGTAACAAAGCCACTCATTCAGGAGCAAATGATAGGCAGTCCATGAGTGCACTACTACCCACTACCTAACATTCTTTTACATTGACAACAACAACTATGGAGGGTCCAATGAGCACCGAGGACTTCTAACCAAGTAGACCGACAATATAGAATACGACATGCCATTTGGAAAGGACAAAGTACTAATACAATAATCACGAAATTGGATGCAAAAAAAAGAAAAGAAAAAAAATAGCAAAAGGCATGCAAGCAAGATTAAAAAAAAAAAGGAAGGGGGACTGCGTCTGGCATCAAGCTAATTATCTCAAGCTTAAGAGAAGACACGTCAGGATTGGAATAAGAGCAGCTAAGTCACATGGATAACCATGACATCCTTTGTCAAAATGATGGAATGTTAGTCGTACACACAAGCAAGAAGAATGAAATGGGGGACTGCATCTGGTATCAAGCCGATTATCTCAAGCTTAAGAGAAGACGCAGCACCTTGCGACAAAAGCAGCTAAGTTACACGGATAAGAATGACACTATTTGTCAAATATCAAAGTATATACGGTATGAGGGCACTGAAGCTGAGAATGTTTGGGCAGCTGTCTAGATATCCAGGAAAGGATGGAGTTAGGTATAAATTATCATTGGAGAAATAGATTCGCTCTCTATAGATAAATAGATGATGTAAACCCACTTACAGGGGTTTGGATGCGAGAAAAGGACAACCTTGAGATGCTTCATATAAAATAAGTGACATTATCATAGTAGAGCGTGTTAAGAGGATATGAATTGAAAAGACTGACATGAACCATATAGAAATCTTTGGTTTATGAGCTCTATGGAGGTAAGAGTTCCTATCAGTGTCACGTAGATTTTGTTTTTGCTTCCACTCAAAGAAAAAAAGCAAACAAATTTGTATGAGAGTATGATGGCCTAAGCAGGTCCATTTGTCAGACCCAATCAGCACCATAGTGACGAAAGGTTGTCGCAATGTTGGCGGCAAGAGGTTTAGCCAGCCTGGTAAAGCCTCACATTCCAAAAAGCCAAAACAATTGGAAGGAAAGTGACATCTTTCCAAGCAGAATGTCTTATGGTGAGTGTCGTATTTTTAGGATCACCGGCAAATACATATTGTTCTATCCCTAAAAGCGAATCTCATACTTCAATGTCCACCAAAAAGCCCCAGGGATTGGCTACATAGAAGATTGAAAATAAATTAGGATGTGTCGGTCTAAAAATCAACTGTTACATCCACATATTCCTTAATGCAGTTATCCGGAAAAAAAAAAAATTATTAGGAAATTGGCTGTCATTCTGTATAATTTCTGTAAGCGTTCCTTAAACACGCAGTCATCACCTGATGGACTTTCTCCCTTACCACGACCAGCGTCCCACTTGTTTGCCCAAGGCTAGCCCACTAAACTTGTATATGAAAATAAATGCTTGTACTTTAGCTACCTGCACGGTCCACTCAGTATGAGCTCATTGCAAATGCCCAATTTCTCTTGATATTAACATGAATTCCAATATAAGCAGTATCAAAGCTAATCAAAAGATATGAGGGGCATCAGACTTAATCGAGAACTAAATCCTTCTGTAATTAACCATTCCATAGCCGTCTATAAAAGCTAACACTCAGAGACAACCCAAATATTATTCTACAAGTAAGATTCCATCATCAAAATCCATAAAGTGCTAAAGGAAGAGAAGTCGAACCAGTGAAATCAATTCCAACTGGAAGGCCAGAACCCATGAATTCCATACCCAGTCTTCCAATTATCCAGTTGCACCACCTTCTTCACAGCCCAGAAACATACAAAAAGCGCCGAGCCCATGATCAGCCTCTGGACATTCACATTCCTCACTCTCACCAACAAATGCGTCATGAACGCCAACAACAACCCAACAATCGTATAAAGGAACCCGACCGCAAACCCTTCGGCCCCAAGCTGCATCCCAGAGCCCTGATAAAAGAACACCAGCTTCGACGGATCGTTCCTATCCGCTAAAAACATGGGCATCTTCCTAATAATGTTATGCATTGTGCCTGCAACACTGAAGAAGTAAACAAACACGGCACTGACAAGCCACACTTTCTTATCATGCAAAAGCGTCTCCCCCGCAAAAACTTTCTTTGCCGCGAACGGCACCCAGATCAATATCAACGTAACGATGATCATGATCTGCATCTTCGACAGCAGGGGCGGGCGGGTGATCGGGCCAACACGGAGCCTCGTCCGTGACTCGATGAATTCCGACATCGACTCAGCCATCCGTGAGAAGTCCCCTTGGTCCATCTGCTCCGAGTCCTTGAGGCTCTTCACCTCCGGCCCGACAAGGCGGATGTGGGGGAGCGAGTTGACGCCGAACTGCGCGAAGGTGGACTGGGACTCCTTGAACTCGAGGTCGCAGAAGAAGAGCTTGGACCGGGAGCTAGGGTTTTCGGCGTTATTGGCGATGAAGGCGGAGGCGACGAGGGAGAACTCCTTGCGGAGGTCCTGGAGGTGGAGCTCGGACTTGTCGTGGAGCTGGGCCGCGTCGAAGAAGACGAGGAGGGAGTAGGACCGGGGGATCTTGGTGGAGGTGAGGAAACGAGAGACGGAGTGGTCGTCGAGGTGGACGACGCCGGATTTGGATCGGGATTGCAGGGCAAAGAGCTCGGCCGCCCGGTCGGAGTCGGAATCGGCGAGGGCTAGGGTTGAGAGGAGGGCGAGGACGGCGAGATTGAGAAGGATTCCTCTAGAAATGGTCGCCATTGCCGCCGATCGAGATCGCGAGAGAGAGGGGGGGAGGGGGGGGGGGGGCGGGGGGGGGGGGGGGGGGGGTGGTGGTTTGGGGAAGATGAGATGACCCGAGTGTTTAGGTCGTTTGGAGACTGTTGACTTGGTGCTGTGAAATCCAAGAGGCTGTTCACCTTACGACGCGTCGTCTGGTCGTTTTTGCCCATGGATCGATTGACTGTCGTTTTGCCCGGTCCTTGGTCGTTTCACCCATTAATTGACGAGGAAATGACACATATTGTCCCGAAATTTTGGCACAACGTGCAATATCCAATGTGCAATATTGTATTCAAATTTTTAATTCGATCAATGCAGTTCTTGAATATTTAGTACATGTTTGATTTAGTCATCGGACTATATAAAATGTGCTAATTTTATCTCTGAACTTGAATTAATAGAATGATAACACTGAATGCTTTTATATAATTTAAGAATTAAAATGAATATTTTATTAAAAGTTCAGGATCACCTTAAATAAATTAAAAATTTATTGATAGCATTACATGTTGGACTAAATTCATGAACCATAATAAATAAATTAAAAATTCATGAATGACATTATTAAAAACTATTTGTGCCATTACCCATTAATTGTTCGACATTGATTCTCGAACTTGCTTTGTTTATGTATTTGAATCTAAATATATGTAAATACTTGTAAGTAATATATCAAAACATAGAGTATTATACCATATAATTCATTATAATTTATCACCCATTTAATATTATGTTATCAAATGAATAGTACAAAGTTGATATAAATAAGTAGAGTCAAGCCCGTGAAATTATGATACTTTTATTAAATTATCGGATATAACAAAATTTAAAGTAGCATCATTTGCAATTATTTGGAAACCCCAACAGCTATATATTTTTTGTTGTAGAACCAAATAAAATGAATGATTTTTTCCTCCCCGGATACGCCCTCTTCCCGCATGAGGCACAAGGCAAAGTTCCGTCCGACAGGGTCAAGGACGGGCGAATGCGACCCTCCGCCCCAGCCCGCCCCGCCCCGTGCCCATCCCTATCTTCCGGTTGTCTAGAAGTAAACTTAGAATCACCGTTATACTTGAATTCTTTTCAAATAGTCAATAAGATGGCTCCACAATTTTTCGAGGGACCTTTCTTTACAGCTTCTCTTACATCTTTGCCTCAGAGGAATTATAACTGCAAAGCATACGTGATCCTGTCGTGGCAAGGATCTGACCGCGGTATCAGCGCTTCAAGAGAACATAGAAGCACAGTCCAATTTGAGTAGCTTGCAATGTAGCCAGCTGGTGCTCAAGCTCCAGAAAGAGACCACCCCAAGAACTCAAACCAAGCCAATCTCTCTTCTAACTCCAATTGATTGAGCAAAGCAACAAGCTTTTCCTCCAGTTTCGTCAACAAATGTCATCCTATCCTCGTCTATCATAGCATCCAACGATAGATCAACAGGAACATCAGAAAAGTTTGGACACGTTGTGATCTGATTCTTCTCTGAAACGCTTCGGACTTCCGTAACAAAGCCATAGATCAGATCCGAACCGAAGAAGATCGAATTAAACATGGCCCAGCCTGAACCCGAATGCTTCCTTGTTTCATAACCACTGCAAAACTGGAACATGGCCAAGGATGGAGATGTCCCAACTATATAGTCAAGCAACAGCAGCCACAGTTTGATATCATCTAAATCCTGATATTAAACGTTTATACGATGCTTTGTCGGGTTTAAGCCCCATTTCCAACATCTCGTCATGGTATGTCATCGCCTTTCTCAGCTCTTTGATGCGGCAGAGCCCACGAATCACGATCGAAAAGCTCATGCTGCTCACCAAATCTCTTCTCCTCATGTGATCGAAAATCCTAACTGCTTTGTCGGTGTCCCCTCCTCTGAAGAGGGCTTCAAGGAGTGTATTGTAAGCACTTTCATCTAAGTTCAACTCTAGTTTCTCTGTCTTACTATGCAAGGCGACAGCTTTACTCGTCTGCCCGATCGAGCAGTAACGCTTCACCAATGAGCTACAGCAGAAAGTATCCAGCATCAGTCCCTTCTCTAATATCACATTCAACAGATCCTCTGCATCTTTCCATCTCCGCTTCCTACATTGAGATGCTAAAAAGTTCGACAATCCCCAATGGCGAGAAGAAAGTCCTCTCGTGACGAGTTCTCTCACCAGCTGACTCATCTCTTCCGACGGATCTTCCTTGCAAAGAAGATCCAAAAACGCATTATAACAGCTATCGTTCACAACAATACTCATTTCGTCGATCATCCTAAACATTTTAATAGCTTCCTTTACTCTGCCTTCTTTGGACATTGCCCGAAGCAAACAACCATAAATGGCATTCAGCAATTTAACCTTGTTTTCACGAGCTCTCTCAAAGAACATCTCTGCAGCATGCACCTTTCCCAAGTCACTAAGTTTCTGAATGACCGAATCATAACCCAACAATGGACTCGGCCAGAGAAATCCCTTCTCGATCATCTCTCCAATTGTTTTCTCAGTGACGCTGACATCTCTATGTCGGCAAGCCCCATCAAGTATTAAGCTATAAGTACCAAATCCTGCTTCAACTCTTCTATCACGCATTTCAGCTAACAGATCAAATGCAGCACGAAAATCGCCATTCTTGCTATAATGATCAATAACAACATTATACATCACTGAACTATAGATTCCCAAATCTAAGAGAGCAACAATCCTCTCAAATTTCCCACCTTTACTCAAAATCTGAGCAATAAGAGACCATGTAACTCGATCTTCCGAAACATGTGCTCGAATCATGGCCCCGTAAAAGCACCATGCCAATGTGATCTCATCCTTTCGCTGCAAAGCATCGAGCAATGCATTACACGCACCGACTGAAGGCGTCAATCCACACATCCTCATTTTCCTGAACACCTCCAAACCTTCAATAGACAGACCATCATGCGAATACCTCTCCACAACAAAGCTCAACGTGCTAGACTGACAAGAATCACTACCTTCGGACGCTCTAATCATCGAATCCACGATTCTCGATGCCGAGTGAGCTTTAGCGACCGAATCCCAAATGGGTCTCGCCGGCTGAAAATCGCCCGACCCGACCAGTACATGGATCATGTGGCAGTGCGACCTGAGGTCGGCTTCAAGACCCAATCTGGTCCTGACCCAGTTGAAGAAACCGAGAGATATTTCAGAGTTCGTCTGGATTTTGCGCAGGACTCGAAGGAAGAGAGATGGGTTCAAGTGGGAGGAGAGGTCGAGGGTTTCAAGAAGAGGAACCCAGTTTCGCCTCTGGAGGAGGAGGGTGGAGATCTGCGAGGCCAGTTGGTGTTGCTTGATTTGTGCTCTCCAAGGGAGAACGTTACGATTTGGCGACGAAGCCGCAATTCCGGAGAAGCATTTGCTTGAAAGTTCAAGATTTCGGGACGATGATGCCATTTACACCTTTGCTCCGGGGCAGAGGGAGGAAACAGAGTACACCAGACAGAGTCACACGCTACGCAGAGCGAAAAATATTTTCATTTTCTTTTTGAGAAAATGAAATATTTTATTATTTTAAGCAAAATGAGATGAATTTTCACCGTCAATATACTGAATAGATATATATAGAGTGTTCTTATAATTAGCTTTTGCCTAAAAACATTTCCCATAAACTATGCTTAATAATAATAATAATAATAATAATAATAATAATAAAAATGAATCGCAGTTTTTTTCACGACCGCTTTAAATATATTTACGGAAAAACATGGAGTGAATTTTAAAATAGCTTTCGAGCTTAATTCAGGCCAGATATATTTAAGATGTTTTTATAAAACGGTAATTTAAAATTTGCATATTAATAAGGATAAAAGGGGTCCAATAAAAATTGACTGACTATAGGTCATGTGGATTCTTGACAAATTATCGATAAGACATATTTCTGAAAGAAAAATTACAAAATAGTTGTTATCCGAAATCAAGCAGTATCGCACTTTTCTGGTCTTCCCTTATCCTATAAGCGATAGGAGATTAAATTGGATTTCCAAATTAGTTAAGATGTTGGACGGTATTCTCCATTCAATTTTTTTTTTCATAGTTTTCTCATATATTTATATGCCATTATAGAGAAAATTGTCCTTTGATAATTGATAAGAGCACGTCTCTATTATATTTTCAACTATTAAGAAGATTAAAGAAAGTTTCTAAAGTCAATACACACACATCGTTTTTAAAGTTCCTCGTTAATACTTGAAATTATAGGTAGTTAGTATTGTGTTTTCCAGTGTGATATCGATTTTTTTTTTTATGACCGAAGTGTCCGGGCTAGTATCGTGTATTTTATTGCTTTGCAAGCAAAGATTTACTTGTTCGACAAAAAAAAAAAGCACAAATTTACCTGAAAAATAGGTTATACTGTGATTACAATTTATGGTTGAACTAATTATAGTGTACATTAATTGTACTTAAATCCAATTGTATCCTCACCCTATTTATGGGTCTTGTATTCTATATTTGGTAATCTACACAATATTACGTTCAGAGGGTGAGTTTAAATCTTTCTAGAGCCCTTTTTTGGCCTCCCTATAAAATATTTCCACGTTTAATACTAGCCCAGAACTTAGCCTAAGTATGAGGGACATTATTACACTTTTCAAATATGAAAACACATGTTCATCTGTTTAAGTGTTTAGAATAGTTGATAATGATCTTACAAAATCACACATGATATTAAAGCATAATCTTCAATAATGTGGAGACTGATTGTAAGGCTAATCAAATAGAGCTGGGAAACATGGTGCCTAAATAGGTTAACGATCGTTAAAAACAGACAATTTATTGGCCATGCTCGTTCGTGTTGTGGACATGCTTTATTGCATTTAACACGCATTTCCATAGTAGTAAATATCATAAATGGTAGGTTTGGTCAGAATTGTTCAATCCAAAAAAAAGGGGTTGCACATTTATTCATTGCTTCATACTTCAAATTTCAAGGAAAAATGACTACGAATCACAAGGTTTCGAGAAATCAATGTAGTAAAGATGGCTTTTTCTCACCCTCTCCTTCCTCTCTTGTTGGTCTTATTTTATTTTGTCTTTCCTTATCTCCTCTTCTTTCCCAATCTAAATGCAGGAGCTCTTTTCTCCGGATCTAGTTGTAAATACAAGAGCTTTGAACTCTCCAGATCTTATTCTAGATCTAGGAGCTATTTTCTCCCGATTTAGATCCAGGGATACAATAAATATGTTTTCGGTGTTTCGATACCTCTGTGCTCTATCCATGTCCATGTATAATAAGTCATTTACCTTCGGTTTCAAGGGTGATCGCAGGAGCTCTGGTTTTCCGCTGAACTACCAAGATTTGCTCTTCCAAATGTTATGGATCATGCTAGTATTCAAAGATTTAACTTGACCATCGCTTGAGATTCATATCACGCGTTTCATCAGCGGCACACAAAAAAAAAACAAACCGAGAGAGAGAGCCAACTGCATCAAAGATTCGTACATAATACGGGAAAATATATGGACGTTTCGTGTAACAACAATTTATTTTCTCAGCGATGGTAAACATTAAGGGAATTTCTCTCCCTACAACGCTGATTTTACATGTGATACTGGAAAATAGAGCTATTTACCCTAAAGCAGGCCCCGAGTTCTCTTCCTCTATTTGTCCAATGAAGATGGAGCTTGCTTTGCAACTTGCAGTTCCATGGGACAACATAGAACCCGTGCAAACTTTAAAATGACAAGTAAAGAACGGATATGCAATCCGCCCTTTCTCTGCCAGGTAGGGAATGAGCATTGCCTCCACCTCTTCCTCTGCCGCCGCCGGCACCACCCTGAACTGTCGCACCACCCCGGCCACCGCCCATTTCCTTCCATAGCCTTCAGGAGCGACGGAGGTTGGAGACGATTGTTGAGCTTGGAGAGGGGGATGGAGGGAGAGGGTGTGAAGTGGAGTTGGAGACGGGGGCACTGTTCATCATTGGACCACGCACCAGAGAGAGAAAAGATTGTCCCAACCTATTCTAGGTGGGTTGAAAACTGATTCATCTTTGAACTCATTTAAATCCATTTATTTTAGAACATTTCATTTTAGAATCCATTGTGATTAGGTCCGTCAAATTTGAGGTAATGCATATACTCATTCAAGCAATCTTGGGTTAATAAATGGATTTAAGATCCAGTTTTGACAAGTCTAGATTAGACTTCGAATCATCTCTTGATTTTACCGAGTCTCCGACAAACTTTGCAAACCAACTGGCTAGAGAGCCACCAAAATCTGCAATGAAAGAGCGACGGAAAGTTAGATAGATTCTAAATCGCTCGTAGGAACGATATTTAGTTTGATTAAGACAAATTTTTGAGCTAACAATATATTGCTTTTGGAAATTCATACCATTGATGAGACGAAGTCTGGCAAGAACATATTTTGGTAGATCGCTGATCCGACTGAGGTCAATGGCATAACTTCATCATCTATTGATAGAGATGGTCATATAAGAGGAGAGTCGCAAGATTGTGGCTCAAGAGGAACATAATACTGAAGCTTCAAGCATCAAAAGATGAGAGCTGTATAAATAGGCAGAGAGTTAGGCTATTTTCCCTTTTTGGTAGATACAGCTGCATATTTCGCATTCATAACATTGCTATACCAAGAATATTATAAGTGGTAGGTTAGGTAGGGATTGTAAATTCCATTAATGTGACAATGCATATCTTTTCGCCATTACTTGACTTTTAAGGAGAACCATTGTATCGAACCTTAAAGACCGACGATTTTACTTAACCGGAATTGCAGACACCATAATTTGACAATCGACATTCGATGCCGTTATTGAATTCGTTGATGAAATGCTCAAAAGGTACGCACTTAACCTCATGGTTACTATATGCTGCTAAAAGCTGTAAATTGGGAATTTATTTTCTACTATATAAGTAATATCTTATTCAATTAGAAGGACTTCCGACATCGAGAAAATTCATTGGTCTGACGTATAATGTTTGATATGGTTTCCAGATGAATAAACTTAGTAACAACAAAGGATGGATAGAATTACTCTCTAGAAGCATTAGTGACATATTTAGGCGAGAGATCGCATGGAGTGCTAATACTGCTAATTATTGGCAATATCTATATATATATATATATATATATATATATATATAGAGAGAGAGAGAGAGAGAGAGAGAGAGAGAGAGAGAGAGAGAGAGAGAGAGAGAGAGAGAGAGAGACCTTATTGCGGAAACAAATAGAGTTATCACTATTTGTTTTTTAACAGTTTCTTTGGCCATAATATCTTCTAAAAGGTGTCAAAAGGTGTTTGATACTTTGTGTTTGTAGATTGATTGAATTGAGGAGACCAGGGGAGATAAAACTTCTCGAATTAGAGTAGTGTAAGTTTTGTTTTTTATCATCTTATCTTATGATTAATATTGCATACTTAGTCAAGTTACTGTATGAGGTTAATGAGCGCATAATCGGATACTATCAGATTTAATTGTGAAGAATTTAGGTCGTTATATATATTATGACTTTGAGAACTATGCGATCATTGGAAAAGATAGGATTGTCGATGTCTCGTGGCGTAGCAAAGCAATTATGCATCACATAGAAACAATTCCACAGCAGTAGAGAATTGAGAGCTAGACATTAAAGATTACATATGTATTTCTTTGGCCAGACAATAAATGTATGAATGAGTCATATGTTGGCATCGATTTTAGGATTGGATTACTGTAAATTCCAAAGGAAGATGCCGGCGTAATGCTGATTCGGCCAATTAAAGCAAAAAAAAAAAAAATACAGCTCATGCTACAATCAACCATTCTTACAAAATTGGATGCCGACAAAGAAATTCTCCCTAAATAAAATTGTCACCATTTAAGCCAGATCATATCTACACGAGTTGAATCTTATGAGAATGCCATTCATGGTTTTAATGCAATGTGACTGGATGAAGCCAACTGTGGACAATATTATAGATTTATTTAGCTCATAAAATCAAAAGCACAACAATATAACAAATTAACCATAATTTGCTTCTTGACAGAAAAAAAAAAACCATAATTAGCTTGCCAACTAATAAACTTGCCGAAAATGGAGTCACTAAAACAGACAAATGGTTTCCTTTCCTAGGCATGTTGTACTGACGATTATGTCTCGATAGATTTCAGTCACGGAATCAGCTCGTGCGGCTCCTACGAGCCGAGAACACCAGGCCAACCTTACTTCTCATGTTGCTCCCAAAAATAGTACAATGAATAGCGTTCTCGTGTTGAAATGTACCACGCACAGCATAACTTGGGCAAACAAAACATGGAACGAGAACACACAATTTGCTTCGACACAACAACTAATTTCAGCCTGCCAATACCTCATCAAGAGAGCGGCATCAGCTTCTGACTAGTTTGTACACGAGAGGCCAACCCCACCTTCAGAGTTTCTAAGGGTATAAATTCATTCAAATCTAGAACTCTTAGTACAAAAAATCTTGCCACTCCCACGAACTAGTTGTATCTTCCCTCTATGCATCACTCACTCATTACGATGGCCACTTAGCTCCACTCACAAGGGTTCGCGAGTACGGTTGGGGACACGGAACTTTTGATCCGTGTTTTCCTCCCCCACTCGATTCCACAGCGTCCCCATTGCGGGTTGTTCTATCGCTTCCCTATGTTATTGATACCATCAACGCTGCTGTGGGTAGGAGTGAGCATGGTCCGGTTCCCTCAAAAATCGTGGACCGGACTTGTGACATCGATTTTCAATTTCAAGAACTGCGGATCGACTGCAACACCGGTCTAATGGAACCGTTATAATGAAAATAAAAAGTAAAATGAAAATAAAAACAAAAATAAGAAACCCAAGTTCGACAGGGCAGTTTGGGCCTTCGGGGATACCATGTACACCAAAATAAAAAGTCATTTAAGCATCCCAATTGCCCCCCGTAAAGCACTAAAATTGGCTCCCACAAACACCTCTGCTGAAAAGTCATTATCTTCATCATATGAAATGGCTCCCAAAATGAAAAGTTTTTGCTAATACTCCAAAACACAACAACAATTCCAAATGCATCCTCAATTCATCATATGATCATCAAAAGCATACTGACAGCACAACCAAAGGAAAAAAAGAAAAAAAAAACATGTCAAACATTAACTAAAAAAATAATGAAAAATGAAACTGGAAGACTTCAAGGCTTCAAGTCCTTTATCTATCTAAAAAAGTAAAAGCTATACATTCCGATACAAGGACGTTATTCACCGTACTGCTTTTGGGAGCAACATGATAAAGAATGCTGGCATGGTGTTCTTGATTTGCGAAGCGCCACACATGCTGATTCAACAGTTAAAATCTACTTGCCGTTGACAATTTGGTATCAAAGCAGTGATCCCTCCAGTAAGTGAGCAAGTTCGAAGAAACCCTCTGGTCTACCCGATCCTACGAGGGTAGAGAATAAGGAATAATACCAAGAGTCAGCTTAAACGAACTTGATTTAGCTGCTATTGATAGCTTTGGTGGGTACTCATTATTACTATGCATACTCTTCAATATTGGCATTTAATACACATTTGTATAGTAACAAATATTTTAAATGATAGGTCTCGGGAGAATTGGAGAAAAGTACGAAAATAAAGTCTTAATTTATTGCATTTGTACCGATTCAATCCTAAATCTTCAATTAAATCAATTTAGTCCTAAACCTTCAATTGAATCAATTTTGTCCTAAGCTTTTTAATAGTTTTCCAATTGAGTCGAGCCGGTTAATTTGGGTCAAATATTATTCAAGTAGACACGAGTCATCCTATGTGGCAAGGTTGACGCTAACGTTGAGATTTTTATAATTTTTTTCCTTTTTTTATCTTAGCAAAGGCCATGGCGGGCAAGGGCAGCCTTGCTTAGGCGAGGGCAGCCCTCACTAATCATGGCCTAGCCCTTGGAAGAAAAAGAAAGGACAAAAAGAAAAAAATATATAAAAAAGTCTATGTCAAAGCTATCCTGCCATGTAGGACGAATGCGTGCTTAACCTAAGGGTGTTATATGCTAAATAGCACCCACACATGATATGACACAATACGATATGCCGACTTGTCATTTCTAATGTAAAATTTTATATATTCATAATAAATTATCATATATATGAAAATATTAGCGGTTAGTTTCTTCTTTTTCTTCTGTTAGGGACTCATGATTAGGTTTTTTGGGTTGGCTGGATATATTAATTTTGAGGTAGCTGGATATATGACTTAAATATATACATTAAATTTTGACACATAATTTATTGAAAATGCATAAAATTGACCCCATACGTGTCAAAATAGCATGTCAAGATGCTAGACTCATGTATATTTTTTAAGCGTAGACCACATATCAGTCGCATGTTAGAGAGTATTCGACATGACACGGAGGCTCTTGCAGAGTGTTGGTGCTTCTTAGGCTATATGCAGCTAAAAGTCATAACAGGTTACTCACACTTCTTTCTACACTATCCACAAGTACTGTGAGAACCTCTTGCTCTAATATCATGTGAGATCTTATGAGATCAATGTCAACTGTTCTAAAAACTTAAGCTGGTAAATGAAGAGGTGTAGTTTAATTTTTATTTATTTCATCTCCCCCCCTCCTGCTTAGTTTGGCCTATTTTTGTCTAGTATCAGGAGTGGACATATTTAATTGAAGTGATAGAATAATTAAATATTAAATCACATATGAATCTAATAGTTTAAGTTTTTAGAACAATTGACAGTGGTTCACAAAATCTCACTTGGTATCAAAGCCTCCTTTTCTAAGGAAACCATCATGCACCGGTGCACATCGCACCTGGTTCACCCTAAAATTCTCCAATTCTATATTTCTATTTTATCATTGTCAACTTGCACCCCATGCACCCATAGCAAAATAAATACATCCCTGCCTATCAATAATGTTCATCAGACTGCTTCATTATCCTTGTATGAATGTCATCATAGTGCTTCATCATTCTTGTAAAAGTAAGCCCCACGATGGTTGTGTTTTGATGTCGGTGACATGTAACCTGGTCAAGCCCTTTTCACGAAAGTGAATCTTCTTTCGATGCAAACTGCACAGGTCGCATTGCTTAGTAACTATTTTTTCAAGCCAGCCATATAGGACGCTTGATGCTACTACACCAACCGTATAGGCCGCATCACTCAGTTACTGTTTCGTAAGCCAGCCGCATTGGCCGCTTGCTGTTTCCTCTTCCATTCTGGACCTTTCACACGTTGTTTCGAGAAGCCAATACAACCATCATACTCGTCACCCTCAAATTTGGTAATTTCACCATGAACAGCCGCCAGACACCATCTCACGCATAGCCAAGTGTCGCCTCCCCGCGGACCCACCAAGCTCATTGTTGCGTGCTGATTTCATCAAGAACTTTTTTTTGGAACTATTTCAAGCTCAAGCTCAAGCTCACTTAGTCATTTTGAGTTTGAGGGGATGTTAGAGAAAATTAGGATTTATTTAGATTAATTTCTTATGTTATGGTTTGTTTGATAATCTTGTTAATTCTCTGTGTCTCTCAAGATTATGCACACATATCTTGATTGATATGTTACCATAGATAGTCATGTAATAAAACCTATAAATAAGCTCTATGTATTTTTTTTCTATTTATATCGAAATATACAAAAAAATCTCCAATTCACGTTTTCGCTTTATTCTTAACTAGTACCAATTAATCGAATTAGATGCATTTGCAATGCAGATTAAATTCATTGATCTCGCCTCAATATTGTTTGGCCTCATATAACAAAAAAACATAGTATGAAGAAAGGATATAAGAATGGAACTCTTGAGAGTGTCTTATAGAGGTACGTGGTCGAAACCTACTCACTACAAAAAACCCAAGTTTTCGCCACGAAATTTGCGATGAAAATCATCCAAAATTCGTTGCAAATCCTTTTTACAACGAAATGCGCAACGAAAAAAAATTCGTTGCAAATTTGGCGTCGCAGATTTTGCAACGAAAAATTAGATGTTTCGTTACAAATTTGCAACGAAAATTGCAACGAATAAATTTGCGTCGCTAATTTACAACGAAAACATTATCGTAGCAAATTTGCAACAAAAAAAATATTCGTCCCAAATTTGCAACGAAAAAATTATCGTTGCAAATTTGCAACGAATAAATTTTTTCGTCGCAAAGTTGCAACGAAAACATTATCGTAGCAAATTTGCAACGAAAAAATTATTCGTAGCAAATTTGCAACCAAAAAAATATTCGTTGCAAATTTGCAACCAAAAAATTATTGTAGCAAAGTTGCAACGAAAAAAAAAATTCGTCGTAAATTTGCAACGAAAACATTATCGTTGCAAAGTAGCGACGACAATTTATTCGTTGCAAATTGGCAACGAAAAAATTTATTCGTCACAAATTTTGCATCGCAAATTTTGCAACGAAACTGTCACGCCCCGACTCTCGAGCTCGCAACATCCCTTGCCAAATCACCACTAGGTCACGAAGGATAGCGTCCCAGGCGGACTATCGACCTACTAACATATGGCGCATGCGGAACGTGCAACTTCCAAACGAATAAGATCAGCATGGGATAGAGAAGCAGAAACAACCAGCCAGATAAAACAGAAGTACTAAACAGATGAGAATAGATGATCCATGACCTTACAGAGCTAACAGCTAATATGTACAACCCCATGCTTCGGGGTGGCCCTCTAAGACTCTAAAAAAGATACAGGAGTCGGGGTAAGGTCAACTCACATCTACTCCAAAATGGTACCCCCACAAAAGATCCACCAACAAACCAAAAAGATCACAGTTCAGACTAGTGATCACGGCGGCCCCAACGGAGGAGCCGGGTTGTTGGGATCGTCAAAAGAACTATTACTTGACTGCACAGAAGAGGCTACAGACTCCTCGGGCTCGACCTCAGGCTGCGTGCCGGGTTCGGGATCCACTACCTCCCCGTCAGGCGTGTCAATGTCCATCGGGTCCCAAGCGGGGGCATTAGCGACCCCCTGAATAGGCGGTCCCTCAAACCTACGAACCGGGCCGTAGAGATCAATCCCGTCACGAAGATACCAGGCCTTGAAGAGATGAGCCACCAGATGTGGCATCCCCTCATCGACCCATATCGTCGTGACGTGACGCTCCCAGACCTGATCCGTACCTAGAACCGGATGAGACGTGACATCGTGAGACGAGTGGGTAGGGGTACCGAATCGCACGGGCCTTTCCATTACTTCGGACCTGAAAGGTTAACCCACGACGGGGTGAGAAATAAATCTCAGTGAATCAAGCCTAAGCTCAGTTAGGACATTGATCCGCCCAGAATATACTAAGCACCACAACCAACATACAGTTCAGTCGCATAATTCAACAAGATATAGTCATAACATATTAAACAACCCATCAAGGCATCACAAATCAAGTGTACATCAGGCACCACACAGTTCACTTATATCAGATGACCTACGCCACTGGCGTGATCCAACTCCACAACGCGATCCAGCACTTTAGTGCGATCTAGCGTCCTTCCGGTAGAACCGGACTACGTCTCATTTCCCTCTCAACGATGGCTACTACAGGCGATGTATCCAGTGCACCCAGCACGGCACCAGCCAGCAGGCATCCCTAAACGGGGCGTCGGTCCATCACAAGCAGCGACCGGCATCCGATAATTCCTTAAGACCGTACGTCTGGCACGGGGCATGAATTATCGTGCTTCTGACAAGTCGTTTACAATAGGTACAGTAAGTGCACAAACAGTACCAAACGATCTTGCCAGGTACTCGTCATCTGTCCCTCATGTGACCACACAATTCACACTTGGCAATCGATTCATTAATTATCTTTGATTAACGCCAAATACTCATATAGACATGCTATCGGACTCGGCCCACAGCCAATCAAGACATTCAGTCAGGCATGTCAACGAGATGAACAAACCCATGAGGTTAATGACTAAATCACGAGCAATTAATTCAATCAGGCAATATCAAGTTCAATTCGTGCCATGACAATCATTAACCAGATTGATTTAACACTCCAATCATTCGCTCGTAATCGAATCACAATCTACGAATTATCACCCAATCAATCAATCACAAATTTTATCACAATTAGCCACAGATAATAAAATCACCTCAATTAACCTAAACGATCGGCCATTTAACCTAACCCAATTTCTAACTAAACCGACCCCGATCGAGTACCCAAATTTCACAATCGACTAATCCTAGGCGCAATTAGCGCCCTAACTAAGGGTTAGGGTCAACTCACTAAGAAAGTGAGCTCGGGCGGTCCCGACGGTCGACGGCGACGGCGGCGGCGTTTCTCGAGAACCAAAAAGGTCAACCGCGCGGCGAATTGGACCAAACCTTCGGGAACACCTCGGGAAGGTCCCACGAGGTCGCCGGGACAGGTGGTCGGCGACGGAGCTCCGGCGAACGGCGGCCGGCGGCCTGAACAGAACCGGTCAGTGTATAAACTGGGCAAAACAGGGCTAATCCGGGTGGTTCTCGATCCCACGAGCTGCAACAAGGCCGGCCAAGGGTCTAGGACTCACCTAGGGGTCGAGGGACATCAGCTAGGACCGGTGGGTGGCGGCCGAAGGCGGCGGAAGGCGGTGGAGCAGCCACGAACAGAATCCGCAAAAAACAGGGTACTCCACGGCCGAAACAGGGGAGGCGATTGGCGGCGGTTCACGAGCTCCACGGCCAGCGGCGAGCTTCCATGAGCTGGGGGAAGTAAGAGGGAAGTCAGGGGAGTCTATTGGCGGTGGTGGTGAGCGGCGGGGCCGTCAGAAACGGTTGGGTTCGAAGACAAACCGAACCGGGCTCAAAACAGAGCACCGGCGGTTCCAAGACTTACCGCGGCGGCTCCGGCGGACGACGGGCGGCAGGGCTGGTTCTGACCGGTCGAGGGGAGCTTGGTGGTCCGTCGTGAGGTGGTGGCCAGGCCCGAAGGCGTCGCGAACGGCCGGGAAAGGACTTGGAACGGCTCGGGTTGCAGAGGCCGAAACAGAGCCTATCTTCGGTAAGCTTCCCCGCGGCTGCCGGCGGCGAACGGCGGCCGGGTCTGGGCTTGGGGCGACGGCAGGAGGTGGCTGGATGTCTTGGTGGTCAGTTTGGCTGAGGTGATCGCGCAAAAAACCCACGAAGAAGGAAGAGAGAGCTCGGTTGTGGGTGGGTGTCGCCAAAACCGCAGGGAAAGAGAAGAGGAAGAAGCTGCGGTCAAGAGAAGAGAGAGAGAGAGAAGGGACGTGCGTTGATGGCTGGATGGGGAAGAGAGGATGGTAGGGTCCAATGAAGACTTTGGGGTCTTCCTATCCATTAGCTTAATGGCTTTTGTCTTTTGCCAATTAGGGTAGGGGCATTTTGGTCTTTTGGCCACGCCGGGACTGGAATGGAAATTTTGCGCACTGGACGGACGAAAAATTTTGAAATTTCACTGGCTAGGCTTGGTCGGGATTAGGTTCGGGCGCAAAATCGAAAATCTAATTTAAAACGACTAAGAAATCGATCCCTAATCTAAAACGATCAAAATTTCGAAATTCGTCCGATTTATCGTCACTTCGGTCTTGACGGTCCAAAATAATTGTCGACTATAATTCCATATAGTATTCTTATACTGAAATCCAAATCTTACAAAAATTGGAATTTCCAGGACTTCACAACTCTCCCCCTCTTAGGAAATTTCGTCCTCGAAATTACAACACAGTCCTAACTATTCCAAAAGATAAGGGTAACTACTCTTCATAACTTCCTCGTTTTCCCAGATAGCTCCTTCGGTACCATGATGTTGCCAAATCACCTTGACCAAAGGGATCGTCTTGGTCCGGAGTACTTGTTCTTTCCTATCCACAATCCTAACTGGTCGTTCCACGTACGAGGCTCGCTCGTCCATATCAATCTCTTCATAACTCAGCACATGAGCGGGGTCCGGTTCGTACTTCCTCAGCATCGACACGTGGAAGACGTTATGCACTTGGGCAAGTCTCGGCGGCAACGCAAGACGATAAGCTAAATTTCCAATCCGCTCCAGGATTTCGAACGGTCCTACGTACCTTGGGCTCAATTTCCCTTTCTTGCCAAAACGGGATGTCCCTCTCATAGGCGACACCTTCAGAAAGACATGGTCGCCTATATGAAATTCCAAAGGTTTGCGCCTCTTATCTGCATAATTTTTCTGGCGACTCTGCGCTGTCTTCAGTCGGTCTCTAATCACCTTAATCGCTTCCATTGACTGTTCCACTAGTTCAGGGCCGGTGATCTTTCGTTCACCAACTTCTTCCCAACAGACTGGCGTTCTACAAGCTCTGCCATACAATGCCTCGAAAGATGCCATCTTTATACTCTGCTGGTGTTGACACCTGATTTTTGACCATTGATTATTATGACTTTTGTTCTCTAAAATTAATTAAAAATATCAAAAAAGGTCATAAAATCACAAAATCAACTTTGGAAGCCTTGGCCTAGCCTCAAGAACCAATTTTG
Source organism: Rhodomyrtus psidioides (assembly GCA_021437785.1). Classification (NCBI taxonomy): domain Eukaryota; kingdom Viridiplantae; phylum Streptophyta; class Magnoliopsida; order Myrtales; family Myrtaceae; genus Rhodomyrtus; species Rhodomyrtus psidioides. Next base: position 3,964,084 of record JAILYB010000034.1, read on the forward strand.
AACAAAAAATATTTTTCGCAATTTTTAATAATTTTTCGGATTTATTTAATTATTAAAAATACCAAAAAAATCATAAAAATACCATTCATGGTCAGAAAAATACACAAAAAATATTCAATAATTTTGTTTTAATTTCCTACTCAAGTGTGTTACTTTAAATCTTGAAAATTCGGTTCGGGTCAATGTCCCTTCACGAACATAAACCCGAACCGAGCCAAAAAAATGCCAATCGAGTCTTTTAATTTGTAGATTCTATAATCTTGACGTCGACCACCGTATGCAATAAACGCCCATTGTTTCTCTTCTCCGTGAGGGGACTAGAATGATTTAAAAAAAAAATGAAAAGAGGAGGGAGTGGAAAACAGAATGAAGCAAAGGTGGGGGAGCGGCGCCTCAACCAAAAAAAAAAGAACATAATATAAAAAGAAGAAGGGAAAAGTAGAGGACAGCAGGAGTCTGTCCTCCACCATGCAAGAGAAAAGAAGGATTAAACAAAAAAGAAGGAGAGAGGACGTAGGATATTCGGACATTCAAGAGTTAGGAAGAATGATTCCAAGACCGTGGTTGGGGCGACCAAAAAGAGATAGACACACAGCTCACGCCTAAAAGGAGAAAAATCGTGATTTCTCTCTGAGCTCGGAGAGGATGCTCCATGACGGCCTCGAAACGAATCGATGAGATACTGAGTGAACTCCAAGAGGCGGCGTGGGATTTGAGCTCGTACCCGAGCGCGGCGAATCGTCGACGTAGCACGCCAACGACCTGAGATTGACGAGCGAGGCGACGACGAACCAGGAGATCGGTCTAGATGAGTTCTCGCACAAACAGCCGACGACGATGTAGTGGGATGAGACGTCGCTCCAATGTTTGGCTATGGTGGTGAGAGTGGATAGCTCAGCAGCCGAACCCAGGCGATGCATGAGCGTCTACCGTCGAAGCGCGCCAACCGCCGAAGTACTTTGAACCAGAGCGATACCCATCCGCCGGGCGTGACGCAACGAGCCAGTCCCTACGACTCACGGCCGTCGATGGGCTAAGAAGCTGTCTCGAGGAAGAAAACGGAAACTACCTCTTCCTCCATCCGGCTCACCTGGTTACGGCCACCATCATCATCAGCCGGGCCACTGCCTCGCATAAAACAGGGGGAACCGAATAGAGAGAGGTATGAAGAGAACTCAGCAGAAGAGGAGAGAGAGGAGACCACCTGGGCACAAAAATAAAAAATAAAAAAAGAGGTTCAGCCACCGTCGTCGTGAGAGACGACGGTGGTCTCATGCGCGAGCCACCGCGATCCATTCCCGTTCGTCCCGAGCTGGCCGTGAGTCTCCAACCAAAGTGACGTCCACACAAGGCTTACTCGATCCGACAGCCACGAGTGGATTAGCGACGGCCCATTTTCGGCATGGAAGCGTGGGAGTTTTGGCGGGCCTGACCAGGAGGGGCGATAGCCAACTCAGTGACGGCGTGAACGTTATCCGGAGACGATGGTAGTTGCGAAACCTGGCATTGGCTCGGCGAACAAGTCTCACCGTTGGCGCGACGAGTAGATCCTGAACTGAACGACGAGACGAGAACTCGGTGGCCAGTTTGTGTCGTTGAAGTTTGCGAGGAGGATTCGTACGGGAAGAGGAGGTTGACGCAAGTGAATATCAGCGGTCCGGCTGAGCTGGCGGCGTGGGAAACCATAAGCGCGCGGTCCGGACTAGAAAGGAGCAGGTCTGATAGCAGCATGGTAAGTCGACCTAGTGGAGGCATGGTCGATGGGACCCTATCGCTTCCGACGAACAAAAAACTGGCGGCCTGGTCGGGTGGATCCTAATGGCGAGTGGATCCGGTAGTGAAGCAAGCTGCATGGCATGTGAGTCCGAGTTTGACCCGAGACAGTGGCGTGGTGGTTCTCAGCATCGTGGTCTCGGCGCTCGGTGAGAACAGGGTAAGGACGGCGGCGAGCGAGTCTCAACCGCGCGTCGAGCGGTCCCGACGGACGCGAAGGCCACTCGAGCTCGGGCCAAAGCAACGTGAGGGTAAATGACGACGGCATGACGAGCGAGTCCGGCAGCGAGTCGAGACTGTTGGCGTCAAAGGAGCAGAGCCGCCGTCGGGTTCTTTGCAGAGGAAAAAGCTACGCGAGGAGGAAGATGATAAATAGTGATAATAAAGTTAGTATGGGCTGCTCTTACAGATTGTTGTGAATAGAAGTCTGGCTAGTGGGCTTGGTTTTCAAAGAAATTAAAGCCTGGGCCTTTTTGTGCCCATCAGGCCCGGGTTGGGTCATCTTATTTGGGGCCTGATCAGACCCGACGGTTTGGTCCAGGCCCGAATCTGGAACCCAACCCGGCCCGGGGGATAAAAAAAATTAAACATTAAAAAAATTAAAAATTCAATAAAAATAGAAAATCGTAAAAAATTCCCAAAAATAGGAAATGGCCATAATCAACTGGCCATGGACTATTTTTGGTAATTCGGTATCCAAACCTTCCAAAAATTGACGATTTTGCCCTTCGGGCTAATCGCCTCCAAATCTTCCCATTTTACCCCTGGTCCGAAATCACACCTTCCCTAAACCCTTATGGCTATATTAGGAAGCCATTGATTTGGATTGATATGCATCGATGAGGTTTATTTATGCATTTGATTGCGCTTTCATTAAAATTGATTGTGGTTGATAGGAATAGTCTCCCAATCTGTGTGAAACCCTGAATCAAACCTACCTCACCCAAAATTGCGTTTGCATGAACTCTTAGTCAGGAAAAATCACTCGCGTTAGGTACCGAAAGGGCGTTGGTAATGACACCAGCGTAACCAAGTCCCCGAACCCAAAATCTCTGGTTCCGCAGAACTGATCGATCTCTCCCAATCGGTCAGTAAGGTTTCCGGTCTACCCTCCAAGAAAGACCGGTGGCGACTCCAAATGCATGCACAATTTGCACATGCCACCACGACCACACTGTAGGTCGAAAGCGATCGACTCTTATCGTCGAATCCTTTGAAAATACTCCCGCCGTGATTTGGTATGGGCCTGGGAGGGCTCGCGCCGATCCAAGACCCGCGATCGGTAATCCATTAGCCGCGTCCGCTTCCGGACGGGTCGCGACAGCTGGCGACTCCGCTGGGGACTCTTGCTCTAAAACATATGATTCTAGACCTCAAGTGGACTTAGGCCGTAATTAAAACGCTGAGTGATTTTTCTAACCTTGCAGGCGCTCTCGAAGGTGAGGTAAGTCCGCTTATGGTAGGTGTTATATGTTTTTGGCAGATTGGAGAAATAAGGGGTGTAGTCCGTGATTAACATTGTCTTATGCAGGTTGGGCGTAGGAATGTATGTTGTGTGGATGATTTGAAGTGCTGATTGATAAACTGCTGTGCATGAATTGCATTATGATGATCACAACACGTGGACACACACAACCGCGCCTAAAACCCCGGGCGCCGCCTTTAGGAACACAATAGAAGGAATTGAGAATGGAATCTCCGTGAGGAAAAACGCGGGGTACTCCACTTTTCAATTCCGCTCGCTTCGAACTATGGATCGAGTCCCAATGCAACGATAGCTGTGCAATGGAATTGGCTCTTTCTAGAACTCGAAGTGGGAACCTTAACCTTAGGTGCCAAACCCTCTGATTTTTAGAAGTTCACCATCACTTGTCTCATGCGCATGTCTTTGGGCGGTTGGTACACCTAAAACCGCACATAAGTCGACGAGTTTGGTTGGTAAGGCTCTCTATCCCTCAAATCTATTACAGTTCATATAAATATAGGCATTTCATTCATTGCATTCTGGTGATTAGATTAAATGCCATTTCAAGGATAGATGTGTGTGTTTTTCCCAAACGTCCTTGATAGAAGACGAAGAGGATGATATCCCATGACAAGCACCGAGTGAGCAACAAAGGAGCCTACTATGGACATTATTGAGATATCGTCCAATGAAGATGACGAGTTGGGGCAAGTGATCCGGAGGTCACAGATCGAACTTGGGGCATCCTTAAACGTTAGGATCACATTCCTTTGTTTCATTTTTCATTACTAGTCCTCTTGTATAGGGTTTATTTTTATCGAGGCTTTCTCTATCTCACCCCTTAGAGTGATTGTATTAGGGACCTATTGGTGTATACATTCAGATGGAGCTTGGTTGTATTTCTTTTGACGGGTCATGGGAATGTGATAGTGGCATTTTCTCTAATCATCCGAATACTCCCAAGTCAAGTTTATAATTCCTTTAGAGGAAATTAAAATTGGAAGTCTTACACGACCTTTTGGTCGTATAGAGTAGTCCAATCTCAATTTCTCTAGAAGGAATTATACACTTGAATTGTTTCGTGCATGTCGTACGTCATTGGTAATCCACGATAATTGATCAAGAGTATCGGCATTGTTTCGAATTTAATGACGAGATAGATGTCCAAATTGCCCTCGTTCTTAACAAAACGGCCTTGATTTGGATGCCGTATCTTCAATTAAATTTAAAACACGTCATTATGCCTTGCGCTTTTGACTAATTCGTTCTCCTCGAAATTGATCAAAAGCGATTATCGTGAATTACATTCCTTTCAATAATATGCTTTCCTTCGAAGAATACTGATAAAAAACTTTTTGCGCAAGATTAAAACCCTTGTAAAAGTTTTTGTCCTTATTAATCACGAGCAAGCATAAGATTGAAATGGGTTTATGCTTTCTTTTTCAAATTATTCCTTCTGATTCAGTCGTTTCATTTGCAGGTGAAAAAAAAAAAGGTAATAGAGAGAAATCTTCTCCTGGATAAGTCTGAGGCTATTCTCTCATCTGATCATGAGCGAGTTATAAAATCAGGACATATTTGCTCGGCTTATTGATATTATGGTTCGGCTCACCCAAGTTGAAGATGTTCGGATGCTCGAAGAAATGAACCATACAGAAGTTAAAACACACACATTTATTTTGCTCAGTGGAGGGTTTTCAAAAGCAGGTCATACAATTCGGGGTGGAAAAGTAAAGCCAAAGTGAGCCCTAATTAACGACACAAAGGAGCCCAACTGACCCTCCATGTTGTTAATGCTCTGCCCGTACTCACGACTTCGCATGTCCTGGTCCGCAAGCTTGAGGAGAAGGTTTCTGCATTCGCCCTTAACCTCAGTGACCTTGACCTCGTGTTCCTCGGTGATTATTTCCAAGTCCCGAACTAATCCATTCCCGTGAGCTATGTCTGCGGTTATTTTGTCGAGCCGTTCTTCCTGCCAGTCGCTTTGCAGCCTCAATAGGACATTGTGGCGGTCGTGCTCGCCAGCGGTCAGGGATAGGGCCAATTGATCCACCAGGTTTCTCCTCTCGTGAAGCAACGTCGCGACCCTCTCATTGGCAAACTCGACGGCCTTTTTGTGACTATCGGCCAGATAGTTGGTCAGCACCAAATGATCAGACCGATCCTTGTAACGAGCCCGCAAGACGCGAGCCACGAGAACCTCCCGATCAGCAACACGGTAGGCCTCTAAAGAGTGTGCAAAGAGGGTCGGGAAAGTTCTATATTCCCTCCCCAGCGTAGTACCTTCGAGGGAAGTGGTATCTAAGTCCTCGAGCAGGACACGGATTTCATCCGCGGTTGCAGAATGATCGGTTATGTGCGCGTAACCGCGACCCAATAGGTTATAAAGCTTTTCCCACTGGGCCAAGACATCAGTCGAAAAAGTGCGCACGGGAGAGGAGGCCATTTGCGTTGGGTTGGCTTGAGAATAAGACGAGGCTAATAGAGAGATTAGAAGGAAGAAGCTGATTATGCGAGAACGCTAACCTGCCATGCGTTAATCCCTCATTTTATAGCAACTCAAGGATGATGAAGGGTCTCAGTAATAATGCTGGTGGAGCCCAGTTAGGAGGTAAAGCAGGAGGTCCCCTCACGTGAACCATTGGATTCGTCTCGGTCCGCGATTTCCGGCTTGTCAATTAAAAGATGTAAAAGATTTGTCGGGATCACCATTATTAGAGTTAGGTGGGAGGTAAGCGCAACTATCGAAGAAAGCCCTAACAGGATTTAGCAGTCCCATCACGTTGAAAAGCTAAGCGCGAAATTCAAGGTCTTGAGGGGGAACGTTTGCCTAATGATGCTTGAAGAGCGTCTCCTGAACGTACAAAGTCACTCGAAGAAAAATTTATAGGGAGTGAGCATACAGGAGAGAGTAGAGAACTCTGAGTGGGCAAGAACCAATCAAACATTTCTCAATCCAACATATTTAAGAGGTTACTGTCAGCTGCTAGAGGCGACTGACTCAAAAATCTCAGAAATTGAACTACTGAGGGATCTCGAAGATTCCAAGACCAAGTCTAACACCAAAACCATGGAGCCCAACACTTCTGGCAGCGGAAATCAAAATCACGGCGACGACGACAACGACATCCACGATGCTCAACTCGGGAAAAGAAGACGTCCTCACCAATACTCTCAGGAGGAAACCCAAATGCTGGAAACCCTCTTCAGTAAAAGCCCTCACATGAAAAAGAAGTGGAGAATTGAATTGAGCCGAGAGTTGGGGATTAATCAGTCGATGATCCAGTTTTGGTTTCAAAGTAGGAGATCCAAATCGAAGGCTCAACGCAAACGTCAGGTGGTCGAGATTTTAAAGGAAGAAAACCAAAAGCTGCGAACAGAAAACATGAGGTATGAAGAAGCTCTCAATATTACCGTTTGCCCTCATTGCGATAACCCCATCGCCCTCGATTTTGCCGGAGTCACGCATGAGCAGGATGATCCTACGAAGACGATACAAATGCCTCCTGGGGGATGGGATTTGCATCGCTTTGATTGGAGCTACAGTTTCAAGGAGCTGGATGTTACCGCCGACCAGCTCAAATCATATCAGCCTCATGCACAATAATTTTCGATAGGGTCGGGTCCTGCTGGAGATGAGTTAATCAGTCGTCAAGCCATCGATGCAATTTTGGGCCACGATAAGAGGAGGTTCGCTTGGCCCCCTGAACTGCATTTCAGATTCCTAGACGTGGTTCACCAAATGGGGATCGATTCAGCAACTCCGACGCGCATATTTAAGGCCATGAATGTACCGGGGCTTAGTAAGGAACTGGTCAGGAATCACCTTGCTGCCTACAGAAAGCGATTAAAACAGCGTCGAGCGGAGCTAAACCGGGAGGAATCCGTCTCGAGCTCAAAAGCTAGGGGCGACCGCCATTGTAATGCTCAGGCATCAAGAGATACCCGGCCAAATCTAAGCGTCAATCAAGCTAGCAACCCGACCACCGGCAAATTGAAAGCTGATCAGAATGTCCTTCCGGGCCATTTCAACACTTTTCAAGAGCGCGTGTCACAAGTACAGCGAGTGCGCACTCCTCCATTCGAGCAGCAGTCGGCTGGTGCTCTGCCTGCCGCTGGTCAACCCACGACAGACGATTTCTTTGATGAGGGGCTCGATGCCTTGTTCAATCAGTGGGAAGCTGGCATGCTTGGACAGCCATGATCTAGCACCTGACTCGGGGCACGGTGGGTCGGTCACTACGAACACCCATAGAAAGAAGAACATGTTCACGAGTAGATCACTCATTTTATCTGTTGTAAAGTTCCTATGGGAACATTTTTCTTTAATGACTATAGTTAATTATGTGTGAAAACCAGCGCTATCGACGAACATCGTCACGCTCAGTCGTGATGATCCCTGGTTGGATTAAATCTGAAACCAGGGACGGTCGTTAAATTTTGAGTGGCCACGAATTCATTCCTCATCGAACGCCCAAGATGTTGAAATGAAGAGTAACAGCAGGCACAGGGAAAATGCCATTTTCGTTTAAACGATGAAAAGGGTTTGAGAGAAGGTCATGGCGTTAATTCCCATGGAGCTAAATGAATTAAACGGAGTCATTAATTGCGGATCCGCCGCTGTTCCCCACGTTCTCGGGCCTAGCAAATCATAAAAGGCGCCGAAAGATTGTAGACCCACCACTTTGAAGACTGAACTAGGGGACGAGCGCAATACTCGATGAAACCGAATCAATGCAAGAGAGTTTGCGATCCTATCACGAGGAAAAAGAAAGGGGAAGACAGACGAGGAGTAATTGCAGGGTCTCAGGAGGAGCGCTTGCTTGCTGGCCTTCATATGAAGCCTGAAGGATGGTTCTAGGACACGCACAATCACTTGAGAAAATTTCTAGAGTGAGCAAACACGTAAGAGTGAATAGAGAAAGCTGAGTGAACTAGATCAGCCCGAGATACTCCGATCCATCATGTTTAAAAGCTATTCCCATCTGCTAGAAACGCCCGACCTGGACATCTCTGAACACGAACTGCTGGAAGACTTTGAAGATCCTGGAGCTGAATCCTGCCAGAAGGCCATGGAGACTGACTCCTCCAGTGATGAAATTCTAGGCTTCAGCTACGAAGAAGGAGTATACAATGATGACCAGAGCCGGAAAAGGAAGCAACTGCAACGCCACACTCCAGGCCAAATCCGAGAACTCGAAGCTTTCTTCAATGAATGCTCCACCCCAAGCACACAACAGAAAATTGAGTTGAGCCGAAAGTTAGGATTGGAGCTTTCGAAGGTCAAGTTTTGGTTCGCCAACAAACGAACCCGGGTGAAACAGCAACACGCAGATCATGAGTTATTGGCCCTGAAGGAGGAGAATGAGAAGCTTCGAGCTGAAAGCGCGAGATATAAGGAAGCTCTGACCAAGGCCGCCTGCCTTAATTGTGGTAATCCTGTTGTCCTCGGCGAGGTGTTCCTCGATGAACCATCCCTGTTGACGAATAACGCTCAGCTGTTACCGTATTCTCCACAGCATTTTCCGACACAGCCAGATACCGTCGGAGATCTGCATGAGCAAGTCAACACCATAGAGTCAACACCAATATCCTCTGAGTCCCAAGAGGATATGAATCGTCACAGGTGGAGTTCTCTCAATGACGAACTCGCTGTCGCAGCCAGCCAATCCAAAGTCGGTGAGTCCCTCCCTGGACAACTTTTGAAACGACTAGATCCCGTAGAGAATAGCTACCGAAGTATTGACGATATTTTGGGTGATAAGAGAACAAGGTTTTACTGGACCTATGAACTTCACACCAAATTTGTTGATGCAATTCGAGAGCTGGGAGTTGATGCGGCTAGCCCACTACGCGTACTCGAGATTATGAACGTGCCAGGGCTCTCTAGAATTAACGTTGAGTCTCACCTCAAGTACTATAGGAGATTGCTAAAGGATGGAAGGATAGCGTTAAACCATCATAAAGCCGGTTGGAGCTCAAGTGCTGGGCAGAATTACAACCATGATGATTGGGGAGCCAAGAGCACCCAACCGTGTTTCAGCAATGACGGGACCAGCAGTCGTGTCAGCGACTCCTCTAACCCAAATCAGAATGCTCTGCCGAGCTATCTCAATACTCCTCAAGAGTATATACCACAGTTCCAGCACATAGGGATTCCTCAGTTTGAGCGCGAATCGGTCATTAATGCTGTCCCTGAAGCGGATCTGGCATTGGTAGAGAGTGCACATATAAACCTGCCGGTCATTGGAGGAAGTTCCAATTCGAGGCGTCAAATTGCTCATGACGAGAGCAAAGAGAGGAATCCCTCGCCTGCAGTTGACGACACCCAATCTGGGCACCAAGGGCTAGAAAGAACAGGTGATTTCCTTGATGAGGAGTTGGACACTTGGATCAATACTCTTCAGGAATGTATGTCTCAACCCCAACAGGGCAATGATGAAGGTTCCAGCTCAAAGACTCCAGTCCCTCACAACGAAGGCAATGAAAGAAATCTGCCCCCAACAATCGTTGATACCCAACTTGAACATCAATGGCTCGAAGACTCGAGCAATTTCCTTGGCGATGAGTTCAATCTTTGGCTCGATCAGTTTGGAGCCGGAGGACCATCGCAGTGGTGACGCAAGGCCGGTGATCAAACGACTGATGCAAGGCATGGCTACTCGATGAAAAATGCTTAGAGGAAAGGGGTTGAATACTCCTGTTGAATATGTTGTTGATCGCACTGTAAGGTTCCCACGGGAACATCTTTCATTAATATCTAGAACTAATTGCGCGTGAGTGTCAATTCACCCTTTGAGCATCTTCGAGCCGAGGGCCGTGGATTAATCACTTAATCCGTGGAGCAAGTTCCATGAACAATGACTATCACCCGCGGAGCATAATGGGATCCACCACTTCAATACGAAATACGTTTGGCCGCGAAGCCACCCATTTGGTAAAACGATGTATCGTTCCTAAACGATCTTCAATCGCATATCGAAATAATGTCTCATTTCTTTCCCTTCTCAGGTGATAAACGTGGATAAATCGCTCAAGGAGCCATCTGTTCAAATAACAGAACAGACGTTGCCCAACCGGGGGCAGCTGAACCATTGATGTTGCAAATATTCCAAGCATGGATAGGCGGATTTGATAGACGTTGTTCATATCAATACGCAACGTCAGAACGGGATGAGAACCAAGAGTAAAGTTGTATCGTCCCAACTTGTCTCGAATTTGGGAATATGAATTGACACTTATTGTTTATCCTTGACAGGGGAGTCGCCTTGCAGAGGAACAAGTTTTTACATCCCATGTACTACTCGTCAGAGTACATGACCAAGGGGGTCTGCAGCCGCGACAGGTAGGTAAGTATCCCTTTCCCAGTTAGCTGGAGATAAAGAATGTTAAAATCCTTTCAGCCGTCATGAAAATTATCCAATGCATCGATGTTCATGATTTAAATCGGGAGGTCGCCCAAAGCATGAATAAAACATGCACGATACATCACAAAATCCCATCGATGGATAAATTTTGGGAAAGAAAGAAATGAATTTTTCCAAATATGATTATTTGTCAAATCATTCAAAAGGAAATTTACTCAAAAGAGAGGCGAGCCCAGTCCAAACACATCCTACATACACTTGAGAGACGAGGGAAGTGAATCGGATAGCAAAATCTGTACCTACTGAGGTAGGGACCAGTCGCAGCGATTACATGGGTTGGGACGACGGAGGCATTCGTTTCATATCCCCCAAACACTACAGGTGACCGTTGATAACCCCTTTGAACGGCGGTTTTCATTCTTAACCCTGTCAAGAACCACCCCACATCGGGGCAAAATGGAGGTGAGTCCAACAGCATCAGGAGAAAATGGTTAGAAATTTTTTTGCTCGGACTAACATTAATCTTTGTGTGTTGTTTATATGGTAATCCAAGTGCCATAGGATGACGAGAAGCATTCATTTCTCTATCCCACACACTGGATCCTTTGCACAGCCAACTTGAGCCTGCAAATTCATTTCATGAACCCATTGGTGATCATTCCAAGACGGATGCACCACCACTTCAAAAATGGAAGAGTTCAAGACTCAGGGATTACGAAGAAGATTCCCGGGCTGATATTTAAAGATGTTTAGACTTTCAGACATATGTCTAACACGATCCCATGAAGATGAGAAAAGTGGGATTTCAAAAATAAATGAAAAAAAATCCACGGCATCGAGAAAAAGCAAAGTGCCTGGTAAAAGCAAGGCCGATGCTCGTGTAAGTTGTTTGATTGATCCGCAATGAAGCTGGATGGGAAAAGAGGAAATCCCTAATGGAGTCAGATCAAAAAGACTACTCCTCCAAATGATGTCAGGCGTGGAAGACGCAGACAGAGTTGTCAAAAGCGGTTGCATGCCTCAAAAATTGAAGATGCAAAATGGAAAAGACATGTGACAAGTTTGCAATGATCACCAATGTCAATCCCCTCATAAATTCTAGGCCAAAAACAAGCCTTTTTCGGTCCCCAATCCTACCAACATCATAACCCTGAAACAGTCTTCTCTGACTAAGACACTTGGGTTAACATATTGCTTAGCTCGAAGAAGTACGAGCAAGACTATTTCTTTCTCATTTTGCATGGGTTCTTGACTTGTAAACCCGGAGCAGATGGTGAAGGATTTCATTCAGTGGCCTCGACTCCAAAGCGGGTCCCCTTGGAAACCAATATCCAAGCCCAACATTACGGTCCCGTGGAAGACCTCCCGGCCGATCAAAATGTATGCACTGCGAATGATCCTAAAACCTAGGCACAGGTTAGTAGGAGGTTGAGCGCATTCCTTACAAAAGACAATTATCACAGAGCGGTGAGGAGCCCTCTTGGATGAGAAATTCTCCAATAGATGTTTTGAATAAACACTTTTTGGAAATTTCAAATTGTTTGATCCAGATTTTCCGTGCAAGGGATTTGTGATCACATTTGCATGTTGCAAGAATGCTTTGGATAACCTCCAGCATCAAAACGCACATTTCATGATTAAGACTTAAATCATACGATTTTGTCAGATGGACAACCGTCGTCTTCCCTAAGATTGCTAATGTTTTCTTGGTGAAGAAAAATTTTTCAGGCTCGAACTTCTGCAAGATCCGTTGGAAACACCAATCTCCCAGAATATCGCCTCAACAGACTTAAGTGAAGCTTTGTCAAGATAAAATCTTTCACTGCTTCAAAATTGAATTCCCGACAAGTTTCGGGATCTTTCAAAAGAAGGGATGAGGATAGAACCCCTTTTCAAAAAAAATCAAGCAGTCTCATCGGACGTGGAGAACCCTCGTCATGAGACCCCATTTCAAAATTCAAGCAGTCTCATCGGGCGTGGAGAACCCTCGTCATGAGACCCCTTTTCAAAACAAACAAAGGTAGATACCGCCTGAAGGGTCAAATCAAAGGTAGAAACCGCCTGAAGGGTCAATTCAAGGTAGAAACCGCCTGAAGGGTCAATTCAAGGTAGATACCGCCTGAATGGTCAAATCAAAGGTAGAAACCGCCTGAAGGGTCAATTCAAGGTAGAAACCGCCTGAAGGGTCAATTCAAGGTAGAAACCGCCTGAAGGGTCAACACAAGGTAGAAACCGCCTGAAGGGTCAACACAAGGTAGATACCGCCTGAAGGGTCAAATCAAAGGTAGATACCGCCTGAAGGGTCAAATAAAGGTAGAAACCGCCTGAAGGGTCAATTCAAGGTAGAAACCGCCTGAAGGGTCAATTCAAGGTAGATACCGTCTGAAGGATCAACAAAAGGTAGATACCGCCTGAAGGGTCAATTCAAGGTAGATACCGCCTGAAGGATCAACACAAGGTAGATACCGCCTGAAGGGTCAAATCAAAGGTAGAAACCGCCTAAAGGGTCAAACAAAGGTAGATACCGCCTGAAGGGTCAAATCAAAGGTAGAAACCGCCTAAAGGGTCAAACAAAGGTAGATACCGCCTGAAGGGTCAAATCAAAGTTAGAAACCGCCTGAAGGGTCAAACAAAGGTAGATACCGCCTGAAGGGTCAACTCAAGGTAGAAACCGCCTGAAGGGTCAATGTATGGTAGAAACCGCCTGAAGGGTCAACCAAAGGTAGAAACCGCCTGAAGGATCAATACAAAGGTCCGATCCACTATACGGATCAAAACCCTTGGCAGGTCCCAAAGCATGGGATACGCCTTCCTTAGGTTCATACCAGTTAGGAATCCCATAATGGTATGACCTACCATACAGGTCAGAGCTTAATCTCCCTAGGATAAAGTGATGAGTCCTAGGCATCCTCTTGAGGGTCGTCGCAACGGGCAACATCCGACAGGTGAGCTTCAGGTAAGCCTCTCTCACTCCGGCCCGTGTCCAAATTATTAGAGCGAACCGAGGATTGATTTGAGCTTTTATTAAGAGCCTTAAGGGTTCGATGTCATAGCATTTCTTCTTTCATTTTCCCAGTTGAGTCGGTCAAGAACCAGGTGCCGTCTTATCTTTGAGAAAAACCTCTAACGAGATTCCTCTCAAAGATGGGCAGCTGTTGACACCTGATTTTTGACCATTTATTATTATGACTTTTGTTCTCTAAAATTAATTAAAAATATCAAAAAAGGTCATAAAATCACAAAATCAACTTTGAAAGCCTTGGCCTAGCCTCAAGAACCAATTTTGAACAAAAAATATTTTTCGCAATTTTTAATAATTTTTCGGATTTATTTAATTATTAAAAATACCAAAAAAATCATAAAAATACCATTCATGGTCAGAAAAATACACAAAAAATATTCAATAATTTTGTTTTAATTTCCTACTCAAGTGTGTTACTTTAAATCTTGAAAATTCGGTTCGGGTCAATGTCCCTTCACGAACATAAACCCGAACCGAGCCAAAAAAATGCCAATCGAGTCTTTTAATTTGTAGATTCTATAATCTTGACGTCGACCACCGTATGCAATAAACACCCATTGTTTCTCTTCTCCGTGAGGGGACTAGAATGATTTAAAAAAATGAAAAGAGGAGGGAGTGGAAAACAGAATGAAGCAAATGTGGGGGAGCGGCGCCTCAACAAAAAAAAAGAACATAATATAAAAAAAAAGAAGGGAAAAGTAGAGGACAGCAGGAGTCTGTCCTCCACCATGCAAGAGAAAAGAAGGATTAAACAAAAAAGAAGGAGAGAGGACGTAGGATATTCGGACATTCAAGAGTTAGGAAGAATGATTCCAAGACCGTGGTCGGGGCGACCAAAAAGAGATAGACACACAGCTCACGCCTAAAAGGAGAAAAATCGTGATTTCTCTCTGAGCTCGGAGAGGATGCTCCATGACGGCCTCGAAACGAATCGATGAGATACTGAGTGAACTCCGAGAGGCGGCGTGGGATTTGAGCTCGTACCCGAGCGCGGCGAATCGTCGACGTAGCACGCCAACGACCTGAGATTGACGAGCGAGGCGACGACGAACCAGGAGATCGGTCTAGATGAGTTCTCGCACAAACAGCCGACGACGATGTAGTGGGATGAGACGTCGCTCCAACGTTTGGCTATGGTGGTGAGAGTGGATAGCTCAGCAGCCGAACCCAGGCGATGCATGAGCGTCAACCGTCGAAGCGCGCCAACCGCCGAAGTACTTTGAACCAGAGCGATACCCATCCGCCGGGCGTGACGCAACGAGCCAGTCCCTACGACTCACGGCCGTCGATGGGCTAAGAAGCTGTCTCGAGGAAGAAAACGGAAACCACCTCTTCCTCCATCCGGCTCACCTGGTTACGGCCACCATCATCATCAGCCGGGCCACTGCCTCGCATAAAACAGGGGGAACCGAATAGAGAGAGGTATGAAGAGAACTCAGCAGAAGAGGAGAGAGAGGAGACCACCTGGGCACAAAAATAAAAAATAAAAAAAGAGGTTCAGCCACCGTCGTCGTGAGAGACGACGGTGGTCTCATGCGCGAGCCACCGCGAGCCATTCCCGTTCGTTCCGAGGTGGCCGTGAGTCTCCAACCAAAGTGACGTCCACACAAGGCTTACTCGATCCGACGACCACGAGTGGATTAGCGACGGCCCATTTTCGGCATGGAAGCGTGGGAGTTTTGGCGGGCCTGACCAGGAGGGGCGATAGCCAACTCAGTGACGGCGTGAACGTTATCCGGAGACGATGGTAGTTGCGAAACCTGGCATTGGCTCGGCGAACAAGTCTCACCGTTGGCGCGACGAGTAGATCCTGAACTGAACGACGAGACAAGAACTCGGTGGCCAGTTTGTGTCGTTGAAGTTTGCGAGGAGGATTCATACGGGAAGAGGAGGTTGACGCAAGTGAATATCAGCGGTCCGGCTGAGCTGGCGGCGTGGGAAACCATAAGCGCGCGGTCCGGACTAGAAAGGAGCAGGTCTGATAGCAGCATGGTAAGTCGACCTAGTGGAGGCATGGTCGACGGGACCCTATCGCTTCCGACGAACAAAAAACTGGCAGCCTGGTCGGTTGGATCCTAATGGCGAGTGGATCCGGTAGTGAAGCAAGCTGCATGGCATGTGAGTCCGAGTTTGACCCGAGACAGTGGCGTGGTGGTTCTCAGCATCGTGGTCTCGGCGCTCGGTGAGAACAGGGTAAGGGCGGCGGCGAGCGAGTCTCAACCGCGCGTCGAGCGGTCCCGACGGACGCGAAGGCCACTCGAGCTCGGGCCAAAGCGACGTGAGGGTAAATGACGACGGCATGACGAGCGAGTCCGGCAGCGAGTCGAGACTGTTGGCGTCAAAGGAGCAGAGCCGCCGTCGGGTTCTTTGCAGAGGAAAAAGCTACGCGAGGAGGAAGATAATAAATAGTGATAATAAGGTTAGTATGGGCTGCTCTTACAGATTGTTGTGAATAGAAGTCTGGCTAGTGGGCTTGGTTTTCAAAGAAATTAAAGCCTGGGCCTTTTTGTGCCCATCAGGCCCGGGTTGGGTCATCTTATTTGGGGCCTGATCAGACCCGACGGTTTGGTCCAGGCCCGAATCTGGAACCCAACCCGGCCCGGGGGATAAAAAAAATTAAACATTAAAAAATTAAAAATTCAATAAAAATAGAAAATCTTAAAAAATTCCCAAAAATAGGAAATGGCCATAATCAACTGGCCATGGACTATTTTTGGTAATTCGGTATCCAAACCTTCCAAAAATTGACGATTTTGCCCTTCGGGCTAATCGCTTCCAAATCTTCCCATTTTACCCCTGGTCCGAAATCACACCTTCCCTAAACCCTTATGGCTATATTAGGAAGCCATTGATTTGGATTGATATGCATCGATGAGGTTTATTTATGCATTTGATTGCGCTTTCATTAAAATTGATTGTGGTTGATAGGAATAGTCTCCCAATCTGTGTGAAACCCTGAATCAAACCTACCTCACCCAAAATTGCGTTTGCATGAACTCTTAGTCAGGAAAAATCACTCGCGTTAGGTACCGAAAGGGCGTTGGTAATGACACCAGCGTAACCAAGTCCCCGAACCCAAAATCTCTGGTTTCGCAGAACTGATCGATCTCTCCCAATCGGTCAGTAAGGTTTCCGGTCTACCCTCCAAGAAAGACCGGTGGCGACTCCAAATGCATGCACAATTTGCACATGCCACCACGACCACACTGTAGGTCGAAAGCGATCGACTCTTATCGTCGAATCCTTTGAAAATACTCCCGCCGCGATTTGGTATGGGCCTGGGAGGGCTCGCGCCGATCCAAGACCCGCGATCGGTAATCCATTAGCCGCGTCCGCTTCCGGACGGGTCGCGACAGCTGGTAACTGTTATTGTAGGCAAATTCAACCAAATGCAACTATTCTTCCCAACTGCCCTTAAAATCCAAAACACATGCCCTCAACATGTTCTCTAAGGTATGAATTGTCCTTTCAGATTGCCCATCAGTCTGTGGGTGATAAGCCGTACTAAACTGTAGCTTCGTCCCCAATGCTGTTTGCAGACTTTTCCAAAACGTGGCAGTGAACTTAGGGTCTCGATCAGAAGTGATCGTCACTGGCACTCCATGTAATCTCACAATGTGTCTCACATAAAGTTCTACATACCTGTCTAAAGCAAAATCCTTTCTCACTGCAATGAAGTGCGCTGACTTCGTCAATCGGTCCACCACTACCCATATTGAATCATGCCCTCTCTGACTCCTTGGTAATCCCATGACAAAGTCCATCGTGATATGCTCCTATTTCCACTCCGGAATCTCCAAAGGCTGCAGCAATCCTCCAGGCTTACAGTGCTGCGCCTTGACCTGCTGACAGGTCAAACACTTCGCCACATGCTTGGCTATGTCCGCTTTCATGCCATTCCACCAATAATGCTGCTTCAGGTTCTGATACATCTTTGTACTCCCCGGATGAATACTATAATTACTACGATGTGCTTCTGACAAAATTTCTTCCCTTAAGCTATCATCGGCAGGCACAACCAAACGTCCTCTGAACTTCAGTATTCCATCCTCAGCTACTTGGAAATCGACCCTTCGTTTAGCTGAATCCTCCTGAATGATCTTTTGAAGGACTGGATCTGTAGACTGCAGGGTCTTAATCTTAACCTGAACCTCTGGCTCGATTCTCAAAGTTGCCACAAGACATGACAAATGACTTATCTCAAACTTGAAATCTGAATCTCTTACTTGCTCTAGCAAACGCCACTCACGAACACGTAATTGAGCAATCACTGATTTTCTACTCAGGGCATCTGCAACCTTATTCGCCTTACCCGGATGATACAGAATCTCGCAGTCATAATCTTTAAGTAATTCCATCCATCGGCGCTGTCTCATGTTCAACTCCTTCTGAGAGAACAGATACTTCAGACTCTGGTTGTCAGTATACACTTGAAAGCTTTCACCAATCAGATAGTGTCTTCAGATCTTCAAAGCAAACACGACCGCTGCCAACTCCAGGTCGTGTGTGGGATAATTCAACTCATGAGGTCTCAATTGGCGAGATGCATACGCTACTACTCTTCCATGTTGCATCAGGACACAACCCAATCCTCTAAGCGAAGCATCGCTATAAATCTCACAACCACTAGGACCAGACGGAATTGTCAGAACAGGAGCCGTAGTTAGTCTATGCTTAAGCTCTTGAAAACTACGCTCGCACTTGTCTGTCCATTCGAATTTCATGTCTTTCTTCAGCAGCTTAGTCAAAGGCGAGGCGATAGCTGAGAATCTCTCCACAAATCGTCTGTAATAGCCTGCCAAACCCAAGAAACTTCTAATTTCCGTAGCGGTCGTCGGTCTTGGCCAATCCATAACTGCCTCAATCTTAGCTGGATCTACAGCAATACCTTCACCAGAAACCACATGGCCTAAAAATGCCACGCGAGCTAGCCAAAACTCGCACTTGCTGAACTTAACATACAACTGATGTACTCTTAGAGTTTCCAGAACTACCCTCAAGTGTTGTTCATGATCTTCAGCATTCTTTGAGTACACTAGGATGTCGTCTATAAACACAATCACGAAACGATCCAAGAACTCGCTAAACACCCTGTTCATTAAATCCATAAAAGCGGCAGGAGCATTCGTCAAACCAAACGGCATCACAGTAAACTCGTAATGACCATAACGTGTTCTAAATGCTGATTTCGGTATATCCTCCTTCCGGATTCTCAACTGATGGTATCCCGTCCATAGATCGATCTTAGAAAATATCGACGCTCCTTGCAACTGGTCAAACAAGTCATCAAACCTCGGTAGTGGGTACTTATTCTTGATCGTCACCTGATTTAACTGCCTATAGTCGATACACAATCTCAGAGATCCATCCTTTTTCTTAACAAACAGAACAGGTGCTCCCCAAGGCGATGCACTAGGGCGAATGAACCCTTTATCCAACAACTCCTGCATCTGTACCTTGAGTTCCTTCAACTCCGACAAAGCCATCCTATATGGCGCCTTAGAGATTGGCTCCGTCCCAGGAGCTAACTCTATAACAAACTCAATTTCCATTTTTGGTGGCAAACCAGGTAAATCCTGAGGGAAAACATCTGGAAATTCACACACTACAGCAATATTCTCTAACTTCAATTCCTCACTAGTCGTATCAACCACAGAAGCCAAATAACCTTTGTCGCGACCCGTCCGGAAGCGGACGCGGCTAATGGATTACCGATCACGGGTCTTGGATCGGTGCGAGCCCTCCCAGGCCCATACCAAATCGCGGCGGGAGTATTCTTCGACGATAAGAGTCGATCGCTTTCGACCTTCAGTGTGGTCGTGGTGGCATGTGCAAATTGTGCATGCATTTGGAGTCGCCACCGGTCTTTCTTGGAGGGTAGACCGGAAACCTTACCGATCGATTGGGAGAGATCGATCAGTTCTACGGAACCAGAGATTTTGGGTTCGGGGACTTGGTTACGCTGGTGTCGTTACCAACGCCCTTTCGGTACCTAATGCGAGTGATTTTCCTAACTAGGATTTCATGCAGGCACAATTTTGGGTGAGGTAAGTCTGACTTTGCACCTTAACCAGTTTAACATGCTCACGTAATCATAATAAATAAATAGATGTCAATCACATAAATATCTATCCTACGTGGTGATCATGGAATTATGATTTAATGGGTCTCGAGCCAATGAGACCACATATAATCATTTTAATATTTTAATAACGGAGAGCCGCTCTTCGCTTCTTCTTGGTTTCTTGAACTCTTCAAGAATTGGGCCCCAAAGAGCTCGCCGACTTAAAAGGCTCCTCCACGTAATCCTCGTAGCATTTACATCAACAATTGACTATGCTAAAAATAAAGATTACATGAAAAATAAAAGGAGTACGCAGCCTCCATTTAATAATTACAACCCCAAATATATAAATAATCATCATACATTCATATATACATCAATCACATTGATTAGGGATTTTTCCATGATCACCACCCTTTCACGTAAGTAATAAATTCACAATTTAAAACTTAGGAAGGCACAATAAAAAATCTACGTTGAATCATATTCAGAATTTTTACGTAAAATAAGATAGCCATAAATTTTCGATCCAAAATTGATTTAGTCTCAATTTTTGCTACGTTGATTAATTTATCATATAAAATAATCAATCTCCATTAGCCATGTAAGACGAACAATTCGTTAATACATATTGGCCATAGTATTGCAAAAATTGCAAAAAATCAATTAAATGCACGAAAACACCTAAGGATTGGCTCTGATACCACTGTTGGGATCCACGTAACACGTAGCGGAAATAAATAACAACCCACACATGTATCTCCAGAGGCGTACTTCGTGCATTTCAATCGAAAAAAATCACAAAGTCTCAAAGGGAGTAAATAGATTACCTCTCGTAGCGTGCTTGAACGGAGGTGTCGGTTCGATGTTCTTCGATCTCAGCCTCCACAAGTGTTAGGCATCTAGTTCGGACGCACCACCAATTGACGAACGGGGAGACGACTAATAACTCCACAACAATTGTGCTAGCAATATGCGGAATCAATATTCCGAACTTAGTATATTTTGCTCGCTCAAGATTATGAGAATATAGAGAGTGTTTGTGTTCTTCTCTCTAAGCTCTCAAAAATTTGCACACTCTACAAAATGTCTCTCTCCTTCAACCTCAAAACTCTTGCCATCCTTTTATAGCCAAAAATACCTTCCAATAAATTGTATTTAAAAATAGCACTAACAATAGCACTCACAATTTATAATACAAAAATGCTATTTAAAAATAGCACTAACAATAGCACTCACAATTTATGATAAATAAATGTCATTTAAAAATAGCACTAACAATAGCACTCACAATTTATAATACAAAAAATGCTATTTAAAAATAGCATTCACAATACAAAAATGCTAAAAAAGGCACTAACAAAGGTGTTAAAAATAATAACCATTATTATTATTACAAGAGTTAAAGAGGTTACCAAACAATACAAATATGCATAACGTATAAATACGTATGATGTATAAATACGTAGAGCATACGTATACATCCGTGAAACCGGGGACTAATTGAAAGAAAAATGTGCAATTAAGCCCTTTTGGTAAAAATTGATTAAATTGGAGGGCAAATTGACCTAATTGCACTTTAAGACTTTAGAATCCAATGTCATAGCTTATAAAAAGTGAGAATTGAAAACTAAAAGACTCGAAAATGATTTTTTTTTAGGCTCGGTTCGGGTTTATGTTTGTGAAGGAACATAGTGACCCGAGCCGAATTTTTGAGATTTAAAGTGACACACTTGAAGAGGAAATTAAAACAAAATTATCGAATATTTTTGGGTATTTTTCTGACCACGAATGGTATTTTTCTGATTTTTTGGGTATTTTTATAATTAAATAAACTCGAAAAATATTAAAAATATCGAAAAATATTTTTTGTTCAAAATTGGTTCCTAAGGTTAAACCAAGGCTTCCAAAGTTGATTTTGTGATTTTATGACCTTTTTTGATATTTTTAATTAATTTTAAAGAATAAAAATCACAATAATAAATGGTAAAAAAAATCAGGTGTCAACAGCTGCCCCTCTTTGAAAGAAATCTCGTTAGAGGTTTCTCTCAAAGATAAGGTGGCACCTGATTCCTAACCGACTCAACTGGGAAAATAAGAGAAGAAATGTTATGACATCGGATCCTTAAGCCTATTGATAAAAGCTCAAATCAATCTCCGGTTTGCTCTAACAATTTGAACATGGGCCGAAGTGAGAGAGGCTTACCTGAAGCTCACCTGTCGGATGCTGCCGGTTGCGACGACTTTCAAGAAGATGCCTAGGACTCGTCATTCAGAATATCCCAGGGAGATTAAGCTCTGACCTGTATGGTAGGTCATACCATGATGGGATTCCTAACTTGTAGGAACCTAAGGAAGGCGTATCCCACGCTTTGGGATTTGCCAAGAATTTTGATTCGTATGGTGGATCAGACCTTTGTGTTGATCCTTACTGCGATATTTATCAATGAGTGGACCCTTATGCGGTTTCTACCATATGTGACCCTTCAGGCGGTTTCTACCATTAATGTGATCCCTCAGGCGGTTTCTACCTTGGTTTGACCATTCAGGCGGTTTCTACCTTGAGTTGACCCTTCAGGCGGTTTCTACCTTTGATTTGACCCTTCAGGCGGTTTCTACCTTGTGTTGACCCTTCAGGCGGTATCTATCATGTGTTGACCCTTCAGGCGGTATCTACCTTGTGTTGACCCTTCAGGCGGTATCTACCTTTGATTTGACCCTTCAGGCGGTATCTACCATATTTTGACCCTTCAGGCGGTATCTACCTTGATTTGACCCTTCAGGCGGTATCTACCTTCATTTGACCCTTCAGGCGGTATCTACCTTTGAGCTGACCCTTCAGGCGGTATCTACCTTGTGTTGACCCTTCAGGCGGTATCTACCTTGTGTTGACCCTTCAGGTGGTATCTACCATAGTTTTGACCCTTCAGGCGGTGTCTACCATCAGTTTTGACTTTGAAAAGGGGTCTCATGACGAGGGTTCTCCACGTCCGATGAGACTGCCTAAATTATGAAAAAGTGGTCTCATGACGAGGGTTCTCCACGTCCGATGAGACTGCCTAAATTATGAAAAGGGGTCTCATGACGAGGGTTCTCCACGTCCGATGAGACTGTCTGATTTTTGAAAAGGGGTCTCATGACGAGGGTTCTCCACGTCCGATGAGACTGCCTAAATTATGAAAAGGGGTCTCATGACGAGGGTTCTCCACGTCCGATGAGACTGTCTGATTTTTGAAAAGGGGTCTCATGACGAGGGTTCTCCACGTCCGATGAGACTGTTTAAATTATGAAAAGGGGTCTCATGACGAGGGTTCTCCACGTCCGGTGAGATTGTCTGATTTTTGAAAAGGGGTCTCATGACGAGGGTTCTCCACGTCCGATGAGACTGCCTAAATTATGAAAAGGGGTCTCATGACGAGGGTTCTCCACGTCCGATGAGACTGTTTGATATTTTGAAAATGGGTCCTGGGACGAGGGTTCTCCACGTCTGATAGGACTTTTCTTTTAAAAGGGTTTTTCTTCCCCTCTTTTTTAGAGACCCCGAAGTTTGTCGGGAATTCAGTTTTTGAAGCAGTGAAAGATTTTATTTTGACAAAGCTTCACTTGAGTCTGTTGAGGCGACATTCTGGGAGCTGGGTTCTCCAGGTATCCTGCAGAAATTTGAGCCTGAAATATTTTTCTTCACCAAGAAAACGTTAGTAATCTTTGGGAAGACCACGGCTGTCCATTTGACAAAATCATATGATTTAAGTTTTAATCATGAAATGTGCATTTTGATGCTGGAGGTCATCCAAAGCATTCTTGCAACATGCAAATGTGATCACAAGTCCCTTGCACGGAAAATCTGGATCAACAGTTTGAAAATTCCAAAAAGAGTTTATTCAAAACGTCAATTGGAATATTTCTCGACAAGGAGGTCTTCTCACCTGTTTTGAGATGTGGTTTTTATAGGGGATGCACTCAATTCCCTACTAACCTGTGCCTAGGTTTTAGGCTCATTCGCAGCGCATACATTTTGATCGGTCGGGAGGTCTTCCACGGGACCGTAATGTTAGGCTTGGATATTGGCTTTCAAGGGGGACTCGCTTTGGAGTCGAGGCCATTGAATGAAAGTCTTCACCATCTGCTCCGGGTTTACAAGTCAAGAACCCTGCAAAATGAGAAAGAAATAGTCTTGCTCGTACTTCTTCGAGCTAAGCTATATGTTAACCCAAGTGTCTTAGTCAGAGAAGACTGTTTCGGGGTTGTAACATTGGTAGGATTGGGGACCGAAACAAGCTTATTTTTGGCTCAGAATTTATGAGGGGATTGACATTGGTGATCATCGCAGATTTGACACCTGTCCTTTCCTTTCTGCATCTTTAGTCTTTGAGGTGCGCAACTGATTTTGAGGTGTACACCAACTCTTTAGAGAGCCCCTCTTGTTGCATTCAGAGAACGAGAACTCTCTCTGTGTCTTTGTTCTGCGCTCGGCACCATTTGGGGAGCAATCCTTTTGGATTTGGCTCCTTTAGGGATTTCTTCTTTTCCCATCCGGCTTCATTGTGGATCAATCAAACAACTTACACGAGCATCGGCCTTGCTTTTACCAGGCACTTTGCTTTTTCTCGATGCCGTGGATTTTTCTCATTCACTTTTGAAATCCCATTTTTTTTCATGGGATCGTGTTAGACATATAGTCTAAACATGCTTTAAATATCAGTCCGGGATTTCTCTTTCGTAATCCCTGAGTCTTGAACTCTTCCATTTTTGAAGTGGTGCAGCATCCGTCTTGGAATGATCACCAATGGGTTCATGAAACGAATTTGCAGGCTCAACTTGGCTATGCAAAGGATATAGTGTGTGGGATAGAGAAATGGATGCTTCTCGTCATCCTATGGCACTTGGATTACCATATAAACAGCACACAAAGATTGATGTTAGTCCGAGCAAGAAAATTTCTAGTCATTTACTCCTGATGCCGCTGGACTCACATCCATTTTGCCCCGATGTAGGGTGGTTCTTGACAGGGTTAAGAATGAAAACCGCCGTTCGAATGGGTTGCCAACGGTCACCTGTAGTGTTTATGATATGAAACGAACGCCTCCGTCGTCCCAATCCATGTAATCGCTGCAAATGGTCCCTACCTCCGTAGGTCCAGATTTTACTATTTGATTCGCTCCATTCATCTCTCAAGTGTATGTAGGATGTGTTTGGATTTGAGCTTGCCTCTCTTTTGAGGAAACATCCTTTTGAGAGTTTTGAACAACTTTTGATTGGAAAAATCTCTTTCGTTTTCCCAAAAATTTTACCCGTCAAGGGAATTTTATGGTGCACAATGCATGTTCAGACAACCTCGTGTTTCAAAACATGAATGCCAATGAAGTTAGAATTCCATGTCTTTTCTAGACATCAGATTTTGAAAGCTTTTCTTTTTCTCTCTGTTTTTTATTTAACATCTTCCATGGATTGGGGAAAGGGATACTTACCTGTCTCCCGCGGCTGGAGATCCCTGAAAATGCGGAAGAAACATGTTATTGTATGTTCACGAATTTTTCAAAAAATTAGAACGATACATCTTACCCTTGGTCATATACTCTAACGAGTATACCAGGTTTGTAGGAAATCTGCCCGCTTTGATGACGAGTTCCTGTCAAGGATAAATAATAAGTGTCAATTCATGTTCCCAAATTCAAGATAAATTAGGACGATACAACTTTACTCTTGGTTCTCATCATGTTCTGATGTTGCGTTTTTTGATATGAATAACATCTATCGAATCCGCCTATCCATGCTTGGAGTGTTTGTAACATCAATGGTTCCTCTGCCCCCAGTTAGGCAACGTCTATTCTGTTATTTGAATAGATGGCTCCTTGAGTGATTTACCCACGTTTATCACCTGAGAAGGGAAAGAAAGGAGATATTACTTTGGTATTCGGTTGAAGATCGTTTAGGAACGATACATCGTTTTACCAAATAGGAGGCTTCGTGACCAAACGTATTTCGTGCTGAATGGGGTAGATCCCACTATGCTCCGCGGGTGATAGTCATCATTCATGGAACTTGCTCCACAGATTAAGTGATTAATCCACGGCCCTTGGCTCGAAGATGTTCAAAGGGTGACACTCAGAGCGGTTAGTTTTAAGCGTTAATTAAAATGTTCCCGCGGGAACTTTACAACGAGATTCGTAACACATTCCTTCGACGTATTCGCCTCTCACTCTCCTGAGCCTTCTAATGATTTTACATACGAGCTTAGAACCAGACGTCTGGTCGCCGGTACCGGTCACGACTGCGAAGATGCACTTGTTCCAAAATACTTGACCCATAGGCTGAGTTGCTCATTCAGGAGATCGTCTGACTGTTCGAGTCGTTCAAGTTGAGCATCCTTAATTGCGGGTGACGGACTTCTCTCATTTTCGGCACGAACAACCCGGTTCATCGGTTTATGCGTGATCCACACGCCGAGTTGCTCACTGAGGGACTCACTTGAAATTTCAAGCCATTGACGCCCAAGTCGGGCATCCCCAACCGTTGGCGATGGATTCCTCACACTACTTTCGGCATGAACAACCTCACTTCTCGAGTTGGTACTTTCATCGTTGTCCAGTAGGTTTGTATCTAATGCTGGATTCGCCGTAGGAATAACACTAACGATCGGTTGGTGCTCAAATTGGGGAGTCCATACCTGCTGAAATTGTTGTACATACTCTTGAGGAGTACCGGGGTAACTCAGGGGGGAATTCAGCCGATCGAACCAAGAATAGATGTTTTCAAGGAGATCGTCTGAACCATCGAGCGACTGACACTCAGGTTGAGTATTGTCGACTACTGGAGAAGGAATCTTTTTGCCATTTTCGTCATGGACCACCTGATTCTTCGAGCCGGAATCTCCGTAATCGTCTCGCAAGATTGTATGTGCATCTCCTGCCAGTGTTAGATCCGCTGTAGGACTAGTATTAACGGCCAGTCGGTGCTCAGACTGGGGAGTCCCGATTTGCTGAAATTGCGGTACATACTCCTGAGGAGTACTGGGATAACCCATGGGAGTACTCTGATTGATGCCTAAACAATCGACCGTGTAATTGTCAGTCCCATCGGTGTTAAGAGGTGATTGGATGCTTCCTGCTTCATGAGGATTGCGATCACAGCCATGCTCATCGTTTAAACTTGAACTGCCTCTCTCTTGGTCTAGCGCCACTCGTCCATCTCTCAGTAGTCTTTTGTAGCACCAAAGGTGGTTCCTGACTTTATTTCTATCCAATTCCGGCATGTTCATGATCTTGAGTATGCGCGATGGGCGAGCCAAACTGATCCCTAACTGTTGAACTGCATCAACAAATTTGCTATGAAGCTCCGAGGTCCAATAAAACCTTGTTTTCTTGCTAGCCGAAGTAGGGTTGGCAACTCGGCGGCTACTCTTCGTGGAATCTGGTCGTGTTGAACCGCCTCTATCTTGGTCTAGCGACGCTCGTCCATCTCTCAGTAGTTTCTTGTAGCGCCAAAGGTGATTCTTGACCATATTTTTAGTCAGTCCCGGCACGTTCATGATTTCGAGTATGCGCAAGGGGCAAGCAAAACTGATCCCCAACTGTTGAACTGCATCAACAAATTTGCTATGAAACTCCGGGGTCCAACGAAATCTTATTTTCTTGCTAGCAGAAGTGGTGTCAGCAACTTGGCGGTTACTCTTCTCGGAATCTGGTCGTGTTGGAGGTTGCTCTGGAGGGGATTTAGTGGTCTCAGATCGGCTGGTCATGATGGTGAGTTCATCATCGAGCGGACCCGACTTGTCATGACGCATGTTCCCTTCCACAATGGGCGTCGACTTTGACCTTATAGCACTAGTTTCCTCTTGTAGATCCTCGGCGGTACCCGCCTGTTCCGAAAGATGTTGCGAAGGGCATTGCAACAAATGAGCATTATAAACCCCTAGATCTGGCTCTTCAGTGAATACTCCGTCCGTGGGAACAGGGTTACCGCACTCCAGGCAAATAGCGATGCTTAGAGCTTTTTTGTACTGAGTGTTTTTTATTCGAAGCTTTTCATTTTCCTCCCTTACAACCGCTAACTCGTGCCGATCGCGTTGCTGCTTCAGCCGGGTTCATTTGTTTTCAAACCAGCACTTGACCTTCCGAGGCTCCCACCCTATCTCTTGGCCCATTTTGATTTTCTGTTCCATGTCCGGATAGGGGTATTCCCTGAAAAACAATTCGAGTTTATGGACTTGACCTGAAGTGTTGCGTTTGAGATATTCCCCTTTCTGACGCTGATAACCGTCGCGGGTACTGTTCTCGTTAACCAAGCCGCGAGTTTCATCATTAGAAGGATCGGTCTCCATGGCCCTCGTGTCAGGTTCGGTCCTGAGATCTTCAAACTCTTCCAGCAGCTCAAGCTCGGAGACCTCCAAGTCTGGCGCTTCCAGTAAATGACAGAATCCCTTGAACATTTTGACCGGGATATCACTGTTTGATTTTCCGTTAACTCAGCTTTCTTTGTTCCTCCTTGGATCTTCACTTTCTCTGCAAATTCTGAGAGGTTAAAGGAGCCGGATCACCGTTCTTCGATCAAAGGTGATGGCTACCCGACGAGCGCTCTTCTCAATGTTTCGAGATTCCCACTTCGTCCTTTTGTGATGGCTACTTGACGAGCGTTTTTCTCAAGGCTTCGTAATTCCCACTTTGTCCTTTTTTGCTCTTTTCTACGTGAACGGAGCCTGAAGATCTCTTGCGTTGATTTCGCTTTGTCGAGCACTACGCTTGTCCCCCTGGCCCAGTCTCTAGAGTAACAAGCCTGCCCACCTTTCGGCGCCATTATGTTTCGTAAAACCCGAGATCACAGGACGGTGGTGGATTCGTGACTCATCGGGGATGCATTAACGAAACCCGCTTGGCTCTACTGCACATAAAATATTATTACCACTTCTCCCTGTACTCGAGCATTTATAAGGTGATAGATTGATGTCAAGAAGATTAACACTTTAGCCTTATCAGACTCAGCCTCTCAAACACTCTTCACATTCTCACTCTCTTCTCCGTCATTCCATCGCATATGGATTCCTCCTCTATGCCTGTTGCCTTACCTGAAGCTTCGACCCAATGGGAGAGATTTTACCACCTCTTGGGTAGGGGTTATGGCTACATAAACAATCATCCTGAAGCTGAGGTTGAAGTTCGTACTCTGATTCCGGCCCTGGATACTGCGTGTATTGAAGGTACGAAACTGCAAAGGGAGTTTGTGATCTTCCCAACTCTCTTTAACAATTTCATGCAGGCTTACGAAGTTGCTAGCCGGGAGGTCACTTTGGCTGGTATCGTGCGAGCCCGTTATCAGGACCGAACTGAGTCCCTGATGTTGGCCATGCTGACGGCCGATAACCATAAAAGGGCTGTTGAATACGCCCACGCCCAGGTTTCGATGCTGGTCCGTGAGAGGGACAACTTGGTGGAGCGTCTGGCTCTTTTTGACACCGCCTTTGAGCAAGACCAGCACAACTTCGTGCTGAGGTTCCAGTGTGCCTGGTTGGAGGAAAGGCTTGAAGACCTGAGCATGGATATAGCTCGCGGGAGGGTGCTGGCTCATGACTTAGAGCTTGAGTTCGAGTACTATGACACCAAGGTGAACGAACTTAAGGAGAAATGTCGTCTCCTTTTCTTCAAGCTTGTAGACCTCGATTCCCGGAGTGTGGGTTGTAAGCAAGGCATGGATAGCATGGAGAGTCAGTTAAGCTTTTTTGTGATGCTTGTCAGAACTCATTTTGGGTTTACTGCTCCCCCTCAGTGATCCACTTGTAAACTTTCCTGCTGAATGAAATAAATGCGAGTTTGTTTATATATGCTCTTTCATTCTGCATTGTTGACTAGCCAAGAAAGGTTTTTGCTTTCGGATCTACGCGACTCCTTTTTCGCCTGTGTCAACAGATTGACTACGCATCATTCTCACAGCCCGACGCTTTATATTTGATTGACCTGAATGCCTCGTGAGAAATAGATTTGTAGTTGCTCGAAACTTAAAGATTGCCCCTGATTTTGCGGTCATTGCGTTTGGGGCCGCTAGTAATCTTTCACTTTCGAGCTCGATCACATTCTGCTAGTAACTCATGCTATCAATTCTGCCTTCACGCGTCGGGGCTGATTTTACCTTGAACTTAATAACAAGGAATTACCGTATACACACGAGATGACGTTTGCGAAAAACATTATGCAGAATCAACTCTAGCTATTGAAGAAACAAACGCATGCACCGATGAGAACTTTACAATAGGAGATACATCCTTCTCGCGTACATCCCCTTCTTTCTTGGGGCATGTCCAATGACTAACCAGTCTGGCCTCAGCTTAGGTGTGCCATTACCAAGTGCAGATCATGGTTGCCAACCTTTAATAGCTTCCAACTGATCGAACCAGGTATCAAGTCCTTCATCGAAGAAATCACCCGACCCCTCGAACGATTGATGTGTAGGTTGAGCTGCATCGCCCGACGGGTTCTTCGAACTGGAACCTCCATCTTTGTCTGGGATTATAAGAGGAGATTTGATCGATTGACTACCACAAGCATCTCCCACTTGGGGATTAGGGAAATAAGAGTGCTCCAAGCTTTCTCCCATTAGATCATCTGAAGCCATATGCTCTAATTGGGCAAACCCTTGAGCACTGGGCGTGGTGGGCTGATCTGCGACAGGATGAACACTGACTAGCTGCTGCTCGGACGGAGGAGTGCTTACTCGTTGCACTTGTGATGCGTGTTCTTGAGGAATATTGAAATGACTCGCGAGGATATCCTGATCAAATCCCCAATAGTCGTCCAGATTCGACCGGGCCTCATTTGTCATAAGGGTGCTGGGTTCGCAGCCGAGTCTATTGCTCGGATTCAGTTCTGCATAACGCTGTCCTAACGCCCTTCTGTAGCAACCAAGGTGATTCGCGACTAATTGCTTGGTAAGTCCCGGTATGTTCATGACCCTAAGTATGCTTGTCGGACCTATGAAGTCGAGTCCTATCTGTCGAACTGCGTCCAAGAACTTGAGATGAAGCTCCGGGGGCCAAGTGAATTTCTTCTTCTCGTCGTCCAGAGTGGCGTAGATAGCCTGCCGACTAACCTCTAACTCCTCTTGAACCGTATCTGATCTTACCGGAAGCTGTTGTGGAGGAGATTCATGGGCTTCGATGAGGTGACTCCGACACGTATCTTCTTCCTCCGAAGACACTGGTATAATTTCTGTAGGATCGATCTGCTCATGCGCGCCATTAGCAGGATCTGATTGTACCGGAGATGGCTCAAGGGAGCAGGGGGATAAATGAGCACCTTCCATCTTCGTAGAAGGCTTACTGGGGAACAATTTACTGAGGGTGGTAGGGCCACCGCAGTCAGGGCAGGTAATAGTACTGAGAATTTTCTCATACCACATGTTTTCCATTTGAAGGTTTTGGTTCTGCTCTTTTAGGGCCGTGATCTCCTTACGCCTGTGTTGGACACCTAGTCTGAAACGTCTATTCTGAAACCAAAAATGGATTCTCATAGGATTCATTCCCAGCTTCTGGCCCAATTCAATCTTTTGTTCCTCGTTTGGGCAAGGGCATTCATCGAAGAAAGCTTCAAGCTCCTGGATTTCTTTCCGAGCGTAGCGCTGGCGACTTTTTCTTTTCTGGGGTTGAGCGTCGTGGCCACTGCCGTCGTCACCACTGCGATCTTGATGTTCGTCACCGGCGATGTTGAGTTCCATGGCTTCGATGTCGAATCTGATTCTAGAGAATTTGAGGTCTTTCAACGAACTCGTCACTCGGGGTTCTCTGTTCTCTTTTGTATACTCGCTCTTTCGATTTGTTGCCTCCTTTTCCTCGAAAGCTAGGTCTGTTCAGCGTTCTGTTTTTGAAACGACGGAACTGTTTACCTCCTGCTCAGCTTTCCGACACGAAGGGGTAACCAAATCCTTCCGCGGCTTCTTCGATAGTAGCGCTCGCCTTTCACTTTTCCTCGATAGTCATGCCTGTTCAGCACTGTCTTCTCTTTTTAAGTGGCAGAGCTGTTCACTCGCCGCCCAGCTTTATGCGTGATGGAACAACACAATCCTTTCGCGGCTTCTTCGATAGTTGCGCTCGCCTTTCACTTTTCCTCAATAGTCATGCATGTTCAGCACTGTCTTCTCTTTTTAAGTGGCAGAGCTGTTCACTCGCCGCCCAGCTTCATGCGTGATGGAACAACACAATCCTTTCGCGGCTTCTTCGATAGTTGCGCTCGCCTTTCACTTTTCCTCAATAGTCATGCCTGTTCAGCACTGTCTTCTCTTTTTAAGTGGCAGAGCTGTTCACTCGCCGCCCAGCTTCATGCGTGATGGAACAACACAATCCTTTCGCGGCTTCTTCGATAGTTGCGCTCGCCTCCCTCCCAGCTTTAATAATGGCGAGACCGAATTTGTCAGGCCTGAAATTGCGGATCAGGACATGTCTGATGATTCACGGGAGGAGCAGCCCTCGCTTTACATTAATTAACCCGGCTCCACAAGCATTATTGCTGCAACTTTTCTCCACTCTCGAGACGCTATAAAATGCGGAGTTGGTGTTTGGGAGATTAACGCTCTCATATAATTTGCTTCCATCCTCTAATCGCTCCACTACACACATCTCCGTCGAAAATGGCTTCTTCCCAAGTTCACACTTTCTCAGCCGAAGCTTTGACTCAATGGAAAGAGTTCTATAACCTCTTGGGTCGAGGCTACGCTCACATAGCCGATCATCCCGAAACCGAGGATGAGATCAGAGTCATGTTCGGGGACCTGGACATCACCTCCCTCGAGGGTACCGCGTTGGGGAGGGAATACAATATTTTTCCAACGCTCTTTACGAACTCCTTGGAGGTCTACCGCGCTGCTCATCGGGGAGTTACCGTGGCTCGTGTCTTGCGAGCCCGTTATGAGGATCAGTCCGACCGCCTAGCGTTGGCTGACTACCTGGCCGATAGTCACAAAAAGGCTGTTGAGTTCGCCAAAGAGCGGGTTTCGACATTGCTACGCGAGAGGAGGAATCTGGTGGAGGACTTAGCTCTATCTCTGGCTACCTATGAGCGCGATCGACGTAATGCCCTGCTAAGGAATCGGAGCGAGTGGCTGGAAGAAAGGCTCAACGGCATAAACGAGGATATAACTCGTGAGAATGGACTTGTTCGGGACTTGGAAGCAGTCGCCGAAGATCACGAGACTCAGGTTGTTGCAGTCAATGATGAACGCAAACGCCTCCACCTCAGGCTTGCGGACCATGATACGCGGAGTGGTGCGTATAAACAAAGCATCCATAACCTGGAGGGCCAGCTGGGCTCCTTTGTGTCGTTGATTAGGGCTCACTTCTGCTTTACTTTTCCACCCCAATGAATTGTATGATCTGGTTTGGGCAAGAATGAATGAAAGCCCCTGTGTTTGTTTTAGCTTTTATATGATCCATTTCTTCGAGCATCCGGACATCTTAGACTTGGATGAGCCGATCCATAATAAGTCGAGTAGATGTGTTCTGATTTTCTAACTCACTCATGGTCAGATGAAAGAATAGCCTCAGACTTATCCAAGAAAAGATTTCTTTATGCTACTTGTTTTTCACCTGCAAATGAAAAGACCGAGTCAAAAGGAATAATCTGAAAAAGAAAGCATAGACCCCTTTCAATCTTATGCTTGCTCGTAATTAATAATGACAAGAACTTTTACAAGGGTTTTAATCTTGTGCGAAAAGTTTTTATCAATATTCCTCGAAAGAAAGCATACTATTGAAAGGAATGTAATTCACGATAATTGCTTTTGACCAATATTCAGAAGAGCGAATTAGTCAAAAATGCAAGGCATAACGACGTGTTTTTAAATTTAATTGAAGATACGGCATCCAAATCAAGGCCGTTTTGTTAAGAACGAGAGCAATTTGGACATCTATCTCGTCATTAAATTCGAAATAACGTCAATACTCTTGATCAATTATCGTGGATTACTTAGTGACGTATGACATGCATTGACCAATTCAAGTGTATAATTCCTTCTAGCGAAATTGGGGTTGGATTACCCTGTACGACCAAAAAGGTCGTGTAAGATTTTCAACTTTAGTTTCCTCTAAAGGAATTATAAACTTGACTTGGGAGTATTCGGATGATTAGAGAAAATGCCACTATCACATTCCCATGACCCGTCAAAAGAAATACAACCGAGTTCCATCTGAATGTATACACCAATAGATCCCTAATACAATCACTCTAAGGGGTGAGATAGAGAAAGCCTCGATAAAAATAAACCCTATACAAGAGGACTAGTAATGGAAAATGAAACCAAGGAATGTGATCCTAACGTTTAAGGATGCCCCAAGTTCGATCTGTGACTTTCGGATCACTTGCCCCAACTCGTCATCTTCATTGGACGATATCTCAATAATGTCCATAGTAGGCTCCTTTGTTGCTCACTCGGTGTTCGCCATGGGATATCATCCTCCTCGTCTTCTATCAAGGACGTTTGGGAAAAACACATGCATCTATCTTTGAAATGGCATTTAATCTAATCACTAGAATGCAATGAATGAAATGCCTATATTTATATGAACTGTAATAGTTTTGAGGGATAGAGAGTCTTACCAACCCAACTCGTCGACCTATGTGCGATTTTAGGTGTACCAACCGCCCAAAGACATGCGCATGA
This sequence comes from Rhodomyrtus psidioides, assembly GCA_021437785.1. NCBI lineage: Eukaryota > Viridiplantae > Streptophyta > Magnoliopsida > Myrtales > Myrtaceae > Rhodomyrtus > Rhodomyrtus psidioides. Next base: position 3,998,412 of record JAILYB010000034.1, read on the forward strand.
GACAAGTGATGGTGAACTTCTAAAAATCAGAGGGTTTGGCACCTAAGGTTAAGGTTCCCACCTCGAGTTCTAGAAAGAGCCGATTCCATTGCACAACTATCGTTGCATTGGGACTCAATCCATAGTTCGAAGCGAGCGGAATTGAGAAGTGGATTACCCCGTGTTTTTCCTCACGGAGATTCCATTTTCAATTCCTTCTATTGTGTTCCTAAAGGCGGCGCCTGGGGTTTTAGGCGCGGTTGTGTGTGTCCATGTGTCGTGATCATCACAATGCAAGTCATGCACAACAATTTATCAATCAGCACTTCAAATCATCCACACAACATACATTCCTACGCCACACCTGCGTAAAATAAAGTTAATCACAGACTACACCCCTTATTACTCCAATCTGCAAAAACATATAACACCTATCGTGAGCGGACTTACCTCACCTTCAAGAGCGCCTGTAGGGTTAGAAAAATCACTCAATTTTTATTACGGCCTAAGTCCACTTGAGGTCTAGAACCATAGTTTCTAGAACAAGTCCCCAGTGGAGTCGCCAGCTGTCGCGACCCGTCCGGAAGCGGACGCGGCTAATGGATTACCGATCACGGGTCTTGGATCGGTGCGAGCCCTCCCAGGCCCATACCAAATCGCGGCGGGAGTATTCTTCGACGATAAGAGTCGATCGCTTTCGACCTTCAGTGTGGTCGTGGTGGCATGTGCAAATTGTGCATGCATTTGGAGTCGCCACCGGTCTTTCTTGGAGGGTAGACCGGAAACCTTACCGATCGATTGGGAGAGATCGATCAGTTCTACGGAACCAGAGATTTTGGGTTCGGGGACTTGGTTACGCTGGTGTCGATACCAACGCCCTTTCGGTACCTAATGCGAGTGATTTTCCTAACTAGGATTTCATGCAGGCACAATTTTGGGTGAGGTAAGTCTGACTTTGCACCTTAACCAGTTTAACATGCTCACGTAATCATAATAAATAAATAGATGTCAATCACATAAATATCTATCCTACGTGGTGATCATGGAATTATGATTTAATGGGTCTCGAGCCAATGAGACCACATATAATCATTTTAATATTTTAATAACGGAGAGCCGCTCTTCGCTTCTTCTTGGTTTCTTGAACTCTTCAAGAATTGGGCCCCAAAGAGCTCGCCGACTTAAAAGGCTCCTCCACGTAATCCTCGTAGCATTTACATCAACAATTGACTATGCTAAAAATAAAGATTACATGAAAAATAAAAGGAGTACGCAGCCTCCATTTAATAATTACAACCCCAAATATATAAATAATCATCATACATTCATATATACATCAATCACATTGATTAGGGATTTTTCCATGATCACCACCCTTTCACGTAAGTAATAAATTCACAATTTAAAACTTAGGAAGGCACAATAAAAATTCTACGTTGAATCATATTCAGAATTTTTACGTAAAATAAGATAGCCATAAATTTTCGATCCAAAATTGATTTAGTCTCAATTTTTGCTACGTTGATTAATTTATCATATAAAATAATCAATCTCCATTAGCCATGTAAGACGAACAATTCGTTAATACATATTGGCCATAGTATTGCAAAAATTGCAAAAAATCAATTAAATGCACGAAAACACCTAAGGATTGGCTCTGATACCACTGTTGGGATCCACGTAACACGTAGCGGAAATAAATAACAACCCACACATGTATCTCCAGAGGCGTACTTCGTGCATTTCAATCGAAAAAAATCACAAAGTCTCAAAGGGAGTAAATAGATTACCTCTCGTAGCGTGCTTGAACGGAGGTGTCGGTTCGATGTTCTTCGATCTCAGCCTCCACAAGTGTTAGGCATCTAGTTCGGACGCACCACCAATTGACGAACGGGGAGACGACTAATAACTCCACAACAATTGTGCTAGCAATATGCGGAATCAATATTCCGAACTTAGTATATTTTGCTCGCTCAAGATTATGAGAATATAAAGAGTGTTTGTGTTCTTCTCTCTAAGCTCTCAAAAATTTGCACACTCTACAAAATGTCTCTCTCCTTCAACCTCAAAACTCTTGCCATCCTTTTATAGCCAAAAATACCTTCCAATAAATTGTATTTAAAAATAGCACTAACAATAGCACTCACAATTTATAATACAAAAATGCTATTTAAAAATAGCACTAACAATAGCACTCACAATTTATGATAAATAAATGTCATTTAAAAATAGCACTAACAATAGCACTCACAATTTATAATACAAAAAATGCTATTTAAAAATAGCATTCACAATACAAAAATGCTAAAAAAGGCACTAACAAAGGTGTTAAAAATAATAACCATTATTATTATTACAAGAGTTAAAGAGGTTACCAAACAATACAAATATGCATAACGTATAAATACGTATGATGTATAAATACGTAGAGCATACGTATACATCCGTGAAACCGGGGACTAATTGAAAGAAAAATGTGCAATTAAGCCCTTTTGGTAAAAATTGATTAAATTGGAGGGCAAATTGACCTAATTGCACTTTAAGACTTTAGAATCCAATGTCATAGCTTATAAAAAGTGAGAATTGAAAACTAAAAGACTCGAAAATGATTTTTTTTTAGGCTCGGTTCGGGTTTATGTTTGTGAAGGAACATAGTGACCCGAGCCGAATTTTTGAGATTTAAAGTGACACACTTGAAGAGGAAATTAAAACAAAATTATCGAATATTTTTGGGTATTTTTCTGACCACGAATGGTATTTTTCTGATTTTTTGGGTATTTTTATAATTAAATAAACTCGAAAAATATTAAAAATACCGAAAAATATTTTTTGTTCAAAATTGGTTCCTAAGGTTAAACCAAGGCTTCCAAAGTTGATTTTGTGATTTTATGACCTTTTTTGATATTTTTAATTAATTTTAAAGAATAAAAATCACAATAATAAATGGTAAAAAAAATCAGGTGTCAACAACCTTGGCAACCACTTTCTAACAGTCCGGTCGCCTCAAGCGACGATATCATAACAGTCGAGGTTCCTCCTCGATTTCCACTAAATTCAAAGCTAGTACCTACCATCGGATTAAACCGAATCACCTTATTAAAGCAATCCATCGTGGCTCTTTGCTTCGTCAGCCAATCCATCCCCACAATTAAATCAAAGTCATACATTTCCAGAACAACCAGGTCTATCCTACTCTCATGACCATCCACAACCAGTCTACAATCAGGACAGCTTACTGTAGCTACTACACTATCCTTTAAAGGCGTAGAAACTTTAAACATAACATCCAAAGGTACCAAGTTCAATTCAGATAGCTTAACAAACTGATCGGCAACAAATGAATGCGTAGCACCCGGATCAAACAAAGCATAAGCTACTTGGTTATGCAAGAGGACCGTACCTGTAACGGTCGGCGAATCCTTCGCCGCTTCCCGGGTGACAGCAAACACCCTTCCTTGTGCTGGTGGACGGTTCTGCAAATTCGATGGCGCGACTCCTCTCGGTGGTCCTCCCTGTTGTGGCAGCGCCTGTCTGCCTTTCCTCTGCGGGCAGTCCTTCACTTGATGACCCAGCTGGCCACAACCAAAACAAGCACCACTTCCAAACGTGCAAGGACCAGGTCCATGCCTCTGGCGGCATAGATTGCACCATTCGTGCTGACGAAACATTGGCTTGTTGATCGCCCCTCGGCGATTGGGTGGAATGCGACTCCTGTTGCTAAACATGGGTTTCTTCCCTTGCCTCCTGTCAAAACTATTCGGGGGCGTAAACCGCGATCCAGATGCGGTAGACTTCTCTGCCAGATGTCGTTCCACCATTTGAGCTCTCTCATAGATTTCGTTGTAATCCTTCAGATAGAGAGGTACTAGCCAGCTCTGAATCTCAAGTTTCAATCCGTCCATAAACCTTCTCGCCTTATCCTCAGGGTCAGTCACCATCCTCGGTGCGTACTTAGAAAGTTTGGCGAACTTAGCCTCATACTGTTTTACAGTCAGCTGGTTCTGGCGTAGGCGTTGGAACTCATCCATCTTCTGTTTCCTCGCAGTATGTGAAAAGTACTTGTCATTAAAAGCTTGCACGAAGGCACCCCATGTCTGGGCCGTACCCTCTGGAAAAACTCTGTCCTTTGAGGCTCTCCACCAGAAGCTTGCATTCCCCTGTAGTTGATAGACAGTTAAAATGATCCTTTCCTCCTCGGTACATCTCAGAAGGACAAACGCCTTTTCTAACTCCTCAATCCACAAGGTTGCAGCTTCGGGATCTCCACTTCCAGTAAACTTAGGCGGCTGCATCTTAAGGAACTGTTCTATTAACCACTGGGCCTGACGCCCTTCATTCACTTCCCTAGCAGGAGGGTTCACCGGTTGAGTTCCAGCAGCAGCAACGGCAGCAGCATTCATATCCCTCACCTGCTGCCCCATGAGATCCCCAATAGTTCCAAGGGCTAACATAACCTGAGCCATTGTCGGCTCCTGCCCAGATGGTCCAGCAGCTGTGGGCGCTCCACTACCACCCACGATTTCCTCGATCGGTCTGACAGGTCTCGTTCGCGGCGCTCGGGGCGCTCTCTTACCGCGTCCGCTCATTATACAGAAATGATACGGAGTCCTGCTTACCCCAAAGCAAACGCGGTCAGAAGGCGACCCCAATAATTAAAGCATAATAGCAATCACAAGCATAAAGCTTATAAATCTACTTACTATCCCATTTTCCCAACGCTCCTTATCACTCCAAGCCAATGACCAGACGAATCAGGCTGACCTTGCTCTGATACCACCTTGAGCGGGGATGTCACGCCCCGACTCTCGAGCTCGCAACATCCCTTGCCAAATCACCACTAGGTCACGAAGGATAGCGTCCTAGGCGGACTATCGACCTACTAACATATGGCGCATGCGGAACGTGCAACTTCCAAACGAATAAGATCAGCATGGGATAGAGAAGCAGAAACAACCAGCCAGATAAAACAGAAGTACTAAACAGATGAGAATAGATGATCCATGACCTTACAGAGCTAACAGCTAATATGTACAACCCCATGCTTCGGGGTGGCCCTCTAAGACTCTAAAAAAGATACAGGAGTCGGGGTAAGGTCAACTCACATCTACTCCAAAATGGTACCCTCACAAAAGATCCACCAACAGACCAAAAAGATCACAGTTCAGACTAGTGATCACGGCGGCCCCAACGGAGGAGCCGGGTTGTTGGGATCGTCAAAAGAACTATTACTTGACTGCACAGAAGAGGCTACAGACTCCTCGGGCTCGACCTCAGGCTGCGTGCCCGGTTCGGGATCCACTACCTCCCCGTCAGGCGTGTCAATGTCCATCGGGTCCCAGGCGGGGGCATTAGCGACCCCCTGAATAGGCGGTCCCTCAAACCCACGAACCGGGCCGTAGAGATCAATCCCGTCACGAAGATACCAGGCCTTGAAGAGATGAGCCACCAGATGTGGCATCCCCTCATCGACCCATATTGTCGTGACGTGACGCTCCCAGACCAGATCCGTACCTAGAACCGGATGAGACGTGACATCGTGAGACGAGTGGGTAGGGGTACCGAATCGCACGGGCCTTTCCATTACTTCGGACTTGAAAGGTTAACCCACGACAGGGTGAGAAATAAATCTCAGTGAATCAAGCCTAAGCTCAGTTAGGACATTGATTCGCCCAGAATATACTAAGCACCACAACCAACATACAGTTCAGTCGCATAATTCAACAAGATATAGTCATAACATATTAAACAACCCATCAAGGCATCACAAATCAAGTGTACATCAGGCACCACACAATTCACTTATATCAGATGACCCATGCCACTGGCGTGATCTAACTCCACAACGCGATCCAGCACTTTAGTGCGATCTAGCGTCCTTCCGGTAGAACTGGACTACGTCTCCTTTCCCTCTCAACGACGGCTACTACAGGCGATGTATCCAGTGCACCCAGCACGGCACCAGCCAGCAGGCATCCCTAAACGGGGCGTCGGTCCATCACAAGCAGCGACCGGCATCCGATAATTCCTTAAGACCGTACGTCTGGCACGGGGCATGAATTATCGTGCTTCTGACAAGTCGTTTACAATAGGTACAGTAAGTGCACAAACAGTACCAAACGAACTTGCCAGGTACTCGTCATCTGTCCCTCATGTGACCACACAATTCACACTTGGCAATCGATTCATTAATTATCTTTGATTAACGCCAAATACTCATATAGACATGCTATCGGACTCGGCCCACAGCCAATCAAGACATTCAGTCAGGCATGTCAACGAGATGATCAAACCCATGAGGTTAATGACTAAATCACGAGCAACTAATTCAATCAGGCAATATCAAGTTCAATTCGTGCCATGACAATCATTAACCAGATTGATTTAACACTCCAATCATTCGCTCGTAATCGAATCACAATCTACGAATTATCACCCAATCAATCAATCACAAATTTTATCACAATTAGCCACAGATAATAAAATCACCTCAATTAACCGAAACGATCGGCCATTTAACCTAACCCAATTTCTAACTAAACCGGCCCCGATCGAGTACCCAAATTTCACAATCGACTAATCCTAGGCGCAATTAGCGCCCTAACTAAGGGTTAGGGTCAACTCACTGAGAAAGTGAGCTCGGGCGGTCCCGACGGTCGACGGCGGCGGCGGCGGCGGCGGCGGCGGCGTTTCTCGAGAACCAAAAAGGTCAACCGCGCGGCGGATTAGACCAAACCTTCGAGAACACCTCGGGAAGGTCCCACGAGGTCGCCAGGACAGGTGGTCGGCGACGGAGCTCCGGCGAACGGCGGCCTGAACAGAACCAGTCAGTGTATAAACAGGGCAAAACAGGGCTAATCCGGGTGGTTCTCGATCCCACGAGCTGCGACAAGGCCGGCCAAGGGTCTAGGACTCACCTAGGGGTCGAGGGACGTCAGCTAGGACCGGTGGGTGGCGGCGGAAGGCGGTGGAGCAGCCAGGAACAGAACCCGCAGAAAACAGGGTACTCCACGGCCGAAACAGGGGAGGCGATTGGCTGCGGTTCACGAGCTCCACGGCCAACGGCGAGCTTCCATGAGCTGGGGGAAGTAAGAGGGAAGTCAGTGGAGTCTATTGGCGGTGGTGGTGAGCGGCGGGGCCGTCGGAAACGGTTGGGTTCGAAGAAGAACCGAACCGGGCTCAAAACAGAGCACCGGCGGTTCCAAGACTTACCGCGGCGGCTCCGGCGGACGACGGGCGGCGGGGCTGGTTCTGACCGGTCGAGGGGAGCTTGGTGGTCCATCGTGAGGTGGTGACCGGGCCCGAAGGCGTCGCGAACGGCCGGGAAAGGACTTGGAACGGCTCGGGTTGCAGAGGCCGAAACAGAACCTGTCTTCGGTAAGCTTCCCCGCGGCTGCCGGCGGCGAACGGCGGCCGGGTATGGGCTTGGGGCGACGACAGGAGGTGGCTGGATGTCTTGGTGGTCAGTTTGGCTGAGGTGATCGCACAAAAAAACCCACGAAGAAGGATGAGAGAGCTCGGTTGTGGGTGGGTGTCGCCAAAACCGCAGGGAAAGAGAAGAGGAAGAAGCTACGGTAAAGAGAAGAGAGAGAGAGAGATGGGACGTGCGTTGATGGCTGCATGGGGAAGAGAGGATGGTAGGGTCCAATGAAGACTTTGGGGTCTTCCTATCCATTAGCTTAATGGCTTTTGTCTTTTGCTAATTAGGGTAGGGGCATTTTGGTCTTTTGGCCACGTCGGGACTGGAATGGAAATTTTGCGCACTGGACGGAAGGAAAATTTTGAAATTTCACTGGCTAGGCTTGGTCGGGATTAGGTTCGGGCGCAAAATCGAAAATCTAATTTAAAACGACTAAGAAATCGATCCCTAATCTAAAACGATCAAATTTTCGAAATTCGTCCGATTTATCGTCACTTCGGTCCTGACGGTCCAAAATAATTGTCGACTATAATTCCATATAGTATTCTTATACTGAAATCCAAATCTTACAGAAATTGGGATTTCCAGGACGTCACAGAAACATTACATGTTTCGTTGCAAATTTGCAACGAATAAATTGTCGTTGCTAATTTACAATTATTTCTTGAAAATTTGGCCGCACAAATTTTGCAACGAACAATTAGATGTTTCGTTGCAGATTTGCAATGAAACTTGCAACAAATAAATTGTCGTTGTAAATCTGTGATTTGCAACGAATTGTTTGAAAATTTGAGGCGAAAATTCAGATTTTGCGTTGGGAAATAAATTCGTGGCACAGAGTTTTCGTTGAAAAATTCGTTGCTAATTAACCCGACCTATTATTTTTTTGCGACGGAATTTTTGTTAATTTTTAAATATTCTCGATGGATTTTGCAATGACCGAACACGAATTTTGCTACGAATCTTTATAATTTATGATCATTCGATAAAATAATTTCTTTTATGTCTCGATTTTGAATCTAATTAAAAACAAAATTAATTTCTAGAATTTATATTTACTCAGCAAGTAATAAGAAGTAAATATTATAATAATCTGAAAGCAACATACATTCATTTGTTTCTGTAACTTGTGCAACAATACCTCACAAAGATCATCAAAAATGAAGGCTTAATCTTGCCGTTAGATTGGTCAACTTTGCTAGTGGATTGATCTGAGTTCAGAACAAGAGGTGCTGGTTTGCATTTCTTACTTGAGAAGAAGAATGGAGGTCTTTGAGGAACTGGGATGCTAACAGAGTTGCTGTTTAGCATGAGAATAACTTCATCCATGGTAGGTCGGTCTTCCATTTTGTCTTGCACGCAGAGCAAGCCGATGTGCATGCATCTGATGACTTCGCCCATGGAGTAAGCATTACATAAAGCTGGTTCAACCACTTCTTCTGTTGGTCCAGTGCTTCCAAACCTAAAAGATCAGTTAATATCATTTAACATTGTTCTAATTACTGTTGCACTTCTATTAAAAGTGACGTTAGCCGAAAAAAGGTGGTCGGTAATAAGATACTCACATAGCCTAGCAGGCCCTCATCAGAGTCCATCAAGAAGAATTGGCTGTTCTTTTTGGCAGCTAGAACTCTAGCATTAACACACCATAGTTGAAGACGTCAGATTTTACCGAGAAGTGTCCAAACATCATATACTTAGGAGACATGTAGCCACTGCATGGAGAACAAAACACAGAAATGAGAGGATAAACCTAGAAAGTTTCACTATGAATACAAAATACTTGAAACGAAATAGGGCGCCGCATTTTTTGTTTGTCAAGAAAATGGCCCAATATCATCAAAAATGTTATTTCTATACTCTTATATCTAGAAGCAGGCTTTGACCTTCCTCTGGGGTAAAAACACAGTCAATGTATAGAAACAATGTTGTTACTGGTATCGCTTTCAAAGGGTAAACATCCTACCCAGCATCAGCATCAGAACATATACCAAGCTTGAGGCCTTTCTTGTGGACGTAGTTTGCAAGGGCTTTAATTCCTGAGGGAAAGGTTTTCGGATCAGCTACCAATTCACCCCGCACAGCCATCAAAGCAAAATTAAGAAGAGAGAAGCAACAACGCAAGAACTGTATGGCGTGCTAAAACATTATATAATCCGTCTCCCCAATATGATTGAAATGATAATAATTGCTTATAATAGTACATATGTCTAGCGGAAAAGACTGAGACACAATGCCAATGTCCCATTTGAAGCGTACATCTTGTCTTATGTTATGGGGTCGGATTCTAGGTTGATAAATGAATTAGGATTGAGGAAAAAGTAAAAGGAAAGGAAAGTGGAAACAGAGAAGCAAAACATCAACAGAAAAGGCTAAAACAGATTGAAAGTTAGAAGACCACGCACTCCTCTCACTGGAGATTGACAATAAGAGAAAGAGCAAAGAACTTGTATCACACCTTAATATGAGAACAGTTAAATTAAAAGTCAAACTATCTTATTTAAAAGTATCTTTGGTGAAACTCAGCGAATGGAATAATTTCGCTATCACCACCTAGGAAAAGAATTTGATAGAACTATAGCACCATAGCGAACTGCCAATCATCCTGAACAAGCCCAATCTTTTCATTATCCACGTTATTATAATGTAAATCATAGCAAATGGAACTAACATTAGGGCAAGAGCTTGATCTACCTGTGTCATAGCCAAACAACAATCCGCCGATTCCAGCCGGCAGCGCAAGCTTCATAATATACGGCGTCTTCCATGTCGTCCACCAACATTCGGTGAACTCTGTCTTATCGGCTTCCATATGACCTCTCTCCATCTTATCCTCCTCAGATACACACTTGGGAAAGAACCAAAACAATATCTATCCTGCCAAAATTTATAAAAAGAGTCACTATCTGCATACTCGTGTCAAATACGAAATAGGCATAATCTTTATATCAATCCTGTCCAGTAAAGTTAACTCACCAAAAGATGACAGAAAGAACTAGAAAGGAGAAACAACGAGCATGTTAACTAATTGTGTCATGCTCACTTCAAAATCTAAAGATTGTAAAAGTAAAGTTTCGCACTCTGAAAACTTAAGATCATAGTTGGAACTAAGCAAAACCAAAGAAACTGGAACTGACCTTAACATTTCGTTTGGGAGTAGACCAACAGTCATCTGCAGTCCATTGGAATAAATAAGTACATAACCAGTTATATAAAATGCTATTATGAGATTTAAAACATCATAAAAGTATACCTATATTGACGTACACATAACCTAAATTTGCCAATCCAGTTGAAACAAGTGCGTCAGCTGCACATGGAAAGACACTCATCAATACCCAATGGACAGAAGAATGAGTTAAGTGAAAACTTCACCTCTCTTAACAATGAAATGTATGAACATTAGTCAGTCCATTCCCCAGTCTTCAGTCGAATGACATCCTAACTATTATGGGCGCGCATGAAAACCATAATAACTTTATAGTACCAATAGCTCACTCCTTTTTTCTTCTTTCTATTGAAAAATACTGCGCTTTCCAGATTCACTTTTAAGTTTTAGAGTTTGAAAACTTCACGAAGCTGACATTTGATCAGTGAAATTAAAGACAATTGTCATCCAAAACCCAAAATGTTTGCCGGCTTCCGAGAAGAACTAGAAACTAGAACAAGCAGAAAGTTTCCCTTCGACAAAATTACCTGATTGAGCAGGTCTCTCTGCATTGCAAGAACCCTCTTGCTCTTCTCAATGGTGGCCTGGAGCTTGTCCCCAGTTTCCACATTCACCGTCATCGCCTTCCGCAGATCCACTCCCAGCAGCTCTCACGCTCAAGAACTGCCCTCTGTCATGCAAAACTAACATTCTGCCGCAGCAAAATGAACACTTGAGCGAGCCATCTTCAATAGCTCTCAATCCACCAACAGGTCCCACCTTCATTAGCCCAAAATATGCATCTGCAATGTATAAATATCAGTAGTCAAGAAAACTGAAAGACATTTCATATTTGTCTACAATGCAGACAATCTTTCTTCCTGTTGTTGGCCTCGTTGACCCAAACAATTTAAAACCTGGTGATTTAGTTGTTGTATACAAAGACAGTTATCTGATCTTGGATACTCTACCATCTGAATATCATTCCCGTGTGAAAGCTATGGAAGTAGAAGAAAAATTAAGGCTTAAAAGAGAGAAAAATTAAAATCCTAACTTACGAAAAAATAAAATATCTTCTTCAGAAATTTAAACGTTTCGTACCATGTCTTCATCTCCACCTTCTTGTTTAACCATTGAAAAAACATCTAATAAATTCATCAGGATCATCAGCAGCATTCTCATCCTCATTGTGTCGCCCATCATTTCCCCATCACCTATTTCATTAGTGGGAGGTACAGGAGGAACCTGTTCATTTAGATTGAGGTGTTGCATGATCCTTTGCATCTGAGACTGCGTTTGATCCTCAAATGATTTATGTCGTTCATCCATTTGTTTCATCTGCTCATCTTTCTCTGCGAGCCGATCTTTGACCAGTTTAAGCTCTTCGTCCTTTTCTTCGAGCAATTGTCTTAGTTGGATAATTTCCTCATCCCTTCGTGTCCTCTTTGAAGCAGCCGTACTGGAGGACGGACTTCCAGCAGCCTTTCCTGTGAACACCCTTGACATGCATCCCAGGCCATATGATTTCTCACCCATCGCCTCCAGCCACAATGGCCGTTGGTCAACACCCCCACCATTACCGCCACTAGCCGTACTCAATAGCTCATCATATTTTTCCTACATCAACAAAATAGATAAGAAAATAAAATACCTTCATATATCTAACTACCATAAACATGAAAACATTCATTGTTTTCAATCTGTATTTCCATAAAGTCAAAAGTATATAACCTTACATACCTTAATACATTTTGCTCGGTTGCTAGTCCATGTCTTGTCTTTTTTTTGAAATGTTCTTTCAAATGTAGCCACGAACGACGGCTCCACCCCCAATTCATGTGCCTACAAAATTGAAACACAAATGAGGAATTAAATTAAATTAACTTACCAAATATTTAACACAACTTACTATCCTTTTTCTATGCTCCACAATGTTGATGGAACCCCCAGCATACGTTGCAGACCCTTCAGTGGAGCAAGAAGCTCGATTCTTTTTGTTCTGTTCACACCTTTCCTTCATTTTTTCACTTTCCCAGCCTCTCTTTATTTCCTCCCAATCGTCACCAGCGATGAAAGCTAGCTTGACTTTGGCTGCCCTTGCTCTATTCATCACTTGACGAATGTTATCACCAGTTTTTTTCTTAAAAATTCTTCTAATTTTCGATTCCTCCGATTCCTCCCACTTGAACGTTCGCTGTATTCAATGGAAAAACAACTGATTTCATTTATGCCGAACTTCATTTGTGAGAAAACAAAAGAACAAAACTTACTCTGAACTCGTTCCACCACAAATCCCTCACATGTGTTGGAGCGGCACTATAACTACTCCACGACCCCCTCCAATAGTTATTCACAATTTTATTAAGTTCACGCACCACTTGCATAGCGTCCGTGAACCTGCAAACAGGACAATTCAATTCACATCCATATCTAAAACCAAACGAAGCGATGACCGTAAATATTATTTACGTTAAAAAAAGTACTTACGAATCTCCATATGGGCTTATCATAGTCCGGCTATCTTCTTCAAGTGTGCTTCCCTCGTGATGCGAGTGTTCCACTGAAGCTCGTGGAACCGAAGTACCTTCAGGTTGGATGGGTCCTTGGGCAAGTGGTGGATGAAGATGAGATGAAAGGGCCGGGGACGAGCCAGCAGAAAGGGTCGGGGATGAACTAGCGGAAAGGGCTGGGGACGAGCTAGGGGAAAGGGCCGGTGACGAGCTAGGGGAAGGCGAAGGGGAATGGACAGGGCCCTGTCTTCCCTGTAAAGATGCGCCGCAGATGTTACCTCCACGCACGGCAAGTAGTGGTCGAGGGTGAGATGAAAGGATTGGGGATGAGCCAGGGGAAGGCGAAGGGGAATGGGAAGGGCTCGGTCTTCCCTGTGAAGATGCACGGCGGATGTTACCTCCACGCACGGCAAGTAGTGGTCGAGGGTGAGATGAAAGGGTTGGGGATGAACCAGGGGAAGGCGAAGGGGAATGGGAATTGCCTGGTCTTCCCTGTGAAGATGCATCCCGCTTATGCTGTCAAGTAAAAGGTTAAACAAGTATCAACAAAGATGACAACATGTATTAGGGACACATAATGATGTACATCATGACTTACCATCTTGTATTTTGTTTCAGAGAGGAAGACAGAAGCTTGAGAAATTGAAAGTGACTTGCTATCGCCTCTGATAAATAGCAGAGTCTGGACTCTGAACGCAACATCAAAAATTCCCAAGCATCAGTATTGACAAGGAATTTATACCCAGGGCAATAGAACTTGACAAAAATTAAAAGGTCGAGAGAATATGCAATGGCAGATTTAAAAGATATTTGCCAGGACTGCCAAATTCTTTTTGGGGAAGGGAGAGAGATCAGTGTTAAAAGAGGGAAGTTGGTGGCACATAAGCATCATTGTCCTACAAGAACAACTTCAAGTCACTGAAATGAACAGATAAAGTTTAGACAGTGCATAACCATTCGCCTTCACGAATTCTGGGGTATTAACGAAAGACAGAATGCACAATATGTAAAACTACGGATGAAACAGAGCCAACTAAACACTAATGAGATGATAAGGGAGATACTACACAATGATATTGTCTAAAATCACAAGAGGTAAACGAACTTCATTCGTATAAGAAATGTATGGATATTACCTCTAATTACAAATAAAAAAAAATCTATTCACAAAGAGACTCCTTCAAAAATCACAGGAAAAAGGCAAGCTTTGAGCAGACATCACATACATGAATGATGGATTGTTACTAACGGCGTAAAAAAGAGATTTAAGCAAGGCAAGGGCGACGCCCAGCCGAGCTCGATTAGGGCTTCCCTCGCCCAGATCGGCGAGGGCAAGCGCGAGGCTCGGCCGAGCCCGATTAGGGCGCCCCTCGCCCAAATCGGCGAGGACGACAGTCGGCGAGGGCTATGGCGGCCATAATCGAGCTCGGCCGAGCCTCGCCCTCGTCGATCTAGCCGAGGGCCGCCCTAATCGGGCTTGGCAAGGAGACGAAGAGGAAATAGGGTTGTGCGAAACTCACCGAAAACGTGTTCGAAGAGGAGGACGACGGCGGTCGAGATGACGAGCGGCCGATGGGAGAGTGACATGAGAGCGGCGACGAAACAGAACGAGCAAGGGGACGAGAGTTTCGCAAGCCGAACGAGCAAGGGACGACAGCGGTCGAGAGCTTTGGATGCGAGTGTTTTATGTGTCTGAACTGAGAAGTAGGCTTAATTCCTTATTTGCAACGAAAATATTGTGGTCGTTGCAATTTGCAACGAAAATTATGTGTTCGTTGCAATTTGCAACGAAAATATAATTGCGACGAATACAATATTTTCGTTGCAAAATTTTCGCAAAATCTTCATAATAATTACAAAAATTATTGAAAAGTGTCAAAAATCCTGTTGTGGCAAATGCGAAAAAATAAACACAGAACACAAGAATTTACGTAGTTCGATCAAGGTGATCAGTCTTCGCGACTGAACAAAAAGCACACTGCTCATAAGTTTCTCATATGACGAAAATCCTCCGTACCACAAAATAAACCCTAGCCGCAGCATAAATAGAGCCCAAAAATTTTCTCTCCACTTTTGGGCCGCACAAAAAATATGTCGGGTCGGGTGATGAACCAAACCAAGTGCATAAAAATTCGAGACATATTTTACAAATCCTAATCTTCATCATCATCTTCACCTTCGTCTTCATCTTCGTCTTCATCTTCATCTTCGTCTTCATCTTCATCTTCATCTTCTTCAAGAGTATCGTATTCATCCTCTGTCTCGAAATCAAATTCTTCAACACCTTCTACATTTGATTCGCAAATTTCACTTGGATCCACTTCTATTACAGCTCCGCATGGATCTCGTAAAGTCAGAATGTTATATTCCTCAACTTCAATCGTATTACAGACTTCCTCTTGTTGATGCGCTGTATCCTTCCAGTGTTCCTCGATTTTTCTTCGTGCTTTAGTTTTACATACAGCCCACCAGTCTGCTTTATCGCATTTCAAACTAGGGTACGATGCATAATATACTTGAATTGCTTGTTGTGCCAAGACAAATGGTTCATATTTCATATACCTTTTTTTGTGATTTACTTCAACCAAATTAAACTTCGTATGCACCTTCATTCCTCTGACGGGGTCGAACCACATGCACTTAAATAACACAACCCGCATTGATGGTCCAGGATACTCTATCTCTATGACTTCATCCAACGAGCCATAAAAACCATCTTTCGCACTACCATCATTGGATGACCGAACACACACGCCACTGTTCATTGTACCTTTTCCCATTCCGTACTCTCGAGTGTGAAAATTGTACCCGTTTATGAAATATGCTGGCCAAGCTCGTACTGTTCTTTTTGGACCCCATGACAGATGATATAGCAATCCTTGCTCTTCGATTTGATCATAAGTATTGTGAACCTGAAGTCACAAACGCAAAGTCAATAATATTTTTTTTAATTAATAATTTATAAAATATTAATAACTTGTTTTTTGTCTATAGGCAACTTACATATGTTTTGAACCATGCTGAAAATTGTTCATCGCATAAACGAGCAAACTCATTCGGTGGTAGTCCGTACATTGAAGTTCGAAAAATCCTATTAACAAATATCATTTATATATTAGCAAATGTTTCACACTATATGTGTGTGCGTGCGCGCGCGCGCGCAAAAGTACACTTACTCGAAGTATGGTTCCACTTCTGGACAGTTCAGCAAAATATATGTATGGGCTGCCCGCCATTCTTCGTCTGTTAAGTAACGAAACTTACATGCGCCGCTTGGTCGACCAAGGTAATTGAAAATAGAGAATGATTTGCAATTGGGATCAACATGCCCCTCATCATTTCTTCCTGCTCTCCGCCTCTTGCACTGCACGTGCGGCTCAAAATAATATGATGCAAATGTTGTCACTTCTTCCACAATATATGCATTACAAATTGAAGCTTCAACACATGCTTTGTTCTTCGCTTTTCTGTTCAAATGATATAAGAACCTAGTTGTAATAGAAAAAAGTTCATCCTAACATAATAAGTAATAAGTAATTTCAAATTCGGTTAAAAAAATATTTTACCTCTCAAATGGATACATCCAGCGAAATTGGACGGGACCTACAACTTTGGCCTCATAAGGCAAGTGAACTAAGAGATGCTCTATTGAATCAAAGAACGATGGAGGGAATATCCTTTCTAAGTTGCAAAGAATGATTGGAATATCTCCCTCCAATTTCTCCATGTGCGATGCTTTTAACACTGTGGAGCAAATATCATGAAGAAAATTACTCAATTCTGTGATGGCACCCCATACAAAGTTCGGTAGAAGCTCCTTGAAAGCTATTGGCATTAGTCTTTCCATAAATATGTGGCAATCATGGCTCTTCAGACCTGTCAACCTGCATTCATTCAAATCAACACATCTCCCGATGTTCGAAGCGTATCCATCAGGAAATCGCACAGATTTCAACCATTGCCAAACAACCCGTCTCTGCTCCCTGTCTAATGTGTAAACCGCTTTTGGTTTTGGTCCACTGCTGCTTGCATCCACATCTAGTGCTGGCCGATCACAAATATCTCTCATATCTTTTCTTGCATTCAAATTATCTTTCGTTTTTTCAGTGACATCCATCAGAGTATTGATGACATTATCGAAAACATTTTTTTCTATGTGCATGACGTCAAGATTATGACGAATAAGATGAGTCTTCCAATATGGTAAATCCCAAAATATACTACGTTTAGTCCACTTATGTGCGCTTCCGTACGCAATAGTCGTGCCATGGGGATTTTCAACAACAGTTGGAAAGTCATGCACTCGCTCCCAAATTTGATCACCAGTCAACCTCAATGGTGGAGGTGTTCTTTCAATCCTATTCTTGATGAACTCTTTTTTATTCCTTCGGAATGTATGATTTATCGGTAAAAATTGTCTGTGACAATCAAAATAGCTGGCCTTCCTACCGTGTTTTAATCTGAATGACTTCGATCTCTCCATACATATCGGACATCCTAAGATCCCAGCTGTACTCCATCCAGATAACATCCCATAAGCTGGAAAGTCATTTATCGTCCAAAGAAGTGCGGCCTTCATTACAAATGTTTGATCAGTGGAAACATCATACGTAGGAACACCTTCATCCCACAGTTGTCGTAACTCCGCAATCAATGGTTGCATATAAACATCTATTAATTTTTTCGGATTTTGCGGGCCAGGCACGATTAATGTCAAAAACATATAAGGTGTCTTCATGCACATACCAGGTGGCAAATTGTACGGAGTTAGGATAACTGGCCAACATGAATAATTTTTTCCTGATTTCCCAAATGAAGCAAATCTATCGGCACAAAGACCTAACCTGATGTTTCGAGGCTCCATCGCAAACTCAGGGTATGTTCTATCAAAATATTTCCATGCCTCTGCATTTGAAGGATGACACATCAGACCCTCCTCTATTTCATGGTTTGCATGCCAAGTCATGTGTTCAGCAGTGGCTTTAGACGCATAAAGCCTTTGCAATCTGGGAATTAAAGGCAGATAAAACAATTGCTTACGCGGTCTTTGCTTCTGATAATGACCCTGCCTCCTGCTAATTTTGTATCTCGGTTCGCCGCAGAATTTACAAGATTCGGTATTTTCATCATCCCCCAATATAACATACAACCCGTACTACATACATCAATCCTTACGATTGGAAGACCTAAGGTATCCATTAGCTTCTTCATGTCATAAAAATTACCTGGCATGATATTATCGCGAGGCATTGCTTCCCACATTACGTCAACAAAAGAGTTAAAGCAATTCTCTGACACATTATTCTCTGCCTTGATGTTTAACAGTCTTGCCGTCACTAAAAACTTAGTGTGGTTGTCACAACCTGCCCATAAAGGTTCATCTGCTGCTTTCAACGCATCACAGAACTGATTAGATGTAAAAGTTTCGTTGTGCACATTCTCATCAAAACCTGCGCCTCCTACCTCTTCCATTTGCGATGCATAGCTAGTACCCACTTGTTCAAATGTGGGAGCAAAACTAGTACTGGCATAGTTCAATTCTGAAGCAAAATTCTGACCGGCTGCATCAATCACCATCATCTGATGTGGGTTCAATTGATTATAATGACTACCTTCCTCCCCAACTAAAATTTGAGCACTTGTTCCATATCCTTCATCAAATATAAATTGTTCACCATGGCAAGTCCAATTATAATAGTTCAGAGTGAACCCAAATCTACAAAGATGCTCTCTAACTTTGTCACACTCGAGAAATTTATTATTACTGCACTTTTTACACGGACATCTTAACTTATTTCCATCCATCAACTCAATTTTACCACTAGCAAAGTCCAAAAACTGTTCCAACCCAATACGAAACTCATCGGTCAATCCTCGACGTCCAGATAAGTTCCTATTATACATCCAAGCCCTCTCTCTTTGCATTATGTCTGTATCAAAATTTTAAAAAAAAAATCTTAAAATATCAAAATACCGTATCCACTATTTAATATTCTTAATTAAAATAAAAAAAATTGTAAAAAATAAAATACAATCAGCCACTAAATTTGTAACAAAATACAAGTAGCGAAATTTGAGGCGCGAAAAGCTGAGGCGCAAAAATTGCCACGAAATTTGCAACGACACATAATTCGTGGCAAATTTTGCAACGCAATCTTGTTTTCGTTGCAAATATATATTTATTTTAATTCTTAGGGCACTGCATTGGTTGCAACGAAGATGGTTTCCGTGGCAAATTTGCCACGAAATTGCATTTTCGTTGCTAACTTTGCAACGCAAATGAAGTCGTTGCAAATTTGCAACGAAATTTTTCTTTTCGTTGGAAAACTTTATTTATTTTAATACTTTGGGAAATGCATTGGTTGCAACGAAAACAGGATATTGTGGCAAATTTGCAACGAAATTTCTTTTTCGTTGATAAATTTGCAACAAAATAATTTGTTGCAAATTTTGCAACGACATTATTCTTTTCGTTGGAAAACTTTATTTATTTTAATTATTAGTTAGCCGCAAATTTTGGACGAAAATGTTTTCCGTCACAAAATTTGCCACGAACCAGTTTTTCGTTGCTAAATTTGCAACGAAAACATATTCGTCGCACGTGTTGCGACGAAATTATCCGTTTCGTTGGAAAAGTTTATTTATTTTAATTTTCAGGGAAGTAAGTGCATGACGAAATTATTTTTCATCGCAAACTTTGCCACGAACTTGTGTTTTCGTTGCTAAGTTTGCCACGAACATTAATTCATGGCAAAATGTGCGACGAAATAATGTTTTTGTTGCGAAAATTTGCTATGGAATCCAGTTTTTATCGTTAAATTTGCGACGAACGTGTACTTTTTGTCGCTAATTCGCTGAAAATTCCTCCCCTATATTCACCGCGAGTGCGGCACCCTATATTAACATTTTTACGAAAAAAAAAGTTGCAAATATTATCGCTAATTTTACATTACAATACAAACGCCTTGACTTATAAGATCTACTTTACTTCGAAATAAAAGAAAAAGTTGCAATGTGAATAAGGCTTACCTTGTTCGAGAAAGTGATCTGTTTGATGAAAATCGCAAGATCCACTTGAATTGCGAAATCTCTAAATGGACATGTACCTAAAATAAGAAAAAACAAAAATTACTTAAGATTCATGAAGCTTATGGCATTTGATGGAAGAAAATGATAAAATAAACGATAATTTTCTCTGGCATTACCATAAGACACAAATGAAAATGGAGAAGGGAGAAGATAGGAGGCAAAATGAAGAGAGCGGTCGAAAGACAAGAGTGCGGATTGCGGAGAGAGAGATACAAGAGTGCGGACACAGAGAAAAGGTCACGGGATTTTAAAGGGGAGAAAAATAATCAGCTAGGCAATTAGTGACAAAAGAGTATCATTGCAAATTTCCGACGACAATGACGACAAAAACCTGGCCTTAGCAGCAAAAAAGTGTCGGTGGTATTTAGCCACGAATCCAATTCGTGGCAAGAGTTGCAACGAAATTTTTTTTTCGTTGCAAAAATATATTCCATGGGAAATTTGCCACGACAGTTACTTTTCGTTGCTACAACGAAAACATATTTGCTGCAAACTTGGCAACGAAACAACGTTTTCGTTGTAAAATTTGCAACGAATTAGAGTTCGTTGCAAATATTTGCAACGACATAATTTTTTCGTTGTAATATTTGCAGCGAACTATATTTGCAACGACTTAAATTTTTCGTTGCAAATATTTGCAACGAACTCTAATTCATTGGAAAAATTTGCAACGCAATCATTTTTTTGTTACAAACATTTGCAACGAAAACAAATTCGTTGCAAATGTTTGCAACGACATGATTTTTTCGTTGCAACATTTGCAACGAACTATAATTCGTTGCAAATGTTTGAAACGCAATCATTTTTTGGTTGCAAACATTTGCAACGAACTATAATTCGTTGCAAAAATTTGCAACGATATAATTTTTTCGTTGCAAACATTTGCAACGAACTATAATTCGTTGCAAATTTTTGCAAGACAACTTTTTGGTGGCAAGATTTGCAACGAAATCTAATTCGTGGCAAATTTTTGCAACGAAAACAGTATTTCGTGGCAAATGTTTGCAACGAAAACAGGAGTTCGTTGCAAATTTTGCAATGAAAAAGTTATTTCGTTGCAAATCTTGCAACGAATGGTTTATTTCGTCGCAAATTTGCAATGAAATTTGTTCGTGACTAATGTCGTCGCAAATTTGCGACGATTTTTTTTTTTTGTTAGAAATTTCGTTGCAAATTTGCAACGAAATTGTTTCGTTGCAAATTTTTCGTTGCTAAATCCGTGTTTTTTTGTAGTGACTGTTTGCACTATTATCTATAAAAGAATAGCTAAACTTCAATAATGATAATAATAAGAAATGGAATCTCGCATTTCCTTGAAGGCATGTTATATAATCTCCTCTTTGTGACATTGAAAAGTTCATCTCAATTAACGCTTAATTAAGATCACATCTCTATTTGAATCTTGGGAGATATATGGACATTTTCTTCATAAATCGACAAAATGAATGTAGAGAGGTGGATGGGAATTAGGTATCCACCTTGAAGTAACTCTAATTCTTTAAACTCATCAAATCATATAGCGGACATGGCAATGGAGTTAGTATATAATACTAATTAGTGAATGGATTCGTTTTGCCCCTTTTGGATGATTTCCCAAGCGAGCGTTTGATTATTATTCCCTAAAAAATTCTGAGATTAAAAGATAAGAACCCACAAAAAATTATTTTCTTCAAAGAAAATCGTCGAAATATGAATTTAAAGGGAAAATAAATAGAAATTGGCCCGTCAATTTTGGCTCCTAAAGGAGCTAGGATACGGAGGGTCGCTCAACCGTGGTGGCTAGTTCAACTTCAGGACTTTTGGTCTGAACATATCAGCTATAAGCAACTGGAGTCTCGGCTGCTGTGATGAGAGTGTGACGAAAATTCGATTGGCAGTCTAGATAGAGGATAATGCCATCAAGAGTCAACTTAAAACAAACACATGATTTAACTACTATTTGGTAGTTTTTATGATTGGTGCCTCATAAAGAAGAATCATGCAGTCAATCAGTTTCAGGGATCCTTTCTCCTCTCATTATCCACTTACATAATGTAATTAATCAGAAGAATATTATAGCATCACTAGAGTTGATACTTAGGCTCCATATTTCGCAGGAAATGAAGCAATTCTCCAGCAAATCACTGATTTCATTATAGGTTTAGAGTGGCACGATACACCTCTTGTTAGATTATATTATGACTACAACTTATGGTTAAGTTAATTTTAATTTTCATTAGTTGAACTTCAGTCTTAAGTGTACTCTCACCCCATAAATATAGGGGTCTTATATCCTTTATTTGGAAATGTATAGAATATTACAGTAATCTCTTTTTCATCGTAATTCTCAATTTATTTTAGAGCAGAAAATCCTAAATTCAAATCTTTTCATACATATTTTTTAGCCACCCCATATAATATTCTCACATTTGACACTATCAAAAGTTGAGTCTCAGTATGATGTGGAGTATTGCATTGTTTAAATATTACATCACACCTTCATTTAACAATACTTTAAATTTTTAGAATAGTTAGCAGTGATCCCACGAAAATCGTACATGATGTTAGAGGATAATATCCAATAAACTAAATGAATGCAAATCAGATGCATTCTTAATTGCCTTAGAGTAAAAAACTTGAGAGGTAATGTGGGGACTGATTGTGAGGCTAACTAAAAAGAGCTAGGGGCATAGAGCAGAAATAGGTGAATGACTGTATGAATAGACAATGTATTCGCCATGCTCATTCTTTTTGTGGATACACTTGTATATATGCATTTAATACACCTTTCCTTAGTGGCAAATGTCATAAATGGTAGGTTTGATCAGAATTGTTCAATCCAAAAAAGGGGTTGCACATTTATTCATCGAAGAATAATTCAAATTTCAAGGAAAAATGACTACCAATCTTAAGATTTCAAGAAATCATTGTAGACGTGGCAATTCGACTATGTTTGACATATTTCATTAGATGTCCTGATTCATGCTTAAAATGCATGCTTAACCTAAGGTAAAAGTCAGAAAGGGTTAATGTTCGTTGAACTCACACTTCTTTTCTACTATATTGATAAGAAACTACTTTATCTGAATTAGACAATGCAATGCGGATCAAACTTATTGATCTCGCATCAATTTTACTGCTAGGCATGTTATTTCTACAATAAATATTGTATGTGTTATTGCCAAGTTCGTATAAACAAGATTGCAAGTTATGGACTAACCTGTAGCCAACGCAAATAAGTATCGATCCAAGCCCAACGAAATATCGTTGTGTCCTTAAGACAAATTTGCCCCCTCAATTAATACCCGAGGACCTTGGACAATCGTCTCCCAGGATAGAACGGATCACGTTCCTTAGAAGCGGTACTTCGGACTCCGGCGAACATAACTTTTGGAGAACAATCGAACAGATGTATATGAGTAATGAACGGTGGAAAAATTTCAGTAGTTGGAATATGACGGCCGGGGTTTGTATTTATAATTTTATAGACAATGGTGTGAAGAGTCACGAATCATTACTCTTGATGAAGGACTGCGAATCAACAGTTCTGTTCGAACAAACATATCTGTTCGGACGAAAAAGAATGTCCAGAAATTTCCGAACATGTGTCCCTTTAATTTAAAAAGAATAAATAAAAATGATGGTAAAAAATAAATACACGCGTGGACCTGGGCCCGAATCGAACCGATTGGCGGGCGTGTGTGGACTAACTTAGCTTTGCGTAGGTCCTCCCCCGTCCACAAAAGTGCGGTGCCCTTTGGGGCCCAAACCCATTTGTGAAGTTCCAATATTTAAATCCATCCACCATCTACTCTTTTTCCTATGTGGGACTCTCTTTCCTTCATTTCTCATTCACTTCCTATGGAGTTTTGTAACAAAATCCCAACAGTATGAACAAAGGATACACAAATATAACTCTTTGTAGTGTTTTATTGATGTTTGTAGAATCTTGCTAAGAGTTCTCAATAAATCAACAGCTTATTTCGTTGAAGTTCATTAAAAAATGAAAGTTAAGATAGTTTTTCTCCTACCCTTTCTTCTCTCCCTCAATCTTTCTCTCTCTATCGTATTCTTCAATCTTCGGCCATGGGGAGGGTTTGAGCTAGTCTCACCCTCCCCTCCCTCTCTTGTTGATATTGTTTTTGCTTTTCTTTTCTTATCTCTTCTTCTCCCTCGATCTAAATCAAGGAGCTCTTTTCTCTTGATCTAGTTTTGGATCTGAGAGTCTAATTCTCCCAATCTAGTTCTAGTTCTGGGAGCTATGCTATCCCGATTTAGATCCAGCAGTATAATAGATATATTTTCGGGGATACAATGCATCTATGCAACACGAAAAACAAAAATTAGAACCAATGATATCAAAGATCCGCACATAATATGAAAAAATAGATGGATGTTTCGTGTAACAAAAATTTATTTCTCTCAACGAGGAAAAGTCAAGGGAAGCTCACTCCCTACAACGAGCTCTCATACGATTTTACATATGATATTGGAAAATGGAGCTATTTACCCTAAAGCAACCCCGAAGTTCTCTTCCTCTATCCGTCCAATGAAGATGGAGTACACTTTGCAAATTTAAGCTCCATGGGACAGCATAGAAACTTGGGAAAATTTAAAAAGTTGATAAAGAATGGAAAATTTTCAAATAAGTACCAGAAATACCCTCATTTTCTGAAATAAGCCCGAAGTTCCCTTTTGGGGCTGGAGACCTCGCTAGATGTAAGGGAATTATTTCACGAAAGGTCTGCTGAACCTTCTTCTGATACACTAGTTATATCTTGGCTCTCCTTTGAATCCGCGTTTTCGGTAGATTGACTCTTGCTTGGTGCGGAGCTATTCGTGCCTAGGCACCTCTTTCTCTTCGAAGGAGTTTCTGGGATGGCTAGATTGAGGACTTCCCTGTGGGTTGCTCCTTTTCTTGAGGGCAGCGAATTGGTTGATCCTAAAACCAATTTAAACCCATTTATCCCTTCTTTTCAATGGAGTCCCCCATAAACTTTTAAGGCTATCCCACAACAGAGCCACAAAAAGCTACAACGAGTGAGCGACAGAAAGTTAGATCGATTCCCAAAATCACTCACGGGAATGATATTCAGCTGGATTAAGACGAAAATATTTAAGCTAACAAGATATCGCTTTTGGAAATTCATACCTTTAACAGGACGAAGTCACGCAAGTAGGTTATTTTGGTAGATCGCTGATCCGACCTTTTAGAGACAGAGCGTGTGATGATGCATCTACTAATGAAATTAGCAGCATGTTTTCTTGTGAGGACCATAATCTTGGATGAAACAAATGGATAACAATTTAGATGGATCAATAGTGTTTTTCAGGAGAAAGTATAGAGGTCAACCGAACACTTCCATCATTTGTTGATAGAGATGGTCATTTATGAGGGAAGCGGCAAGATTGTGGCTCGAGAGGAATAAGATGTTGAAGCTTGGAGCATCAAAAGATGAGAGCTGTATAAATAGGCAAAGAGCTGGACATTCACATTATTGGTGGATACACCTGCATATTTCGCATTCATAACATTTCCATACCAATAATATGATATATGGTAGGTTAGGTAGGAATTGATAATCCACATGTGGCAATGCAAATCCTTTAGTCATTACTTGACTTTTAAGGAATACCGTTATATCGAACCTCAAAGGTTGATTGTTTTGCTTAATCGAAATTGTAAAACATGACATTTCAACAAACGGTAGTTAATGGCGTTAGTGACTTAACTGATAAAATGCTCGAAGGCACGTACTCAACCTCATGGATACTATATGTAGCTAAAATCGCAAATCCGTAATTTACTTCCCTATATAAGTACCATCTTAATCGATTAGAAGGAATTCTGACATCAAGCAAACTCATTGGTCTCATGTACATTGTTTGACATGGTTTCCAGATAGAATAAATTTAGTAAGAACAAGGATGGTGAAAAATAATTTCAAGAAGCATTTAGCAACAAATTTGCGTGGAGGTAGCATGTGGTGCTAATACCGCTAATTATTGGCAAACGAAAACTATACATCTTTTGCTTTTTTCAAACGAAAGATAAACATATCATTCTAATTTTATTGTGGAAAGAAATACAATTATTGCTATTAGGTATTTAACAGCTTCTTTGGCCATAATACTCTTCTATAAGATGGAAACAATATTTGATATTTTGTGTTTGCAGATTGATCAAATTGAGGGGAGTCGGGGAGATCGAGCTTGAGGGATCAAAGTACACAACAAAAGTTTTTGCTAATTCACTTATATTAAAATGAATATTGCATTCTTGGATGAACTTATCATATGAGATTAATGAGCATGTAATTTGATATTGTTTGTAATTTAATGCGGAAGGATACGGGTCATTAAATGTACTAATACTTTGAGAACTATGCGATCGCTGAAAAATGTAGTATTGTTCATGTCTTTTAGACTACCAAAGCAATCATGCATAGTATAGAAACAATTCCACAGCAGTAAAGAATCGAAGGCTAGATATTAGATATTACATATGTGCTTTATGGGCCAGACAATAAATGTTTGAATGAGTAATATCTTATAGCATACATATTCATTATTGGATTGCTGTAATTTTGAAAGGAAGATGCCGGCATAATGCTAATTCAGCTAATTAAAGCAAAAAATACAGCTCATGTTACCATGAACCATGATTGCAAGGTAAGGATGCCGACAAAGAAATTTGTAAAATACAGCTCATGCTACACGTTTTATCCATTATGACCATACTAATCATTGCAAAATTATGATTAGCCGTCCAAGTAAGAGATAACTTACCCTTTGGTTAAAATAAATTACTTAAAGCATCGTCATATTACAAAGTTTTCGTGAATGTATATAAGTTAAAATGCAAAAACAACAAAATATCTTGTAATTGATCCATGTGGTTGTATATCCACCATAAGTTCTCTTAGCATAATATCGTAAAGCTCTTGCACGCATACCATAACAAATGACCGTCTCTCTACAAATTTACATCAGATACATGAAACTGGAACCTATCGACCATTTAACTTGTTCCCATCTTCTTTTCCTCCATGATTTCCGAGCAGCAGCAGCTTGCTTTCATGAGACAGAAGTCCATGCATACAAGAACATGGAATCGAGAAAATAGATGGACGTTTCGTGTAACAAAAATTTATTTTTCTTGGTGATGGAAAAAATTAATTGAAGCTCACTCCCTTCGACAAGCTCTTATACGATTTTACATTTGATACCATAAAATGGAGCTATTTACCCTAAAGCAAGCCCTAAGTTCTCTTCCTCTATTTGCCCAAGGAAGATGGAGTATGCTTTTCAAATTGAAGTTCCACGGGACAACAAAGAAGCTGTGCAGCAGTCACTCCCTTCCTCGGACGACACAGAACCTGTGCAAATTTATAATGATAAACGTTAATAAAGAAAAAGATATGAAAATCCGCCCTTCCTCTGTAGGGAAGGAGCATCGCCTCCGCCACTTCCTCTGCCACCGGCACTACCCTGAATCGCCGCAGCACCCCGGCCACCACTGTGACATCCTAATTTTCCGCCAGGTCAAGATTATAAACGGAATCGATATTATCGGGCTCGCAGTGAGTGTGAGTTGGGGATATGAAAATTAGAGCGGTGGATTATTCAAGAATAATGCTATAATGACGGTCACCATGGAAATTCAAATTATTGATTGATAATTGCCGTGGGTTGCTTTAGGTTTATCTGAATTGTTTCGCGCCACAATTTCTTCGTGATTGGATCGCGAAGCTCTTTGGAACAACCCCTCTCCTATATAAGACCACCCCACTCAATCTCTCTCCTCACTCTCACCCTCCTCTTTGTGGAAGACCTCCTCCCTCCTCTCTCTCCTCTCTCGTTTTCTCCGACCTTAACCCCCTCCAAAATGCAAATGGGTTGGTTGAATTATAGCAAATCTTTTCCTATTCGCCATTAACTGGGCTATGTGTTTGCTTGGAGCTCCATGGTACAATATAGAACGTCTGCAAGCTCACCACCTTCAACCACTGCGGCGCGTAAAGGGTCTAGGATCGATGGACGGTCGCCAATTGTGGTGTCTCGGTTCAACTTTAGAATTTTTGTCTGATCGTATAAGCTATAAGCCGCTAAAGACTTTACTACTGTGACAAGAGCGTGTGACAAAAGTTAGATCGATCGTTTAAATAGATAATGAGGAATGGTATCAAGAGTCAGCTAAGACGAACATGATTTAGCTGCTACCGGTTGCTTTGGTGGATACTCATTATTATTGTGCACATTCTTGAATATGTGCACTCAATACACATTTCCATAGTAGCAAGTATTTTAAATGATAGTTCTGGTGAGAGTTGGAGAGAAGTACAAAAGAAGTCCTAAATCTATTGCATTGATATCAATTTAGTCCTAAATTTTCGATTGAACCAATTTAGTCCTAAACATTTTCATGTTTTATCAGTTGAGTCCATCTAGCCAATTTAGACCAAAATTTGCTAAGTGGACATGTGTTGTCCTACGTGGCACAGTTGGCGATAAAGTGGAGTTTTTTAAAATAATTTTTTGAATTTCTTTTCTTGTTTTCTTTCGGCACAGGCCATGGTTGGCGAGAGCAACCTTGCTCAGGTGAGGCTAGCCCTTGCCTGTCATGGCCTAGGACATGGAAGAAAAAGAAATTAAAAAAGGAAAAAAATTATATAAAATAAAGTCCACGTCAATGCCAGCCGGGTGACATAGGATGGCCGGCGTCCGCATTAGTAATTTTTGGCCTAGATTGATCTAATTAAAAGGTTTAGGATTGAATAGATACCAATACAAATGGCATTTTTTATATACTTTTCCCATCATAATTATCGATGCAAGACAATGTAGCACATTCATTCATTGATGAATACTTGGAATTTTGAACGAAAATTGAATACCAATCTTAAGATTTCTAGAAATCATTGTAGACGTGGCAATTATACAATATTCATCATGGTTAAAGCTTAAGCTATTAGATGAAATAGTAATTTAATATTTAATTATTTTATCACTCATCATCACGCTTAGTCTGGTCTTTTTACCTAGTATTAGACGTAAAAATATTTACTTTGGGAGACAAATGTGGCCTGAAAAGATTTGAACTCAAGACCTCTTGCTCTGATATCATTTGAGATTTTGTGAGACCACTATCAACTGTTCTAAAAGTCTAAGCTGCTAGATGAAGGCGTGGTTTAATATTTAATTATTTCATCACTCCTCCATCACGCTTAGTCTGGCCCTTTTTTTTTTTTGCCTAGTAGTGGCGTAAGCATATTAATTGGAGTGATATAATAATTAAATAATAAATCACGTCTTTATCTCGCCCTCGTCGAGACCGAAGCTGGCCCCCACATGCCACTTCTTTTTTCCGTGAGAGAATTAGTAAAATGGATGGATCTCTATTAGATTATCTGCGTGATCCGACCACACGATCTCGATGTCGTCCATGATCAGTAGTTCGATTCTTTGGCCAGGACCACGTCGAGGCTCTTGCGGCCTTTGGTGGCCGAAGTATTCCCCATTGGGTCCAGCTGCTTCGTTATCTTGGATGAATATGGATGGCCCTCCCATCGTGTAAACCGTCAGCTCGAACATCCGGGCGGCCTTTCTCAAGAACTCCTGCACAAACTGCCTAAGCTTGGTGATGAACCCCTCGCTAGTCTCCATCTCACACAAAAAGATGTCTCTGCGGCCCTCGGGACCACGTTCTGCATTCTGCTCAGCCTCGGGCACGATTGCTTAGCTCGGAGAGGGGAATGAAGGGGAGAGAGTGTGAAGTGGAGTTGGAGACGAAGCAGTGTTCATCAATGAACTGAACCCGCCAAAGAGAAAGAAGATAATCTGAGCCCTACTTTCCTGGGTTGGGAATGGGTTGATCCATACATGACCCGCACAAGCAATTTTAGGTTAATAAATGAGTTTAAAACTCATTTTCACAAGTAACATTAGACTTGAATTGTCTCTACTTTTCGATGGAGTTCCCGACAAGCTATTAACGCTATCCTTCGTGAGAGCCACCAAAAGCTACAATAAGCGAGCAACAAAAAGTTAGATCAATTCCCAAAATCACTCGCAGGAACGATATTATGTCGAATTAAGACGAAAATCGTTAAGCTAACATGATGTCCCTTTTGAAAATTCATACCTTTGACAAGACAAAATGCAAAGAGCCTATTTTGGTAGATCGCTGATCCGACTTTTTTGAGATAGAGCATATGATGATGCATCTCCTAATGAAATTAGGGGCAGTTTTTCTCATGTGGACCATAATCTTGGATGAAACAAATGGATAACAATTTAGATAGTAGGTTTTCTGAGGAGAAGAGTATATAGGTTGACAAAACGATTTCATCATTTGTTGATAGAGATGGCCATACATGAGGGGAGTGGCAAGATTGTGGCACAAGAGGAAGAAGATAATGAAGTTGGGAGCAACAAAAGATGAGAGCTGTATAAATAGGCAAAGAGCTTGACATTCTTATTATTGGTGGATACATCTGCATATTTCGCATTCATAACATTTCCATACCAAAAATTATGATAAATGGCAGGTTAGGTAGGTATTGTATAATCCAATAATGTGGCAATGCATCCTTTGGTCATTACTTGACTTTTAAGGAATATCGTTATATCGAACCTCAAAAGTTGATTATTTTCCTTAATCAAAATTGCAAAATACGGCAATCTGACAAATGATATTCCATGCCGTTATCGAATTAACTGATAAAATGCTCAAAAGCATGTACTTAACCTCATGGGTACTATATGCAGTTAAAACCATAAATCCGTAATTTATTTCGTACTATATAAGTACCATCTTTATCGATTCAAAGGACTTCCGATATCAACCAAATTCATTGGTCTCACGTATATTGTTTGACATGGTTTCCAGATAGAATAAACTTAGTAAGCTCAAAGGATGGTGAAAAATGCTCTCAAGAAGCATCTAGGAGCAAATTTGCAGGAGAGACAACATCTTTGCTAATACTGCTAATTATTGGCAAAAGAAAACTATACATCTTTTTCTTTTTCCAAACAAAAGATAAACATATCATGCTAATTTTACTGCAGAAAGAAATGTAATTATCGGTATCCATGGTTTAAGAGCTTCTTTGGCAATAATAATCTTCTAGAAGATGGAAACAATGTTCGATATTTTGTGTTTCCAGATTGATCAAATTGAGGAGAGTTGGGGTGATCAAGCTTGTGGGATCAGAGTGCAGTTAGGTTAAGACGAATATTTCATTCGTAGATCAACATATCACATTAAATTAATGAGCATATATATAATTTTATATTATTCGTAATTTAATTTGTGGAGGATATGGGTCATTAACGATAGTAATACTTTGAGAGTTATGCGATCGCTGAAAAAGATAGTGTTGTTCATGTCTTTAGTTTAATGTTGTTCATCCAAAGTAATTATGCAAAGTATAGAAACAATTCCACAGCAGTCAAGAATTGAGGGCTAGACATTAGATACTGCATATGTGCTTTTTGGGCCAGACAATAAATGCATGAATGGGTCATATTTTATGGAATGCTTATTCATGATTGGATTGCCGTAATTTTGAAAGGAAGATGTCGGCATCATGCTAATTCAGCTAATTAAAGAAAAAAAATGCAGCTCATGCTACAATCAACCATGATTGCAAGGTTAAGATGCGGACAATGAAATTTGCCCTAAATAAAACATCCCAATTTAAGCCACGTGATATCTACAGGAGTTGAGTTTTATTGGAATCTCATTCATAGTTTTAATGCAATGCTTATGACTGGATGCAGCCAATTGTGGACCATATTATATGACTTTGTTTAGCTAACAAAATCTCAAGCACAACAAATACTCATGAATTTACCGTCATAATTCTCAATTTATTTCAAAGCAGGGATATCCTAAATTCAAATCTTTTTCAACATCTTTTTTGGCCTCCGCATAAAATATTTCCAACTTTAATACTATTCAAATGTTGAGTCTAAGCCGGATGTGGAGTATTGCACTATCTAAATATTATATCACTCCTTAATTTAACAATAGTTTAAACTTTTAGAACAATTGGCAATGCTCTCACAAAATCACACATGGCATCACAGTATAATCTCCAATAAATTAAATGAACCCAAATCAATGCATCGTTAGTTGCCTTAGAGGAAAACACTTGAGAGGTAATGTAGGGACTGATTGCCAGGCTAAAGGTGAATGATTGTATAAATAGACAATGAATTCGCCATGCTCATTAGTTTTGCAGATACAATTGCATATGTGCCTTTAATACACCTCTCCATAGTGGCTAATACCATCAATGGTAGGTTTGGTCAGAATTTTTCAATCCAATTAAGTGTTTGCACATTTATTCATTGATGAATGATTCAAATTTCAAGGAAAAATGACAAACAATCTTGAGATTTAGAGAAATCATTGTAGATGTGGCAATTCGACTATATTGGACATGTTTTACTAGATGTCAAGATTCATGTTCAAACGGCATGCTTAATCTAAGGGGTGCTGCATGCAGGCAAAAGTAAAATTCGGAAAGGATTGATGTTTGTTGAACTCACACTTCTTTTCTTCTATACTTAAAGAACTTACTTTTTTCGAATGAGACATTGCAACGAACGTCGAACATGTTGATCTCGCACCAATTTTATCGTTTGGCTTGTTATTCTTATAAAAAAAATGAAAAAAAGGAGTGTGAATAGAGGTTACAGAAGTTTAGCACTTTGAAGCATTTCGTCAATGTATATCGTACAATTCTCAATAAATCAACAGCTTGTTTCGTTGAAGTTTATTAAAAAAATGAAAGTTAAGATAATTTTTTCTTACCCGTTCTTCTCTCCCTCGCTCTTTCTCTCCCCATCGTCTTCTTCAATCTTCAGCCACGGAAGGGTTTGAGCTAGTCATACCCTTCCCTCCCTCTGTTGTTGATTTTGATTTTTTCTTTTTCTTTTCTTATCTCTTGCTCTCTCCCAATCTAAATCTGGGATCTCTAGTTTTAAATCTGAGAGTTTGAACTTTTCCAATCTAATTCTAGATCTGGGAGCTATTCTCTCTCGATCTCGATGCAGGGATTTGATGCCTTTATATGACACGAAAAAAAAAAAAGTAGAACCAATGGTGTCAAAAATCCGCGCATAATACAGGAAAATAGATGGATTTTTCGTGTAACAAAATTTCATTTCTCTCAAAGACAGAAAAAATATTATGGGAAGCTCACTCCCTACAACGAGCCCTCAAATGATTTTACATGTGATACTGGAAAATGGAGCAATTTACCCAAAGTTCTCTTCGTCCATGTGTCCAACGAAGGTGGAGTTTGTTTTGCAAATTGAAGTTCCATGAGACAATATAGAACCATGATCAAGGATATTTTCGTCATTTTACACCTTGAGGGCTTTAATTACACCGGCTCTACCGAAGATGCTCTCGGAGCACCGCGATCACAGGAAGTGCTCTATGATGGACTAGTGGAGTAGCTCGAGCGACCACAGGTCTTGTTCCTCAACTGTGTTAGTACTTTCACGGCTTGAATGGCCTCGATGCTGAGGGTCCTCCCCCAATGGAGCGAATTTGTGTTCTTGCTCTGGCCCCTCGTCAAAGTAACGCTCGTGGATTCCCTTGAGAACCTGAAGAGCGGTCGCCAATGCACTGTCTTGCTCGCCTGCGTGGAGACCGAAGTTGGCCACACACACCCCTTCTTGTTTCCATGAGAGAAGTAGTAAAATGGCTGGATCGCTATCAGGTTGTCTATGTGATCCGGCCACACGGTCTTGGTGTCGTCCATGATCAGCACGTTCTTTTCTTTGGCCAGGACCATGTTGAGGCTCTTCGACCTCTGATCGTCCGGCTCTTCGTGCAATCACCCAGTCATTGAAGTATTCCCCCTCGGGGTCGAGCATCTTCGTTATCCTGAATGAATATGGACGGCTACCCATCGCATAGACTGTCAGCTCAGACATCCGGGCGACCTCTCTCAAGGTCTCCTGCACGAATGAACTCAGCTTGGTGATGAACCCTTCGTCGGTCTCCATCCTAAATAGGATGATGTATCTATGGCTCTCGAGACCACCTTCCGCGTTTTGCACGGTCTCGGGCACGATTGCTTACCTTGGAGAAGGGGATGCGATGGAGTCT
Source organism: Rhodomyrtus psidioides (assembly GCA_021437785.1). Taxonomy (NCBI): domain Eukaryota; kingdom Viridiplantae; phylum Streptophyta; class Magnoliopsida; order Myrtales; family Myrtaceae; genus Rhodomyrtus; species Rhodomyrtus psidioides. The sequence continues at coordinate 4,032,665 of JAILYB010000034.1, forward strand.
CTGACAAGCACTTAATGCTATCCTCCGAGAGAGCAACCAAAACCTGCAAAAAGTGAGAGACCGAAAGTCAGATCAATTCTCAAAATACCTCTGTCGGAACAATATTCTGTCGGATTAAGACCAAAGTACCTTCGACAAGACGAGGCCGCGCGAGTAGCTTATTTTGGTAGATCGCTGATCCGACTTTTTAGAGATGGAGTGTGTGATGATGCGTTTCGTGATGAAACTAGGGGCATTTTTTCTTATGTGGACCATAATCTTGGATGAAACAAATGGATGACAATTGGGATTGATCAATAGGTCTTCTGAGGAGAAGAGTACAGAGGACGACGAAACAATTTCATCATTTGTTGATATGGTCAATTGTGAGGGGAGTGGCCAGATTGTGGCTCAAGACGAATAATGCATTGAAGCTTGGAGTATCAAAAAATGAGAGCTGTATAAATAGGCAAAGAGATGGACATTCTCATTATTGGTGGATACACCCGCATATTTCGCATTCATAACATTTCCATATCAAGAATCATGATAAATGGTAGGTTAGGTAGGTATTGTATAATCCACTAATGTGGCAATGCACATCCTTTGGTCATTACTTGACTTTTAAGGAATATCGTTATATCGAACCTCAAAGGTTGGTCATATTCCTTAATCGAAATTGCAAAATGCGGCAATTCGACCAACAATATTCAATGTCGTTATAGAATTAACTGCTAAAATGCTCAAAAGCGCGTACTTAATCTCATGGTGACTATGTTTAGCTAAAACCGTAAATCCATAATTTATTTTCTACTATATAAGTACCATTTTAATCAATTCGAACGACTTTAGACATCAAGCAAACACATTTGTCTCCCTTATATTGTTTGACATGGTTTCTAGAATAGACTTATTAAGATCAAATGATGGTGAAAAATACTCTCAAGAAGCATGTAGGAACAAATTTACGGTAGAGATAGCATCTGGTGTTAATACTTCTAATTATTGGGAAAAGAAAACTATTCATCTTTTTCTTTTTCCAAACAAAAGATAAATATATCATGCTAATTTTATTGTGGAAAGAAGTGTAATTATCGCTGTTCGAGGTATACCAGCTTCTTTGGCAATAATAATCTTCTACAAGATGGAAACAATGTTTGATATTTTGTGTTTGCAGATTGATCAAATTGAGGGGAGTCGGGGCGGTCAAGCTTGTGGGATCAAAGTGCACAATGAAAGTTTTGTGTAATTCACTTATGTTAAGGTGAATATTGCATTATTAGATCAAAGCAATTAATTAGTACCATCAATTACGCATTGTATAGAAACAATTAGCAGAAAAAGTTAGTGTCATTCATGTCTTTTAGGGGGCGCATGACAACCATGCTATTCCAGAAATAGATTTTTCTATTTCTATTTCTGAATGAGTCTCTGAGCAGAAAAAGTGTTTGATAACAACATAAAATTTATGTTTCATGAATAGAAAATTTTTTTGGGGGTAAAGTAAGAAGTGTCTTGACTTTCACATGCAAAGTACAAGAAGATAGCCGTACACAACAACCTCATACTCATTATGACACTTAGGTGTGTCCGAATGGGTGCAAAGTTGTTACGCCAAGCAAGATACAATCAGGGTCCGATGCACTAAACACAGCAAAAGGCCAAAACAAAAGTCAAAATAAGCCTAATACATACAAAAGTCTAAAAAACAGCATGGGAATCCTTAAAAATAAAAGGCAAAATAACCCGGCTAGCTTGCATTTTTCAATTGCGAGGGTTGTCGTCCACGCGGACAAAGACAAGGCCTTTATCCCTCACAACCTTGACGAGATGCTTGAGAAGGGCTGGCACATGTAGAGTCTTGCTTCTGAAGAGTACATGGTTACCTTCGATCTAGATAATATGGCAAAGCACTACTAGAGAAAATCGTGCAATGCGATGAGAAAAATTCTGACCTCCAATAAACCTCATAGCCCATCGGATGTTGTCTTGTCACATGCCATTACGCTAAGTGAGGTTACATTTCGAAGCCCAGAAGAGCGCCAAGGAACCAGTAATAGAGCAGTCAAAAAACAAGTGATCAATAGAATCCAGTCTACAACTACAAAAGGCACATGTCCCATCTGAAATTCTATGACAATTCAATAACAAAACCTGCGTAAGGAGGCGATTAAGAGTGATAAGCCATAACAGAAACTCATGCCTCAAGGCAAAGCTACGGTCCCAATTGAACGAATGCCAAGGGATAACTTGTCCCTTATTTCTAGTAAGATCCCAAGCTGAGGCCATAGAGAAGGCACTCGAGGAGTGGCCTTTCCAGACACTACAAAAAAACACGGATTTAGCGACGAAAATTTGTGACGAAAGAAATTCGTCGCAAATTTGCGACGAAATTAGCGACGAAACACAAAACTCATCGCTATTTGCGACGAAATTAGCGACGAAAAATTTCATCACAAATTAGCGACGAAATTAGCGACGCAAATTTATTCGTCACAAATTAGCGACGCAATTAGCGACGAATTATCTATTAGTCGCTAATTTGCGACGAAATTAGCGACGAAACATCATTTTCGTCGCTAAAAGACAATAAAAAAATAAAAAAAAATTGTTAATAAATTTATATGAGCAAATTTGCGACGAATTAATAAATTCGTCACAAATTTGCGACGAAATTGTCTATTCGTCGCAAATTGATATATTAATAAAAAAATCAAATTAAAAATATTTGCGACGAATTAAGAATTTCGTCGCAAATTTGCGACGAAATTGTGTATTCGTCGCAAATTGATATATTAATAAAAAATAAAATTAAAAACATTTGCGACGAATTAATAATTTCGTCGCAAGATATATTAATAAAAAAAATAAAATTAAAACATTTGCGACGAATTAAGAATTTCGTCGCAAATTTGCGACGAATATATAATTTCGTCGCAAATTGGCGATGAATATACAATTTCGTCGCAAATTTGCTACGAAATTATATATTCGTCGCAAATTGATATATAATAAAAAAATAAAATTTGGGACAAAATTATTAATTCGTCGCAAATTGATAAATTAATAAAAAAATAAAATTAAAAACATTTGCGATGAATTAAGAATTTCGTCGCAAATTTACGACGAAATTGTATATTCGTCGCAAATTGATATATTAATAAAATTGATATATTAATAAAAAATAAAATTAAAAACATTTGCGACGAATTAAGAATTTCGTCGCAAATTTGCGACGAAATTGTGTATTCGTCGCAAATTAATATATTAATAAAAAATAAAATTAAAAACATTTGCGACGAATTAAGAATTTCGTCACAAATTGGCGACGAAATTGTATATTAATCGCCAATTTGCGACGAAATTCTATATTCGTCTCAAATTGATATATTAATAACAAATAAAATTAAAAACATTTCCGACGAATTAATAATTTCATCGCAAATTTGCGACGAAATTTTATATTCGTCACAAATTGTTCTTTCTTATATTCTATTTTATATTATTTACATTAATTATTTTTTAATAGAAAATGAAAATAGAGCGAATATTCATTAAATTAAAAAATTGAATATATTATTAATTAAGTAAAGATTACTTTAATAAGTATAAATAAAGAGCGATCAATTTATTTAATAAGCACACATGAAATTTCTTGATGTACAACTCTTGATATATGCGACAAAAAAGCTCTTGATATGAGGAAATGAATTAATATCGATAATAGATTCAATTTCATAGCAAGTGAATAAAAATTTTAAAATATGCTTAAAGTTAAAATTCGTCACAAAAGTATTTTACGCTAATATAATGTAAAAATTGACACAAAATGGCAAAGACTAATTTGTTAAAAGCACATTAACATGTTGAACATACTTATATTTATACATGTATTTACAAAGAATTAATAAATAGGGGAAATGCATGAAATTTCTTGATATTCAACTTTTGATATATTCGATGAGAAAAAACTTACATAACTAACAAATGATAACAAATCAACTCTCGACATATTCGACAAAAAAGCTCTTGACATACTTATATTTAGATATGTAATTTTTCTATAGTGACGAAAACAGATGTGAGAATTGATCCATCTTCCATAAAGAAGATGAATGAAAACAAAGTTTCATGTTCGATTTTGAATTACAGACATTAAAAATGATGAATCGACGTCGACTATAACTTATAGCCTTCCAAGCTAACTATGCGAGTTTGATTCCCAATATCCGCCATATTCTATACTCTCTATCTATACTACATTGACATGTATTTGAATATATATTTGAATTTGAATATTTTTATTATTAATACATTTAATTGGATTATTTAATTATATTAATCCATCTTTGAATTGAATACGCAAATCCCAAAATTCCATTCTCTTAATAATTTTTTTTCCTTTTTGTCATAATTATTGTTGTTAATATTGTTATTGTTGATTATTATTTTGTGTCTATATGTTTTTAGTTTTTTCCTTTTCCACGGCAAGTGTCGTGGTTAATTTTGTTGCTAATTAGCTTTCCAAGCTAATAATGTGGGTTCGATTCCCGCTAACCACTCTATTCTATACTCTCTATCTATATTATATAGACCTGTATTGATTTTTAAATTTTTAAATTTTGTCAATCTAGTTCGAAATGTTTTAATTGACTGAAAAGATTACATTGGAAATTAAATAATTAACATAAAAAAACCATAAAATATGTCAACTTCAGATCCGACCATTAATTTGGTCGCTAAAAAGTTGTCGCTAAAATTTCAAAAGTAAAAATAGAAATGATATCTTAATTTTGAAATGTAGATTAGGTGCTTTGTTCTTAAGATCACTGTACTTTACTCATTTAAGCTAGAAAATTGTATGGCTAAAAATTTAATTAGAAACGTTGTACATTTTCTTGGATTGGCTAGTTTTATGAAGATCCATTTTTCTTTTTTATTTTCTTGTTAAAAGATGGGATTTAGCCACGAAAATTTGGTGGTCGAATTTAGCTTTGTTCTAAAAAAAAGTCTTTCCGTCATTTATCTTTTAAATATCTTTTTGGTCGAAAAAAAAAGGATTCCATTCATAAGTTATAATAATCTTACAAATCTTACACAAGTTTGAAAATACGGAATGTCTAAATAAATTTCAGTTGGATTTATGTTTATCACTACTTCAAATGCTTAAAATTTTTTATAGTATGCGACATATGTTACTCTTGTTGCCTTTATTACTATTATTATGAATATTATTTATTGTTAATACCGTGAAATTTAACGACGACATTTGTCATATTTTTATAACCAAACTGACTCAACTTTAAAATTAAGATGTCGTTTTCCAGAGGTAAGGATAATGTCTTTTTTCGACGAAGATTATTTCATCGCTAATTTAACGAATTCTTTTGAATTCTACATGATAGAATTCGTTACTAATTTTAAGTAGATTCAGATTGTTTTCATTTTTTATTGCTAATTTAACGACGAAATTTTCAATAGCTCGGATAGAATTTCAAATCCGAATTCTATTTAATAATAAATAGAATAGATTAAGATTGTTTCAATTTCTTTCACTTTTGGCCTTTTCCCTCCCTCCTTTTTCTTTTCCCTCTTCTTTTTCCTTTTCCCTCTCTCCTTTTCCTTTTCCTCTCGCGGCGCTTCACATTCCTCTCCACCACATCCCTCGTCCACCCGCTTCAATTGGGGCGAGCATTGGAACCCTAATCGGACCTCGCTTCCCTTTGATTCCTCCCAGAAATAACCGAGACTCACCAGCATCCTTTACCGAAAATCCTCGAAACCAGTTTCGAAATCTCCCAAGAAGCTCCGATCTCTCTCCCGCAACGATGCTTCTCTCTCCCGGCCACTCTCCTCGCCACCTCTCGTCTCCATCCCCATCTTCTGCCCCCCTGACGAATCCTTTAAACCCCCTGTCGCTTCTTCGTCGATCGCCGCTCCGAACCTTCGGAAGCGGCCCGCCGTCCTCGACGAGGACGCTTACGTCTCGGCCATCGAGAGATCATCGAGCGCGACTTCTTCCCCGGCATAACGAAGCTCCGCGACCGCCTCGACTGGCTCGAGGCCATCAAGACCGGCGACCCCATCCAAATCCGCGATACCCAGCTGAAGATCATGGAGCGCCGCGGCAGGAGGGCGGGCAGCACGAGCGCCAGGGACAGGACGCAGGCGCCCGGCTCGACCTTCGGGAAACTAAGGAGGAGCGTCGGGGTCGAGGGCCGTGTGTTCGACAGTTTCGGCGGCTCAATGGTTGAGCCGTGGCTTGCCGCTCACGGTGATCCTTCCAGGTATTTAGTTGCTTTCTTGAGCTGAATTTATGTCTTCTTCGTCTTCTTCTTCTTCACTCTCTCTCTCTCTCTCTCTTTGTCGTCCATGCTAAGAGGGCAGATCTTTGCTTGATGGCTTCGCATGGTTATCATCCGGGCTCGTCCTAAGTCAGGAACAAGGCGCGAGCAGAGACGTCAAGGTGAGTCTCGACTTTCTTGGTGCCTTCATCTGTCGTTGCGGCTTGAAATCGAATGAATTGGGGGTTTTGTGCCTAGGGATTGCTGAGCCACTTTTCATGTCGACTGTGTTCTCGATTTTGTTCATTTAGCGGCTCCATGCTTGCTGCTTGGCGCTCTGGAATTTTTTATGCTGCACGGTCGCTGTGCACATTGTTGACTGGGCCTGATATGTTGCAGAGACCCGATTTTCTAGTTGACTCGTCTATTTAAGTTCTCATGTTCACGATTTTTCTTTCACAGTTTTGACCTCGATGGCTGGATGCTTAAAGCTTGGTGATTTCAGGTTTAAGGAGAGTTGTCAAGTTGCAATTAAACTATGCTTTTCATTGGTGTTTGCACGTTTGGTGTCATTTTGTTTACAGGATTTGGATTTCTTGTGGATGAGTCTGGAAACATGTTGAAGAAGCTTGAAGTTGGTCTTGCTTTTTCGTTTGTGAAGTGTGTGATTAGTTCTTGTTTCTTGCCTGCAATATATTTTAGACTTGTCCAACCATGTCCAATCATGGTTTTCGCATAGCTGTTCAGTGGGCAAACTGGAGGACCAAGGCCCAATTCCTCTTTGGAATCTTGGGATTGTTCCAGCCGGTTCATCGAGCACAAGAAGATGTGATCTGTTTTTCTTCTCCTTTCCTTTTGGCAGATGCTGAATGCTAGATAGGGGATAATGTGGAGATTGGTGCAAATACATGTATTGATAGAGGCAGGTGTGTTGCACTCCAATCATTGAAAACTTCAATTTGTCATGTCATGGCCCATGTTTAACAATAGGTTGCAACTGGTTGGTTAAACTTGTTTGACCAAGAAGTGTGCTCTGCTCCTATTAACCCCCTCGAATTACCTTACCATTCTGATTGGTTCGAAACTTAAAAGGACGGAGATTGGTTGGAGTTGAAATTGGATTGTGTATGATATGCATTTACATGTAGAAGCACTCATAGGTTCTAAGTTATTGCCATTGAGTTGCTTATTATGCAACTTTTGCTGGGGTTGATTTGCAGTAAACTTTAATTAAAATACTTGGAATCACTGCAATATCCTCTTTCTTGTGAAAACTTAATCAAGAAAACGTAGTTTCCTATGCATGAGTAAATAGTGTTAGTCACAAGCAAATAACATTTGAAAATGCAGGTGCGTCTAGCAAAGAAGGAACTGGAACAGCAGGAATACTTTGATCCTAAATTGGCTGATGAAGAGCGTAAGGAAGGTTCTGTATTGTGATTTGTCTATATGCATGTCTGATGTGCATTCGTAGTCGGTCTCTGCTATTTTATTTACTTGATTAGTGCTAAAGCATTGCTTGCATTTGTGGACAGGAAATGAATATTTCAAAGAGCAGAAATATGCAGAGGCCGTGAAGCATTACTTGGAATCATTGAGAAGGAACCCTAGAGATGCGAGGGTAAGGATATTTGGGTTTGTTGTTATTGCTATTGGTATCTCAGTTGGAGCATTGCTGATGCTTCTTTGTCTGTTTCAGGCATATAGTAATAGAGCAGCATGCTACACGAAACTTGGGGCCCTGCCTGAGGGTCTGAAGGATGCTGAAAAATGCATTGAGCTTGATCCAACTTTCTCCAAGGGTTACCAACGAAAAGGTGCCATTCAGTTCTTCATGAAGGAATATGATAAAGCTTTGGAAACATACTAGGAGGGCTTGAAGCACGATCCAAACAACCAGGAATTGCTCAACGTTGTACGAAGGTATGCACATTAATGGTGGAGGTCTGCTTTTACTGTTTGCTTTTGTGATATTGGTTGTTGCATTACATAATCGAGTCTTAATACTTTGTACAGATGCATAGAACAAATTAACAAGGCAAGTCGTGGTGATTTGACTCCAGATCAGTTGAAAGAGAGACAGGTGCTGCATCTTGTCAATGTTTTAGCTTTTACTGATTCGATTGTTTAGAGGGGATCCTGTTCTTACATCTCTCTTTTGTGTAGGCCAAGGCAATGCAGGATCCAGAGATTCAGAACATTCTCACGGATCCTATAATGAGACAGGTTAGGAAACCGATCTCATGATACTAAGCAATCAGCAGGGATTTTACTGGGTTGGCTAACATCCAAGTGTGGTTGGCAGGTGTTGATAGACTTCCAGGAGAACCCAAAGGCTGCGCAAGAGCACACAAAGAGTGATGAACAAGATCCAAAAGATCATGAGAAGGCGGGTCTGCTCTGTCCCACCAGCAACCCAAAAGGGAAGAATTTCCTGGAGCATGGTTTAGCAATTCTTGGCCAAAGACGAGAAAACATTCTAGGCAGAAATAATTTTTACTTTGACATTTTTCATTTATTTATTTGATGAGCTGTTATTGTTATTGTTTATTTTATTAGCTGTTATCGTTCATTGTGTTTGTATAGTATTTAGCCACTTTGACAATGATAGATGAATGTATTAATTTTCATATTATTATAATATTTAGATTTTATTACTTGCTTAATCAATATTAAATATAAATTTTTGGAAATTAATTTTGTTGTAATTAGATTTAAAATAAAAAATAAAAGAAATTATTATATCATGCCAACACGAAAGTTTGTCGCAAAATCCGTCCTGTGCTCGGTCGTCGCAAATCAAAAAATAAAAGAAAATTATTTTGGCAAAATTATAATAATAATGAAAAATTTGGCAAAATTCGTCGCTAATTGCTTTTGCAACGAATTTTGCTACGAAAAAAAAAATCGTGGCTAATTCCACGTCGCAAATTTTAACGACCAATATGCTTTTTTGTCACTAAATAGCGACGAAAATTCTATTTCGTCGCTAAATTTGGCGACGAAACATCATTTTCGTCGCAAATGTTGCGACGCAAGATTAGCTATGAAAAATCAAATTCGTCGCAAATTTGCTACGAATCAGGTATTCGTCGCAAATTTGCTACGAAATAAATATTCGTCGCAAATTTGCTACAAATCAAGATTCGTCGCAAATTTGCTACAAAATCAAAATTCGTCGCAAAATTCGTCGCAAATTTTGTGACGAATCGACGAAATTTCGTCGCAAATGTTGCGACGCAGAGTTAGCTACGAATTTTGCTTGCGTCGCAAAATTCGTCGCAAAACCCATTAGCGACGAATTTTGGCGAAATTTTCGTCGCAAATTTCGTAGCTAAAAGGCTATTTTTTTGTAGTGAGATCAGCCGATTACATATACCATCAACAGAGGTAGGTGCAACATCCGACTAGGGCGTATGGTGTCAAGGACCCGTAATGGTTGCCAAACAGAGGAGAAGAAGTCCCTAACTGAAGCCTTCCTCGGAATGCATGATCGGTATATTTCCTATCCGTAAATAGCTTATACAACGGTCCTCTAGTGTACCAAAAATCAAATCAGAAAGAGGCCAAACCACCATCCTCAATCTACCACTGCAATAGAGAATAGAACTCTGGCCTAAGGTTGAGGATTTTCTTCCAAACTCAGGAGCAAAAGGTCAGTTTAGTAGCAACCCAGAAGTTCTTACACTTCAGAAAGGTAGAATGAATCCACTTACACCACATGGACTCATTGTCCATGAATAATGTCCAAATGTGCTTGAGCATGGCTGCCCAATTGCAATCAACAAGACTATGAATGCCCAAGCCACCTTCATCCTTGGGGAGACAAACTGCGGCCCAGGGGACTTTGGCACCACCAACACCCAAATCCGGTCCTTTCCAGAGGAATTGTCTAACGATCAATTCAATTCATGATATCACAGACATCGAAAGAGTGAAGACACTAGCTCAAAAGACATGAATGGCATGCAGGACTGACTTAATGAGCTGTAAATGGCTAGCAAAGGAGAGAAACCACTGGGACCACGAACAAGCTCGAGCAGCTATGGAGTTCACAAGAGCATTGCAATCTGACTTGCTAAGTTTACATGAAATAACAGGAACCCCGAGATAGCGAAAAGGAAGCGTACCTTCCTGAAAGCCAAAAGAGTGCTGGATGAGATTTTGTATATCAGTTGAACCACCCGAGAAGAAGATCTCACTTTTGTTGACATTTGGCCTAAGTCCAGACCACCTAGAAAAAAGGTCGAGCCCCTCCTTTAGTAAGGTGATGGATGCTATATTTGCCTCAATGAAAAAGAGCACATCATCGACAAAGAAAATATGGGATAGCTGTGTACTCTTACATTGCCAAAAGAACCATTCTGTTTCATTGTAGCTTTCTGGTCGGCATTTGGAATAGAAGCTAGCTGTTGGGCAGGAGCTCCCTTCTTTTCCATCAACTTAGGCATAGGGGAAGGCTGCCGTGAATGAGTTGCAACACCAACCATGGCCGGTGTAGCATCCAATTTTTCACCACCAGCGGTGACAAGAACAGAACTCACCCCAACCACAGCAATGGAAGGGGCAGAATTTTGCAAGAGAGGCGTAGTAGCCCCTCCTCTAAGCTCCAGCTGGTCAATAGGCAAAGAAAGAGACTAAGAAGAAGGGAGCTGGCTCGAGGATGGCAAATCTTCCAGCGGCCTTACTACCTTGACGAGGATAGCTTCCGAATCAACTACTACATCAACAGCAGCGTTCTTCTCCATAGTAGTTCCTATTTTCAAATCAGTAGCATCAAAATTGATTGAGCATTGCTTCAACCAAAGTATGGGCAAAGGCCACAAAAGCATTAAATCACGATATGGGCCTTAGAATGTGCATTCACAAATGCAATAACCATGCCCAAGTAGGAATATTGTTACTCGATCCCCTAAGAATTGCATATCAGGAACGAGAACTTCTAAACTAGCTTTAGCATTTTATTGATTTTTGCTAAAAACATAAACAGACAGACCACCAATTTAACACATTGAATCACAGTCACAACAGTTTCAGCTAGCAAAAGTAAATCAAATAGGCATAGTACTAATTAGATTAACACGAGTAAATCACGAACACCAACCAAAAAAGCAAATTGCAGATTGTTACTTAGTCCCATAAATCACGAAGACCAACCAGAAAAGCATAAGCAGACGGATGACCGCAATGGTTAGCCACAAATCAGCATGCTAATGGAAGTAAAAAAAAAAAACAGTATTCAAAGTGTCAATCTTGCTGGTGAAATCGAGGGAGTACCAATCGAGGCCGTGGTCGTGGAGAAGCAAGACCCGAGTGATCTCAGGGGTGGCTTTGAAGTCGGATCAGTCGACACTAGTACACCTCAACCTCACTATATCACGCAAAATGCCAAGCTATCAGTTATCAAAGAAATCAAATAGTGAAATGTGCGGCCTAAAATCTACACCCAGACCCAAATTTTTGTCAAAAGAAAGTCGAAGGGCAATGAAAATCAGAAAGACACACTTCAATTCCTCATATCACCATTAGAAATTTCAAGCAACTGACAGTTGGATGAATCTTTCAACACCACAGAATTGAGATTCTAAACAATAGATGCGGTTTAGGCAACACAGGAACCATGAAGTGTGGTTATTTGCAGCAAACATGGCGTTTCTTACTAATTTCAGCGGTCACCAGAGAGTCTCAAGTCAAATCCAACTCAACAAAATAACAACAGAACACACATGCTTATGCTAGTGACACAAAAGCCAGAAACAATGCTCAGAAAAACAACCATGAAATTTGTACCTTTAGGAGCTTTAACTTCATGAACTCTTCCTTCTGCAGGAACAACATTTGCGGACGAATCTATGAGCCCCACCAACATAGAAAACACAACCGACATCACCATCAAGCAAACAGAAGTCGAACACACGAGAATCAAAATTATTCGAGCTACAATGCAGCAACTCGTCCATTAAAAAAAAATGATTTCTAATCCGGACATCTACCAAACATATGATGGGATTTTACAAAATCCAAAAAAAAAAAAAAAAACAATTCGAAGGATTTCTAATCCAACCTTATCCTATCCTATCCGAGCCCAAATCCGAACCACCAAACGCAGCCATAGGGGACATGGAAACAGGGTTGGCATATAGCATATAACACTAATTAGTGCATGGATTGTTTTTACCCCTTTTGGATGATTCCACAAGTGAGTGTTTGATATGTTAGTCCCATAAAAATGCTGAGTTTGTAAAATAAGAACGCACAAAAGTCTAATTTTCTTCAAAGAAAATCGCCAAAATATGAATTAAAAGGAAAAACAAACGAAAATGGCCCAAAGTCGATCCACTTTTTTCATAATTTCGATGCTGTGTGTTTGGAGCATATGTAAGATCATGAAGAGTTCATTTTTCGTATTGCATTGTTTCCTAAAGAGCTAAAGGTTTGAGATCAAAATGGAGAACTACACGAAAAGTCCCTGGTGTCTACCCAATTTTCAAACTTGATACTACACGTTTTAAAGCCCACATTTAAGCAACTGAAGCATATTATCCATTATGACCATACTAATCATTGCAAAATTATGACTAGTCATCCAATTAAGAGAGAATTTACTCTTTGGTTAAAATAAATTACTTAAAGCATCCTTATATTACAAAGTTTTCGTGAATATATGTAAGTTAAAATGAAAAGGCAACAAAATATCTTATAATTGATCCATATGGTTCCATGTACACCACAACTTCTTTTGGCAAAATATCACGGAACGATCTCGCACGCACGCCACAACAAATGAACAAGCCCCGTAGAATTTTACATCAGAAACATGAAACTGGAAGCTGTCGACCATTTAGCTAGTTCCCATTTTCTTTTCCTTCATGATTTCCCAGTAGCAGCTGCAGTTTGCTTTCATAAGACGGAAGTCACAGAAGTCCATATGTAGGCAAGAACATGGAATCGAAGCAAACCTCACACCCTCTGACCCACCGGAGGAAATGGATCAGAGATATCTTCCCGATTCTCGACTTCTTAAACATTCGACTGCAGAGGATGGTGGATATAGCGACTACATTGGATCGGTCTGGACTCTAAGGCATTGTCCAGCAACAAAGTTCTCTTCCATCTTCCCGTTATTTTGGTGTTTCGTGCTATTATTCGGATTAAAAAAAGAAAAGAAAAAAAGGTTCTGGATGTGTCATTCATATCCATCATTTGAGAGTTGAGAGAGAGATTTTACTAGGGATGAAGCCGTTTCTCAGTAGCTCACTAATCCAATAGTTAATTTCGTACAAGGATGGAGCATGTAAGGCATGATCATTGGATGAATGTCAAAAGAGGTTTTTGAAGAAGCGAATAAATGATGAACATGATACAAAAATAGATCGAAAAATCTTTTTCTTTATCAAGAAATGGTGTTCTTAGTCTGCATGGTCCAATAGTTGATCCCGAAAATCTCCATAATAAAATTAGGTAAGTCGCGTGTATGGTTCCCTATCCTCAATTTTGCTACTAACTTCACTGAAATCATGTTACTGGAACATAGGATTCTTCGTAGGCAGCACAAGGGTCTTATTGTGGAGAGAAGGATTAGACTCTATAGATAGGTTAATATCGAGTCATACTCATTACTGCGGTCGATTTACTTGCACAATTTGCACTTAACTTCCGTACTAAGAAATATTATCAATGGCAGGTTTGATTAGAATTGACTCTCTCTAGGATCGCGACCATATACACCCCCTCCGTGTTTACCTAGTTATTTAAATCAACTAAATCCCATTCTGACAAATCTAAATTAGACTTCGAATCATCTCTTCTTTTTTATGGAGTCCCCGACAAGCTTTGTACTCTATCCGCCGAGAGAGCCACCAAAAGCTACAATAAGAGAGCGATAGTAAGTTAGATCAATTGCAAATCGCCCGTAGAAACGGTATTTAGTGATTAAGACAAAAATAGTTAAGCTAACAAGATTTTGCTTTTGGAAATCCATACCCTTGACGAGGCGAAGTCAGGCAAGTGGTAGATTTTGGTAGATCACTGATCCGACTTTTTAGAGATAGAGCAGCATAAAGATGCATCTATTCATGAAATCACGAGCGTTTTTTTCGTATGTGGACCATAATCTTTAATGAAACAAATGGATAACAATTTAGACGGATCAATCGGTTTTGAGGAGAAGATTATAGAGGTCGATGGAATAACTGCGTCATTTGTTGATAAAGATGGTCATATATGAGGGGAGTGGCAAGATTGTGGCTCAAGAGGAATAAGATATTGAAGCTTGCAACATGAAAAGATGAGAGCTGCATAAATAGGCAAAATATTGGCTATTCTCATTATTGGGGGATACACCTGCATATTTCGCCTTTATAACATTCCCATAACAAGAAACATGATAAGTGGTATGTTAGGTAGGAATTGTATAATCCACTAATCTAACAATGCACACATTTTTATCATTACTTGACTTTTAAGGAAAACCGTTATATCGAACTTCAAAGATTGACGATTTTGCTTAATCGAAATGGCAGGCGTGGCAATTCGACGAACAATATTCGAAGCCGTTATTGAATTCACTAATAAAATGCTCAAATGCACGTACTTAACCTTCTGGTTACTATGTGCAGCTAAAAACTGCAAAATCTATAATTTATTTCTTACTATATAAGTACCATCTTAGTCAATTAGAGAGGCTTCCGACATCAAGCAAACTCATTGGTCTCGCATACATTGCTTGATGTGGTTTCCACGTAGAATAAACTTAGTAAGAGCAAAGGATGGATAAAAATACCCTCAAGAAGCATTTAGCGACAAATTTACGCGAGAGAGCACGGGGTGCTAATATTACTAATCATTGGCAAAAGAAAACTATACATCTTTTTTCAGCAAACCAAAGGTAAATATATCATTTTAATATTAGTATGGACAGATATATAGCTATTGCTATGTCGGATTTAACAATTTCTTTGGGTATAATATCTTCTCAAAGGCGTAAAATGTGTTTGGTACTCTGTATTTGCAGATAGATTGAATTAAGGAGAGTAAGGAAGATCAAGCTTCTCGAATCGAAGTGTACATTGAAAATTTTGGGTATTCCACCTATGTGTTATGATTAGTATTGCACAATTAGTTAGGTTATTATATGAAGATAATGAGCATATAATATGACATTATTTAAGGTTTAGAATCTAGGTCGTTATAGATACTAATACTTTGAGAACTATGCGATCATTGTAAAAGATAGGGTTGTTGATGTCTCGTAGAATACTAGAGCAATCATATCAGACATTAAACGTTACATATGTATGTATATATATATTTGGGCAGATACTAAATGTATGAATGAGTCATATGTTAAGGCATCAATATTCGTGATTGTATCATTGTAATTTTGAAAGGAAGATGCCAGCAAATTAAATGCTAATTTAAGAAAAAAAGTACAGCTCATGCTACAACCGATTCGACCATTCTTGCAAAATTAGGATGCCGACAAAGTAATTTTCCGCGAGTAAAATCATCCCAATTCAAGCCATATGATATCCAAGCGAGTTGGATATATCTTATGGGAATCTCACTCCTGGCTTCAATGCAATGTTTATGACTGGATGGGGCCAACTGTGGACCATATTATAGAAATATATTTAGCTCTCTGGTGTGCTAGGCTGCGATCCATCGGACCGTCGTTGGCTCCGCTATGGTACCGCCTTGAGGGTGGCGATGTGGCGGAGAAGAGCCGCGTCTCTAGCGACTCATTCTCTAAGGCTTGGAGCTCTACGTGGCTCACATACGCTCTAGGCTCAAGATCTCCGCATCAATTTGAAACTGCCATCACTGATGGCGCTAGTGGGGAGGGTCAAGTCGTAGTTGGGGTTTTTGTCCATGCAGACGTGGCGAGGGCCAAACAGTTTCTTTACATCTTGATTTAATTTTTGTTTCCCTTAAGTAATTGATATTGCCATGACAAGGAGTTAAAGCATTCTCAAGTACGAATGCAAGGGTTGATGAACTTCAATCGTTGAAGAATTATTTCATGTATTGTCAAAAAAATAAGTCTCAGGATCAATAGAGAAACCCTTAGCACTACATGAGACAACGAAAAACTTAGAGAAGGCAAAAGTGAAACTTTGGAGCTGCTCAAAAATGGTTTTTGAGGTAGTATTACACCCCGACTCTCATCCTCTTCAATTACACCAGTGGATACTAGGTTTTACACAAAAAAAAAAAAAGGGTATCAAAGGAAGATAGTTGCCTGCAAGAGACAGAAAGAGAGGGGGAAGAAGATGAAGGAAAATGGGACCCACAAAAAACGAAAAGAAAAAATCATAAGGGGCCAGAAATATCAAATGTGTGGGACCCATGAAGGGCAAAATTGTCAAAATATCTTGTTGAAGAGTGTTTTAGCCAAAGAATGAGTGGAAAAAGCGCGACCCATATATATATTTGGGCAGATACTAAATGTATGAATGAGTCATATGTTAAGGCATCAATATTCGTGATTGTATCGTTGTAATTTTGAAAGGAAGATGCCAGCAAATTAAATGCTAATTTAAGAAAAAAGTACAGCTCATGCTACAACCGATTCGACCATTCTTGCAAAATTAGGATGCCGACAAAGTAATTTTCCGCAAGTAAAATCATCCCAATTCAAGCCATATGATATCCAAGCGAGTTGGATATATCTTATGGGAATCTCACTCATGGCTTCAATGCAATGTTTATGACTGGATGGGGCCAACTGTGGACCATATTATAGAAATATATTCAGCTCACAAACTCAAAAGCACAACAATATGACAAATTAACCATAATTAGCTTCTTGACCAAAAAAAGAAACATAATTAGTTCGCAAATTAAGAAACTTGCCGAAAATAGCATCGCTAAAATAGACACACAGTGGTCCCACGGGCTTGTTGTACTCGCGATTGAATGAATGCCTCCTTTTTCTTTTTGAAAAAAAAAAGATGTTATTCATATCATAATAATAATTTGTGAGTTACATCTTTTAAGTCTACAAATTTCAAACAACTTCTGAAATAAACAAAAGCCAAGGAAATAAAAATAGCAAAGCACGATCTATAGCCAAAGGCACACTTTCATCTCTCCAGAACAAATTTGTCACCGTAAAACTTTGGCAACCAATTACTGGAATAAGTTATGAGCACACGCCGAGATCTCCCACTTCATTGGTGTGCGTCTAGGTTCGACGTCCTCATCACCATTGTCGTACAGAGACATCAACATGAATATATTGATAGAACATAAATCTAATACCGTAGGAAACTTCCAAATCTATATCTAGTTTGGAGAGTAACATCCTCAAATGTTGGCCTAAATCTAAATCGAGAGAGAAGAGTGATCTAATCTTAGAAAAGTTGTGGAGCCACGTCACGAATATCCTCCTCGACGGCTGTCGATCAGATCCTCCGCAGGAACCGCATTGAAGAGCTTCGCATTGGGCAGCACCAGGAGCTTGGTCATGATCGTAGAGGTGAAAGAGGGCTATGTGCTTGATGACCACATAGTTGTCTTGCTCGTCATACTAGATACCAAGCTTGTGAGGAAATTGTCGACATTTTGAGTTCGATGGATAGATAAAACGAGACATTTAAACCATAATTGAGCAGAACTATCAAAATCTTTGGGCGGCACTATTTACACCCCCATTTTGGCTAAGGCATTTCATTTTTCTATGAACAGACCAGAATACCCTTCTCCCTCTTCAATTTATTTTTTGTTTCTTGTTCTATTTTCTCTCTTAAATTATCAATTTTACATTATAAATGCCAAATTAGATCCAATTAAATATGATTTTACCATGCATTATGTGATCACTTTGCTTAGAAAAGGTCATTATCTTTAATTAGTATAGAAGTTTAGAAATTTTTAGTTATAATGGTTCATGAACAATAATTAACTGCCTATTTTTTTTTATGAAATAGTTTGAGGAAAGTTTCATTTCAAAGTTAAAAATTAAAATTCAATCTAAACAATTTAGAAATTTTGACCTTGTGGATGATTTTTTGGAATAAATTTGTAGGTCCTAAAGTTAAACATCTGATTTATACTTTCTTTTGAGCTTTGCACATTTTAATATGAACTACAAGATGGTGTTGAAAATTTATTCACAAATTTTGCAATTTCAAACCCGTGTCACATTTTTTTAAGGAAAATTTTTAAACATATTTTAAAGTTTTGATCCACTTGCTATGAGATTGAATTTGGAAATCGTTTCTAATTGCGTTCTTCATAGCAGGATTTGGATTCCTTTTGTTAATATTTAGATATGCTCCAAATATAAATATGTTTGACATTTAATCATGCTTTTACCAATTTAAATTTTTCCTACTTTTTTACCAAGATCTGTTATGCAATTAAATTGAATATTAATTTTGACTTTGAAATATAGTTTCCCTCGTACTATTCGGGAAAAAAAAAGGTAATTGATTGTGTGTCCATAAGTTGTCATAAATAGAAGTTTCTAGTGAATGAAAAGATGAGACCATATATTAAAATGACAACATTCTATAGGTAAAGTGATAACAATATATGAAAAATCGATATATTGATGGGCGTAATGGAGCATTCGTACTATTAAATCAATGTGAGAGATGATAGAAATAAAGACAATTTTATGGATTAGCCTGATAAAAGGGAAACAATAAATTGAAATGAGAGAGAACCGACAGGAAAAAGAGTTAATCTCAATGGTTTGTATAATTTGTTCGTGGTTAGTCACTTATTTTATTTTTTATTGTAAAAGTCCAAATTACGTGGTGAAATAATGAGAGTTCCCTTATCAATACCGTGTTGATTCGATAGATATATGGAATTTGAGATTCTTTTAGCTCAACCTTTCATTTAAAAATAAAAATAAAATAAAATAAAATGTTGAAAAAAATAAAAGTGACAGCTGTGGGATTTGAACCCACGCCCTTTCGGACCAGAGCCTAAATCTGGCGCCTTAGACCACTCGGCCAAACTGTCAATTGATGTCTTCTCGTCGGCTCCATATATCAATGAATACTTTAGCCCAGAGACTATGCTCAACCACTTTTCTTCTCGCATCTTTTCCGAGGCGTCTAGACCGAGTTGAGTTGAAAAAGACAGGTAGGTATCTTGATACAATTAAATAATTAACATTAAGCGAATTTAAGTATACTTTTCATTTCGGGTCGAAAAGTCTCCTTGGCGTGCGATTTTTCTAGACGCGTGAATGAACGAGTCTTTACAAGGTAAGAGGTCCCGGTGGTTGGTTAACCTAACTTTTGGGCCCAAATTTAGTCCGGATTGTACAAGTATAATGCATTAAATTTAATAAAGAAATTTCCCTTCGTCTTTTTTTTTTTTGGGGGGGGACTTGGTTTATACCTTGTTATACTTTATTTTGTCCATGGTTGTCTTCATTCTTAAAAAAAAAAAAAAAAAAAAACCTAAACGTTGATTTCCGTTCTTCTTGATTTTTTTTTTGCGTCCAGCGTGATGTGGAATGATCGGTCCATTTGGAAAAGTGCATTATCTCTAATTAAGACGTTAACTTTTCTTTCCGATATAGCGAAAGGAATAAGAATTTTTGCGCTTACTTTTTCTCTTTCGCATTGCTTTTTAAAAAATGAGGCTAGAGCAGATAAAATTAAGGGTGTGCATGATCCAGGCCGGTTCGGTCTTGACATATAACCGGGGACCGCAGCAGTAGTCTCTGTCCCCATATTTTCGGGACCACGGACCGAATCAGGACCGACGGTTCGGGCCGATCCCGATCCGGGCCCAGTAGGACCGCTAACACTAACTGCTTATAAAAATCTAGTCTTAGAAATGCAATACAATGTTAATTTACAATCTATAATCAACCTACGACGGCAAGACAACCACGTAAATATTAGGGCCACCCAACATGTGTTCGATCCGACCTTGATGGCTTCACGTGATCTTTTCTCCTCGTAAACGACGCTCGCACGTGGCCCGCTGAACTCAGGTGTGCGATGGAACCGAACTCGGATTTTATTTATTTCTTTTTTATTTTTGGTTGTGAATAAAAAAAATAGATTTCTCAAATCTGTATAATGGCTCGAGTTTCTGTCCTCATGCACGTGCGTGCTTATTCTTCGTGCACATGTCCATCATAAGGAACATATCTTATCATCAATTAAGACCTGGTTTTGTCCAAAGTAATACCAAAACCCAAATTGTTAAATAATATGTACAATGACACCACCAAACTCAAGATGCGTGAGATGAGATTCACGGGATTTCTCAAAATGTTAAAATTAGGTTAACTCTAGATATATATTAATTTTATTTTAAACATTGGCGATCCAATCCGGGTCGGGTCGGTTCGGTCTCAAACCATGGAACTGGGGACCGGATCGCCCAGTCACTAGTCCTATTTATTGGGACCGGGGATCGGACCGTCAATCTCGAGAACTGGACCAACTCGGCTAGTCCGAGCCGATCCAAGCTGGTCCGGTTCAGTTTGCACACCCTAGATAAAACCAAAAAGAATCATCAAAATCACAGATTTCGTCCGGCAAAGAAAAAAAATGAACAAAAATGAAAAAGGGAAAAAGAAGAAAATGGTGGAATAATCTAGAGCCCACTTGCGCAAAGAGTTAAGAAACCCATTCATGGTATGGAGGGCCTACCAATATTGACCGGATTTTTTAAAAATTAAAAAGGAAAAAATTATTTAATTAAATAAAAATTAATTAATTAATTAATTGAATAAACAAATGACACTTCGAGGCCGTCGCCAAGCCCATAGATAGCGACAAAACTATGACTTAAACATCGTTATCCTCCTAACCACCCAAATTAAATTGTTATTAGAGGCCGCCCGGTGTGATAAGGATGTTTTGAATTAGACTGAGAACTAAGAAATCAAGTTAACTAGGGAGACCAAATAGGAAATTTGATCATATTGATTTTGATATATGATTACGATTATTGTAGGAGTTTACATCTCTTGTAGGTTCAAGCATCTGGAAATTGATGATATCAATTTCGAGTTGTTTCAAGGTAATGATTGAAAACAAATTTCGAATTCCATTCAAATTTTTGGGATTACATTATCGTCTCTCGATCAATTTAATTTTGCAGTGCAAAAGCGTGAATTTCTTACGGAGTTTCCGCATTAAAGTGTGAGGTTGTTTTTATAGAGTTGGTGTGCAATATCAAATTGTACAATTTAAATTTTGCAAAATTAGTCAAAAATCAAAGAGCATCTTCTCCTTTTAAATAATGTGATTGTCAGAACTTATTCTAATCTCTTGCCATAAAAATAACTGCATGCTCAGAATTCTTTCTACAAAATCAATGATTTTTTTTTATCAGTACAAAATCCATGATAAAAGGTATAGTTTGAGCGTCTGGATCGCCTGCCTTACTTTAAGGCAGGCAAATCCCCGCCGCCCAAAAACATTTTCCCAATGGGAATTTTAAGGCTCCTCTGCCAAGGCAGAGGAGTCGGATCCATAATTTGAGGCGATTTATTGTTTAATTTTTTTTCCGGGTTTTTTTTTTTTTTAAAAAAATTACCGACTAAAATTTCCTGGCCAAGAGAAATTTGCCGATGAAAGGATCTGGAAACGGTGGGGGCCTATCCACCGCTCGTGACGTCGGTTCGCGGTGGGCCCCAGTCCTCATCTGAGGAGTCTTGGAAATAATCAAAATAATATTTTGGCAATCAATTAATTTAAAATTTCCCCGAAATTTAATCGATTCTAGCTGCCGTATACCTTTCTTTCGTCGCTTTCGATAGCACCAAGAGTTGCCGTGTTAGACTAGTGCAAGCCACGTCAAGACCGCCACGCGTCCCTCTCCCATTGGCTTTTCTTCTCCTCGCCTTGACCAAATCAACCTCTTCCTCCGCTATAAAGAAAGCCCTCCCTCACCCTCTTTTCCTCCATTCTAGTCATCCGTAACCTTCTCTCTCTTTCCCTTCTTCTCGATTGATTCTCTGCCAAGCCCTAGCGAATTCTCTCAAGGTAGGCTTCGAGGTCTCTCTGATCTCTTCTGTTCTTCGGGATCTGCGAATTGGGTTTTCCCCGATCTGGGTTGATTTTGAATTGGTTCGGGTTTCGTGTTCTTCGCAATCTGTGAAAATTGGGTTTTGTCCGATCTGGGTTGTTCTTGAATCTGGGTTCGGGTTTTGTGTTCTTGACGATCTGTGGATTGGGTTTTTTCCGATCTGGGTTGATCTTGAATCTGGGTTCGGGTCCCGTGTTCTTGGCGTTTTCCTGATTTCTCTCGGTTCAGATGGTTGAGAGGAAGGTCTCAAAATCGCGTTTTTATGGCTTTTGCAGATGCAGATCTTCGTCAAGACCCTCACCGGGAAGACCATCACCCTCGAGGTGGAGAGCTCCGACACCATCGACAACGTCAAGGCCAAGATCCAGGACAAGGAAGGGATCCCTCCGGACCAGCAGAGGCTGATCTTCGCCGGCAAGCAGCTCGAGGACGGCCGCACCCTCGCCGACTACAACATCCAGAAGGAGTCCACCCTCCACCTTGTGCTCAGGCTCAGGGGAGGCATGCAGATCTTCGTTAAGACCCTCACGGGCAAGACCATCACCCTCGAGGTGGAGAGCTCCGACACCATCGACAACGTCAAGGCCAAGATCCAGGACAAGGAAGGGATCCCTCCGGACCAGCAGAGGCTGATCTTCGCTGGCAAGCAGCTCGAGGACGGCCGTACCCTCGCCGACTACAACATCCAGAAGGAGTCCACCCTCCACCTTGTGCTCAGGCTCAGGGGAGGCATGCAGATCTTCGTCAAGACCCTCACCGGCAAAACCATCACCCTTGAGGTGGAGAGCTCCGACACCATCGACAACGTGAAGGCCAAGATCCAGGACAAGGAGGGGATCCCTCCCGACCAGCAGCGTCTGATCTTCGCTGGCAAGCAGCTCGAGGATGGCCGCACGCTCGCCGACTACAACATCCAGAAGGAGTCGACCCTTCACCTTGTCCTGCGTCTCCGTGGAGGTATGCAGATCTTTGTCAAGACCTTGACTGGCAAGACCATCACCCTCGAGGTGGAGAGCTCCGACACCATTGACAACGTCAAGGCCAAGATCCAGGATAAGGAGGGAATTCCCCCGGACCAGCAGAGGCTGATCTTCGCCGGAAAGCAGCTCGAGGACGGACGTACGCTCGCCGACTACAACATCCAGAAGGAGTCGACCCTCCACCTTGTCCTCCGTCTCCGTGGAGGCATGCAGATCTTCGTGAAGACCTTGACTGGCAAGACCATCACCCTCGAGGTGGAGAGCTCCGACACCATTGACAACGTCAAGGCCAAGATCCAGGACAAGGAGGGAATCCCCCCGGACCAGCAGAGGCTGATCTTCGCCGGAAAGCAGCTCGAGGACGGCCGCACCCTTGCCGACTACAACATACAGAAGGAGTCCACCCTCCACCTCGTGCTGAGGCTCAGGGGAGGCATGCAGATCTTTGTCAAGACCCTCACTGGCAAGACCATCACCCTGGAGGTCGAGAGCTCTGACACCATTGACAATGTCAAGGCCAAGATCCAGGACAAGGAAGGCATCCCCCCAGACCAGCAGAGGCTCATCTTCGCCGGCAAGCAGCTTGAGGACGGCCGTACCCTGGCGGATTACAACATCCAGAAGGAGTCGACCCTTCACCTCGTGCTCCGTCTCCGCGGTGGATTCTAAGTGGGTCGTGTCTCCCTGAAAGTTTGCGCCTTTATGAACCAAGATTATGAATGTCTTTGAAAGTTTGTGTGTCAAATCAGGGCCGATGGGTTCCTGATCGTCCTGATTAAAGTCCTAGTTTCAATCGAATAAATATTTATGCTATCGTAATTTGTGTGCCGTAATATCTGCATTGGCCTCTTCCTTGGATGCTTTTGAGTTTGGCATATTGAGAATGTTGAAGGCAAGTGTCTCTTTGTTCCCTCTGCTGTTGCAGCAACTTTTAGCCTTTCGCTGTAATTCTGAAGTGCACGGCTCTGTAGAGTCGTTTCCATCTAATCTGTTACCTTGCATGAAGAGATTCGGCTCATCTCTCCATAACCAATTGAAAGGCCTATGATCGGAACAGCAGGAACATGAGCATCATCCTTCCTTCTAGCTCAATTTGAAATTTGGCCGAGCACCTTTTCTTGGCAGAGGCGCGATAAAAGAGTGTTCAGCCTCGGGCCGAAGGAAAGGCTCGTATCCCAAAACAGAGTTCGAAATTTGGATGTGCTCGAAACATGATGAGCCTCGTTTCCCTTGATCTCGATCACGTGCTCTAAAGGCGGGTGATGACTTGATCCCCAACCTCTATTCAGAAATGCATCTACCTTTGTCCTCTTGAGGAGAACTTGAATCTAGCTAGGGGAAGAATTTTTTTTCTGGTTTTATGGAGGGTAGGGATGGACTAAGTCAAGGCAGGTGATCCATTTCCGTTTTTCTGAAGTCTTGGAGTCAAGACGAAAGGCAGAGGATCCAGGTCTGAAAGGTTGAGGGATAGGATGATGGACGATCATACAGGGAAAACGAGGCTCATTGAGCTATGTTTCAGGCACAATCAAAGAAGAAGAGATGGGTAATGCTGCTCTGCCACTTGAGGAGAAAGGTGGGAAATGTCAACCTTAGGAGGACTCTTTCCTCAAAACTGGGCTTCCAGGGTTCGCAAAGACCCTTCTCCAGCTTTTCACGTCGACAAAGAACCGGACAGCCTAGTAAACAAATAACCTTGTATCGACATCAATCATTCGTGGATGTCATCGTTGGTGGGGGAAGAGGGAACTAGTTTTGTAAGGGGTCGACATAGAACGTAAGTGAACCTACCTATTACACCATTGATGCTAAGAGCCGAGGCAAAGCCCTCCCCTGGGGATTTGGTGTAGTAAAACTTGAGTTAGGGAAAGAGAACAAGAACGATATTTACTACGGGCTAGCCCTCGCCTTTTCGTTCCGTCCCTAGGCATACAAATTCGGGTTGGCATGCCTTCCCTTTTTCGCTTGCCGGAGCTTCGCGAGGGTCGCCCCGATCCCCTAGTTTCGATGTTTGGAATGTGAGCCCTGAAGGCGCGCCATGCTAAAGACATGATCTCTCTCTCTCTTTGTTAACAGGATGGGAGATAAGGCTGAAGAAGAGCAATTCGTACTTCGTAGTTTTGAAGACTATTTGATGAGGCAATGTTAGAACTAGTTTTTGGGGAGGACAATCACGAAACCTTTTTTCTTTTGTACGTTAGACTTGTTTGTACATTAAGTCCAGGTGCGCGGAAACGGGGGTTTTTGTTTTTTGTTTTTTTTTTTTTGTAAAATAGTATAAAAGAATAAAAATTTACCAAAATAGGTGGAGAAAAAAAAATTACCATTTTAGGTGCCACTTGGTAGTCTGACTATCGAGTTGGCAATTTAGCGCCCACCTATTTTTTGAAACTTTTTATTGGCTGAGTGCCGAGCAAGCACATAGTTATTTTTTTTTTTAAAAATTATTGGCTTGCTCGGCACAGTGCCGAGCACACTTTTTTTTAAAATTTTTTTATTGTTTTCTTTTTAAATAATTTTTAATTTCTTTTTCTTGTTTTCTTTTAATCATTTTTTTATTATCCAATTTGTTCTCTAGAATGGACAAAATATTAATGAAATTCGTATATAATACCATGTTCGATATTAACGAACGAATGAACGATCGAGACCATGGAGCGAGCGAACGAGCGAATGAACGAATGAGCAAGCGAATGACCAATTGAGAGGAGTGAACGCTTGCTCGTTCTTTTGCTCACTCTGCGGGGTCGAGGCTCGTTCGCTCCGCAGCCTCATTCATTTGTTTGTTCGCTCGCTTACTCGCTTCGTGGGGTCGAGGCTCGCTCACTCCTCGGCCTCAATCGTTCGTTCGCTCGCTCGTTCATTCGTTTGTAAAGTTTGCTCGTTTGTTAATACCAAACATGGTATTATATACAAATTTCATTAATATTGTCCATTCCATAGAACAAATTGAATAATAAAAAAATGATTAAAATAAAACAAAAAAAGAAATTAAAAATGAAAGAAATAAAAAAAATTTAAAAAAAGTTGAGTGCTTGCTAGCCAATAAATTTTTTTTAAAAAATAGCTATGTGAGTGCCAAGCAAGCCAATAAAAAATTATTGACGCTTGTCAGTGTGACTGCCGAGCGGCACCTAAAGTGGTAATATTTTTTTCTTCACCTATTTTGATAAATTTTCATTTTTTTATCCTATTTTTGGAAAAAAAAAAAGCCCCGAAAATGGGCATTTTAAGGATTTCACCGCTAGACCCCCAAATGAAAATGTCTCTTTCAAAGGAGATTATTTATGTAAATAGATAAGCAATTTTTTTTCCATTTGTACTATTAGCGGTGTTAATAATTAACTGGTTCCTAATTTCATGGGCACTGTGTGCAAATGGTAGAAAGTAGAGGAGATGAAAGCGTGCGTGTATTATGTTTATTACCACATTGACTGATTTATTTACTGTGTGTTATTTTGAGATCTCTTATTTGAGAATCTTCCTCTTCAATGGTGTTACTTTTGAATGCCCATACAATGATTTTTACTCCACCTGACCATGGATAAATGATAATTGGGAAAATTGTCAAAAAAATATAAAACCTATTGCACTTTTGCCAATTTAGTCCTAAATCTTTTATATTTGTGCTAATTCAGTCCTAAGCTTTTTTTATTTGTGGCAATTCAGTCCATTGATCCGATCAATCTTGGTTGGCCAACGCTGATGTGGATTCGATCGGTGCTGACGGGCAATTTTTTTTTAATATTTTAATATGTTTTAATTTTTCTAATATTTTTATTTCTTTAATTTTTTTCATTTTATATCTTTAATTTTGTTTGTTCATCTTCTTCCTCATGAACAGTGAAGATGAAGCCGAGAAAAAAAAAAACCAGAGAGAACTGCATTGGCTACTGCCTCTAAACGATTGAAGGCCCGCGAGGAGGTTGGTCAGCGTGATGGCTCAATCGAGCCTAGGGACAACGATGGAGTTCTGGGTTGAACTTGCGAGGCTGCTCGAGAGGGAACCGAGGGAGTTAGAGATTGGAGAGTGGTCGTGGGGCCAGACCTCACTGTCGCGACCCTCTTGAGATTGTCGGGCTCTCGAGGGCTAATGGGCCGTCCTGTCTGGTCGGACGCAAGCCTCTCCCAAGGCCCATTACCCAAATCGCAACGGAGGTATGCGTGATCGACTTTCAGTGTGGTCTAGTGACATGTGCTAAGTATGCATGCCATGGAGTCGCCACCAATCATTTTTTTAGGGTATGATTGGACAACCCAATTGAATAGTTGGGAGTTTCTATTCAATTCTGCGAGAACCAGAGAAATGGTTTCGGGGACTTAGTTACACCAACTGTTAGAGTTGACGCCCTTTCGGTACCTAAGTTGACTGAATTTTCTAGCCTGAGATTCATGCGGATGAGTAAGGTATGAACCCTAAATCTAGAAATTCATGCAGATAGGAGTGATTATCCTAGCAATTACAATCAGTAATAAAATGCCCAACTCAAGGAATCTAGATATGCAAATAAATCACATGGCATTCCTAGTAAGGCCATATTTATCAATCACAGCTCAAGAATGATTTAGCTGTCCTAGCCATTCTACACACGATCTAACCTAAGAAAAGCATTAGGAAGCATCGAAGGAGTTCGAGAGTACTCACATGGGGTTCGTCGTGCCCTGGTTTGGTCTTGGACGAGCTATCGAGCTCATGCCGACCCGATTATATTTGGGGATCCACTCGGCGTTTTACACCATAAAATCATGTGAAACAAAAACGAAAATATTCAGCAAGGGGAATTTATTGTAGATGGTGGTCGATCTAATTGGACGTCAAGACTAAAAAATATGTAGAAATTTACAAATTAAAATACTCGAATGACATTTTTTTGCCAAATTCAATTCTATGCGTCGTGAAGAAACACATGCAATTGAAGTTGAATTTTGACTATTTATGAGTTCAAAATGAAAAGGAAATTAAAATAAAAATATTGACTATTTTCTATATTTTTACGACATCGAACGCTATTTTTCTTCATTTTTCATGTATTTTTCTATTTTTGGAAAATATTAAAAAATATGACAAATTATTTTTTTTTTTATCAAAAATGGTTCATTTAGCTTGGTCAAGGCTACCAAAGATGATTTTTTAATTTTTTTAACTTTTTATAGATTTTTTTATGAATTTTTAAAAAATAAACTATGAAAGACTGATCAAAAATCAGGTGTCAACAGCTGCCCCTCTTTGAGAGGAATTTCGTCAGAGGTTTCTCTCAAAGACAAGGTGACACCTGTGTTCCGATCGACTCGACTGGGAAAAGAAAAGAAATCATGACATCCAATTTTCATGCCCATCAATGTGTGCTTTTCCTTAAAAAGAGATGTGCTCATTCAATTCCCTGATATGATGTAAGAAAGTTAAGGAGTAGATAGACTTCCCTGCCCCTTACCTGTCGAATGCTTGCGGCATTTGCTGTGTCTGATGGGTTCAAGTAGATTCCTAAGGACTTGTCATCGGAGTGTCCTGGGGATGTTAAGCTCTGACCTGTATGGTAGGTCAAACCATAATGGGATTCCTAACTGATAGGAACCTAAGGAAGACGCTTCCCACATTTGGGAATTTGCCAAGGGTTTTGATCCGTGTGGTGGACTAAACTAGAAATGGCTTGCCTAATGTAAGGCTTATTAGGGAAAACGAATCCTCCCGCGTTCGGGATTCATCAAGGTTTTGATCCGTATGGTGGATCGGACCATTGGGTTGATCCTTCAGGCGGTCTCTACCAGTCCTTTGACCCTTCAGGCGGTTTCTACCATTCATTGACCCTTCATGCGGTTTCTACCATTGGTTGACCCTTCAGGCGGTTTCTACCATACATTGACCCTTCAGGCGGTTTCTACCATTGTTTTGTCCCTTCAGGCGGTTTCTACCATTGGTTGACCCTTCAGGCGGTTTCTACCATACATTGACCCTTCAGGCGGTTTCTACCATTGTGTTGACCCTTCAGGCGGTTTCTACCATTGAGTTGACCCTTCAGGCGGTTTCTACCATTTATGAGATTCCAAATTGATATGAATCAAAGGATGACGTACCCGCTCTTCGGGGCTAGTCGGAGACTCGATCATTCTGTGGATCGGTCTTAGAAAAGATTTGCCTACTAAAAGGCTTCACCTAAGGATGACGCACCCAGTCTTTGGGGCGGCCAAAAGTCCTGCAGAAAGCTTCGACCTGAAAAAATTTTCCTCGCCAAGAAGATATTAGTAATCTTTGGGAAGACAATAATTGTCTAACTGACAAAATTCTACGACTTAAGTTTTAGTCATGAAATGTGCATTTTGATTGCTGGAGGTTATCCAAAACATTCCTACCATATACAGATGTGATCATAAATTCCTTGCACGGAAACTCTAGATCAAACAATTTGAAAATTTCAAAAAGAGTTTGCTCAAAACATCCATTGGAGTATTTCTCATCCAAGAAGGCTCCTCACTGCTCTGTGATAATGATCTTTAATAGGGAAAGTGCTCAATTTCCTACCGACCTGTGCCTGGGTTTCAGGATCATTCGCAACGCATACATTTCGACCGATCAGGAGGTCTTTCACGGGACCGTAGTGTTAGGCTTGGATATCGGTTTCCAAGGGGGACTCACTTTTGAGTCAAGGCCGTTGAACGAAATTTTTCACTATCTGCTCCGGGTTTACAAGTCAAGAACCCTGTAAAATGAGAAAGAAATAGTCTTGCTCGTACTTCTTTGAGCTAAGTTATACATTAACCCAAGTGTCTTAGTCAGATAAGACTGCTTCAGGGTTGTAACATTGGAAGGATTGGGGACCGAAAAAGGCTTATTTTTTGCCCAGAAATTGTGAAGGGTTTGACATTGGTGATCATTGCAAATTTGCCACATGTCCTTCGAAGAACATCTCCATTTCTTGAAGTGTACACTCCTCTTTTAGAGCGCACAAGGATGTTTAAAAGCGTCTCTTGTTACATTAAGAGACCGTCTGTTTGTGTGTTTGCAATTTGAGCACGACATCATTTGGAGAGTAGTCATCTTGATCTGACTCCTTTGCAGGGTCTTTTCATCGTATATCTAGACTTTACTGGGGATATTTTGAATAGACATCAGCCTTGCTTTTTACCATGCACTTTGCTTTTTCTTGATGTCTAGGGATTTTTCTTTTCCCCCTTTTTTTAATCCCGTGTTTTTCTTTTCTTTTGGAGCTAGGATTTTCGGCAATCATGCTAGATATGCAACTTAAACTTTGGCACGCTTCCATTCCTAGAGTGATGTTGCCTTTGCTTTGGAATATGCAAAGATCACCAATAGGTTGATGAAATGAATTTGCTGGCTCAACTTGGTCGTGCAAAGGATAACAGTGTGTAGGATAGAGAAATGAATTATTCTCGTCATCCTATGACACTTGGATTATCATATAAACAACACACAAAGATTTATGTTAGTCCGAGCAAGAAAATTTCAAACCGTTTACTTTCTGATACTGTTGGACTAACCTTCATTTGCCCCAATGTGGGGTGGTTCTTGACAGGGTTGAGAATGAAAATCGCCGTTCAATGGGGTTCTCAATGGGCATCTGTAGTGTTTGGAATGAAGAAATAAATGCCTCTGTCATCTCGATCCATGTAATCGTTGCGAATGACCCTTATATCCATAGGTTAAGGTTTCGCTATCATTTCCAATCTCCTCATCTCTCAAGTGTGTATGGGACGTGTTTGGATTAGGCTCGCTTCTCTTATGAGAAAATACCCTTTTGAACAGTTCAAACGACTCTTGTTGGAAAAATTCATTTCATTTCATCAAGATTTATCCTTCAAAGGGATTTTGTGATGCACCATACATGTGTAATTCATGTTCAGACAATCTCATGTTTTAAAACATGAATGTCAATGAAGTAAGAATTCTATGTCTTTTTAGATGTG
Organism: Rhodomyrtus psidioides; assembly: GCA_021437785.1. Classification (NCBI taxonomy): domain Eukaryota; kingdom Viridiplantae; phylum Streptophyta; class Magnoliopsida; order Myrtales; family Myrtaceae; genus Rhodomyrtus; species Rhodomyrtus psidioides. The sequence goes on from JAILYB010000034.1 coordinate 4,063,842, forward strand.
AGAATCGAATTAATTCTGAAAGTTTTTAATCTCCAATGAATTGGGAAAAGGGATACTTACCTGCCCATCGAGGCTGGAGATCCTGGAGATATAAAAGGGATATGTCATCGTATATTCTAAAACTTTACAAAAATTGGAACGATACATCTTACCCTTGGTCATATGCTCCAACGAGTGTACAAGAGTTGTGAAAATCTGCACTTCACATAGTAACACAAGATTGTTAGGTGTTCTAAAGTTCTTTCGACTTCTTGGTTTTTGGAGAAAAATGAAACTTACATGTCTGCCCTGATGGCGAGCTCCTGCCAAGGATAAATATTAAGCATTATTTTGGGTTTCCAAATTCAAAACAAATTGGGACGATACTACTTTACTCTTGATTTGAATTTCATTCTGCATGCCAATGTGCAGATTGTAGAAGCCGGCCCTCAAGCTTGTGGCCATGATTTCTTCGTCTGGTTGGGCAACGAATCCACCTCGAGGATTTACGTCGGAGGAGATTCATTCATCTTTTTGGGCGTGTTTCATGCACTGTTATGTTATTTGAATGCATGGCTTCTTGGGTGCCTCGTCTCTGTTCATCACCTGAGAGGAAAATGAGAGAACATTATCCCCGCATCTGATTGAAAATCATTCAGGAACGATACGTTCTTTTTACCAAATGGGTGGCTCCGCGGCCAAATGCTTTTTACATTGAAAGGATGGATTCCATTACGCTCTGCAGATGATAACTATCGCTTCAGGGACTTGCCCCACGGATTAAACGATGAATTTGATGTCTTTGGCTTCGACATGCTTTCCGGATGTAGGAATGGTTTGCCCCCATTTTCAGTGGAGATGGGTTTTGTCGAGTGGGCAAGATCAAAAACTCATCCTAGATTTGGCTTTAGTCGAAGGTTGAAATCCCGACCTTGGATAAGCGAATCATGATTCATCTCCTTATGCTTCGGATTTGTCATTTGCATGCTTCACATTTTATAATACCAACTTCGCCGCTTGATGAAAATGAATCGATGATTTTCGAATTGCCCCAAGTTCTATAGTCATCTGCGTCGAATCTCTTTGAACTTCATCGGGTGATAGACCAACTGATAAAATGATTTTTCAATCCCGAGATCGAACTCCTGACGTTTCGTACCACTTCCATTTCACTGACTACCAGGACACAGCACTATTGGCGTCCCTAACTGGTTCGTTTTTTGTTATAAAATTCTTGAAGCAGTTAGCGACCCCCATCGAGAATGAAACAAGCTCAATTTAGAGTTCATAACTACTAAAGGTCCCTTAGAACGATACAGAACTAACCGTCTTTGAGCTCGCTCGGGCTTTTGCTCGCATTTTCCTATGTGAAGCCTTTAAATGTTTTTCTTCGTGGCGTTCAATTGATTCGCCTCGACTCTAATCTAACAAGGGATTGTCGCACTCAAGCATGATGATGCTCGCAGGTAGTACTGATTGCTGCCCCAGATTAACTCTAGGCATTAAGGAAGATTATCTTGCATGGAAGACTTTATGACAGAAAGATTAATGATACATCCAGTCACATGTGCCTAGTTCCCTTGAGGATTCTCGGTGATCAGCCAGTTACACCATGAATCAGACATATAATCGTCATTTTGGATCATAACTTCATAAGTCCATCAGTTTTAAACTGATCGATCCAGATATGGAGCTCCTCATCAAGGAAATCTTTTGATTCTTCGAGCAACTGATATTCGGGTTGACCATCATCGCTTGGCGTTGAAGGATTCCTGTTTCTATTGTGAGCGATCTGATTCTTCGAGCTAGAACCTTCGTCGTTGCTTGAGATTATAAGAGGATGATTGATCGGTTCACTATCAAAAGCACCTTCCATTTGGGAATGGAAGAAACAAAAATCCTCAGAGCATCCGCCCGCTTGATCTTCCGAAATCATATGCCCAAGCCGGGCAGATCTTTGAACACTAGGCGCAATATGTTGATCGGGGATAGGAAGAGCACTAGCGAAAAGTTGCTGCTCAAACCAAGGAGTTCGTACCTGCTGCACTTGTGGCATATACTCTTGAGGGGTGCTGAGATGATTCGGGGGAATATTCTGATTAGCGCCCAAGTAGTCGATGGTGCTGCTACCAGCTTGGTCGGTGCCTAGATTCGGCAGGGTATTTCTTACTTCAGGGGCATTGTAGTTATAGCCATGCCTAGTGTTTAGGTACAAGTTGAGTTCTTTCAGGTTCAGTGCTGTGTGGCGCTGTCTTAGCGCCCTTCTGTAGCTCTTGAGGTGACTCGCGATTCCATTTTTAGTGAGTCCTGGTATGTTCATGATCTCAAGTATGCGCGTTGGATATGCTGAGTTGATCCCTAGTTGCTGAACCGCACTAAGGAACTTGAGATGAAGCTCGGGGGACCAATTGACCCTCGTCTTCTTGCGACCCGGAACAGTGTTGACAACTTGGCTATTGCTCTCTGGCCTATTTCCAGTAGGATTTGATCGAGCCGAAAATTGTTGTGGAGGGAATTCATCAGCTTTGGATTGGTCGGTCGTGATAGTAAGCTCATCGTTAAGGAAACTCCAATCATGGTGACGCATATCACACCCTTTAGAAGGCATCGGTATTGACTTCGTAGAATTGATTTGTTCATGCATATCTCCAACAAAATCCGATTGTATCGAAGATGGTTCGAGGGAGTGGGGTGGTGAATGAGCATTTTCAATCCTCATATAAGGCTTATCAAGGAACATTTCGCCGAGAGTGATAGGGCCACCGCAATTAAGGCAAGCGATAGTGCTGGGAGCTTTCTTATACCTCATGTTCTCCGCTCGAAGCTTTTCGTTTTCCTCCTTTAGAATCGCAAGTTCTTGACGTCTGTGTTGAGCCCTCAATTTGGCTCGCTTATTTTGAAACCAAAACTTGACCCTCAAAGGTTTCATCCCTAGCTTCTGGCCCAATTCATTTCTTTGTTTCATGTTCGGGAGAGGGCATTCACTAAAGAAAGCTTCAAGCTCTTGGATTTCATTCTGAGTGTGGCACTGGCGACGTTTCCTTTTCCGGGATTGACCATCGCTGCTGCTGTTGTCGTCGCTGCTGAGATCCTGAACTTCGTTGCCGAAAGGGTTGGGTTCTGTGGTTCTGGTACCAGACGCCATCCTGGAATCTTCGAGATCTCTCAGTAGTTCATTTTCTGAGATTTTTGGATCAGTCCCCTCTAGCAACTGATGGTAACCCTCAAACATGTTGGATCGAAAAATGTTCGATCAATTTTTGCTCACTCAGGGTTCTCTACTCTCTCATGTATGCTCACACTCTCTAAATTTTCTTTTGAGTGGTTCTGTATGCCCATGAAACGTTCTTTAAACATGGATGAAGATCATCAGGCAAGCGTTGCTCCCAAGATTTCGTATTTCCCGCTTTGTCGTCTTCTTTCTTCTTTTCAACGTGGAGGGACACCAAATCGATTTCCTTTTCTCGATATCCATGTCTGTCTCCCACTTATTTTCAAAAAGGTGGAACTACGCTCGCCTCCCTTTCAGTTTTTTTTATGATGGGACCGCCAAATCCTTTCGCAACTTTTTTCGATAGTTGCGCTTAACTCCCGCTCAATTTTAATATGGTGACACCGACATATCTTTTTACAACTTTTTTAGGTTTATCAAGCCTGAAATCGCGGACTGAGACAGATCTGATGGTTCACCGAAAGAGCCACCACTGCTTTACCCAATTAACTTGGCTCCACGAGCATTATTGCTGTTCCTTTCTTCATTCTCGAGTTGCTATAAAAAGAGGAGTTAATGCAGAGAAGATTAACACTCTTACATAATTGCCTTTTCGTATTTTAATCACTCTACCACACTCATCTTCTTCTCCCTCACTCCAACGAAAATGACCTCCTCTCCTATTCGTGCTTTCTCGGCCGAAATTTTGGCCCAGTGGGAAAAACTCTATAACCTCCTCGGTCGAGGCTATGCTCATATAGCCGATCACCCAGAAACTGAAGATGAAATCCGCATTTTGCTCGTGGAAATAGACACCACCTCCATCGAGGGCACTAATTTAGAGAGGGAATATAGAATCTTCCCAACCCTCTTTATAAACTTTTTAGAGACTTACCGTGTCGCTCATCGAAAAGCTACCGTGGCTCACGTTTTGCGAGCTCGCTATGAGGATCGGTCCAACTGCTTGGTGTTGGCCAACCTTGTGGCCGATAGTCACAGAAAGGCTGTTGAGTTCGCCAACAAGCGAGTCTCGATGTTGCTTCGCGAGAGGGGAAATTTGGTGGAGCGCTTGGCCTTATCCCTGACCACCTATGAGCACGACCGTCGTAATGTCGTGTTGAAGTTTCAATGTGAGTGGCAGGAAGAAAGGCTTGACAGCATTACCGCGGATATAGCCCATGGGAGAGGACTAGTTCGGGACCTGGAAATAGCCGCCGAAGATCACGGGACCAAGGTTGACGATCTTAAAGGGGAATGTAAACGCCTTCTTCTTAAGCTTGCAGATCTCGAGTCTCGAGGTGGTGAGTATAAGCAAAGCATCAATAATATGGAGGGCCAACTAGGTTCCTTTGTGATGCTAATTAGGGCTCATTGCGGTTTTATGTTTCCACCCCGATGATTTGTATGATCTGCTTTTAAGGTCCCTCGATTGAGCGAAATGAATGAAAGCTCTAATGTGTGTGTCTCAACTTCTGTATGGCTGACTTTCTCGAACACCTGACCACTCTCAACCTAGGCAAGCTGCGCTTTGACATTGATGATTCGAGCGTGTACATCTTGATTTTTTAATCTTGCTTATGATCGGATAAAGGAACCTCCCACCGCGATTATCCACAAAAAGACTTCTCTTCTCTACTTGTTTTTAACCTGTTTCAAATGAAAAGGTAGAATCAGAAGAAAGAATTTGAAAAATAAAGCATAAATCCTTTCAATTTTATGCTTACTTGTGATTAATAGGGATAAGAGCTTTTACAAGGGTTTTGGCCTTGTGCAAAAGCTTTTATCAATATTCCTCAAAGGAAAGCATATCATTGAAAGGAATGTAATTCACGATAATCGCCTTTGATCAATTCCAAGAAAATCAATGGAATGTTCAAAAGTACACAATTACGATGTGTTTTAAATTCAATTGAAGATACGGTAGCCAAATTAAATCCGTTTGCTAAAAACGAGAGTAATTTGGATATCTATCTTTTTATTAAATTTGAAAAACACGAATACTCTTGATCAATTATTGTGGATTACCAATGATGCAAAACATGCATGAACCAATTCAAGTTTGTAGTTCCTTCTGGCGAAATTGGGATTGTATTGCCCTATACGGCCAAAAGGTTGTATAAGACTTCCAATTTCAATTTCATCCAAAGGAATTATAAAATTGATTTTGGAGTATTCGAGTGATTAGAAGAAATGCCACTATCACATTCCAATGACAAGTCAATAGAAATACAACAAATTTCAATCTGAATGTATATAAACACAAATAGATCCCTAATACAATCAATCTAAGGGATCAGAAAGAGAGGATCTCAGCAAAATAAATCCTATACAAGAAGGCTAGAAATGAAAAATAAAACAAAGGAATGTGATCTTAATACTTAGAGATGCCCCAGTTTCGATCTTTGAGACGTGACTTCAGGATCACATATTCCAAATCGTCATCTTCATTAGATGATACCTCAATGATGTCCATAGCAGGCTCTTCTTGTCCATTTGGCGCTCGTAATGGGATGACACCATCTTCATCTTCCATCAAGAACATTGGGAGGAAAACACACATATCTATCCTCAAAATGGCATTTAATCCAATCACTGGAATTATGCAATGAATATAATGATTAAGAGCTGTAACAAGTTCGAGGGATAGAAAAGTCTTACCAACCAAACTTAAGAGAAAATCAAGCTTCTCTGTATTTTTTGCAGTGTTAGGTATACTAACCTTCCATAAACAAACGCATGAGACAAGTGAGGGAAAACTCCTAAAAATCAAAAGATAGGGCTTGGTACCTAAAGCCAAGGTTCTCACCTCGAATTCTGGGAAGAGCCGATTCCATTGCACAACTATCGTTGCATTGGGACTCAATCCATAGTTCGAAGTGAGCGGAATTGAAAAGTGGATTACCCCATGTTTTTCCTCACGGAGATTCCATTTTCAATTTCTTCTATTGTGTTCCTAAAGAGGGCGCCTGGGGTTTTAGGCGCAATTGTGTGTATTCATTGTGTCATGCTAAAGCAATAGACATGCATTTTATTTAACAATCACCGCTTCAATATAAACATCCACACAATCATACATCCAAAACTCCTGCCTGCATAAAACAAAGTTAACAAGCACTTCACCCCTTATTTCTCCCGTCTACAAAAACATCTAACACATTCGTTAGCATATACACCTCACTTTCGAGAGCATCTGCATAAAATTAGGTTAGAAGAATCAATCAACTTTTTAATCGGCTCAAGTCCACTAAATGGTTAAGAACCAGTCCCCAGCGGAGTCGCCAGTCTGTCGCGACCCTCTTGAGATTGTCGGGCTCTCGAGGGCTAATGGGCCGTCCTGTCTGGTCGGACGCAAGCCTCTCCCAAGGCCCATTACCCAAATCGCAACGGAGGTATGCGTGATCGACTTTCAGTGTGGTCTAGTGACATGTGCTAAGTATGCATGCCATGGAGTCGCCACCAATCATTTTTTTAGGGTATGATTGGACAACCCAATTGAATAGTTGGGAGTTTCTATTCAATTCTGCGAGAACCAGAGAAATGGTTTCGGGGACTTAGTTACACCAACTGTTAGAGTTGACGCCCTTTCGGTACCTAAGTTGACTGAATTTTCTAGCCTGAGATTCATGCGGATGAGTAAGGTATGAACCCTAAATCTAGAAATTCATGCAGATAGGAGTGATTATCCTAGCAATTACAATCAGTAATAAAATGCCCAACTCAAGGAATCTAGATATGCAAATAAATCACATGGCATTCCTAGTAAGGCCATATTTATCAATCACAGCTCAAGAATGATTTAGCTGTCCTAGCCATTCTACACACGATCTAACCTAAGAAAAGCATTAGGAAGCATCGAAGGAGTTCGAGAGTACTCACATGGGGTTCGTCGTGCCCTGGTTTGGTCTTGGACGAGCTATCGAGCTCATGCCGACCCGATTATATTTGGGGATCCACTCGGCGTTTTACACCATAAAATCATGTGAAACAAAAACGAAAATATTCAGCAAGGGGAATTTATTGTAGATGGTGGTCGATCTAATTGGACGTCAAGACTAAAAAATATGTAGAAATTTACAAATTAAAATACTCGAATGACATTTTTTTGCCAAATTCAATTCTATGCGTCGTGAAGAAACACATGCAATTGAAGTTGAATTTTGACTATTTATGAGTTCAAAATGAAAAGGAAATTAAAATAAAAATATTGACTATTTTCTATATTTTTACGACATCGAACGCTATTTTTCTTCATTTTTCATGTATTTTTCTATTTTTGGAAAATATTAAAAAATATGACAAATTATTTTTTTTTATCAAAAATGGTTCATTTAGCTTGGTCAAGGCTACCAAAGATGATTTTTTTAATTTTTTTTAACTTTTTATAGATTTGTTTATGAATTTTTAAAAAATAAACTATGAAAGACTGATCAAAAATCAGGTGTCAACACTCACCGACGCAGATTTGGGCTTTGCCGGTCTCGCCCAGCGGCGATGCTAGTGACCCGCGAGGTTCGATCTCGCTGTGGTCCCTTAATCGGCTGGAGGTAGTGGCTGACGCCATGATTATTCATATTTTTTTTTTCCATTTCTCTATTCATTAGGAAGAAAATAATTAAAAAATTATTTTTTTTAAAAATATTAAAATATTATTAAAAATTGTCTCGTCAGCATCGGTCGGATCCACAGTAGCATCGATAGGTCAAAATTAATAGTAAGGACTGAATTGGTACAAACAAAAATGTATAAATTGAATCGGCACAAAAAAGGTTTAGGATTGAATTGGCAAAATTAAAAGATTTATGATTTAATTGGCAAAATTGCATTAAGTTTTGGATTTTTTTGACAATTTTTTCAATGATAATATCCTCATTCTAAATGGGAAGAAGATCGTGTTTCTGCATTAATAAATTCGAAAAAAAATACTGAAAACCTTAAACTATGCCCAATGTGACACAAATTATTATTTTTTTTTGTAACATAAAAAATCTCAAATTCGTACCTATGTAACACATTTACCCAAAAATTTGTTGTGACACTAAAAATCTCAAACTTAATTTTGACATATTTACCTCAATTTTTTTGTGACATAAAAAATTAAAACTTGTAGGCATATGATACATTTACCCTAAATTTTGAGGTAAATCCGTCACACAGATATAAGTTTAAGGTTTTTCATGTAAGAAAAAATTGGGATAAATGTCACATATGTACAAGTTTGGGGATTTTTGTGTTTTAGAAAAAAAAAATTAGAGTAATGTGTCGCAGTGAGCATATTTTAGGTCCAATATCCAAAAAAAACTCCAACTTTAGCATTTGAGACAATTATATCCAATTTTTTTTTGTCTCATAAAAAACCTCAACTTTTATTACTTTTATTTTTGTCCCAATTCTATCCAAATTTTTTACTTTTGTCCTAATTTTACCAGCCTAGTACCAAAAAGAACCCTCAATTTTTACTTTTATCTCAATTCTACCACTGTCAGCCTTTTGTTCATAATTACCGTTAGTTAATCCTACGTGACTCGAATTTTCTTGCCGAATTTACCAATGAATTTTCGAAATTTAGAAACAGTAGGTTTCAGAGACGACGAGATTTTAAAAAATTCGTTAGAATATTTCCATGTCTAGCCGTTCTTTGAGCTATTAAGTGTCGAAAAGAATACGAAATGCACCGTCTTTAGTGACTATATATCTCTCAGCAATATATATGGGTAGCAAAAAATAGAAGAGAATTTCAAAATTTTTCATGTCAGCTTTGCCAATGTGTAGTTCATTAATGACGTGACAATGTCACGTAAGATTAACTAACGATGGTTATAGATGGAAGGCTAATGGTGGTAAAATTGAGACAAAGTTAAAAGTTGAGGTTTCTTTTGTACTAAGCCCATAAAATTGGACAAAAGTAAAAGTTTTGGGTAGAATTGAGACAAAATTAAACGTTGAGGGTTGGTAAAATTGAGACAAAAATAAAAGATGAGGTTTTTTTGGAGTTAGGCCGACAAAATTGAGACAAAAGTAAAAGTTTTGGGTAGAATGAGATAAAATTAAAAGTTGATGATTTTTTTTTGTACTAGGCAGGTAAAATTAGGACAAAATTTAAAGTTATGGGTAGAATTGGGATAAAAGTAAAAGTTGAGGGGTTTTTTATGAGACAAAAAATGTTTTGGATATAATTGACACAAATGCTAAAATTGGAGGTTTTTTTTGGGTATTAGGCCGCATATTTTAGGATTTCTGGTGGCTTTTTCCCTAATAAATTTAGCACCTAGCAAGTGACAAAAAAAGAAAGAAAGAAAGAAAGAAAAAAACTACCACTTAGCAAAAACATTTCAGATTTATCTCGGCAACAATTATATTTGATTATCATGAAATCCCTTTTTCCATTTTTTTTCCTCGTTCATGCGTACTTAGTATGTATTACTCATTTTTTGCAATTTTATTGTTATGAAATCCCTATGGCCAAATTCGCGAATGGCCGTTGCGATCTCGCTTAATTACAACGAAATAAAGAACAATGATTATATTTACATCATTATAATCTATTTAATTTAGGAGTTATTTTATATCTTGAAGCTATCTTGTTTGAAAAAATGTCACGCCATCTCCCTTTCAACTCCCCAACGATTGAAGACTGGTTTGGCCGGTTTGTTAGTTGTAGTTTTCGGCTGCTGTTTGGCCTCTTTCTTATTTTTCTCTCCGTTGGCTGCTTGTTTAGCCCTTCTTTACCTTTTTTTCTAGCTAGTCTTGGCCATTCTTGGGCTCGCTTATACGCACGCTTGCATCTTACAACCGGTTCACCGTTGAACCCCCTTTAGGCACTTAAGGTGTCATTGTGGGTCCATGGCTTTTGTGTCCGGTTCACTCTTGTATCTAGCGATTTGAAAAGTTTCAATACATACTTACCTTAGCAAAAAAAAATGTCACACCATCGTACATTAAATAAAACTTATTAGAATATTCTCTCTCCTCCTCGTTTAGCATGTGCGGAAAGAGAGCTTGAGGGTCGATGACGAGGTGATGTTGCCGTCGGACGGGAACGGGAAGTTCGCAAGAAAGATCCGGTCCGACCTCAACTTGAGCGACAAGCTTGTGGGGCTCGAGAAGCGGTATCCAATGAAGAGAAGGCGTCCAAGACGGAGAAATAAAAAAGAGTCGGTACAATCTCAATCACAAATCCACACGCTATTACTACATATTTTATATAAAACACTTATTGATTGAGAGATCATATAATAAAAAATGAAAGTATTGTTAGACTGCCAAGCTTTCAATAAAAAATAATTCGGCTAGTCAAGTTTTCCTAATTTCAATATATTTCATAATTTGAGTTATCCCTAGATGTGTAGGTAAAAAAATTAAACTGCTAAATTCATAGGTAGAAAATCCCTTTGAGTACAATTTTTCCAAAAAAGATTGGAAGATCAATAGAATAGGAGTAAAAAAGAAAGGGCAAACGAGAATGGTGCTATGATCCGCCCGTAACGCTTCCGTTGAATATCTCAATGGTGTCGCCTTGCGCAACATGGTGCCACCTAAACGACCTATCTTCATCCATCACATTCTGCTTGTATATGAAGAAATAGCCTTCTTGCGGCAGCTGCAACTGGTCCGACTTCTGCAGCTTCTGGAGCTCCTTCCTCAGCTCCCCGACGTTGTCCGACGCGCTCACCTCGACCGCGATCCTCTTCGTCCCGCACTTCGGCAGCACCAACACCCTCAGCTTCTTGGAGGACATGGGCGCCGCTGAGGTGCTCGGGGAGCATTGCTTCACGGAGACCTCGACCTCGGAATTGTCCGAGAGCTCGCACTCCCCGACCGACTGCTGGTCCTGCAACTCCGTGCCGTTCACCTGGAGCGCCAGGTGGCCCGCGGGCACGCCCTCGATCTCCTGGATCTTGTCCTTCAATTGCGCTACCGTGTCGCTTGCGTCGACCTCGACCGGGACGTGCGCTTTCAAGGAAGCGCTCTTCACGTTGAGCTGGAGTTTCGTGCTCAGAGATGGTGAGGGTTCTTCTGCCTTTCTAGGGTTTTGGGGTGAGGCGGCGTCAACCACGACGAGCTGGACGTGGGAGTTCTGCAGGATCTCGCAGTGCTCGACGTCGTGCTCGTCCGGAAGGACTTGGCCATTGAAGATTAGGGTTTGTGTGGTCATGGGGATCCCTTGGTATTTCTGGATCTTCTCTTTGATATCTTGAATTGTGTCAAAGAACCCCACTTCAATGGAGAACGGTCTTCCTCTTTGAGGCTCGAAGATCACATCCATGGCGGAAAAAAAAAGAGACAGGAGTCTGAGATTTGGATAAGCTTTTACCTTAGTGATTATCGACACTGCCCAAGGCATTAGGGTTTCCAATTAAGTGAAGAAGAGCTACAAATTAGTTCTGAAGGTAACAGCCTGCGTGATTTTCTAACTGACAAACAAAATGCAATCCGGGTCATTTAAATCCTTCGATTCGAAACTTAAATTATGACAACCTGCCATTTTAGATAGTTTAAAACCTAAATTTACCATTTCGAAATTGTTTCGGATTAAATTCATAACTTTTACCATTAAGCCCCGGATTTTGCCCTAAGGCCATTTTGAGTATGCAATCCATATAAAAAAGTCATTAACTTTATTGCACGTATTACAATAGTTATGGGAAAGATCTTTTTTTTTTTTTTACAAGTGAAATGGTTAACAATCGATACCATTCTACAATCAAATTTGTAGAATAAAAAATCAGTATCAAGTAATAAAAACATACCAAAGGTAATCGAGACAAAGATGTAACGAGGATTTCATATATAGCTAAGATAAAAATATAATGGGTTAATACCACAAAAAAAAATCTAAACTGGTACACCTGTGATAAATTTACCATAAATTATTTTTTTGACCATAAAAAATCCCAAGCTGGCACACTTATGACAAATTTACTCTAAATTGATACACCTGTGACAAATTTATCATCCGTTAGTTTTCGTTAAATTTAACGGTCAAATTTCTAAATTTGTGAAACGTGGCAGTTAATGGGTATACCGGTTTGAGGTTTTTACTCTCTCTTTGTCACAGGTTTATTTTTTCGTGATATTAACTCAATTTAATAGAGGGTAAATTTGCCACAAGTATACCAGTTTGGGGTATTTTGTGGTCAAAAGAATTAGTTTAGAGTAAATTTGTCACATATATACAAGTTTAGGATTTTTGGTAGTAAAAAAAAATAGTTTAGGGTAAATTTATCACAGATGTACCGATTTGAGTTTTTCACAGTCAAAAAATAGTTTGGGGTAAATTTGTCACTAGTGTACTAATTTAGGATTTTTTTTATGGTATTAACTCTTGATGGAATTTTCAAAGGGTTCCAGTCACATACACAATTGTAATTAAATCTTATCCATTATTTTTGCTAAAACCCACCATAATTGGTTGGATTTTGGCACAGATGAAACATTTTTCACTTTTCTGTTGCGTGTGATTCCATTTTTGCAACACGTGACTAAAAAAGATTATGATTTTGTGTGCAAAATATCTCATAAATTGAAAAGATCGGAACAGCCTACCTATATTGAAGCTCTATTTTGACTACTCGCAACATTAGGAATTTCATAGTCCAAGATTATCCATCTATCGAGCAAATATTAGAACGTTGGTAATTAACTTAGATAAGAGTTGATAACCCGAAAGTCATTGATAATTTGACCTGAGAAAATCTGATAGATATTCTAATTGAGATCTATAATTTCTAAAAAGAGTTTGAAAAGTTGATAAGTAAGGCAAATAAAAATTGTTAAACGATTAGAAAAGTTTGTACATTAAAAAAAAACTGAAAGTAACTTAAATGAAAGCTCATTACTTAAAAGTTGGTAACTTAATCGGACAAAAACTGGTAGGTACTAAAATAAAGATTGGTAATTCCATATGAAGTTGGTAAATTAAGGCGTTGGTAACAAATGTGAATAAAAAGTTGGTAATAGATAATATAATTCGCTTTTGTCATATATAAGAAAATATAAAAAAAACTAAACATCGGTAACTAACTCAAAGAAGGGTTGCTAACATAAATTAGGTGGTAATTCAATTAAAGAAAAGTTGGTAATTACTCTAATTGACGTTGGTAATTTCTAAAAATAATTGTAGTGTAAAAGTTGTTAACAAGGCAAATGAAAGTTGTTAAACGATGAGAAAATATGATAAAATGAAGAAAACCAAATATTTCTTGGTACGTAACTCAATTACGAATCGGTAATACAAAATTAGATGACAACTTAATCAGAAAAAGTTGGCAAGTCACGGTTACAAGTATTTTTGCCGGGTTGTGATCGCCATAAACTCAATGGTTTAAATTTCTTTAAAGCCCATTTATCACCGGTCAATTTGGAATTAAATCAAAAGTAAATGGATTCTAGTATGTCTTGACGCATCAAGGACATTGTAAAATTCAAATTATTGAATAATGCGGAGACAAGTAATTGAAAACAACAAGGAGATTGCCTGAAAACTTTCTAGAATAGATGGCTTACATTTTTGGATGTCATACTTGCTCCAATATTGAAATTGAACATAAATTTCTTGAGGGGATAACTGAAGTACGCGAAGAAATTAAAGAGCTTACATAAGTATGGTGGGAAAGTTTTCATAAACAAATACAAGTACTAGAATTGGGACACCTAACCAAATTTGAAGTTCAAATTCAAATTTTACGCAAAAGCTAATTAAAATCGATCCGTTAAAATGGTCTTCCCATCTTCAAGTCTGATGACTTATTTCTTGTGAATGCATTGATATGCCGTGTAATAATTGGTCTTAATGTCATTAATGTCATTGATTCCTCTTGTATCTTTAATTGGCAATTACGTTATGTGTCGCGATTTTTCATGGTAAGAATCTCTAGCTGCCTTAACTTGCTTTACTTTAGGGATAATTTGTATTAGCTTATGATTCCTTGGTTACGGTTTCTCTCGGTTGACGGATTCTCCTCGACTTAATCTTTTAACTTTTACGCACACGTCGAGTCAATCGGTCGTGGCTATGTTAATGTACTTCACTAAAACTATGCCAGCCTACTGAAAATTCATGATGGATCAGCTCATGATACACTGCATAGATGGGCCTTACAGGTCAATGCTGTTGTCTTGGTCTTTATGATGGATGAACTTATGAGGGATAGGGCCCCTTACCAAAAAAAAAAAAAAAACTTATGATGTATGGGGCCTTATGGGTTAACTGTACTTGTCACGATCTAGTTTGAGACATTGACTTCTTTATGTTTGGGTTCCGGATTTCTGGCCTGGTGTCAACACTCACTAAAATAAATGTCTATAACTGATATAATCGTTGGCAATACAAGATGTTGGTAAGAAAGGTGAAAGCAAGATAAATGTCGATAATAAGAGAATATCTTTTGTTAGAAATGTACATAGAAGTTGGAGCAAAAGAGATTCGGTCCTAAGCGGCTCAAGAAAACCTCGAATTACGGCAATCATTTTGCCAAAAAAAGGTTAATGTTCCAATTATGTGAAAATTATTAATGAGAAAAAAAGCTTGCGATACAATTTCCATGTCTACTTTGGGAGCGGCCAGTTTAGTTTCAGGCCGGTTCTGTGACATCTCGCGGAGGGGATGTACATGGCTCAAGGCGTGTTTTCTAGGGGGTGTATGGGCGGCCCTAGGAGGAACAAAACCGTGAGGCTTGTGTATGCAAAGCGGATAAAATCTTGCGAGTGATGGGCTCACGTCGTTATAGGTTCCAAAGGGTCCGAGTTCAGTTTTGGAATTCCTAGATTCAGGTCTTGCTTTAAATTTGGTTGACGTGCGAGAGGACATATCTCTAGGGAGAGCAAATACTGTAGTTCTCTCTTCAGGGTTACAATTTGGACAATTCATTCTCGCCTCATTTCATATAGGAGAACAAAGGCTTCATTAGGACAAAATGGAAAGGAAAAAGAAAAAGAAAAAGAAAAAGAGAGAAGCAAGTACAGTTGAACTGCGATATTTCTCGCTTGTATGTTGAGGAAGTAAATGAAATGTAATGTTACTTTTGACAAAAAAAAAAAAAAAAAACTGCGCATGCTTTGGCGTGCAAGTTCAAAGTTCAAACACTCGATTGCCCCCCTCACCACCACCAAACACTCTATGAAAGCCAAATTGAAACCAAAATAAAAATGACAAAAAGGTTTTAATTGACGAAGCCTCATAGCCTTTAGTGCAACAAAGGCTGGAGGTATGGGGCAAAAAAAAAAAAACACACACACACACACACACACATTATAATGCCTACAGAAGTACAAGATTCCCACTATTTGTCTCAATGGCCCATGATCTCGCTCTCATTTAAAACATTCATCTAGAAGGGAAAATAAAGATAAAGAAGAAGAAGAAGAAGAAGATTGTTAAATAGCAAAAAGCATGTGAGCTTTTTTAGCTGTCCCTTATGTGACCACGTCTCCTTCCACTATCTTCCACGCTTTGCAAATCCCATGCTCAGACAAGATCCCCCACAAGAAGGTGCCCACTAAAATCATATGTACACACGACGATGCAACAACCTGCTTCTAGATCCAAGAAATGATTTTTATATTTGCCATTATGAAGGACTAATTGGGTGGTGTTTCAATGTCCCAACATGATTGCAACTTGATGGTTCAAGATCAAGGGGAATTGCCATCCGGTTGTGGTTTGGTGATGGAAAGGGTGAAGTATATGAGCAGGAGTGTCCCCATGCTTGATCTGTCACATAGAGAGAGGGAGATGATTAGTCAAGGGAGATGATCATCAATTGACAACTTTAATGTCTAGTTAGACAATTTTGATGGTGTAGTTTAGGTTAAATGCAACCAAACAATTATGAGGTTGCTGTTGAAGACACTTGAGATCGCTTACAAGGTAGCAAAGAAGAAGAGAATCCTCTTGGGATAAAGAATCCATGAAAGAGATGTACGTCTCGAGGCACTCCTCCGGACGATGCATTTGCCACCAGCTACGGTGCATTTTCCGACACCAACCACATCGGAGATGGGGGCGGTGATAGTGATTTGATGATTTGCTCGTGCGCCATTAGAATGATTGGTCATCATCCCTCCGGCCTCCATGTTTAGCCTTTCCGGTGTGGTAATAATAGCCTCTTCTGTTGAAAATGCCGATTAGTAAATTACGATGTTCTTTTTTCAAATAATTAATTAAATAAGGCAAAAAAAAAAGGATAGGAATGGAAAATTGAAAGTACTCTAATTTAGAAGATGGAAAGCCAAAGGACAGATTCTTCTCACTCAAAAAATAGAGGGTGCCGAACTCATTAACTTTGTGACCTAACCCTTATCTCCCTACCTATCTTACTTTTTTAATCCACCATTAAATAAAGGCCATTACTTCTGGTATGAAACTAGTAAATTTAATAAGAAGAAATTGGATTAATGGCTTCCTTATCTTGGCAATTACCTTTTGGAATGAGTATACTTGCTATTGATTCAATGATCCCCATAGGATGTGGCCAGTAAGAATTAATTATTGGGGACAAACAGATCGGTAAAACATCAGTAGCCACACATACGATTCTAAATCAATAAGGTCAAAATGTAATATGTACTTATGTGTTTATTAGTCAAAAAGCATCTTTTGTGGTCACGTAGTGAGTACTCTCCGGGAAGGGGGAGCTATGAAACAACATTATAAAAAAAAAAAAAAACACATCATGAGGAACGAGAACAATACCATACAAAAATCAAGTGAAGTTTTGACGAAGGGTTAAAAAATGTACCTGCTTTTTCTGCGTCGGTTTTATGATCATGGGCATTGGCATTAGCAGTAGCATTAGTCTTCTTCTCAGCTTCACACTTGAAGCTCTTTCTTGTGACTTCTCCCTGCAAGTTTTCAAGTGTTATCTTGTCACGAAGAGCGTAGGGATGTTTCACAATGCAATGAATAGCGTAAGTGTAAACGAAACCTAGAACACAGATGAGTTCTTTTTCGACCGAATTACATGGCCACTAGAAATGTTTCAAGGGTCCGGCGAAGTTTCTGTGCTGTCGGGAAATTGAAAATGGCATTTCGATCTCCCGTTCTTCCTGAGTTCATTACCGTTCATACATCAATGGAGAATTGGAGAGAAAAACATGTTGGAACAGCAAAAGAAAAAAAATGATTCTTTCCGAAGAACAAGACGAGAAACAACAACTAGGGTAATTGAAGAGCCTCCAAACCAGAAAAGAAAAAAGAGGAAAACTCACCATGGTCCAGGAGCCCTTGGCACTCTCTTCCATGGCCATGCTCGGCAAGCTTCCCATGTCGACGACAAAGTTCTCAGAAGGTCTCTGGATTTTCATCTTTCCCCGTACGTTGTAAGCCTTGTTAGAGAGAGAGAGAGAGAGAGAAGCTGAATAGAACAGTGAAACAGAAATAAAATAAAGGGCAGCTTTTAGAAGAGTGAAAATCTCAATGACAATGGACTGGAATTCATGGACGAATGATCATTTTTCTAGAGAGAGAAGCAGTACAACTGCGGTGGAAATGGCGCGCCGAACGGCGCAATCCCTAAGATTGAAGCTGAAGCTAGCCGACTTGTTTAATGCATGTGTTGATCTTCTGTCATCCACCACCCACAACGGGTTTGATCAAAACTTAGGTACGCTTTGAAAACGAACCTCATTCTACACGAAAGAGTGAAGACCGAGACGGTTGTTGTGCTTCCAATGTTGGCATCTTCATCTTTGCTTCTTCTTCTTATTCTTATACAAAATGTATATAAATCCCCACAGCAAGTCGCTATCTTGATTTCTTTTCATTTCTTTTTTCGCTATCTTGTTTTTGATTTGATAATAAAGAAAAATTAGTTGTACCTTTATGCTGCGTATGGTCTGTCTTGTCTTTTTTATTGGATAGAATAAGGCTAAATTGGATGAAGATATGAGGAGATTTTTAATATCCTATGCATTATTCGTATATGTCCGGATATAATGGGGTGAAAATTTCAAATATGGGCGCAATGGTGCTGTTTTCTCGAAAAATGGTTCAGAGTGGACCTTGACTCAAATAATAGCCTCAAGTGGAGCCGTTTTCTAAAACAAGATTGAAAAGGAAACCACAGTGGACTAGGGCTATCAAACGGGTGGGTCTGACAAAAAATGGTGTTACCAAATCAATCCATTTATGGGTACTACAAATTTAGCGACCCAAATCTGATTCATGTCAGACCCATGACCCAACCCATGTTATTAAAGCACGCCCATTTTAAACCAAATTTATGACAACCTTTGCCCATTCATTTAAGCGCACTAAGACTCTATTTGTTTTGCAGAAAATGAATAGTTTGAAAAGTATTTTCTTAAAAATGATCACTTATATCGCTTACAAATTTGAAAGAATAGAAATTATTTACACTTTTAGCGAAAAAGTTTAAACATAAACTGTTATTGATAATAAAAATAATTTCAAATCACTAACTATTTCAAGCAATACAAACAGTCATTTTTTGAAAAATATTTTCCAAATCATTCATTTTTTGTGAAACAAACAGAGCCTAAAATCTATATTTATGATGCATGTACTTACAACTATTTTTTTTCTTTTCCTATATTTGCTTTAGTCTTTCCAATTTTCTATGGTTTTTGATATTTTTCCTGTGCAAAGGATGTTAGATCTTGCTCAATGACAAGCAACGCCCTTGCTCATATGAACCGGTGCGCTTCCAGGCATCGTTCGACCATCGTCTTCAGGTTGGATATGGGCGATATTCGACCCAACTCATAACCAATATATTCCCAACTCAACTCAGTTTTGGCCGCGTTGATTTTCCTTTCTTTGGGTAGTTTATCCATATTGATAAGATAGAGCAGCTTACGGGTGGGGCTTCTTGGGCTTAGAAATGGGGCTCGAGACATATTGGGTCTTAAAGTGATGTGCTCCTTTGTAATGCTAAATAGCTGAACTGCAAGGACTAAGAAGTGACCAAAGATCTAGAAGTGCAAAGTGTGTAGTAATGCCAATTGATCGGGGCCTGATCATCAATCAGCTGCTATGCTCAGTCAGTGAAGACGAATACTCGAACCCCCTTCGTCGCATGTTTAACTCAGCCAATACAATCTCACCTACGTCCGAGCCCCCACAAAACCACCATTGAGCCCTCGAACCTTGTCATCGCGCGCCTTCACTCTCTTTCCCTCTCGCGAAGCCGGGTTTAAGGTTACAAATCCCATATCTGACATTGACAGTCGCCGTGGTCGCGTCCTCACGATCACCTAGAGCCCCTCTATCTTTGTCGATAGAAGGAGCAACAGAGATTTTGGGCCGAAAATCGCTCACATGGACATCGGCGCTGAAGTGGATAAATTCTAATGATATTTTAATATTCCTTTCGAATTATTTATTTGTCTAGTTAGTTATTATAAATGCAAAAGTTTGATTTGAATGGAGTGAATTGTCATAAATACAAGAGGTTTAGGGTTTAATTGGCAATAAAAAAGTTTCAAGGCTGAGTTGACATAATTGCAATAGGTCTACGACTTTTTTTGGTAATTTTCCCGTTACTTCCTTAGTGTAATAATTTTGGGCTTAAGTATACTCCAAGTGCTATAAGCTGTGTACGACGCTCACTTTAGTGCCAAAACTTTCAAATCGATCACTTTAGTGCTAAGTTTTTGTAATTTCGATCACTTCAGTGCTAAGTGCATATGTGGCCACCAAAAAGTCTACGTGGAGTCTATGTGGATTTTTTACATAAAAAAGGAGGAAGACATGGCTCGCCGGAGGCCGACTCAAGATTCTAAAGAGCAATACGACGTCGTTACAACAGATTTTGCCCAATATAAACCATAAATCCCCAAATTGAGCCCCAAATTAGAGACCATAACGCGGCTGAAGTGAAATTAAGTCCTCCATTTTGATTTCGCCCCAAAATTGACAGCCCTAGGTCAAAATAAAGGGAAGAAGCTTCAGTGGCGACTCGAATTCGGTTCTAATTTTGCCCTTTGAACCCTAATTTTTCCCTCGGGGTCCTAATTTCACCCTTATTTTGCCCTAATTTGGCATCGGCTCTAATTTTCTGAGAGGGACATATGATGCGTACCTCACGAAGGTGAGCAGGCGACGGCGATGGCCGACCAGAGATCAATGATGGCGAGCGAGCGGTGGTGGCGACTCCTCGAACGATTGACCGATTGGATTTCGGAAGTTCCGGTCACTCCTTCGAATGACGGAGGCCTTGAAGACAAACACAATCGGCGACGTCGTTTTTGCATTGTCTTATTATACATAAATGACGTTGTTTCACTGAACTTTGGCCATGTAAGATAATAAAACTCAATTCTAAAATTCGCATAATAAATTTCACTGGACTTTGGTCCGAATGGCACTGAAGGGCACGAATAAGACATGCTACCTTTCAGTCGTTTACGCTGAACACACGTTTGTCAATAGGCGCTATTTTTGGGCAGACATTGTTGATTGTATCGAGCCCTTGGTGGGCTGCCCTTGGCTACTTGCTGGCGACTTTAATACCATTCGGGACCCGTCAGATAGAATATGGAGCTCTGATCTCTGGCTCCCGTATTATAATGATTTTGGTTGGTGTATTACCCAGGCCGGTCTTGAGGACCTTTGATATACAGGCCTTCGCTTCACCTGGTCTACCTCTTATGTGGGGTCTCGGAAACAAAGGAAGATTGATAGGGTCCTCACTAATGCCCATTGGAGCCTAGAGTTTTCTTATTCGGAAGCTTCCCTTTTGCCGCCGGGTGTCTCTGATCATAGTCCCATGATCATCCACGTACTGGCTCCCACAAGCTCTAAGCGCCCCTTCAAGTGCTTCAACTTTTGGATGCCTCACCAGTCATTTATGCCCCTAGTGAGTCAGGTATGAGAAACTAACATTCGGGGTACTCCAATATTTCATGTATGCACTAAGCTTAAGATTCTGAAAGGACGGCTCAAGCACCTAACTAGGGAGTCACTCTCCGACATCTCGGCTAGAACCTCTAAGGCTAGAGAAGCCCTTGAAAGTATCCAACACTCTCTTGAATTGGTCCCTTTTAATCAGGAACTAGCTGAACTTGAGAATGAACGTCGACAACACTTCGGTACTCTTTGGTTACAAGAGGAAGGCTTTTACAAACAAAAGTCTCGGGTTCAATGGTTGAAGGAAGGGGACTTAAACACCAAATACTTCCATCACTGCGTAAACAAGAGACAGCTTCGTAATAGACTACTCTCGGTGAGGGATAGCTCGGGGGCTATGCTGACTGATCAGCCCTCGGTGCATGCCCACATTGTTTTGTATTTCGAGGGACTTCTCTCCTCTGATGGCCCCAACTCTCTGGCCTCTATTATGGATATCATGTTAGTATTTAAGCATTCCCTTAACGATGACCATATTTTCTTTTTGTCTAGGCAGGTCAGCGCCTGTGAAATAAAGAATACTATGTTATCGCTAGCTAGTGGTAAAGTTCCGGGGCCTGACGGCTTCAACGTGGAATTCTTCAAAGCCACCTGGGACATTGTTGGCTAATTAATGTCTTTAGCCATTCGGGATTTCTTTACATCCGGTTGCCTTCTTCGGGAAATCAATACAACTATCCTCTCTTTGGTGCCTAAAGTTCAGAATGCTGCCACAATGGGTGACTTTAGACCCATCTCTTGTTGCAACACATTATATAAGTGAATTACCAAGATCTTGGCAAATAGGATATGTTGTGTCCTCCCCTCTATTATCAGTGCACCACAAAATGCTTTTGTCAAAGGTCGGCGTATAAGTGACAATATCCTCTTGGCTCAAGAATTGTTCTGTGGGTTCCACCATGAGCCTCACTTGCCCAAGTGTGCTATCAAAGTGGATTTCAGGAAGGCATATGACACGGTGGATTGGAATTTCCTCCGGTTGGTTTTGCACGCCTTCAGTTTCCCAGCAAGCTTTATAAATCTTATTATGACTTGCGTTACGACTCCAAAGTTCTCAATTTCTATAAAGAAGGAGCTTCATGGTTTCTTTTCTAGCAGCAAGGGGTTTCGCCAAGGCGACCATTTGTCGGCCTACTTGTTCACTTTGGTGATGAAAATTTTTACAGGCATTATAAATGTCCAGACCCGTCAACCAGGATTCAAGTTCTATTGGAGATGCAAAGCCACTAGACTCTCTCATCTTTTCTTTGCTGACGATGTACTTATCTTTACGGAAACCAACCTCATCTCCGACTCCTTGCTTAAGGCAGGTCTAGACAAGTTCTCTGTTTGGTCGGGGCTTAAACCAAATTTGAACAAGAGTGAGTTTTTCTATTCTGGAGGCACAGACCAAATGCGCCAGAAGCTTCTATCCATACGTGATTTTTAGCTTGGTTCTCTACCTTTTTGGTATCTTGGAGTCCTAATTGTTTTCACTAGGCTAAGCAAAGCTGACTATACCTCGCTGGTCAATGCTATCACGGCAAGAGCCCAATCCTGGTCTCATCGTTTTCTATCCTTCGCAGGGAGACTGCTTCTTGTGAAGACGGTTCTTCATGCTATTCATGTCTTTTGGGCAAGCGTCTTTTTGCTTCCACAGTCTATCTTGCTTAGCAATGAATAAATCCTTAGACAATTCCTTTGAAAAGGCTCGGATCTAGGCACTGGTGGAGTGAAGGTATCTTGGGAAAACACTCGCCTTCCGAAAAAAGAGGGGAGCTCAGGATTCGTAGGCTTACGGATTGCAACAAGGCGACGATGCTCAAGTACATATGGATTCTCTTCACTGATAGAGAATCCATGTGGTGTAAATGGATTCATTCAAACTTCCTTAAGAATCAGAATTTCTGGGTTGCCAAAAAATCAACTATTTGATCTTGGGCCTAGAAAAAAATCCTGGACCTTCGCGTTGCTTGTGAGCAACTATTCCGATGGAGGATTGGTAAGGGTTACATCTCCTTTTGGTTTGATTCCTGGCATCCAAAGGGACCCCTCTTCAAGATTTTTCGGACATGGATATTTATAGATCTAGAATCTCTCGGCAAGCCATGATCCGGGATTTTGTAACCATGTCTCACTTTTCCTTTAGGATGAACACCATCATGGGGACCTGGGCTGACCCTATGCCATCACTCACCCTAGATAGCGGTGAAGATAAATTTCGTTGGCTTGGCCATCCCTTGAGTTTTCTCTATCTCATCGGCTTGGGATCACTTTCGGCATAAGGAGCAAACGGTTTATTGGCACTCGTTTATTTGGAACCGTTATATTGCCCCTCGTTACTCCTTCATCTTGTGGCTCATCACTCTCAACAGATTGCCGACCCAGGTTCTTTTACTTAACTACGGTATTATTGCAGATGGTGTATGTGGCTTTTGTAACTATCGATCGGATTCTATAGACCACTTATTCTTTGGTTGTCGTATTACGAATACCCTTGCTCTATTTTGGTCGGCCAAGTGTAACTTAGCTCGGTGCAATGTCTCATGGCAAGATAATATACGTTGGGTGGTGAGCCACCTTCGGGGGCAGCTTTTCATCAACGCATTGCCAAGTTTTCTTTCGGTGCCCTTTGTCACATGATTTGGACGGACCGAAATCATATCCTTTTTAGGAACAAACAGCTCAATGTGGATGCCCTCAAGGCACATCTCTAGAAACTTGTCAAAGAAAAGGTCCTAACTTTCTCTCGGGTTGACAATTCTCCTAGAAACTGCAAGATGCAAGCTAGTTGAGGCATTTTGGCGATAATTTTTTATTGACATTTAGTTGAGGTACTGACCTCTTTTTGTTTTCTGGCCGCTTTGTTTGGTCCCCTCCCTGTCTAGTTTGTACAGGTTATCCTTTATTTTGCTTGGCTTTCTTAGCCTCACGGTTTTGTGTATATGGCCGTTTGTTCTGGCAGTCTGTTTTGTCCTTTTTTTGATTGTCCAACCGGAGCTGCCCTTACGCTTTTAACGACACTTCGGTGGTGTGTGGCAAATGTTTATTCTATAATTAGCGCTTTCTTGGTTCAATACATCTCTTACCTTTTACAAAAAAAAAATGCACGATTTTCTTCGATATTAGAACTGAAGTGATCGAAGTTACAAAAACTTGGCACTAGAGTGATCGATTTGAAAGTTTTGGCACTAAAGTGAGTGCCGTGCACAAATTAAGCACTTGGGGTGTACCTAAGCCAATAATTTCGGGTTTGGAAAGGAGTTAATATATATATATTACCTCAAACATCAGCCTATCATAGATTCAAATGGTCAAAATTTATCCAACTAAGGAGCCCCATTGAAAATTTTTTAAATCCCCAAATAAAAAGCCCTGATTTCAAAATCCCTAATCTCCCTCACCACCCAACTATCCTCCGGCGACCGTGCACACATCACCTTGGACTGCCGGCATTGGGGCCGGCCATAACTCCGTGCCTCTTTGTTCGCCGCCATTATCTTGATGTTCTCTCTCTACTTTGGTAGAAAGACAGCAGAATGACGAGGCCAATCGATGTTTGGCGAGGATGAAGGGCCGAAAATGAGAAAGTTGCTTCATATGCTCAAGTTACAAATTGGCTAAAAGCTCGCCGTGCCGCTCAACTTACGACTTAAGAAAAAAAGTGCCGAAAAAGTCTTAAATATGTTGCATTTGTACCAATTTAGTTATAAACCTTTTAATTGTACTGATTTTGTTCTAACCCTTTTGACCTATAGACAATTCAGTCTTCCGGCTAATTTTAGCCAGATATTGCTGACGTGGATATCGGACGGCTTACGTGGCGCGACTAGTGTTGACGTTGATTTTTTTAATAATATTTTTCTTTTTGTATTTTTATTTTATTTTATTTTCTTTCCTTTTTCCCCTCTTGTCTCCGTTGGCCAGAAAGAAAGACAAAATCAAAAGTAAGGGACACATGAGCTGTCCGGCATCCACGTCAGCAGTATCCAGTCAAACTTAGCCGAAAGGATTGAATTGCCACCATTAAAAAAAATCTAAAACTAAATTGATACAAATGCAACAATTTTAAAACTTTTCTGACAATTTTCCCTGCCACCTCACAAAAATGAACGACACTTTAGCCACCGAAGTACCGTGCCAGTGATCGGTGACGTGCACATGCTTCAAATGCCGTTGCATAAATGTAAACATATATAAAAAGTCTGCATGTCATAGTTCACTGTCGTGATCACGACCGTTTCATTATATAGTGCCACGTTTACATTTTAAGACAGCTAGATGCGCAAATCAAAACCTAGAACTAGTCCCAGGATTGTTGGAAATGTAAAATTGATTGTGTTTGGCAACCTACCACTTGGTCAAAGATTAAAAGTGGACGGTAGCACACCTTTCACATTTCACATTTCACATTTGTAGCACACCTTCAAAGTTAGGCAAGTTAGGCAACATTTGTTTTTACACTTGAAGGTCAACAAATTGATGCTTTGTTAGGCATGGAAACTCTCTATAAATAGAGATGTCTTGAAGGCATTTGAGATATGCCATAGTTGTATTTGTGTGGTGTTAGAACATAGAGAGCAAGAGAGTTAGAGAGTTGTGATTTTTTGTATCTCAAGCTTAGGAAAGCTTGTATGTGTGTTTTGTTTGTGTAAAAGCCTTAGCAAGGCTATTTTGAATACCACTCTCATTTTACATATTCGAAAACTCTCTCGCCTTGTAACCACCAAATTTCCGCAAAGAACCATCCGGGTTTCTACATTTGGTATCAGAGCCACGGTGTCGAAGGATCGTGCCGGAACCTAGGCGGTCAAGAATCCAATCGCGGAGACCGAGAACCTAGAGTGGACGATCGAGGATCGTGAACCCGGAGATAGCTATGGCATCCACAAGTTCCGTTCAAATGCAACTTCCAAAGTTGAATGGGAGGAATTTCAACAACTGGTCCGTCCAGATGAAGGTTCTATTCAAATCACAGGATTTGTGGAACCTGGTGGAGAGTGGCTACACCGAAGTAACTAACGTTGAAGAATTCAATGCTTTGAAGAAGGAAGATAAGGATTCGTTGGTCGAGTCCCGAAAGAAAGATCAAAAAGCATTGTATGCGATCTTTCAAGCTGTGGAAGAAATGATATTTGAAAAAATATCGTGTGCGGAGACGGCAAAAGCGGCGTGGGATATTCTACAAAAATCCTACAAGGGCGATGATCGTGTGAAGCGAGTTCGGCTACAAACTCTTCGAGGTGATTTTGAATCTTTACACATGAACGACTCTGAATCTATCTCGTTGTATTTTGATCGTGTACAAACCATCGTTAACCAATTAAGGGTTAATGGTGAGGAACTCCAAGACATTCGTGTCGTAGAAAAAATTTTGAGGTCTTTGACCGAAAAATTTGACTACGTTGTCGCCGCAATCGAGGAAGGACAAGATGTGTCAACTCTCACGTTAGAGCGGTTATTGGGTTCATTATGCTCTCATGAGCAAAGAATGAATCAGAAGTCCGCTGGTTCCGTTCCCGAGCAAGCATTGCAAAGTCGGGTCGCTCAACCAAACCGAGGAGGCTATCAAGGCGGTCGAGGTCGTGGAGGAGCCCGAGGTAGAGGTGAGAATTCAAATTTCACCAGAAAATTTAGAACACCTGACAAATCAAAAGTCAAGTGTTTTAAGTGTAATAAATTCGGACATTATAAATCCGAGTGCCATGCAAAGGCGACGTACGTGCCGGCGGAACATGCACATGCCATAGATGCTGAAGAGTACATGGTACTAGCATGTGCGAAGGATGATTCAACTATCGTGGATACCAACACATGGTATCTAGATACTGGGTGTAGCAACCATATGACTGGAAGAAAGGAGTTATTCTCACAGCTGGATGAGACAAGCCATGGCGAAGTCAACTTCGGGAATAAATCAAAAATTCCCGTGATGGGCAAAGGTAACATTAATATCAAATCCAAAGATGGTACTAATGTTGCTATTGCAGATGTTTACTTTGTGCCAGGACTCTTTTGGAATTTGCTAAGTGTTGGGCAACTTTCCGAAAGAGGCCACAAAGTTCACATTGAAAATGGAGTTTGCACAATCAGAGGTGTAAACAACAAGTTGATCACGACGGTACAAATGACGAAGAACCGGATGTTTCCCTTGACTCTTCAGACGAAGAATCTCTTGAGCTTTCAAGCGATGACGAAAGACAGCAGCTGGCTGTGGCATCTTCGATTTGGACATCTAAATTTTCGTGGAATGAAGCAATTAGTCCAGAAAAGGATGGTGATCGGCATGCCGTTGATTAACGATCCAGGGCGTCCTTGCGAAGGATGTCTCGTTGGAAAACAACACCGAGACTCTTTTCCAATCGGAAAAGCCAGAAGAGCAAACCAACCGCTGGAGTTGATACATACCGACATATGTGGGCCTATTGAGGTGGAATCGTTCGGACAAAAAAGGTACATGCTAATTTTTGTCGACGATTTTAGCAGAAAAATATGGGTACACTTCTTGAGGGAAAAATCTGAAGCCTTTGGCAAGTTTAAAGAATTTAAAGTCTATGTTGAAAAACAAAGTGGCTTTAAATTGAAGACGTTGAGATCGGATAGAGGTGGAGAATTTACCTCAAATGAATTTCACAAATATTGTAAAATTCATGGAATCAAACGTCAGTTGACTGCCAGCTATACTCCTCAGCAAAATGGTATAGCAGAAAGAAAAAACAGGACAATTTTTGAAATGGCAAGAAGTATGCTGAAAGCTAAGAATTTGCCCAAGAAATTTTGGGCAGAAGCTGTTGCTTGTGCTGTATATGTACTAAACAGGTGTCCTACAACGAGTGTTCCTGGAAGAACTCCAGAGGAAACTTGGAGCGGAAACAAACCAAATGTTTCGTTCCTACGAGTATTTGGGTGCGTGGCATATCCCCACATACCAGATGAGCGAAGAAAGAAGCTGGATGACAAAAGCGAGAAGTGCATCTTCATCGGCTACAGTGATACAACTAAAGGTTATAAGCTGTATAACCCGATCACTGAGAAAGTCATTATCAGCAGGGATGTCCAGTTTTTAGAAGATGAAGCCTGGGACTGGAATCAAAAGGGTGACCAGAAAAACATCACCATCGAAGATGAACCATTGGCAGGTGAGATAGAAACACCTCCATCATCTTCAACGAGTGATCCATCTTCCTCATCATCTTCAACTGGAGGTACATCTTCACCAACAGCAGTTTCAGAACCACAACTACGTCGTTCACAACGACTGAAGGAGACGCCAGCAAAATTCAGAGATTATGTGGTCACAAGAAATAGAAACAGTGATAGCGAAATCACTGATGAAACACTGGTAAACTTTTGTTTATTTGCTGATTGTGACCCTGTAACTTATGATGAAGCAGCTGTAGATGAAAAGTGGATTGAAGCAATGGATGAAGAAATTCACTCCATTGAGAAAAACGACACATGGGTGTTGACTTCTTTACCACCTGGTAAGAAGCCTATTGGTGTCAAGTGGGTGTACAAGACAAAGTACAACCCCGACGGTCAGGTGGACCGTTACAAGGCTAGACTGGTTGTAAAAGGCTACAAGCAGAAGCTAGGTATTGATTATTTTGAAGTATTTGCACCAGTTGCCCGGATGGATACCATTCGTATGGTATTAGCACTTGCAGCTCAAAACCATTGGAGAATCCATCAAATGGATGTGAAATCAGCATTTCTCAATGGTGTCCTTGAAGAGGAAGTATATGTGGAGCAACCACAGGGTTATGAGAAGAAAGGGCATGAAAATCAGTTTTACAGACTGAAGAAGGCTTTGTATGGATTAAAACAGGCACCACGTGCTTGGTACACACGTATCGACACATACCTGTTGGAGCATGATTTTCAAAAGTGCCCTTATGAGCATACACTGTATATCAAGTCAAATGCTAACGGTGACATCTTAATTGTGTGCATTTATGTTGATGATTTGATATTTACAGGGAGCTGTGAAAAAATGTTTGCTGAATTCAGGGAGGCTATGACTAGCCAGTTTGAGATGACTGATTTGGGACTGATGTCCTATTTTCTTGGTCTTGAAGTGAAGCAAACAGATGATGGCATATTTATTTCCCAGCAGAAATATGCTAATGATATTTTGAAGCGATTTAAAATGGAATCGCTGAAGCCAATCCGAACTCCCATAGTAGAACGATTGGAGCTGAAGAAAGAAGGAACCGGTGAGCTGGTAAATCCCACTTATTTTAAGAGCATTGTTGGGAGTCTGAGATATTTGGTTTCTACAAGGCCAGATATTACCTATGGAGTGGGTATTATTAGCAGGTTCATGGAAAAACCATACCAATCACATTTGCAAGCAGCAAAAAGAATTTTACGGTATGTCAGTGGAACTCGTGATCATGGAATTTTATATTCTTCTACTGACAACTTTGGTCTAGTGGGGTACACAGACAGTGATTGGGCAGGTGATACCGAGACTCGAAAGAGTACATCTGGGTATGCTTTCTTTCTTGGATCAGGAGTATTTTCTTGGTCTTCCAAAAAGCAACAAGTTGTTGCTCTCTCGACAGCTGAAGCAGAATACATGGCATTAGCTTCAGCGGCTTGTCAGGCAATATGGCTTCGTAGGATGCTACATGAATTGATGCATGAACAAACGGGTCCTACTAAAATAATGTGTGACAATAAGTCGGCTATTGCATTAGCCAAGAATCCTGTATTTCATGGCAGGAGCAAGCACATCGACATCAAGTATCATTATATCCGTGAGCTAGTCAAAGATGGTGAGATTAAACTTGATTTCTGTAGGTCCGAAGACCAGATTGCAGATATCCTCACAAAACCTTTGAAAGCGGATTCGTTCGAGAAATTGAAGACGATGCTTGGTGTTATAAGTCTCCAAAATCAATTTTAAGGGAGGCTGTTGGAAATGTAAAATTGATTGTGTTTGGCAACCTACCACTTGGTCAAAGATTAAAAGTGGACGGTAGCACACCTTTCACATTTCACATTTCACATTTGTAGCACACCTTCAAAGTTAGGCAAGTTAGGCAACATTTGTTTTTACACTTGAAGGTCAACAAATTGATGCTTTGTTAGGCATGGAAACTCTCTATAAATAGAGATGTCTTGAAGGCATTTGAGATATGCCATAGTTGTATTTGTGTGGTGTTAGAACATAGAGAGCAAGAGAGTTAGAGAGTTGTGATTTTTTGTATCTCAAGCTTAGGAAAGCTTGTATGTGTGTTTTGTTTGTGTAAAAGCCTTAGCAAGGCTATTTTGAATACCACTCTCATTTTACATATTCGAAAACTCTCTCGCCTTGTAACCACCAAATTTCCGCAAAGAACCATCCGGGTTTCTACAAGGATTATATGGGGAAGTGATGTTCTCTTCGGAATTCCAGACCTCCCGGCCCGCGAGTTCCGGATCGGATGCATCGTGCATCCCCAGCTGGGACATGAGTTTCTTTATATCAGTAATTGAAGGATTGAGGCGTGTGTGGATCCAGTCAACAGAGAAGGAAGAACGTGGTGGATGTTTGCATAGAGGAATTCTAAAGAAACGCGTGTGTCGTGAAAACGCAACCGAATTGATCCTACTTCGAGTTTCTTATCTAGATCCGATCCATCATGGACCAAGCGATTTCCGCCTTCGGGATTCGTATGATCTCATTTACCCAAGACTCATATTATTGTCAAGATTCGGCGAACAACTACAACAAAATAGAGCTTAAAACTAAAAAAAAAGAAATCCATACACAAGATTTATCTAGATTCATCCTTAAATTAAGGCTATATCCAGCAGATGATTCCACTATAATTATATCTCGTTCCTCTATATTACATCACTCAATTATGAATGGAAAAGATTATATAACTGTAGTTATTCATGGACGGAAGCACAAGTTAATAGCAAAATATGAGCTCAGACTATAAAAGCCCTCTAACAGATCAATAGTGCTACCCAAGCGACTCCCGCTTATTCACCGGGCAGTGGGATCTCGTTGCTTTCTGGTTGATATGGAGTATGAACCGCACCTCCAACAATTACGGATGGTTGAGATTCAAGTGGTGATGAATAAATTTGAGAAGCACATGGAGGAGGAAACAAAATTCCGGCGGAGAGCGAGGAGGAAATTCTCCGTCTTCTCAACCACTTCTTTCCCTTCAAGGCACGCAATCCTGCCCCCACGCATTTCTTTGATGATATTTAGTAAAATAACCAAATGACTCATTTTAATATATATATATATATATATATATATATATATATATATTAAATGAGGTTATTTAGTATTAATTTCAATTAAATACCGATGCATCTTCAGCAGTGCTAGTTTGGAGCCTACTGTATCTAAAGTAGACGAAATTTCATAATTGAGTAATTAGGGTTTCACGGAGCAAATGAAAGTGTATGGAACTAGAATGTAAAATGCAAGTTCCATCACATGCATAGAATCCTCAACTCAAACAATGATTTAGGGGTAATGCCAAGAGATTTACAAAAAAATAAATAAAAAAAATCTTAAATCCATTGTAATTGTGTCAATTCAATCATATTTTTTTATGCCCATTGAGTCCTTTACCTTTTGCATTTGTGTTAATTCAGTCTACCTATCCAATTTTGACTGAAAATTATTGATGTGGCACGGCTAGCGCTAAAGTGGATAGTTTTTAATAATATCTCACTATTCTTTTGAATTTCAAAAATTTATTTTTTTCTTTTTGTTTTTCTTTTCTGTCTCTTTATTTTTGGCGAGGTTAGCCTCACCAGTGGTAGGCAGGGGCGAGCTTTGCCAGAGGTAGGTCGACCTCGTCGACGACCAGCTAGATAGAGAAGGAAGAAAAAAACAAAAAGAAAGAGAAGAAAAATAAATAAAACGGAAATAAAAATTTGAAAAAATACTAAGATATTATTAAAAATTATCTATATTAGCGTCAGCTGCGTCACATTAGCGATTTTCAACTGAGATGATTTGAATAGGAACGAATGCAAAAAGTTCAGGACTCAATTGGTAGAAAAAAGTTTATATGTTTAGGAATTTTTTGGTAATTTTCTCGGGTAATGGCTATATAATCGAACGTCTCTAGATAGAAAATTTAGTTGCTCGATTAACCTAATTAACATTATTTTTTTTTAGTAACGCAATTTTTTTTTTTTTGGTCAGAATTTTAGTAACGCAATTAACAACTTGACTTCTATACCCACTTTCTACCCTACACAGATTATCTGCAAATCCACTTTCAACACAAGCAAATACCGTTCATTACGATACCAATCAGCCGGCAGCCGCAAAATTAGGAATTTCCGATTAGGCCTTCTTGTGGCGGTGATTTCTTCCTTGCATCTCTTATTTGATTCCTCCGTTCGCCGTGTACCGGGGCGAGTGGGAGCTCAGGTTCATATACATGAGGCCACGATAGCCGTGGAAGAACATGGTGAACGTTTGTATAGAAGAATTTGAAACAATGCGTGGGTCGTTGACCCCGAAATTCTTATCTAGATCCAATCCACCATGAGTCGGGCGATCTCCAGCGTTGGATTTTGTATGGCTTCATGTACACAAGGTCCGTGTTATCAATGGTTGAAATTGACGCGATTGTTAGTGCACCCAAGTCTAGGCTAAAAAAAAAAATGGCACGTCAAAAACCTTCCCTCAAATCTCATGCAAGTTTAAATTGACTAAACCTAAAACTGAAAGCATAGTGGATGCCATAGTAAAGTGAAGATAATATTTGAAGTGGCAATGAATAAATTAGCGGAGCACATGGACGAGGAAACAAAGTTCCGGCGGAGAAGGAGGGAGAAAGTTCGTCTTCTCATCCACTTCTTTCCCTTCAAGGCACGCAATCCTGCCCACCTATTTCTTTTATGATGTAAAATAATAATAATAATAATAATCACGTTCAATATTAATTTAAATTAAATAGCAACGCATCTTCCGCCAGTAGGTAGTTTGGAACCATCTGTACCAGAGGTAGATGAAATCCAGAATTTG
Source organism: Rhodomyrtus psidioides (assembly GCA_021437785.1). Taxonomy (NCBI): domain Eukaryota; kingdom Viridiplantae; phylum Streptophyta; class Magnoliopsida; order Myrtales; family Myrtaceae; genus Rhodomyrtus; species Rhodomyrtus psidioides. The sequence continues at coordinate 4,096,875 of JAILYB010000034.1, forward strand.
ACTAATTAGGGTTTCAAGGAGCAAACGCACGTGTACGGGCTTAGAATGTACAGAACATGTTCCATCACGTACGTAGAACCTTAAACTCAACCCATGAATTTAAGGATAGTGCCTGTATAATTGAACACCAAACGTAGTTGCTCGATACACCTAAATAACAATGTTTTTCATGCTAGCCTAATTAGCAACTTGAGTTCCATAACCGCGAGCAGAATATTCGATATTCGGTACTCTATGGTAGACTGCGTTATCCAATTCAATGACCACAAAAAGTTTCATCAACTTAGGTAAATTCAAGTGAATTAAATGTTTCGACCAAAAAAAAAAATGAATTAGACATATTTTCTTTCAATTGGGCGAATCAATTGGTCAAATTATTTAGTTTATAAGATTCCGCCTGATGGGTTTAATCAATTTACCTGCGGGCTTGTGGTGCCACTACAAATTAACAAATGCCTGCTCAAATTATATGTTTCTCAAGTTGGGAAATAATTTTGTTAGTACATCTTGGAATTAATCTCCGATACCTATATTTTCACGAGTACAACATATTCGTCTAATATCACGAATCATGTGGGACGCAAGCCAAAATTTCAATGCGCGACCCAAAAATGAAATTCTTTTCACACGATGTTATGGAGAACCGAATAAACACTGTGTACCGTTGCTATGGCATTTCCTAAACCAATCAATATGTCCCAAAGAATATCAACATATTATCATTGTAACTATTGTATACCAATATGCTACGGAATTTTCACAACTTATCAAGCTAATTGCAATTTTTCTATGATTATATAACTAAGTGTGTGTGTCTGCGCGCACGCGCTCGCCTTAGGGTGTGAGGAACTAATCTCAAAACCTCTAGCTTTGGTAAACCTATTTCACTTCAAAAACTTCAGTTATTCGTGCAAGGAGCGTCTTACACTTCATAACTTCAGGGTTGATGTTCTCTACTGCGGTATAATATCCATATAAAATTATTTCTTTTGAAAAAAAAATCCATAAATCCTTCATTAATTTAAAATACGTACTGGGCCACGTATATCACAGATTTCCGTGCATCGAAAGAAATCAACCTATTTAAACCATGATCATGAGCGTCATTTTAAGGTGGTAAATAAAGCAAAGTTGATTACCCATCTCTTACAAGTTACATACACTTGAGCTCCTCTAATATTCAAAAGATTAAAACTTTTAATTAGATATCCCTAGAATAGGCCCGCTAAAGTTTTTAAAAATATTATTTTGACAATAAGTTACTTTCCAATTAAGTTGGTATTCCACCTCATTGTAGGCAGATTATAATCATGCTGCTTGAATGAATTAGATGTGTTAATAATCACAAATGGGAGTCAAATATATATAAGATTAAAGGGCTAGCTCAATGGAATTATGTATACACTAACTGTATAGTATAAAACAAGCTTTTCAAATGGCCAATGCATCAATAGACATGAAACCCTGCTAGTAAAGAGATTGGGGAATGGGAACGCTAGTATTATAGGTTCACGGTTCGACGCTCTCTAAAGAAGCAGAGCAAAGGTTAAAGAGAGGAGAGTTAGAGATATGATAGACTACAAAAAAAAGAAAAGAAAAAGACTGGCCGATGCATATCAATGGGTAGAAGAACACCTAGAGTACAAAAAAAAAAAGACTGGCTGACGCTCTCTAATGTGGTGTCTACGTGGCTCTCTGGATCATTCTAGTCAGCAAAATAAAAAGAACCAAAAAAGTTAAAAAAAATCCAAGTCACATTAAAAAATAAAATAAACATTGAAAAATTGAAAAGGCAGGGGAGGGCTGTGCCACCCCCACTGTTCCGCCCCCACCGCCACCGGCAATGGCCTGCGAGGGTGGGGGATGAGCCAACGAGGATCGCCAAGCGCCGGCGACCACCAGTCGTCGTCCCCCACCGGCCTTCGCTCGTCACCTGCCTCCGTCAAAGATTTTATTAATAATGTTTCAAAAATAAAAATTTTCAATCGTTATCAAACGAATTTCTCTAATCAAAAGTCTATCTGGAGTAGAAGTAGAAAAATCAAATTCTGCTTTTGAAGAGAAATAAAGAAATCAACTTCTTGGCAGAAATCACTTCTTGGTAGAGAAATGTCTTCACTCGCAACCTTAGCAACCGATTAGGAACTTCAAAGCTCTCTATTGTTGTCCATCACTCACTCCCCCTGTCTCTCTAGCAGTCGATGTGGGATTGCAAATTGCTGTCCGTACTCACTTCCGCTATTTGTCTTGATCCCCCTCACCCATAAAGTTCTCAAGCCAAGCCATGCGCGCCCAAAGCATCCTTGCCGCTCCGACAGTCCCACATTGAACGGGCATACAGCGAACGTAAGAGGAATTGTGAATAAAAGCCAAGCCATACATTTGTCCATAACTTACGTTTCTCGGATTTGGATCACTTGCCCCGCCACAATCGGGGTAAGTGTGCCTTGATCAAATCAGGTCTGTCCCATCAACAATGGACGACCCTGATTATTATTATTTTTTTTAATAAAACAATAAAATATAGCTGCAATTTTAAGAGAGCAGGGCCGTCCGTTGTTGATCCGACGACCCTGATTTGATCAGAGGGCACCCCTGCCCCTTTTGCGGCTGGACAGGGGATCCGGTTGAACGTTTCTCGGCCCTTTGGCTAAGAACAGGTGTTGTAATTATTGAGTGCGATCGATGCTCACATGATTTTTGCCCTATTTCTGAAGCAATATGTTTTTTTTTTTTTTTTTTGCATGTACAAATGTCTTTCATGTACGTGTGATTGGTTCCGTTGATGCTTAGGAATCCGACCAAATCTATAGGCCAGTCTGGTCCAATCCTCAATTTTAAAATGGTATGGTCCCTGATTTTAAAAAAGAAAAAATTATTATTTTTTCAATTGTGACTTATAGGATAACTAACGTTCACATCATCTAGTTTGAGCCAAAATTAGCTGGATGTATTGAGGTTTAAGATTAAATTGGTTATTTTTGATGTGTTGAGGTTAATTGAAAGGTTTTTGGTACTTTTTTCAATGTTTTGCATTTAAAGTTTTCCATTGGGCTTTGCTAATTTGTGTTGAGTTTAGAAGTTAAATTGTGACAGCCAATGATGCAGGAGCATCGAACCTTGTCAATCGATTCAAGTTGAAGATGTTGATTATGTGGAAAAGTTATCCATTCGGTGGATGAGTTGTTGATTTCATGATAGTCCTAATTGTTGGTTTACAACTTCATTGTCAACTTTGAGACAACTAATCGACTACCTAGCAATTGAAGATTGTTCTGGACAATTTTCTTTGATGTTTATTGATATTTCAAGGTGTTTATCGTGCTGGCTAGGTTGATGAACAAATTTGGTCAGATGTCTTTAGTCCTAATTTTATGTGTCTTATGTGTGTTGAAAGTTTCAAAAGTCTAAGTTCAAGTCTGTAGGTGTTTTGATTCAATTACTAGCTCCTAGGTCTTTATTGAGTTTTTCAGTTCCTATATTCTTAATGTTGGGTAGTTTTCATGTCTTTAATGCTTAGTTTATTATCTATGTAATAGTCTCTTTATAAAAGAGGCAAAATCTAAGCTATAAGGAAGTCGAATATCAAATATATATGAGATTTGTCTCTGTGTAAGTAAATATCTATCTCAGTTTCTATATCATTGGAAGGTAGATTCTTCCTTGGTGTTGATCCAAGAAGAACTGTATCCTCGGATGATGATTTTCTATAGGCATTGGTGATGAGTTTCTCCTACCCTTAAGTCCTGTATCCTTGGCGGTGATTTGTCTCTGTGTGAGCAAATATTTATCCCCAATTTTTGTATCCTTAGAAGGTGTATTCTTTCTTGGTGTTGAGATTAAAAACAATGTATCCTCGACCGGTGGTTTTAGGCCTTGGTGGTGAGCTTTTCCTACTCCGAAGCCTTATATCCTCGGTGGGTGGTTCGTGCTATAATCGTTGGTGGCTCAATCTTGATCATGGACTGGTGGCACATCAAGTATACTTTAGTTCTGATCATAATCTATCTTACATTAGCATTTATCCATTGACATCCATCCTCGTTAACTCTGATCTATCTATACTTCCATTGACATCACTTAAAACATCCAAGCATCAAATTGATATCAGAGCTTAAATGTGAACTTGTTTTCAATGTCTCCTTTTGTAAACTATCTTGCATCCCATCTCACACTTTCATTAAAAAAGAGAGAGAAATGGCTGATCGCGTCAACGTGGATCAAACATTGAGTTTTTTGCAGCTTGAGAAAGAGATCTACGAGATGTGGAGGTGGATGATTTAGGGAGAAGTACAGCAACTGGAGGAGCAGTTCTAATGCCTCGAACTTCAACAACATGATGTTTTGATTCATGCTTCAGAAGAAGCTCTCTCTAATGAAGAGAATGTCAACCCCTTTACCGAAACTCCAAGGCATGCTCGTGTGAAGAAGAACTTTATCTTCATCAACATCAAAGGCCTCATAGAAACTAGCAAGATGCTTATGTGAAGGTTGAAGTTTCTAAATTCACAACAATGCAATTGAAAGAATTTATGTATTGGTTGCACACTTTAGAAAGGTATGAGGACAAATCTTCAACAACCTAGGGAGATTGATGCAGGAGCATCAAGCCTTGTCAATCAATTTAAGTTGAGGATATCGATTATGCGGAAAATTTATCGATTTGGTGGACAAGTTGTCGATTTCATGGTTGTCAATTAATTACCTATTTGTCGATTTGCAAGTTCATTGTCGACTATGAGACTGCCAATCGACTACCTAGCAATTGAAAACTATTTTAGACAAATTCCTTTGTCATTTGTCAATCTTTCAAGATGTCTATTGGCTGCCCAGACTGATGAACGAATTTAGAGTCTTAATTTAGTATACGTTGCATCTAGTTAAACGTCCATAGTCCTAGTTCTATGAGTCTTAAGAGTGTTGTAGATTTCAAGAGTCAAAGTTCAAGTCTCTAGGTGTTTTAAGGCATTTACTAATTCTTAGGCCTTTATTGTGCTTTTTTGTTCCTATGTCATTGTTTGTCTATTTCCAATGAAATAGTCCCTTCTATAAAAAGATGCGGAACCTCAAATATAAGGTAATTGATTTTGAATATTGAAAAAAAATTGAAATTTGTCTCAGTATGAGCAAATATTTATCCTTGGTTTATATATCTTGGAAGGTGGATTCTTGCATGATGGTCAGCCAAGAAGCATTGTATCCTTGGTTGATGATATTCTTATAGGCTTTGGTGGTGAGTTTCTCCTATTTCGAGGTCATGTATCCTTAGCAGATGGTTTGTCCTATAACCTTTGGTGGTGAACTTACGCAGAGAGAAGCGAACTTGAAAAATAATTCTAAAGAATACTCGAAATTTCGATTGAATGATAGAATGATAATGTATCCATTACAAATGCGGATGTCCTTTATATAAATAGGACTCCTAAAGGAAATAGGATTGCAGAAGATAACTCTAAAACAAATCTAATCTAAGCTAATCAAACGGAATTGAAATCAAATATCGCGATTATCTATATCGCTCAAATTCTTAAAATATAAAATATCTAAAACTCTATCTAAAATCGTAATATTGCATTTTTTTCAAAAATTATATGCTAGTTATCCTACATCATTCTTCTTTTCTTCAGAAGGACTCGTCCTCGAGTTTGTGTGTCTGAATTTGCTTCCTCCTGTACTTCCAATTTTTTGTCATCTTCCTCTTCTTCGTCCGGCCTCTTTTCTCTTTTTTGTTCATGGTGGAGTTCAAAAACTGTGATAGAAAAATCATATCTAGATGTGGTAAGTGCATCTGAATTCGCTAAATTGAAGAACTCCTCAAAACAACGAGCATATAAACCAAGATCATGGCTAGATCCTTCCATGGCTTGCGTCTTTCCTGGATTATCTTGTCCATAAGCGAATATTGATATGTTAAATCTATCCAAAGCTGATTGAACCAACGGTTGAACATCATTAAATATCTCAAAATTCCGAATATCATTCTTAGATACCCAATCGTGCAGTGCAGCAAGGGACGATAGCTTACTCGAGTCAAAAACCATCACCAAGGCATCTGACTTTCCATCACCTAAAGAATCCTCCTTAACAAAATCAGCATAGTTCGGATTTTTCGCTAGATTTAAACTTTCTTTTGGACTCTCATCGCCTTTCTTAACTTCCCGGACATCATCCCCATCTTGTTCGGCTGCTTTCTCGACAGAAGTCTCGGCTTCGGAAATGATCTCCACGTCTTTTTGCTTCGCCTCTTCTTCCACCCTCGATTCCTCCTCTAATTTCTCAAAAAATTGGTTCTTGCCCTTGATGGGAGCTTCGGAGGCCATGGTAGGAAATTGGAGAAAAGAAGGGCAAAAAAATCTAGCTAGTGGTTTGAATTTAATAAGTTTTGTTCATAGTCAGGTGGAAGGAACCGAACCTTTAACATTCGTTTCATCAGTCTCCACGTTCGGATGGGCACTTTTTCTTGTCGGCGTCGGGATATTTGCATCTGCTCCCACCAGGCTGAGGCGCCGCCCCTCAACTTGTATGCCACAAGTTTCACTTGGTAATCCTCTTCAATCTCCATAGCTTTGAAGAATTTTTCGATCTCCCAGAGCCAATCCATAAAATCTTCAATGTCTAAATTGCCACTGAAAGTTGGGAGATCTACCTTCAAGTGATATTGCTCGGGATCTCGTCGATAACCTCTATGTCGGCGACCCCTACGAACGTGCTCATCCTGGAATCCTCTATATCGACGACCCCCACGAATAGGCATGTCCTGGAAATCCCCTTCATCTTCATCTTTAGTATCCTCGACATAGTCTTGACGCCTGTGTCGGGGATTTCCTCCACGCTCCATGGCAACTTCGGGATTACGAGCGACAAGAATTCGCTCGGCTGGAAGAACACCAGGTGCTTGGTTCGTGGACAAACGCTGGATGGCATCAAGGATCTCTTGAAACCTCCGATCGGATTGATCCACGAATTGATTGAACTCAACTCGTGTAATAGGCTCGTTTTCACGGCCCTCAGCTATGGGGAGATTGGCATTCACGTTATTCACCATCGTCACAGGAGAAACCTGCTCTGATACCAAATGACATAGAGAGAAGAGAACTTGGAAAACAATTCCAAAGAATACTTGAAATTTCGATTGAATGATAGAATGATAATGTATCTATTACAAAGACGGACGTCCTTTATATAGATAGGACTCCTAAAGGAAATAGGATTGCAGAAGATAACTCTAAAACAAATCTAATCTAATCTAATGGAATTGAAATCAAATATCGCGATTATCTATATCGCTAAAATTCTTAAAATAGAAAAATATCTAAAACTCTATCTAAAATCGTAATATTGCGTTTTCTCCAAAAATTATATGCTAGTTGTCCTACATCAACTTTGTCAATCCTGAACTTGATCATCGACTGTTAGTGTGTCCTACATGCCTTTGGTTCTGATTGTAATACGTCCTGCATTGGCATTCATCATTGACATCCATCTCCATACACTATGATCTATCCGTACTTCCATTAACATTAGTCAAACAATAGTTTGCCCATCGCGCGCGCACATCACCCAATTAATCTAAATTATGGAGATATCAAACTCAAAGGCCTTCTCGGGTTATTTAACTCTACTCATCACCAAACCGTATGCCTTAAGAAGAGTGATCATAGGTTCGAATCTCGCCAGAAGAATCCTTCCGCTTCGGTAATCAGGTCACCCGACTGTGGGGAGAAGAGAAGAACTGTCCCGATCCAATGAGATTGATCGCGTGCTCTTAAATCGGTCTAAATATACTCGACCGTCGTAGCCATAAAAGGTTACTTCGTATATCCCAGATATTCTACTTTGACCATTTCAAATGATCCTTTCGGAAAAATGAATAGATTCCCGTGCCCATTATATTAACACCTTGCTTGGTAAGCATGAACACTTCAGAACTCTCTCTTCTTCAATATCTCTCATTTGACTAAAGCTGCGCATTACCTGACAACCTTCACTAGGATATCCTCTGCGAAACGGTGGAATGCTACTTTCAGACCGAAATGGCCAAGTAACATGCCGGGTGTTCTGTACCGTGTTACTGGCCACATTGGTCGTACGATTACTGTTCAAATCACGTTAATATAATACTCGAGTTGAGCTACCACATGACCCGGCCATGCCACCAGAGAAGTCAACTCTCTAATTTTAGACAAAATGGGCTCATCGTGGTCGCGTAATAGTTCATTGTTTATCAACTTATTCGGTGAGCCTTTTGTCTCACTAGATGGAAAGTTGGCGAGGACATATCATGCGAAATCATTCATGCTCTCATGTTGTGCCTTCCACGAGTTTTCTTGAATTTCGATCCGGTGGTGTAAATCCATCAAGCCCCGTAAAATAAGCCAAAGTCAAAGGCTCAAAGCCGTGTTCCAATCAAGAAAATAGAAAACCATGGCAACTCGGCTCATAAGAAAATGCATATTACAAATAACTAGAGTATGCTAACCTGTCGTGCTAATGACAGCCCATAAATCAAAGCTCAAGCAGTTGGCGCGAGTATAAATAAAAGCAAAGTGTTTTGTTGGGGAAACATCCACAATCGAGACAGTAAGATCAAGTGATAACAATCATCGTCCTTCTTGGCACAGAGCAATGGCTCATCCGAAGCTCTTCTTGTCTTGTTTGTTGCTTCAGTTTGTGTTCTTGTTTCTTGTCCCTGAGGTCGCTCATGGTCAGGGTCTCAAAGTAGGGTTTTACCAGAAGGCGTGCCCCAAGGCAGAGGCCATCGTGAAGGAGGTCATCGGTCAAGTCATGTCTGTCGCTCCAAGTCTCTCTGGCCCTCTCTTGAGGTTGCATTTTCACGATTGTTTCGTAAGGGTAAGTGAGAGAGCGAGCTCGTGGTTTCTCTTCCGACCATGCGTGTGAATTTCACCATTGGCTAATTGCGTGACTATTTTCATGTAACTAATGTTCGGATTCTAAGACGAAAAGTTATTGGCGAAAAAAGAGGGTGAGTGAGTTAGATCTTGGGCTTCCATTTGAAGGGATAACAACATGATTAAATGGGAAATGCATATTAGAGCAAATTATAGACTAGTAAATGGTATTTGGCTCCTCTACGTACTTCTCTAGATTCCTCCTTGGTTAAGAACTATTGTCTTCATGAATTCACAGTTGAATCATGTCACGTTCTGGGCTTTTCCACAGGGCTGTGAAGGTTCAGTACTATTGAACTCTTCGACCCATCAAGCCGAGAAGGACGCGCCGCCGAATTTCAGCCTTCGAGGTTTCCAAACGATTGATAGAGTCAAAACGGCGTTGGAGAAGGCATGCCCGGGCATTGTCTCATGTTCTGACATTTTGGCCCTTGTCGCTAGAGACGTTGTCGTCGCGGTGCGCATATGCATACATCACCTCCTTTAATTTCTTCTTTGCAATTTGAATGCTCGTTCCATAAGCACTAGAAATCTCAATTACGAAAAATCCGTGTAATCTCATCGGATTTTTCTTTAATAAGGCAAACATTTTAATATCATTTTTTTTGTCAATTTAGACTGGAGGACTTACCTATGATGTGGAAACCGGACGAAGAGATGGTAACGTTTCCAGTTTGGCCGAGGCAGGTGAAAATTTAATACCACCCACGGCCAACATTACAACCCTGAAAGCAGATTTTGCAAGGAGAGGCCTCAGTGTGAAGGACCTTGTCGTCCTATCAGGTAACACCTAATCTCCAATTATTGCTTCATATGCTGCTTTGACAATCATTTTGCGGAAATTGACATTAATTTATCAGGAAGAAACTGTAACTTGAGCCCGAGATTTATGAACACAGTCAGCACTACAAGGAGAAAACGTAGTTTGTAAAGTTAGATCATGCTAATTCTGATTCCCTATTGACTAGGTGGGCACACCATTGGAACTTCACACTGCTCTTCCTTCACCGACCGCCTCTACAACTTCACCGGAAATGGCGATGCCGACCCCACGCTCGACTCCAACTACGTAGCGAGACTGAAGCTCAAGTGTAAGCAGAATGACCAAACCACCCTAGTTGAGATGGACCCGGGAAGCGTAAGGACGTTCGACGTCAAGTACTTCGATCTCATCCCGAAGAGAAGAGGCCTCTTCACTTCGGACTCCGCACTTCTTGATGACAGCCAAACCAAGGCATACCTTGAGTTGCAGGTCAAGACCGGTGAATCCACCTTCCTCAAGGACTTTGGAGTGTCGATGGTGAACATGGGTCGGATCGGTGCGCTCACCGGAACGGATGGTGAAGTCAGGAAAGTGTGTTCAAAGGTTAACTAATTGAGGATCCACGAGGAAGACGCAGGATTGAGCATAAAATGATTTGACATGATGGATTATTGTTGTATAATTTGTTTGTTGGTATACCTTTTGTTCTCTTTCTTGTCTTTGTTATCTATTCGTTGTATGTTAGGTTGCTCTCAGAGTTTGGACACAGCAGGTGTATGTTGATTCTGTTTTTATTGCATTTTAGGCTTAATAAGAGGAAAAAGTCTTGGCAGAATCTTGATTTTCAATAAATAAGAGGATATTCTATTTAGAAGCTTGTGTTCTTTCTGATATACGAATGTGTTCCCTCCTACTGGGTCATTAAAAGGATCTCGGAGACCCATACTGAATTTGAGCCTGTAAAGGAAACCTAATCCAAGTAGAATTTCTAATTTGAGTAGGTTTCTTGTTCTGGACTCAGTTCATTTTCTAGATATAAGAAGCGATTTTTATTCTTGAAGAGTATGCGAGAGGCTACTTCTTTGTGAACTACACTCTGAAGCAATTCGAGAATGTTGAAGCCACTTTAATCATGTGGGCATAAATTGTGAATTCCTTTGAGAGATTGAATGATTTTTTCGTGAGAAATTGTAAGGCTAAACACTGCTTGAGTTATTAAATGTAATTGATGCCTGAAAACACTAAAAGTGTTCGAGTGACTCGAGTAGATTGTAACCTCTATTGTATCGCTTGACCGATAGCGGCATCACATGACGCTCTCCACATGGAGTAGGTCCCATCAACTGAACTACATAAATATAATATTCGGTTCATTTTCTGATTTGTTTAATTTTGTTAGGATGCACGTGTGAGTTGTATTAGAGAAGTCCTACATTGGAGAATTAATGTGGTGTTGAGCAGTTACTATATCTAAGTTGGCCTATAACTCATTGGCTTAAGCTTTTGAGTAAAGGTGAGTCCAACTAGATATGTTAACGGGTTCGGACTTGGGCTTCCTTTTAGTGATCTCCCTAGGGAAAAAGTATCGAACTTCTGCTGCGCGCTCCCAACAAATGGTATCAAAGCCGATAGATGATTGGTGAGCCTCAAGAAAGAATATGGTGGTTGCATCTCAAGGAGGAATCTGGTGCCAACGCGATTTCCGAGGTGGTAGGCGTTGTGGTGTAGCAGGGCAAGCTCGATGGACGTTGATGGAGATTTAGGTTGAGATGGCGGCAACGTGGTTTTCGAGCCGGGTTGGTGGGCGTTGTGGTGTAGTAGCGCAGGCCCGATGGACGTTGATGGAGATTTAGGTTGAGATGGCGGCAACGCAATTTTCGAGCTTGGTGGACGTTGTGGTGTAGCAACGTGGGCCCGATGGGTGTTGATGAAAATTCAAGTTGAGATAAGTTGGTGCTAATGGATACTTAGATTAATGGGGAGCAAACCTAACATTGGAGTTCACACGTGAGGGGGAGCTTGTTAGGATGCACATGTGAGTTGTATTAGAAAAATCCCACATTAAAGAATTAATGTAGTGTTGAGCAATTACTATATTCAAATTGGTCCATAACTCATTGGCTTAAGCTTTTGAGTAAAGGTGGGTCCAACTAGATATAGTGACGGGCTTGGACTTGAGCTCTATCTTGGCGATCTCCCGAAGTGAAAAGTATCGGACTTCCGCTGCGCGCTCCCAACAAATTCTCCGATGTGAACCGCATCTCAAGGAGGAATTTGGTGCCAACGTGATTTTCGAGCCGGTGGGCGTTGTGGTGTAACAGCGCAGGCCCGATGGACGTTGATGGAGATTCAGGTTGAGATGGCGGCAACGCGATTTTCGGACTGGTTGGACATGTTGACGTAGCAACGTGGGCACGATGGGCATTGATGGGAGATTGTTAGGATACACATGTGAGTTATGTTAGAGAAGTCCCAAATCGAAGAATTGATGTGGTACTGAGCAGTTAATATATTCAAATTGGCCCACAACTCATTGGTTTAAGCTTTTGAGTGAATGTGGGTCCAACTGGATATATTAACGGGCTCGGACTTGGGCTCCCTCTTAGCGATCTCCCCAAGTGAAAGTATTAGACTTCTGCTGTGTGCACCTAATAAATGGTATTAGAGCCGATGAATGATTGGTAGGCCTCAAGAAAGAATCTGGTGAGCGCATGTCAACGAGGAATCTAGTGCCAACGCGGTTTCCGGGCCGATGGGTATTGTGGTGTAGTAGCGCAAACCCGATGGACGTTAATGGAGATCCAGGTTGAAATGGCGACAATGCGATTTCCGGGCTAGGTGGACGTTGTGGTGTAGCAACGCGGCCCCGATGGGCATTGATGAAGATTCAAGTTGAGATAAGTTAGTACTGAAGAATACTTGGATTAAGAGGGAGCAAACCTAACATTGGAGCTCACACGTGAGGGGTAGATTGTTAGGATGCATATGTGAGTGGTATTAGAGAAGTCTCATATTGGAGAATTAATGTGGTGTTGAGCAGTTAATATATCCAAGTTGGCCCATAACTCATTGGCAGGCTTAATTACACTTTTAGTGCCAACAGTTGTGTACGGAGACCACTTTGGTGCCAAAATTTTCAAACGGACAACTTTAGTGCCAACTTTTTTTTAAAAAAAATGATCACTTTTAGTGCCAACTTCTTTTAAAAACGATCACTTTTAGTGTCAATTTTGATGTGCCACGTCAGCTTAAAAAATAATAAAAATAACACGTGTAGGATTTTCAGCGAGCCACGTCAGTTGTACCACTAAAAGTGATCGCTTTTAAAAGAAGTTGGCACTAAAAGTGATCATTTTAAAAAAAAAAATGTTGTCACTAAAATTGTTCGTTTGAAACTTTTGGCATTAAAGTGATCTTCATACATAATTTTTGGCACTAAAAGTGTACTTTTGCTCTCATTAGCTTAACCTTTTGAGTGAAGGTGGGTCCAACTAGATATGTTGACGGGCTTGGACTTGGGCTCGGGCTCCCTCTTGGCAATCTCCCTAGGCGAAAAGTATCGGACTTTCGCTGCGCGCTCCCAACAAATTTATTAGTTGATCTCTTATTTTCTGCAACAATTGGTATTAGACCTAAGTTTGGTTGAGTTGAAACGAATTGACAATAGAAGAAGAAAAAGTGAAAGTCGATAAATTTGATGGAAATTATTTTGATTTTTAGACGATGAAGATTAACGATTACCTATATTAAAGGAATCTGCACGTACCTCTTGTGGGAAGAATCTAGGATTGGTGAAGGAAGCTATTCGGATTTGTTGAATAGACAATTGTTAGGTATTTTTCTAGGTGAAGGTGGCCCGTAATATTGTGTTTAACATCGTGAAAGAGAAGACCACGTGGGACTAATGAGTGCCCCATTGAATCTGTACAAGAGCCCTTTGTGATCAGCAAGGCCTACTGGACGCATCTTTAGTTTCACTTAAAGATGGGTGAATGTGCATCGATTATTGAGTGTATCAATGAATTCAATGCGGTTCTAGTCAATTGTGCTTGGTTAACTAGCTTTGATGATAAATTACGTGCTTTTTTCTATCAGCTCATTGATAGTTGAAATAATATTGTTATTTGTTGTGACGAACACGGAAAACAAACACAGAACAACAAGGATTTGCGTGGTTCGATCGAGGTGATCTACGTCCACGGGCGAGGCAAAACAAGATTCCACTATAATCAAGTAGAGTACATATTACAAAAGTCATTCTCCGCGACTGAACAAACACACGACTGACGAAAAACTCTCAGATACCTAAAAAACCGCCGTACGTCAAATAAACCCTAGCCGCAGTAGTAAATAGGGCCCAAAATTTTTTTCTCCGAGTTGGGCCTATCGGCCCAACTCTCCGCGTCACGAACCAAATATCAATTTTCTCTCCAATTTTGGGTCGCACAAAAAATATGTCAGGTCGGGTGATGAACCGGGCCGAATACATAAAATTCAAGACATATTTAACATTATTGTTTAGTAATTCCTCTAGGTCAATAAGCTTGACATCTTATAAGTTTGCGATTTGATTCTAAGTTAGGATATTCGTTGAGGAGAATTTATGATACATATATCTGCTGCTTTAGTAGGTGAAGTTAGAGAAAGAACTAGTACTCATGTTTACAATAGTAGTGTGAACCAAAACATACGAAGTCAGTCTAGGACAAATGATTTTGTTTATTGTAAATGTGGCAAGTGAGGGCTTTTGAGGAACGAGAAAGGTAAGCTAACTAGAGTTGAGTCCACAAATAATGTTGTAGCTGTAAGTGATAGTTTTGATAGAGCTAATTATATCATGTTTGTTATTGAGGATTCATCGTTTGATGGATGGAATATATATTGCCACTATTCGTCTCACACTACATCAAACAAGAATAGGTATATGGCTTATTAGTAGAAGAGTGTGGTTGGAGAATAAAGTTGAGTGTGATATTATGGGTGTTATTTATGTCGAAATTAGGATGCATGACTGTTTAGTGAGGAGATTAATTGGAGCAAGGCATGTTCCAAAATAAAATAAAAAAAATCTAATTTTCTTGAGTGTCATGAATTCAATTGGTTTAGAGGTATTACCTCAATTCAAACGCGGATTTTTTCAAGTCCATACCTCGTGTAACGTTGGATTTTATTTTCATGATGGCCAACCTAAATCATCAACTAAGAGTATATTGAGGCCAGCCAGAAACTAATCGAGATATAGGAGTATTAACTCAATTCTTACGCAACAAGAGAATCTAGATTCGAGGACTTGTTTACGCTAATTGTCTAATTAGCGCTCTTTTGTACCTGACCAGTCAATTATTTACTAAGGTAATCATGAATTTGGATTATCATTCAAAGCCTATAGGTATCAAACCACTGCTAGATGATCACGCATACTATTTTTCCATCATTTTCGTGCAAATTCTAGTCTAATCCTAATCTTGCTCTAGGAAAGTGATTAACAAGAAATTTAATGAGAGGTAAATAAACACGCAAGTATTGAAAGCAACTAATTACTGACTGTAAAGGAAACACACAATGCAATCAGTATTTAGTTACAATTCCAAATATCAAACCCGAGATAGGTTCAGGTGTACAAAATCAGACAGAAGTGGACATCAATCGACCAACAGAAAAGAATGTAAAAAAAAAAAACACAAATTATAATACAAAAGCACTAAAAAAATATTTTCCACCTTTTGTCAATTTCTCTAATTTTTTTGGAATTTCCTTGAATTTTTCTAAATTTTAAACATTTTTTTAATAAAAAAGGGTCCAGGTCAAGTCCCGAAAATGAGGCCGTTTGGCCAAAACAATGTCGTTCGCGGTTCAGGCCCAAGGACCAAACAATGTTGTCTGCCCACGGCACCGAAACGACGTCAAGTTGCTGTTCCTCGCCCAAAACGACGTCTCATTACTCCTCGCCCCGTAATGACGCCGCACTGCTCCTCGTGAATTCAGAACGACTTTGCAAACTCAGACCCAAATTCGACCTGATTCCACTTTCGAATGGCATTGTAAAAACTCCAAACGGGTATACCTGCGCTGCATTTACACTGACCTATTTTCCGCGTCGCAAAAAATTATGAATTTTTAGTAATTTTGCGAAACTTGAGGGAGCTCTTAGGTTAAGATTAGCATGTCTCTGAATCTAAGTTGTGATGTTGATTTTTGGGGTTTTTTGTGACATGAAAATCAGTTTATAATAAATATGGCACGAGAGTACCAATTCAAGAATTCTTATGATGCTAAAATTCTTACATGACTAGTCATATTAGGAGATTATTCGCATCAGGAGATCCTAGGCATGTTGGGAAAGAAACGATCAGGGGATTCTAGAGATACGGGAGATCGCGCATTCAAGAAACCTCAAACAATCGAAAAGCACACGTGGCCCAAATCCAATTTCTTGCGATTCTAGCTTTTCGTTCACATGATTTCAGGGTATCCAAATCCATTTCCATCTGTTGTTTTATTCCCTAATAGAAATCCTATCCTCTCATCGGAAAGATGGAATCTTAATGGAGTGATGAAAAGAGAGGAGTTTCCGTGAGGCCAGGAAGCACCGACACTCTTCTAGGCCTTTGTGTTTTGTTATGTTCGACATTCTTCGATATGCAATCGGATGTGTTCAATGGTCCAGACATACCAGCGACACACAAATCCAACATCCTAACACGTCATTCCGTCACTCACATGTCAATTTTAACTATTTTCAATAAATTAGGGATCAAAATGTAAATTTATAAAATATATACTTAAATTATATATCTAGCCACCAAAGTTTCTATCCCATTTAGAAAAAGAAAACCCTAATCATGACTGATATTATTATATGTACATGATATCTATCACATGTATATATAATAATATATATTAATATACAACATGTCTCAACGTGTCGGAATTCGCTATTTTTTTAGAAATGACGTGTCGACGTGTCGCGTGTCGTTATTGATGCTACTTAGCCATAAGGTCGAGATAATCTAAGAGACAGAGTGGAAATGTATTCATGACAAAAAAATTGAGAAAAATCTCCCAAAAAAAGCTTGAGTAATAGCAGCGATCATCATCGATTTGGTGATATGTCGGCAGTGCTCCCAATTGTGTTAATTCAGTCTTAAATCTTTTATTTTTTCGTCAATTCAGTCTGTCCAATCAATTTTGGCCAGAAAAAGCTAAGGTTGTCACCGATAGTTTTACAAGCCACGATTGGCGCTAATGTAGATACATTCTAATAAGATTTTGAATTTTTTTTAATTATCCTTTTCTTTTTTCTTTTCTAGTTTGGTCTCAAGCTACAATGTAAGCTGGCAAAGGCATATCATGCGACCTGCCATGCGTAGGCTGTGTAGGTCATGGTCATTTTCCTTCGGTGTCAATTCGGTGGACGAAATCCATCAAGCCCTTAAAATAAACCCAAGTCAAAGGCTCAAACTCGTGTTCCAATTGAGAACTTGGATCGGTACAAAATCATGGAGTTAGTACGCAACTCGGTTTATAAGAAAGTACGCACTCTTAGTAACGAAAGTACGTCCCACGAATCAAAGATGAAGTAGTTGGTGCGAAGTACGTGTGTATATATATATAAGGCCAAAGCAAAAACATCTGTTGGGATTCACGTAACACGTATTGGAAAAAATAAAAACATATAAACGCAGCAGAAATAAATAAATGCACATATATGTATCTCCAGAGGCGTAGTTCGTGCGTTTCAATCGAAAGTAATAATAAATAAATAGAGTTAACGGGTTACCTCTTGAAGCGTGCTTAAATAATAAAAAAGGTTCAGATGTTCTTCGATCCAAGACCCACAAGTGTCGAGCCTCTAGTTCAGACATATCACTAATCACAACGACGAACAGAAGAACGAACACACGGAAGTCGCCACTCAATCGTGCTAGTAATTCATGGTGATGTTTTCTCTCCGCGCTCTCTATGTTTTTTTTTTGTCACCACAATAGCAAAAATTTTGAGAGACATCAAAATTTTCTGCTCACAAATGCCCATCCTTAATCCAAAGATATGATCCTTTGATTATGCATTGCACACACATTGTGACATTCTGAAATTCCGCCCTCGCGACTTGTGACATGGAATGGGATCTCGGAATTTAAAAATGGAAATGAAGAATTGTGACAATTAATTTGGAATGGACGATGCCTAATCGAGAAGGAAAACTGGCGGAAAAATGGATTTTCGGACAAATGGTGTGAAAAGACGATTTTGCCCCTAGAGCGTCGACCTTGCTTTCTTAATTGGACGAGGGCAATTTAGTCATTTAACTCCCCCAATCAGGCAGCCAAATACTTGAGGGCAATTTTGGAAGGGAAATTTGGATTTTTATTGAGTTGAGACAAGTGTCATATGTGGATGGTGCTTCATTAATTATCCACTAACCCAACATTGACCAAGGGTGGACTAACATCTTCTCTCTCTTCCCTTCAGCTCAACTCACGACACCAGCAGCTCATCTCCATCTTCTTCTTCGTTTTTTTCTCCTTCTTGCACGAACAGAGTCTGTTCTGTTCGACCAGCTCGCTTCCCTGACCGACGCCTCCACTGTTCCGGCCATAACTTTCTCGTCCGATGGCAGATTGAGGTAATTACACCGCCATTAGAAAGCTTGTCATCTTGCCTTTCCAGGGATATATTATAAGCTTGATTTGAACAAGTATTCCGTCCCGTAGGTCGATTTGAGTGAGCAAGGGTCTGGACGGGGCAGAATTTGATCCGGTTTTGGGAAAAATTCATTTTCGCCCACTTCAAGAGCTCAATCGCCTTCAAATTTTCGGTGATGACTTCTTAACCCATAGTACTAGTGTTGGCTGAGTTGAAGTGGTGATTTTGAAGGGGTTTGGAAGTGTAACCATGGCCATTTTTTGTGATGAATCTATGGAGCAGAATCTGACTGGGAGCAGGCTGATGGAAACCGGTGTTGTTCGTGAACTTTTGGACGTCAACTCATCCTCAAATCTTCGGTGAGGTTCTGTGACTTGTAGATTAAAATGTTAGCAAGAGGATTTTGTGTTGAATATGAGCTTATGGTTGATTAATGGGCTGTTAGGTGTGGATTGTATAAAAACCGGTTCTGTTCGGTTGGGGTTCTGTGAAGACCGGTTCTGTTTAGGGCTGTTGGAGGTGTCGCCACGATTTCAATTTATCGTTAAGGTATATTAGGGCGTTAATTGTGGTGTTAATGGGGAGTATGTGAATTGGATTGGAAAATAGAGGTAAAATTAAGGGCCGCTCTAAGTGAAAAACGCAGGATGCCTTATAATCTGTCTTTGGTGCGCACCAGATTTGAAATGAGTCGTTCTATGTCATCCGATATCCGAATTGAGCTCCGTTTTCGCCCACGCGTCCATAAGACATTGAAGTTTAAGATTCTAAAATTTGATTTCATAAAAGGTAAAAGGGTAAATGTCAGTTTATTTATGAAAGAAGCTGAACGTGGAGCCTAAATAGGGCAGTGTTGGGTGGAATGATATTCATGATGACTTACCTTGATAGAACGTCGATTGTCATGCTTAGGGCCATTGAATTGGTGCTGTGAAGACCTGAGAATAAGGGGTTGCGTATGCTATTGAGGTATT
Organism: Rhodomyrtus psidioides; assembly: GCA_021437785.1. Classification (NCBI taxonomy): domain Eukaryota; kingdom Viridiplantae; phylum Streptophyta; class Magnoliopsida; order Myrtales; family Myrtaceae; genus Rhodomyrtus; species Rhodomyrtus psidioides. The sequence goes on from JAILYB010000034.1 coordinate 4,116,167, forward strand.
GGCACGAAGAAAATGAGAAATGATTGAGCTTTGATATGGTTTTCCTAGGTGCGCCGTGGATGCCATGTTCGACCTTGAAAGTTGCTGACCTTGGAGGAGCATGGTCATTGGAGTTTGCTAGTTGCATGAAGAGGTGAGTGACCCCTAACCCTTTATTAGGACGTTTGGACGCGATTGGACGGATTTCCTTGGGAAATCGATGAATTGGTTGATGTTTTATGCATGATTGATTGAAAGTCAAACGGCCTTGATGAGGAATGAGTCGTGGGTGCTAGTTTGCCATGTAATTGTGTTCTCATGACTAAAATTTGATGACGTGCTTGTTGATGCGCCTTACTTGCCTATGTAATGATACGATATCCGACTTCGGAATTGTTGTTTTTACGACAAAGCACGTTTGTTTGGCAAGTAATTGATTTATGATCGTGTGACTGAAATTTCCTCATGATGAAGCGGTAGTGAAATGTTTGTGGTGATAGTTCTTGATTGGAATTGGTTGAGAAAGTGGGCTGCTGAGCCGTGGAAACACCCTGATGCGCCTAAGATGACGCGGGGACTGCATGATGGGATACACCCTGAGGCGATCTAATCTCGGGGTTGAGAAACGAGACACACCCTGAGGCGATCTAATCGCGGGGTTGGGAAATGAAAGTCCATCCTGATGCGTCTGAACGCGGGATGAGAATTGTACATGTCGACATGAGCTTGGTGATAAGCTGTTAAACCTGATGCGTCTGAACGCGGGTTTATTGATGGGGATAGCCTGAGGCGTCTGAACGCGGGTTAGTCTCTGGAAATGTGAAGCGAAGTGGAACCACCTTATAATTTTGTGATGATATGAATTTTTTTGATGCTAGTACGAAAGCTTGATCACTTGATGTCATGTTTGCCTTGATTGAAATCATCGTGTTAGCATGATTCAATGCTTTGAGAAATTGCCATGCACTATTTTATTTAAAGATTGAATGTTACTGTGATTGCTTTGGTTCGGTGGGACGGATGGCTTAATCTAGGATTAGGATAGCTCGCTGAGACGTAAGTCTCACCCCGTCGTGGGATCCTTTTTTTTCGGCAGAAGAACACTAGAAGTGCAAATATTTATGTACGGCGCTCACTTTAGTGCCAATTTTTTTCGCCAGCTCACTTAAGTGCTAATTCTGGCCAAAAGTGATCACTTAAGTGTCAATTCCGGCTAAACCGTATACGTGGTATTTTTTTTATTAATTTTTTAATATTACGTGGCAATTGTTTTAAAAAAATCAATCCATGTGGATGACACGTGGATTTTCAACATTAAAATAGTTACTTTAAAAAAAAATTAAAACCCTCTCGTGCACTGTTTGTCTTCAACCTTCATCTTCTTCCTTCTTTTGTTATTTTGCTCGGCAGCCCATCCACGATCAACTCCTGCCGCCGCATCAGCTCCGGCCTCCATCGACTCATGCCGACGCATCAGCTCCCGCCTCTGTCGATCCGCCTCCGTCGCTCCGCCAAGCTCGTCGCTGACTCCACCCAAGCACACCCGCGACCTTCCTGTTCTTCCTTCTTTTTTTTGGATCTGCCCCTTCTGCTACCAGCGGGACCACTTTCCTCCCCACTACTCCTTCATCTCCGACACCAACCTCCACGTCGAGCTCTACGCCCAATACACCGATTCAGTACTCTCTTCCCTCCATGAACCCTAACAACCCCAACGATCCACACTCCCATGCCTCCCCTGTCTTCATCTTCGTTCTCGACACCTGCATGATCGAGAAGGAATTAGGCTTCGCCAAGTCATCCCTCAAGCAAGCGATTGGGTTGTTGTCAGAGATCGCCCTTGTCGGGTTCGTCTCGCCCAGGGGGGTCGTCGGGATCAGGCGACTCCCGACAAAAAAATTAGGGCCACCCCCAGATTTCACCGAGTCCTCAACGCCGAATGGACCCCAGAGACCTCGTAGAAGATGAGAGCGATTGGGGGGAGCAGAGTCAATTTTGGGCTGGCGTTGGCAGGATTCTAGCAATCACTCGACATGCCCTTTTCTTCACTCATCAAAAGGGCAAGGAAGGAGAAGATCTACGGCATTGACCAACCAGCAAGAACACTCAAAAGGGACTTTTTTGTACCCCACGCATCCAATCGCAAAAAGAAATCACTTCTGCTTTGAAACAACAGAGACCGAAATCCGGGGGAGAAGATTAAACCGTGAAGTTCAGCCGCGGCTTGTAAGCACCAAGTCCTCACCAGAGTTCCCGGCGTCGTATCATTGGGCGAGGTCACTGGCCAAGGATGAAAATTTCGAGGAAGTAGTAGTTGGTGGATTAAATGATATTTTGTGACGTTAAGGAATCCGTCACGCTTTGAAGTAGAATTGTAATTGGTGAGTAAGTAGAAATGTACCACTATTGTCCCAAGTCATCTTGTATTGATTTTGTATGGAGGTGATTTCTTGCTTTCGCCTATTTGTATGTAATCTTTAGAGGAAGAAGTTGGCCTAAGGATCCGGGAATGTGAGAAATAAGAGTGGCATGGGGCGATGTTCGCGTGCTCGCCGGGTTTGGGGCGTGACACACATATACATGCATAATTCTAGGATCCGATCCTAGAATTATGCTGCCATACAATCAGCAATTTAGCCCACAAAAATAAAAACAATTAATTATCATAATTATGGCAATTAATCAATTTAGCCCTTAATGGACGTAAATTTTCAACATCTCCCACTCGCCCACAAAGGACTAAATTGACACACAATCTTTTTTTTTTTATTTATAAAAACTATATATATATAAATATATATCATATATATATATATATATATTTCACAACAATTTTGTGTCGATTTAATCCGTACATGTGTATCATATGCACTTGCGCCTATGACACAAAAATAAAAATTAAATTAAATCTCATTTAATCTAATTTCAGTCCGAATAATTCAATAGTCATTGCAAACATATTTGCAATATCGTCTTTCCGTTCACCGTCGATATATATTGGTTAAGGTGTGTAACATCCATAGGTTCATCACTGAGCTGACAGTAAGACATGTACTAACACGTTAGTGCTTCCAAGAGAATTAATTACCCTGATTAACCTCTAGGTTCCACAAGCCATGAGTGATATCTAGCAATATGTCATGACTACCCAGACAATATGAATTCTTTAAGAACATAATGAACCTATCAGCTTTGGCTATATTGTAATTCAATACCTCCATCTTACTATATCTTGATCGAACAAAGACCATGGAATATTTGTCAAGTCACCAATTCGATCATATGCATAAATTCAATCGACATGCATTTATACGAGACATAAACATTTTATTCTCGGTTACAACTCCGACCGATGATTTCAATACATTGTCATAATTAAATCGCATATGATATCATACCTTGCATATGTCCAGGAGACAGATTCTATTTTGCGCACACGTGTGACTTCGTATGTGCATGAACTATGACCATCAAGTACATAGACGGATCGACGAGCCGTCAATATGCGTCCCCGTGAACCATAGACATCCAACACACAAGTCAACAATGTGTCTCAAGTTTAAGGATTATTTACACAAGACCAAAGCATGAATGATTAGATATTGACCATGCTAAAAGCTTCCATGTCGCTAATCGTTCAATGCGTATCACGTTCAATAAACTTGTCTAATACAAGCACATGTGTTCTAACTTAGGCATCACAATACCCAACGACTTGTGACTCGTCATTTCCTTAAGTATCCAATACTTAATTGTGAAGTTAAGAACACACTGATCTCAACAAGATTATTGATATCCATTCAATGATCCATCGATTGGAAACAGTTTAAAGATTCAGTCTAACTATGAACCAGTCACACATATTCTCAACGTATCAAGAATAGGTCTAGTCACAACTGATCTTATGAAATTTATTCATATAAGTAGGTAATTGGACAAATGAATAAATACGTCTTTATCATTGATTAAATAAGAAATTAGAAGACAACTGAAATCCTCAATATGTAACTATTACATGATTATTTTAGGGCATATCTCTAACAATCTCTCACTTGCACTAAAGCCAACCAGTCTAGTACCTTAAACCTATTTTGTCATTATGTCTTTCAAATGAAGACTGAGGTAAGGCTTTAGTAAAGGGATCTGCCACATTTTCTGCTGAGGCAATTTTCTGCAAGGCAATTTTCTGCAAGGCAATATCACATCTCCTAACTATTTCTCTGATGAGATGGAAGCGTCTCTCAATGTGCTTGGATTTATTCTTGACTGCTATCCAGTGCTCTTCCTTTGGATTAGATTGATATCTGCTAGTAATGTTCACAGCATGCGCAATGTTAGGTCGTGTACATAGCATAACATATATTATGCTTCCAATAGCGGATGCGTAAGATATCTTTGCCATCCGCTCTCTTTCTTCAGGAGAGTTGGACACATCTCCTTGGAAAGACGAATTTCATGCCTAAAAGGCAATAATAATCTTTTTGAACATTGCATGTTAAACCGTGTTAACACTTTATCTATGTACGTAGACTGTGAGAGGCGAATAAATCGTCTCGATCTATCTCTATAGATCTTAATACTTAAAATATAAGTTGCATCTCCTAAATCTTTCATGGAGAATTCCCGTGATAAGAATAGTTTGATCGATGATATCATTGGTATATCATTTCCGATCAAAAGTATATCATCGACATAGATAACTAGAAACGCAATTACGCTCCCACTGACCTTCTTGTATACACAAGGTTCATCTGGATTTTTGATGATGCCAAACGATTTGACTACCTCATCGAAATGGATGTTCCAACTTCTGGAGGCTTGCTTGAGTCCATAAATGGATCTCTTAAGCTTATACACCTTTTGACTTTCACCACTAGATTCAAAACCTCGTGGTTGTTCCATATAAATGTCTTTCTCGAGGAAACCATTTGGAAAAGCCGTTTTGACATCCATTTGGAATATCTCATAAACAAGGTGCGCAGCTATAGCCAACATAATCCGAATAGATTTTAGCATGGCTACAAGTGAGAAAGTTTCGTTGTAATCGATCCCTTCTTTTTGACGATATCCTTTCGCAACCAGCTGTGTTTTGTAAGTTCCAACTTGACAATCAGTGTTCATCTTCCTCTTGAAGATCAATTTACACCCAATTGGTACAATGCCATCAGGAAGATCAACTAAAGTCCAAACATCATTAGAATATATTGAATATATTTCGAATTTCATGGCTTTTAGCCATTTACCAGAATCGATGTCCAACATTGCCTTCTCATAAGTGCTAGGATCATTTAGTTGATCACTATCATTCACAATAAATAGTGGCTCAATATCTTCAACCGAGTCTCTATAGCGTATAGGCAAACGAGACGTTCTCGTAATCCTCCTAAGAGTTTGTGTATCAGAAGCTCCAACTGAATCAGAGATCAGTGTTTGAACTTGGTTATTTGGTACTTCATTATTTTCTTCTTGTAAGACTATTTTTCGCCCAGCACCACCTTCCTGGACGAAGTGATCTCCAGAAAGGAAGCATGCTTACTAAACGAAACTCTTTGGTCATAATGAAAATAGAAATAATATCCAAGAGTCACTTTTGAATATCTAATGAACCGACCTTGCTCAGACCTAACCTCCAATTTCTCTATTCTCAGCTTCTTGATGAAAGTTGGACAACCCCAAATCTTGATATGATTGAAACTTGCTTTTGTACTATGCCATATCTCATAAGGCGTAGTTGGAACAGACTTGGAAGGCACTCTGTTCAGTAAATATGCAACTGTCTCAAGGGCATGTCCCCAAAGGGATACAAGCAAATCGGTGTAACTCATCATAGATCGCACCATATATAATAAAGTGCGATTTCTTCTTTCAGATACACCGTTATGTTCTGGAGTTGCAGGAGGTGTTGTTAGCACCTAAATTTTAATTTTTAGAAAAATTCATTTATTTCATAAAATGAGAGTTAATCCTAATTCTCGCAAAAATTTTCATGCATTACATATTGCATTTGTCTGTCATGCATTGGCAATCAATCGCAGGCGATCTCGATTGAGCAGAATTTAACAGGCGGCGGAACCAGAATCGATTTTGAGAATTTTCGATCATGAAAATCTCATTTGGCCCATTTTAATTTTGTGAAAATAAGGCTTTTAATTAATTATTCGTTAATTAATTAAAGCCCACTTAGGCCCTAAGTCCGCGCGAATGAGCCCATCCGAGAAACCCTAGCCCGATAGGGTTGTTCAAGAGAGTTATGACCCTATGCTGGATATCGCGTCGGAAAAGTTTAGAATCGACGGCTTGGATTGGATCTTAGAGTACAACCCTAATATTCATTATATATACCTCGTTAGATCTAGGGTTGCGGAGGGGGGACGACGAAAAAAAAAAAAATTCGGCACATACATGCTCCCTCGCCGCTCTCATTTTCTCTGGGATTTTCCTCGCGTCTTCGATTTTGACCGATCTCTCTCTCGCACACACTCTGGCGATTCTCTCTCTCTCTCTCTCTCTCCCCCCCTCAGATCTGACACATTGGGAGGACGAAGACTCTTTTTTTTTTCTCATTCTATTCTCTCTCTCTCTCTTCAAGCCACATTCTTTACACATACGGCAGCTTTCGGGGGCCAATTCATTGTAGGGCACGACAGTTGAGAGAACCATCGTTGAGAAGAAGGGGACTTGCTGATAAGAGAATTCTCCCTCCCCCTCCACGCAAATTTCATCGTCCATAAGTTTCCTTTCAACACAGCGAAAGAGGAGGAGGAGCACCAAGCAAAAGGACAAGAAAGGGACTAGATCCTTAATTCATCAGTAGCATATAATTTTATCCTTTTATTGTTCTTTTCTTGATATCTATTTTCCTAAGTTTTACTCACGGACATCTCTGGCAGAAAACCTAAAAAAAGTGAGGGAACATAGTCCTGATGCAAGTTCTGGCCGAGTATCCGGCAAGCATTAATCGGGTCTCTATAGCCACACCAGTCACGTCCAGATCTTCGACGACTCGTCGCTTGTGCCCCCCATCCAGTTTTGTCGGTGAACGAAGGGTCTCCAACGATTAGCCGTTCACACGAGGACGATATTAGCCGCTGCCCCTTTAGCACTCCAGGAAACATCACCGAGTTCCACCCTCAATGAGGATATAATTGGTGATTGAACAAGAGGTGGAGGTCAGAGAATTAAGTGGAGGAGATGCACTATATTTTGCCACGTTCGGAGACGATCGCTGCCATCGCTGCTACCTCAGCATTATTTTGCCATTATTCAGTGTTGTTTTGTGGCTGTTTTGGTGCCAAAACAGTGCTACCAGCCCCGGTTTATTTATAATTCAACGCAGAATTTTTCTGCAGCTTTAGAGATTGTTTGGCTACTGTTCTAGGTGCTTTTTCCTTGCCATTCGTGTCTAATATAAAGCTGATTTCAAGCTTTTTGGCTGCTAGTTTGGTGCAGCATTTCCGTTTGGCAACGCAAGATCAATTGGTGACGGACCAACAAAAAAAAAAGGCTCGTTTTGCACGAGATTCGCAGCTTGAGTACATGCTGGAATACAACTCAGAAAAGGATTCTGTCACAATGCATGGTTACAGTTAGAGAGAGAAACGCCAAGAAGAGGAGCACTCAATCCGTCGACTTGTAGTCGCTTTCCCGACCCGAAGACGAACTATCCTACAAAACCTGCAAGAAGACTTTGCTGATCCTGCTTGTTTAGAGCCTCGGTGATCATCGACTTTCTTGGTCCATTATTCATGCGGCGGTCAAGGAAGAGCAATTGGAAAGAGAAGAGAAAGATCGCTCACTGTCCACTGATTTCTTTATAACAAATCAGGTCATTTCTTTCCAATTAAAATTTGAAATTGGGCTTTATTTCTTTTTCTTGATTCGTCCTTTGCCTTGTCTCTTTCCGGTTTTGTTTGTCAGTCAATGTATGCAACTCCGTGGATCCTCGAGGACACCATCAATCTGAACGTGCTAGACATGCTAGAGCTGCACCACCCTCAAACTCCACAATCATTATTGCTCAGCTATGAGTTCACTGAGACCCGAGCTGTCCCAATCCGTGATCCATTCAAATTTGGAAAGCAAATCAACAATTTAGGATATCGAATTGATCTTGGAGGCGTTTAACTCGAAGAGGGAAAGGAAGCGCGGCTCAGGTATAATTCCGATCCTTATTTTGATTGATTATTGGTTGATGATTGTCCGATTTGCCATGGCCGTTTGATTTAATTTAGTTTAGTTTAATCACTCCGCATGTTTCGCGAATCTACAAAATCAAAAGCCCTTTTCGCTAAACAAAAATCGAGTTATGGTCGGTTCTGCCCGTTACCCAGCGGGTGTGATTTGCCAAGCTTGACAAAAAAAAAATGCTAAATTTGCAGGTCTGAAATTTTAGAAAAAAAAAATTTGATTCTTGCGGATTTCCGAATTCCTGCCATGTCGGTGTGATCGTTTGCCTAATTGATAGGATTTGATTGATTGATTGAAATTCTGTCGTTGCCTTATCAAAGTTGGTTTCCTGTTTCAAATCGATTTCGTTCGGTAAGAAAAATTCGAATTAGGAAACTTTGAAGCCGATCACATTTTTAAAAGGAAAGCACGTCTAATTGATTGTAGTCCCAATTCCCAAAATATGGAAAGCGCGCGAATATTTTTGAAAGTTTTCGGTAAGGAAAGATTCGAGTCAGGAAATTGTGCAATAATCTTGCGGTAATTTGAAAATCCTCAGGAATATACTCAAAATACCAAAATCTTTCAAAATTTGATTGATTAGGAAAATTTCTTAATCCGCAACCGTTATTTCCATAGCGGGTGTTTCGAATTTGAGGGTCGATCTGTCAGGCTTCAGATTGAACCTTGATTCGAAATAATTGGCGGTAATTACCTTTTTCATTAAAAGATTTGCAACTTGAATTTAAATTCATTCATAAAATCATAAAAATCAGAAAAACAAATAAAAATCATTCATGTCTCATGTTTAATTTTCATGTCATAAAATCACAGAAAAATAAAAAAAAAAATTAGGAAGATATGGTTTCTTTTAAACCATGTCTCATCATTTTTAGAAAGATAGGATTTTCTAGAAATCCTATCTCATGGATTATATTCAATAAATCAAATCTGATTACGTCCATTAGGATAGATTATAAAAGCTGTAGACATAGAGTTTAAAGATTTTCTTAAAAAATTGGGAATTAATGCAAATTAAATCCAAAAACTTTAAGTTAATCTTGAACCAATTCAGTCTCATTTTTCATTAAATTTTAATTTCGAAAATACACAAAAAATTCATAAAAAGAAAAAAAAGATTGTACCTTTGAACTTTAATTCAGAATTCATCAAGATTGCTAAATTGAACATTTCTCATGAAATTGGTACCGAAAGGGCACTAATTGAAAAATTAGTGTAACCAAGTCCCGAACTTAAAATCTCTGGTTTGCAGAAATAAAATAGTTTCTCCCGCTATTTTATTTAGGTTTCTAATCAACCTACCAAGAAATGATTAGTGGTGACTCCAAAAGTTAAAATCTTTTTCTGGATAATCATTTGAACCATAAGTCACGATTTGGTAGAACTTGGGAGAGTTCGAGCTAGGTTAGTTAATTTAATTAATTAATCTAGTAATCCATTAACCTAAGATCAAAATTTTCGATTTTTAGGTCGCGACAGCTTGGCGACTCCACTGGGGACTACTTGAATTTTTTTAAATTTAGGGAGGACTTAGGCCATGAAATTTTCATAAAAACAATCACTTTATTTGGCAAATTCTGATTGAATTCTCACTCTTAGGTGTTAAATGGTTTTACAGAATGGGAGTTATAAGGGGAGGAGTCTGTGGCTAACCCTTTGTTTTGCAGGCTTGGTGATTGATTTTTAATTTTTGAACTATTGGAGCGGTGTTTGATTTAAAATGTTGTGCATGTCTTTAGAGTAATTGCACTACACCTCATCCACTTGTAACCAAACCCGGGTCACCCAATAGTTTTAGGATGGTATTTAAGTGGTTCTTTAACCTTGGCGGTAAGGCTTCGCTAAAGGTTATCCTGCTTGGGTCCCGAAATTCTTCAAAAAATGGCTCAAGGGTCGTTCTCACGCATGTGAGGCTATAACGTTGCCCTTGTCGACCGAACCAAGCCGAAGTGATTGGACCCGACTAGTCATGACTATTGTACGTGAGGCTGCGACTAGTCATGATGAATGTGCGCGAGGCTGCGACATGTCATTCTGTCCATTACTTCATTTTGCCAAGCCTTTAGCTAGATAGATTAAAGTTAGCCTCACTATCCATGTGCATGTCTATGTGATTGGCATTTTATTTTTCAAGTTAAAGTAAGTTCTCTAACTTTCTCTTGTTTTTATTTGTTTGGTCGGTCCATATTAGGTGTCAATCAAATCTTGAACTTAACATCATGGTCTTTAAAAAAAAAATCAAACTAGTGGTCCATTTTCAAAAAAAAAAAAATGAATGCCAAAAAAAAATCTCCTTGGGAAATTTTGTTGATCAATCAAAGATTTTGTCACATCTTCCCTTAATGCTTCAATGGATAAAAAATTTTCCTGATAGATTCACTCTTGGAGATTCATTGCGATAAAAGAAGTAAATCCTTTGGGAAATTTTTCAAACATCAAAGGTCTTTATCATATTTCTCATGAAAAATTCACCTCATTTTTCCTAAGGAAAGTCTCTCCTATTTCTGCACAGAGAAGGAAAACAAAATTTGACCAGTTTAGCGAGTCCTGGACCGGCCTCTCTTGAATCACATTCTCATTATTCCCTCTTCTTTTGTAGGAAATCATGGGTCGCTTGTAGCAAGAATGGCATTCTCGGAAGCTTTTGAGAGACAGAGAAAATTCAGAGAACTCTGAGGGATCGGGGCACTTGTACATGTCCATTAGTCAATTGGACGAAGAAAAATAGGCAAGTAGAATTTTGGAGGCATTCGAGAAAAGCTTCAATAGAGAGCTTCATACATTGGGGCCACCACCTTCACCATTAATCACCAAGGAGAGAAGTCAACCACACATGGTGTTCATTGGCTAGTGCTTGCAGATTCTCCAGCAACTTCAATAGCTTCGTGGAGGTCTTCCAATAAATTTTTAATATTAATAAAGCTCTCAAGTTGCGTCCATATTGTCGCGACCCTCTCGAGCTCGGAGGCGGGACCGGGCTAATGGGCCGCCCGATCGCTGGCTGGATCGGACGCGGGCCTCTCCCGAGGTCCATTTCCCAAATCGCAACTGCTGGATATACGTGGTCGACCTTCAGTGTGGTCTAGTGACATGTGATGAGTGTTCATGCCAAGGAGTCGCCATCAATCGTTTCGTGGAGGGTACGATCGGAAACCCTATCGAATAGTTGGGAGTGGTCTATTCGATTCTGCGAAAACCAGAGAAGTGGGTTCGGGGACTTAGTTATGCCAACTGTCAGAGTTGACGCCCTTTCGGTACCTAAGCTGAATGGTTTATCTGATCCTAGGATTTCATACAAACGAGTGGGGGACAGATCTTAAATCTAGGAGTTCATGCAGATGGGAAATGCTACCCTATCAATCACAATCAATAGAAATAAGTGCGCAAATCAAGGATCCAGTACATGCCGATAAAACACATGAAATCAGCATGACATCCCTAATGAGGCCCTATTAGCCAAGAGAAATATCAATCAAGGCTCAAGAATGATTTTGGCACGATTCGCCCATGAGGGGCAGAATCGTAATTTTGAACAGTTCGGGGAAAATTTATCTTAAAAAGGGTAAATCTGTCATTTTAGAGAGATTGGGAAGTCAAAAGACAGGGGAAATAGGATTGGCCATCAATCCAATCCATTTCCTATTTTTCGGGATTTTTCAGAATTTTTCTGGAATTTTCAAGTGATTTTACCCTTGGAAGGGTAAAGTCGTCATTTTAGACCAAGATGAGAACTGAAAATCTCAAATATTAGGGTTGGTCGTCCACCTGACCCAAACCCTAACTTCAAGCAATTTTCAGAACTTGATCGGAACAAGAAAGACAATTTTCCCATTAAAGGGCAAAATTGTCATTTTGAGAAAAGAAGCGGGACTCGAAAACCCAAACCTAAGAATTGATCGCCTACCCGACCCTAATTCTTACCTTGGCATTATCGACCTTATCTCGCATATACAGCAGAGGCGACTTACCCCTAAAGGGTAATATCGTCAAGTCTCGGAAGAACGGATAAGAAACCCCAAAAATAGGGTTGACCAGTTGTCTGTGGTCAACCCTTGATTTTTGGGGGTTTCTGGAGTGTCTAGGATTTTCCTACAATTTTTCCACATTTTTTGGAATTTTCTAGAATTTTCTAGCATTTTTTTTTGGATTTTCTAGGATTTTTCTGATTTTTTTATTTTTAAAATCATTTTCCGATTTTTTTTATTTAAAAATATTATTCGGACCGGGTCAACCCAACCCACTCGGGCCGGAACCCGGCCCAGACCCGGACCCGCGCGAACCCCGGCTCCAAAACGACGCCGCGTCTCATTTTTTTATTTTCGGATTATCGTAATCTAATCTGACGGCCTACATCACGCCGCGTGGCTTGTCCGCGCCCACTAGATCTGATTACTAGAATCTATGGTCTAGATTGAACGACGACTCTCTCGGGACCGTTTGATCCGATTACTTAAACCTACGGCTACGATTAGATCCTGAGACTCGATCTAGACCGTCTATTCTATCACCCTAAACGACGTCGCCTTCTCATTAATCCATACGACACCGTTTCCACTCTTTGTTTATTTTCTGATTTCGAAAATCATTTTCAGTTAATTCTATTTACTAATCGGACGGCCACTAGAATTTAAGTTCGATTTATCTCAGTCGTCCGATCCTTTAATTCGAATAACGGACCCTAACAGCCATGCTGACTCGACACTACGTGGACCAATCACGGGATGACATCTGGAGATTTGACCAGTTGACCACGCCATGTCAGCTTCGTCTTCAACCTCGCGACTCCGACGGAATGGACGGCTGTGGCTCTCCGGCGATGATCGTGCGGTGAAATCTTAATGGAATCACTCGAGACCAACGGCAATCGATTCGCGATTAGCTCTAGTTCGACATATCTAAGAATCGAAACATCTTATTCGCAGAATCAAGAACATCGTGCAAATCGCCGAGTACGGCCATGGAAGCTCAATCATGCGATTCACTCAAAATCAAAGAATTTCAGTCATAGAATAGCATCAATGGAGGTCCAATAGACTTACCTCGAGCTCCGATTGAGCTCGCTCGGCCCAGATTTGGCTGGGCAAGAATCGGCTATGGAGGCTAAATCGGAAGACTCGATTCGGGGCATGTGGGCAAAATCAATGCAAAATGAAGACGCGAACATGGTCAGTGATGTTCAAGGAATGAAAGGCACACATTAATTGCAAGAATGATCATGGAATGTGCGAATCGCCATGAATGCTCAAGGAAGAACTCGAGGCTGTGACTCACCTGTTCCGGCGGTTTCAGACTGTACCGTCAACGACAGCGGCTTCCTCTCAGTATGGGCGACCTCCCGACGATCTCCTCGAGCTTTGGTCTAGCCTGGAAAGGCCTGACCGATGCTCTGTGGATTCGAGCTCTGTCCTCGACAATGGCGGTTGGAGGACGAGCTCTCCCTCTCTCCTCCTCCTTCTCTCTCGATTTCGTTTTCTTTTTTACAACTGAATCTGTTCTCCCCTCTAACTGAAAGCCATCGCGAGCTTATATAGCTCCTGGGAATTTTGGCGCCGATTTGGGGAGTTCGAACTGACTTCCACAGCACGTGCTATCAAGTGATTTTAGGTCCAAACGGCGTCGGGAAAGATGGGTAAAACGTTTAACTCCGTTTTGGTTTCCGGCGGGCTTCATTTCGCATGAATTTGGCCAGAATCTGAGCAGTGCTTGCTTTTGTTGACTTTTGCGAGTCTGCGACCTTGACCATCCAATTACTTTCCCGTCCGGCGACGTTGGGTGGTTCTGTTGGTGTCGATCGACGGGGGAAGATGAGAGGAACGAAATGCCCATCATTCCCCTTTTAATTAGTCACGAATTGACCTTCAATTTGGTCTTCAAAACTCAGTCGGTCATCGTTCATCTGCACGGAGGCTCAGCGGGGAAGACGACACTGTTCTGGACCGGTTCGACCGGCGGTCTGACCGGTCTGAACCGGTTCCGAACAGGATTTTTCAAATTAATCACAAATTGATGGAAAAATTTTGCAATTGAACCTCAAAATCGAATCTAGAACATGAATTCTATCTAGAAATGTGGTTTTGCCCAAAAGTTTTAATCAATTTCTACAAAACCCCCAAATTTTCATTTAATTGGAAATTGGGGATCGTGTAATTGAGGGTGCAAATGATCAAATTGAGTCAAACCACCTGTTCAAATCGATTTAAAATGGTGAAATCCATTGGGTAACATGTTTAATTTGCAATGATAGCCCTTGAATTGAAAGTAATTTCAATTATGCTTAATTTCAAGGACTAAAATGCAATTTTAGTATGTAATTTTGTCAAATCCGTGCAATTGAGCAAATTGCGCAAACAATTGGGCTAAATTGAAATAGGGGACAATTAGATTGAATGTCAAGATCTTAAAAAATGCCAAAATGGCAAGTTAAAAGACTCAATTGATATTTTTTTCTCAAATTCAATGGTGCGGGCTACAAAGGAACACCTAAGATTGAATCTGATTTTGGATTTTTTTTGCGAGGTCAAAAATACAAGGGATTAAAAGGAAAAATATTGGATATTTTTCCATATTTGTGTGACCTCAAATTGTATTTTTGTTGATTTTTCTAGTATTTTCCTATTTTCTAAAAATACTAAAAAATGTGAAAAATATAAAAAATTATTTTTTGGTCAAGAATGGTTCTTTGGGCTTGGCCAAGGCCACCAAAGTTGATTTTGTAATTTTTTTACTTTTTATGAATTTTTTGTGATTTTTCAAAAATAAAACCGAAAAGACTTGGTTAAAAAATCAGGTATCAAAAGCTGCCCCTCTTTGAGAGGAATCTCGTGAGAGGTTTCGCTCAAAGACAGGTGACACCTGAGTCTAGACCGACTCGACTGGGGAAAAGAAAAACGAATCTTGACACTCAATCTTTCTTGTCCCACTGGTGAACGCTTTGCTCTTCATTCTTTTGCTAACGTGAGAGAGAAAGTAGAGAGACCCACCTGTTACTTACCTGTTGATCGCCTGCCTGATGCTCATGCGGCCTGCGCGGTGTATAACGGGTTCAAGTGAATACCTAGGGACTCGTCTTTTGAGTATCCTAGGGCGGTTAAACTCTAGCCTGTATGGTAGGCCGTACCAGAATGAGATTCTTGTACTTGACAGGAACCTGTAAATGACGCACCCAGTCTCTTAGGGTTTGTCGGGGTTTTGATCCGTATGGTGGATCGGACCATGAATAGGGATTTTGATCCGTATGGTGGATCAGACCATGAATAGGGATTTTGATCCGTATGGTGGATCAGACCGTGAATAGGACTCCTGTCTGTTAGGAACCTATGGATGACGCACCCAGTCTCTTAGGGATTGTCAGGGTTTTGATCCGTATGGTGGATCGGACCATGAATAGGGATTTTGATCCGTATGGTGGATCAGACCGTGAATAGGGATTTTGATCCGTATGGTGGATCAGACCGTGAATAGGACTCCTGTCTGTTAGGAACCTATGGATGACGCACCCAGTCTCTTAGGGATTATCAGGGTTTTGATCCGTATGGTGGATCGAACCATGAATAGGGATTTTGATCCGTATGGTGGATCAGACCATGAATAGGACTCCTGTCTGTTAGGAACCTATGGATGACGCGCCCAGTCTCTTAGGGATTGTCGGGGTTTTGATCCGTATGGTGGATCAGACCATGAATAGGGATTTTGATCCGTATGGTGGATCATACCATGAATAGGACTCCTGTCTGTTAGGAACCTATGGATGACGCACCCAGTCTCTTAGGGATTGTCGGGGTTTTGATCCGTATGGTGGATCAGACCATGAATAGGGATTTTGATCCGTATGGTGGATCAGACCATGAATAGGACTCCTGTCTGTTAGGAACCTATGGATGACGCACCCAGTCTCTTAGGGATTGTCGGGGTTTTGATCCGTATGGTGGATCAGACCATGAATAGGGATTTTGATCCGTATGGTGGATCAGACCATGAATAGGACTCATGTCTGTTAGGAACCTATGGATGACGCACCCAGTCTCTTAGGGATTGTCGAACATTTTAATCCGTCAGGGGGATCAGGCCGAGAATAGGATTCCTTTCTGCTAGGAACCTATGGATGACGCACCCAGTCTCTTAGGGATTGTCGAACATTTTAATCCGTCAGGGGGATCAGGCCGAGAATAGGATTCCTTTCTGCTAGGAACCTATGGATGATGCACCCAGTCTCTTAGGGATTGTCGAACATTTTAATCCGTCAGGGGGATCAGGCCGAGAATAGGATTCCTTTCTGCTAGGAACCTATGGATGACGCACCCAGTCTCTTAGGGATTGTCGAACCTTTTAATCCGTCAGGGGGATCAGGCCGAGAATAGGATTCCTTTCTGCTAGGAACCTATGGATGACGCACCCAGTCTCTTAGGGATTGTCGAACATTTTAATCCGTCAGGGGGATCAGGCCGAGAATAGGATTCCTTTCTGCTAGGAACCTATGGATGACGCACCCAGTCTCTTAGGGATTGTCGAACATTTTGATCCTATATTCTAAGGAATTAACTAGGATTTATCAAATGAGGCGTGCCTAACCTTGAGGCTTTGCCAAATGGGCTATTCTGGGTTTAGGGGTTACCTAGAACCTCACAGAAAGCAGATTTTGACAACAGTTTTTGATCCTATATTCTAAGGAATTAACTAGGATTCATACAAGTGAGGTGTGCCTAACCTTTAGGCTTTACCACATGAGCTATTCTGGGTTTAGGGGTTACCTAGAATCTGTCAGAAGCTCATGCATATTAACTCTCCTTTTTAGAGAAATGTGTCATTCTGAGACCTGGGGTTACCAAGGGGTCTTGCAGAAGTTTAAACTTGAAATATATTCTTCTCAAAAGAAGTAGCATTCTGAGGTCTGGGGATACCAAGGGTTCTACAGAAGCTTGAACATGTAAACTCTTTCTTACCAAGAGAGGTTGTGCTCTTCTGAGATTTGGGATTGCCAGGAATTCTGCAGAAGTTTAGACATGTTAAACGTTTCTTAACAAGAGGGGTACAAGCCATTTTAGGAGCTGAAGTCATCAAGAATCTTGCAGAAGCTCCAATCTGAAAATTTTCTTACCAAAGGCACATCAATGGTCTTTAAGTGATATCTGATGTCAAACTGACAGCACTTTATGACTTATATCATAGTCACGAAAAAATTTCAATGAATGCATTACGATGCTGGAGGTTACCCAAAACACCTTGCAATGCACGGAAGTGATCAAAAATTCCTTGTGGGGAAAGTTTTGAATCTAACAATCTGAAATTACCAAAAAAGTTTGGTTAAAATGTCCAACGGAGTATTTTCATCAAAGAGGACTTCTCACCGTTTTGAGGTAATGGTCTTTTACCAAGAATGCACTCGAACTTCCTATCAAACCTGCGCCTAGGGTTCAGGATCATTCGCAGTGAATACACCTCGATCGATCAGGAGGACTTCCAAGGGACCGTAGTGTTGGGCTTGGTCAACGGTTTTCAAAGGGGACTTGCGTGCAAGTCAAGGCTTTCGAAGAGAAGTCTTCAATGTCTGCTCCAGGTTTACAAGTCAAGAAATCTGCAAAATGAGAAAGAAATAATCTTGCTCGAACTTCTTCGAGCTAAGCTTAGACATTAAACCCTATGTCAATCCATGTGCCTTAATTAGAAAAGGCTTTTTCAGGGTTGTAACGTAGGTAGAATTGGGGACCCAAAAAAGGATTGTTTTTGGCTCAGAATACGCGAAGGGTTTATCATCGGTGATCACTGCAAGTTTGCTGCCATCTTGCCCCTTCTGGTTCAAAGAGCGTCTTCAATCTTTGAAGTGCATATTTGTCTTTAGAGAACATCTCTCTTATGTCAAGACGGCGTCAATACCTTGTCTTATGCTTACATCATCTGAGTGTGACATGATTTGGGAGCATTCTTTGCTGTCCAGCTCCCTTGGGATTTTTTTTTTTATTTTTACAATCAGATCTCACTGGTGACCTATACAAAGGTATCATGCCCTCTTTTGGCATTTACAAGATCAAATACCTGATTCACAAGTGTACAAGTATTTGGATGGGCATTGGCCTTGCTTTTACCAGGCACTTTGCTTTTTCTTGATACCCAAGATTGAATTTTCCTCTTTTTTTTTTTTTGAGATCCCACCTTTTCTTTTCTTTTGGGGATCAGAATTTTCAAATGAGTGTGCTAGATGTACAACTTGAATCTCAGCACTCAAACATTAATCTAGGAATTTTTCACAAATCCTGTGTTTTGAACCCTTCCGCTCTTGAAGGGACGTCGCTTCCGTCTTGGAATATGCAATGATAACCAACGGGTTTGTGAAATGAATGTATAGGCTCAACTTGGCTATACAAGGGTAAAAGTGTATAGGATAGAGAAATGAATGCTTTTCGTCATCTTAAAGCACCTGAATTACCACAGAAGTTAAAATGACAAGCAACACGCGAAGATTGATGCAAGTCTGAGCAAGAGAACTTCTAACCATTTATCTCCTGATACTGCTGGGCGTACCTCCAGTTTGCCCCACTGTGGGGTGATTCTTGACAGGGGTAAAGAATGAAATCGTCGTTCAAAGGGTTATCAATGGTCACCTGTAGTGTTTATGATAGAGAAATGAATGCCTCCGTCGTCTCAATCCATGTAATTACTGCGAATAACCCTTACGTTCGTAGGTCAAGGTCTCGCTATCCTTACCACTCCACTTATCTCTTAAGTGTGTATGGGACGTGTTTGGACTAGGCTTGCCTCTTTGTCTGAGGAAACATCCTTTTGAACGATTTAAACAACTTTTGTTGGAAGAGTTCATTTTGCTTTCTCCAAAACTTACCCTCCAAGGGGATTTATGAGGCACAATGTATATTTCAATCATGTTTAGATAACCTCCAAGTTTAAACATGAGTGACAATGACATGACCGTGAGAATTTTGCGTCTTTCTAGACATGAGATTTGAATGCATGCTAGATTCCAAGATGCCTTCAAATTCTATCAATAAGGATTCTGATAGTCTTATAAACCTAAAAGATTAGGGAAGGAATACTTACCTGCCCAGCGCGGCTAGGGATTCCTGAAAAATATAAAAGGAATATGTCGGTGTATGCTCTCGCATTTCAGAAAATTAGAACGATGCGCCTTACCCTTGATCATGCACTCCAATGGAAGTGGATAGATTCATGAAAATCTGACCATTGCGACAGTAAGTCTTCTTGATCATGCATTCCAATCTATCGCGACCCTGCTTCCTTGGGTCCTACAATATTGAACACATGCTAATGTATGCATGGATGCATGACATGCTTATGCAAAGACTATGAATTCACAGGGTGCCCCAGTTCTTCTCCCTCAGAGTTTACAAGAATTAATGCTCCTCCCGTGAGGATCTTCTTAACAATGTAGGGACCTTCGTAATTCGGAGTGAATTTTCCCCCTGGATGGGTAGTACTCGGCAAAACTTTCCTAATTACCAAGTCATTTACTTCGAAGTTTCTGGTCTTGACCTTTCGATTGAACGCCCTGGCTACCCTCTTCTGGTAAGTTTGTCCATGGCAAATGGCTTTAAGACGTTTCTCGTCTATTAAATTCAGCTGTTCATATCTGTGCTTGAAATACTCTGACTCAGAGAGTTTATCTTCGGATAAGATTCTCAAAGAGGGAATCTTAACTTCCACTAGTAGAACTGCTTCTATTCCATACACCAGACTGTAGGGAGTTGCCCCTGTAGAAGTCCTGATCGACGTTCGGTAAGCCATCAAGGCGAAAGGTAGCCTTTCGTGCCAGTCCCTGTAGTTTTCTGCTGTTTTGGCCAAGATTCTCTTGATGTTTTTGTTGGCTGCTTCCACTGCCCCATTCATTTGTGGACGGTAAGGAGATGAATTCAGATGTCGAATGCTAAAGTGATCCAGTAGATCATCGACAATCTTGTTGTTCAGGTTGGACCCATTATCTGTGATGATCGCTTGCGGGATACCATACCGGGATATGATATCTCTTTTGACGAATTTTGCCACATTTCTTGCAGTGACATTCTTGTAAGAGCTGGCTTCTACCCATTTGGTGAAGTAATCAATCGCTAC
Source organism: Rhodomyrtus psidioides (assembly GCA_021437785.1). Lineage (NCBI taxonomy): Eukaryota > Viridiplantae > Streptophyta > Magnoliopsida > Myrtales > Myrtaceae > Rhodomyrtus > Rhodomyrtus psidioides. The sequence continues at coordinate 4,136,408 of JAILYB010000034.1, forward strand.
CAAGATGAAGCGATGACCATTCGAAGCCACAGGATTAATAGGCCCTATCATGTCTATGCCCCACATAGCGAAAGGCCAAACTTCAGACATTTGGTGTAGTTCGTTTGGGGGTGCATTGATCTTATCACCGTATATTTGGCATTGGTGGCATGACCGGACGTGCTGACAGCAGTCTGACTCAATGGTCATCCAATAATAACCAAGTCGCATGATCTTCCGGGCAAGGAGGTGGCCGTTCATGTGAGGCCCACACACACCTTCATGGATCTCTTTCATGAGAATATTTGCTTCTCTGGCATCTACACATCTTAACAGAGTAGAATCAAACGATCTCTTATACAGAATTTGTCCATTGAGGAAGAACTTGCTGGCCATCTTGGTTATGTATTTTCGGTCTCCTAACTGGCATCCTTCAGGGAATTCCCCTTTTGAGAGGTAATTCTTGATGTCATAGTACCATGGCTCTCCGTCAAATTCTTCTTCGATTAGCATACAATAAGCTGGCTTTTCAACAATACCGATCCTCAGGGGTTCTACATCCAACCCTTCAGTTGTTTGTAACATCGAGGCTAGGGTGGCTAATGCATCTGCAAATTGATTGTGAGACCTTGGTAGGTACTCGAATGACACTTCTTCGAATTTGAGTATCAATTCTTCAAGGTATTTGTGATAAGGGATGAGCTTTGCGTCTTTCGTCTTCCACTCCCCCTGTGTCTGTAAAATGATGAGCATGGAATCTCCAAAAATTTGCAACTTAGGTATCCTCATAGAAATAGCCAGTCGTAGGCCCAGAATGCATGCCTCATACTCCGAAATGTTGTTGGTACAAGGAAAAGTTATCTTTGCCGCGACAAGGTAATGCCCCTGATAGATTGACAGCACCATCGAAATACATGATCCACTTACCCTCTGTTACGTTCAGAATTTGGCTTTCTGTGTTCATTACTTCAGGTGACTCACCGCTTGATGGGTTTTCTGCTAACATGTCAGCTATAGCTCTCCCTTTTACCGACTTTTGTGGAGAACATTTGATGTCAAATTCAGACAACATTACTTGCCATTTTGCCAATTTCCCAATTAAAGCGGGTTTCTCCAGGAGGTACTTGACAGGATCGTTCTCTGTTATGAGCTGTATATGGTGGTGTAGGGTATACTGCCTCAGTCTGCGAAGTACCCATACCGTTGCTACGCATGCCCTTTCAACAGGTATATATTTTACTTCAGATGGCGTGAATTTCTTACTCAGATAATAGATGGCCCTCTCTTTTCCATCTATCGGGTTTGTTTGGGCAAGTAAGGCTCCCAAGGACTCTTGTCGTATGGTCAGGTATAAGGTCAATGGGTGACCAGGAATTAGTGGCACAAGCACCGGTGGTGTGATCAAATAGTTTTTGATCATTTGGAATGCCTTGCTGCACTCGGCATCCCATGTTATTTTCGCGCCTTTCTTAAGCAATCTGAAGATTGGCTTAGCCACATTAGACATCTGATTGATGAACCTGGCAATATAGTTCAATCTCCCTAGAAGGCTTCTCACTTCTTTTACTGTGGATGGAGTTGATAAATCGTGGATGGCCTGGATTTTTGAGGGATCAATTTCAATGCCTCTGTTGCTGACTATGAACCCAAGGAGTTTCCCGGATCTTGCCCCAAACACACATTTGTTGGGGTTCAGCTTTAACTTGTATTTGCGCAAGCGTTCAAACAGCTTCCTTAACACCCGTATGTGATCTTGTCCTTCTTTGGATTTAGCGATCATATCATCGACATATACTTCGATCTCTTTGTGGATCATATCATGGAATAACGAGACCATAGCCTTCTGGTAGGTAGCCCCGGCGTTTTTCAATCCAAAGGGCATGACTTTGTAGCAAAAATTTCCCCATGGTGTGGTAAATGCAGTCTTGGGTTTGTCTTCTTGTTTCATGAAGATTTGGTTGTATCCCGAGAATCCATCCATGAATGAGAATAATTCATAACCTGCCGTACTATCCACCAATACATCAATGTGGGGGAGTGGAAAATCATCTTTTGGACTTGCTCTATTCAGATCTCGGTAATCTACGCAGATCCGAACCCTTCCATCCTTCTTCATGACGGGGACTATATTCGCAATCCAGTCTGAATATGGGATAGCTTCAATGAAGCCTACCCTAAGAAGTTTCATGACTTCTTCCTTAATCTTGTCTTCTAACTCTGCTTTCATCCGCCTACTGCCTTGTTTGACAGGTTTGATGCTGGGGTTTGTGGGCAATGCATGTTCCACAATCTTAGGATCAAGGCCTGGCATATCCGCGTAAGACCATGCGAAGATGTCTTGATATTCTTTTAGTAGCTTGGTGAATTCGAGCCTTTCATCTCGGGATAGGTGTCCGCCGATCTTGACCTCTTTGACGTTCGCGGTGTCTCCCAAATTAATAACGACTGGTTCTTCTGAGGTAGGAGGCTTTGATTCTTCAAAGGTGTTCCAATCTCTTCTGATAGATGCATAATCACCGTCTTCCTCTTCCTCGATGTTATAGGAGTGGTTAATGGAGGGATCTGAATTTTGTAACAACCTGGTATGCATGTTTGAGATGATATGCCTGAAATGTCATGAGTATGGTTAGTTTGTGCTCAGTAAAAATGACATGCATGATCATGTAAAGACTTTTCGAAAAAGTTTTTGAAACAGATGTAGGTACAAAGGGGACTAATCCTCATGTCATTGGATATCCCGGCCCCATGAAATTTTTTTGAAGATTAGGAATCATATGGCAAATCAGGCCTCAAGCTTCTGTATGGAAGACCATTATCATCATCGGGCTGATTCGTGGTTCCACATGTCCTTAACAAAACATGCGTAGTTTTATTGAATGCAAGAAGGGCCGCGTTACAAGATGTGCTATTTGGACCAACGGCCGGGGATCCAAAGGCGTTTTCCTATGCATACAACAAGGAAAGAAAATACAATGCAATGCAGAAAGTTCTAAACGCAGTATTTAGAGATAAAGGAAGAGTCTCTTTACTCAGAAGAAGTGGCTTCATTGTCCAACCACTCCAAGATGACATTCACAGAGTCATCTTCAAGAAAAGGGTTTGTCAGATCTGGTTCTATCGGTGAAGTAACATCCTCTTCAGATAGCCATTTGGAGTTCTGGTTGAAGTAGGCATTTAAGGGATTTCTGAACATTCGAAACCTGCCTTTCCAGGTTGGAGAACCGATGAATGAGTTATTCGGGCTGCTTTCGCCTCCCCGGCGTCCCAGGTTTCTACCTCGGCCTCTGCCTGTTGCTTTCGGGATAGATTCATTCGAGGGATATTTCCGGTACCCCAAGCCCATTTTATGTGGATTAGCCTTTAACTGTAACGGGGTATTTATACCCTGATTATGTTTGCCTAGGCCTTTTTTGGGATTGAACCCGTATGCCAGCAGCATCTTAGCTGGTAGAAGACTGGCTTCTGAGATGTAGGGGGTTCTCAACTTCGTCCCGGCTGGGGTATGAACTGTTGCCACCAATTCTAGGGAATGATAGCTTGCTTCTGTTTTCTCTTCAGGCTCAACATAGGGAATGGCACTATTCTGGTACGTCTGGAGGTCGACTTCCCCATGTACAGTAATCACCTTCCCATCTACAACAAAACGTACTTTTTGATGTAAGCTCGAAGGGACAGCTCCTGCTGTATGGATCCAAGGTCTTCCTAGCAAGAACCCAAATGCACTGGGCAGATCCATCACTTGGAAGTTTATAGAGAACTTCGTCGGGCCTATGAATACGTCAAGCTCGATCTCACCCTCTACCGTCTTCTTCATGCCATCGAATGCTCTTACAGCTGTCTTGGATGCCTTGATCATCTCTTCATTGATTCCCAGCCTCCTTATGGTAGCCAAAGGGCAGATGTTAAAGGCTGATCCATTATCGATCAATACGTGTGCCACTCTTTTGCTGTTACATTGGGCGGAGATGTATAAGGCCTTATTGTGCCCTCTCCCTTCCATGGGGAAGTCCTCGTCAGAGAAGCTTAATTGGTCTTTCAAAAGAATTGCTCCTACAAAGTCCCCTAGTTGTACCTCATTAATTGTTTCAGGGACATGTACTTCGTTGAGCACCTTCAACAGCGCGTTCTTGTGCTTCTCTAAATTGATGAATAGGTTTAATAGGGATATCTGAGCGTGCATCTTTCTTAGCTGCTCTATTACTTCAAACTCGCTGGTTTTGATGATCGATATGAGCTTTTCGGCATCTTCCTTGGAGACCTCCCTTTTTTCAGGTTCATCCTCTCTGGGGGCGTAAAATCTTCCAGACCTCATTACTGCATCTACTTGTGTGGTCCCGTAGTCCCAATGGACTGCTTTAGGATCGTACTCTTCTGCTGGGGGGACTTTTATGGTTATAGTTGTCAGATGAGGTATCTCTGGTTCTGACGTGTTGCCCTCTTCTTCTTGAGGTAGTTGAATCACGACAGGCTTAACTGGGCAATCTTCCACCTTGTTTAGGTTATCCAGTTCATCCAATCTAATCACCACGACCGTGGCTACTTCGATCATCAATATGGCGTTGTCGAGTTCTTCCATACTGTTTGAGGTTCCTGGTTGAGAGATATCATCCATACCTCCCCATCCGTCCGGTATGATGTTTTCAATCTTCTGATAAAAGCCGGGAGGGGCCGAATATTTCACCTTGAAATTGTATCCTCCAGAATCTTGACCCAGGTTGTCTATAATTTCGCCCTTCTCAAGTGTGTCAGCCATAAACTTGAGGTCTGCTAGACTTCTCCTCCTGACTTCTATTTCGTCTTCTTCAAATTCTTCTTCTGATTGAGTGGCCGGCCCCAGATCGTTTGCCAATTTCTTATGTGAGGTACCATAGGTGCTATTCTGCTCAACTGTGATCAAGAAGTGGTTTCCTTTCAAAGATAGAGATGCTTCAATCCCTTCAAATTCTTCATCAGTACTATCGGACATTATCCCTAGGCTTATCATCTTGTCGATACACAACTTCTTTTGGTCGGTTGATATCTCCCCTTCTTTTGGGTGTGATGAAGCGATTGTTAGCAGGTCGGCCAGCTTAGGCACATCTATCTTCAGTTTAAGGTAGTCCTCTTTTTCTTCAGCGAATATTGCCCCTACTGTTTGATGATCTGGCAACGGATTTTCTTGCACATTTGGGGCTGCGTTGTCAAATTTTAAAATCTGACTATCAATTAGGGCTTGCACTTTCAGCTTCAGGATATAGCAGTTATCCACATTATGCCCTCTTTCGCCCATATGGTAGGCACATGTCTGGCTCTCATCAAAGCCAGGATACCTTGGAGGGTTTGCCCTAGGTGGTTCTTTCGCCACCAAGTGTTGCTCCAACAGCATCGGGAGTAGCTTGGATAAAGGTCTCGGGAGCTGAGAGAATTGCCTCTGGGGTTGCTTTCTTCTAGGCTCTGGTACCTTTGGCGCTGACCATGATGATCCGCCTTTGGCCTGATTAGAATTGCCAAATGGCTTTAACTTGTGGGGATCTGGTATAAATACTATGTCCAGTCCGGCTTCTCTCTCCTTTCTCAGAGGATACTGCTTCCTAGTGGGAGTTTCCTGAGGCCTTCTTTCTCTCAAGGCCCATTCCAGCCTCTCAGCAACCTTAATCAGGTGTGCGAATGTCTGACATCCAGAAGTGTTCAGTCTGTCAAAGTACTCATAGGGGAGTGCTTTCAGGAATAAGTCGATCAGCTCCTCTTCTGGGATTGAAGGCTTTACTTGGGTAGCCAAGGCTCGCCACTTCTGAGCATATGTCCTGATCGATTCACCTCTTGTTTTTGAAGTTCGTAGAAGGTCTTCTCTTGTTGGGGCTGTAGTCGTGTTAAATTTGTACTGCCTGAGGAAGTCTTTTGCGAGATCTTCCCATCCGTCGTAATCTTCCAAATCTAGTTCAATGAACCAGGCCAGAGCGGGGCCAGCCAAGCTCTCTTGGAATGTGTTCATCAACAGTGGAATGTAATCTGAATAGTGCGCCATCTTGCGCAGGTAGTATTTGAGGTGGGCACGGGGACAATCTGTCCCATTGTATTTCCTTACGAACTCAGGTTCTTTATAGTTAGGAGGAGTCTCCACTTTAGCAAAAGGAGATATCTTGTCGAAGCGGGCTAACTCGTAACCTTGGCTGCTCAGGCATTCTTCGATCTTAGCCAATCTCTTAGCCTCTACCTCTGTTTTCACGGTCTGTTTTCCCTTCTCCTCTTTTTCAAGGTTGATAACAACAGGCGGGGCTTTTTGTTGTGACCGGCTATTTGGTTCATGAACGTCTTCCTCTGTACGCTGTGTATCTCTCGTCAACTCTTTATCTGTCGTATCAGGTATGAAAGAAGTACCAGCGTTGTTCTGGTTGTGAGTCGTCGTCTGTTTAGCTTGGGATGTCTCTAGCATGGCCTTAATGTCAGCCATCATAGTTGCTAAGGCAGTCATCTGAGATTCCAGCATGCCTACGCGCGGAGTCAACTCTTGCTGCTCCATCTTGTCTTAAGGCGAGTTCGGAAGCGATGTGTGGGAAATTCCGTGATGAGAGTGTACCTGTTTAAAAAGATCTCTGTGAGTGCTTCGCTTATTTTAGCAAAAAGAAGCAGTTAATTCTTTCAGTTGCATGCTTCTTGCCAGTAGATGAGAAAAAGGGCTACCTTATGAGCCTTAGCCTCATGTAAGTAGTTCTTTTAATCATTTCCCGACAAGAACTCATGGAATTAAAAGAAGCGTAATTTCTGACGATAGTTTTTATGCATTTGCAAAACATGTTCACATTCATGCTCATGTGTCCAAGATAGTATTCCATAGAAATGAGAATGTATGAGAAGGCATCACAATGCTTGCTTATTTTACACTTGACAGAATAGCCTATTCAAGTCTAGGACGTTTGAGGCCTAAGGTATCCTCATCATCCCAATATGGATTCCCCTCTTCAACCTGGGGCTTCTCAACTTCTGAACACGATAGTGGTCCCATGTCTTCGGGTATGTAAGGCTCTATTCCCGGTACGTACGGCACGATGTATTCAGGTATGTAGGGCTCGACAAGGCTTCGTCGGGTCGCTTTGAAGTGTTGAATGTATTCAGTGGTAGCTCTATGAATGTTCTCTTCACGAGTCATGTTTTCTGGCCAACTTATTTCTTCAGCCTGGGAATTCTTCAAAGAGCGTGTGATGGATGCCACCTTGGCTTCAAACTGTCTCTTCTCCTCTTCCGTGAGGGTCTTGCTCGGTATGTCAAAGGAGAAGATATCAGGTTGCGGTGGAGAAGGGATCCCTTGTAGTGCTCCAAACTGCCGAATCACCCTCCTTGGATATTATGCAGTTGCGCCCGTGAACCCTAGCAGGGGGACTGGACTCCCGTCATCGTAGGTCAATCTGACCTTGTTTAGCGTCGGCAACCTTAGCCGCCATCGGAGTTGTTCGGGTTTTAGGACTTTGAGGAAGTTCTTCCATTCTATGAAGTTGAACTTAGGAACACGTGTATGGGTTCTAGCAAATGTTTTAAGAGGGTGTGCATTGGGGCTGATTTCAGTGAAACCGGATGTGGAATTGTCTGATATGGGATGTGAACCACAGATACAGCAGATCACTAGAAGCTCTAAAGATTCCCTTTTTGTTTTTCTTGAAACGATTTAGGGAGAGGAAGGTTTCGGCAAGAAGGATGTTTGAGTAATCCCACCTACAACAGACTTGCCTAGTTATTATAGCCATGATAGGGTCGAAGGTGACAGTTGAGATTGGGAATAGCACAAAGCTAAAGAATGCCAAGATAAAGGCTCTACCAGATTTGGTTCCTTTAGAAGCAGGAAGGCGGGAAAATCGGTCTATAAGGAAAGACAGGGAAACGCGTCCAGAATTGTTTTTCGCATCTGCTTTGACTTCATTTAGGTTTGTGTCAAGGAATTCAGCCATCTGACTTAGGGGTTCAAGTCCTATAGGGGGTCGGACGAGCGTATGGGTGAATTCAACTCCGATGACAGCGCTGTATTCCTCGATAGTGGGAGTGATCTCTAATCCTTCCATGCAAAATGTAGCGGTGGTAGGATCCCAGTAGAGCGCCATGGCTTGAATAAAGGCAGGTGGGCACTCAATCTTCAGTAGGTCCAGTAGGTACCCTAGTCATGACTCCGCATACTTCTGGCTGGCTTCGCCCATGCCATCCCACCATGATTGGAGTTCAGCTCTGGGGATCTTGAACACTCGAATATCACTCTTTCCCATCAAGTCTAAAATATGCAAATGATTTTAAAAGGTCAATCGCCAGAAATTACTTTAAATGTATGAATATGCAGATGTCATGAAGCATGCATGAGCTAACTTGATTGCATAGTTCAATTTGAAGAAATGGAGATTAGGACCCTTTTTCAGGTCTTGAAAGCCTGACTCAAAGCCTAATTTGCATTTCAGGGAAGTGAATTATGCAATTTAGTCAGGTTTACTCAGTGACTAAAGGGAACAACAATGTCACGTTCCATTGGTTAATACATCAAAGGAACAAAGTGGGATGTACTTTTATTACAATCAAGATGTCTAATAGAAGAACGGTAAAGAAAGGTTTTTTTTTTTTTCAAACAAGAAAGCCATAAAAGACAATGGAACGTGAGGATCTAAATCACTCTTTCTTCAGAAGTCTACCCAAATGACAGTCGGTCAGGAACTCTCCCTTAATCTAGGGTAGGGGAGTTATCTTCAGTGGTTTGGTCGAGAGGTTGTAGTTCCTTCGGCCACTCTCTAGTCCAGGGTACGATGACTTCGGAAGCCTTCTCGGGTTCCACTTTCTTGATTGTGATACGCCTTGGCTTGGTCTTGATTGCAGAGCGTCTCTTCCTACCCCAAGAAGTAATCATGGATATGTTCTCTTTGGCCAGCAATTCAGCCTTCCTGCGGGCGTACGCTTCCCTAGCTAGCTGGTTGCGACGTTGTCTCTTCATCTCCAGATAATCCTTCATCATTTCGTCTGATTGCCGCTTGAATCTGAGATTATCAGTGTAGTAGCGGGTTTGACAGTCCTCAGCATACCCCAGCTTACGTCCAGTCAGTTCCCGACCATACACGAATCTAGTAAAGTGTAGCCTCGTGTTTGGTCCGGGGCGAGTAACTTTTCTCAAGTACTCGAAGGTCACCAACTCCGTCGAGCACTTAGGGAACAGCGACATCCTACCCCATAATCATTGTTGTTCTCATTAGTCACTCGAGTAATCTTCATGATGCGAATGCATATGGATGTATGCAATGTATGAGTCATATCATGGAGCAGGAAATAAAGTACGTTTAGAGATAAATGTCTTACCAACCACACTCTGGGGGATGTGGAATGCCCCCTGTATCAATGGGTGGTTTTAGGTATACCAACCATCCATGGACATGCGCATGCGACCAGTGGGTATACTCTAAAGAAAATCGAAAATCAGGTGAGGAACCTACGGCTCAGGCTCCCACGATCCACACGAGGCAGATTCCTCCCCAAGGGTACCTACCCAAGAGGGCTAGATATCGCCAATGCAGATGGTTGGTGGGAACGAATACGAAAGTCTCAAGTGCCATCAAACACAAGATCCTTTTCGCACCATTTCCCTATCTAAGGTAACCTAGAGGTGGTTTGCAGTCGGGGTTTGACCGCCAGTGTGTGCAATGTGTCGTGATCATCACAATGCAAAGTCATGCACAGCAGTTTGTATCAAAACACCGCTTCAGTATGTGCATAAAGAAAAACATACATTCCCAACTCCAACCTGCAGGAAAAATGTCAACAATCACTCCACCCCTTATCTCTTCAATCTGCAAAAACATTTAACACAATGATTAATGTACGTACCTCACCTTCGAGAGCATCTGCAGAAAACAAGGTCAGATAAACCAAACAACTTTTTAATCGGCTCAAATCTTCTAGAATTCGTAACCAGAGATTCTGGTTTAGAATAATTCCCCAGAGGAGTCGCCAGTCTGTCGCGACCCTCTCTAGCTCGGAGGCGGGAGCGGGCTAATGGGCCGCCCGATCGCTGGCTGGATCGGACGCGGGCCTCTCCCAAGGTCCATTTCCCAAATCGCAACTGTTGGATATACGTGGTCGACCTTCAGTGTGGTCTAGTGACATGTGATGAGTGTTCATGCCAAGGAGTCGCCACCAATCGTTTCGTGGAGGGTACGATCGGAAACCCTATCGAATAGTTGGGAGTGGTCTATTCGATTCTGCGGAAACCAGAGAAGTGGGTTCGTGGACTTAGTTATGCCAACTGTCAGAGTTGACGCCCTTTTGGTACCTAAGCTGAATGGTTTATCTGATCCTAGGATTTCATACAAACGAGTGGGGGACAGATCTTAAATCTAGGAGTTCATGCAGATGGGAAATGCTACCCTATCAATCACAATCAATAGAAATAAGTGCGCAAATCAAGGATCCAGTACATGCCGATAAAACACATGAAATCAGCATGGCATCCATAATGAGGCCCTATTAGCCAAGAGAAATATCAATCAAGGCTCAAGAATGATTTTGGCACGATTCGCCCATGAGGGGCAGAATCGTAATTTTGAACAGTTCGGGGAAAATTTATCTTAAAAAGGGTAAATCTGTCATTTTAGAGAGATTGGGAAGTCAAAAGACAGGGGAAATAGGATTGGCCATCAATCCAATCCATTTCCTATTTTTCGGGATTTTTCAGAATTTTTCTGGAATTTTCAAGTGATTTTACCCTTGGAAGGGTAAAGTCGTCATTTTAGACCAAGATGAGAACTGAAAATCTCAAATATTAGGGTTGGTCGTCCACCTGACCCAAACCCTAACTTCAAGCAATTTTCAGAACTTGATCGGAACAAGAAAGACAATTTTCCCATTAAAGGGCAAAATTGTCATTTTGAGAAAAGAAGCGGGACTCGAAAACCCAAACCTAAGAATTGATCGCCTACCCGACCCTAATTCTTACCTTGGCATTATCGACCTTATCTCGCATATACAGCAGAGGCGACTTACCCCTAAAGGGTAATATCGTCAAGTCTCGGAAGAACGGATAAGAAACCCCAAAAATAGGGTTGACCAGTTGTCTGTGGTCAACCCTTGATTTTTGGGGGTTTCTGGAGTGTCTAGAATTTTCCTACAATTTTTCCACATTTTTTGGAATTTTCTAGAATTTTCTAGCATTTTTTTGGATTTTCTAGGATTTTTCTGATTTTTTTATTTTTAAAATCATTTTTCGATTTTTTTTATTTAAAAATATTATTCGGACCGGGTCGACCCGACCCACTCGGGCCGGAACCCGGCCCAGACCCGGACCCGCGCGAACCCCGGCTCCAAAACGACGCCGCGTCTCATTTTTTTATTTTCGGATTATCGTAATCTGATCTGACGGCCTACATCACGCCGCGTGGCTTGTCCGCGCCCACTAGATCTGATTACTAGAATCTACGGTCTAGATTGAACGACGACTCTCTCGGGACCGTTTGATCCGATTACTTAAACCTACGGCTACGATTAGATCCTGAGACTCGATCTAGACCGTCTATTCTATCACCCTAAACGACGTCGCCTTCTCATTAATCCATACGACACCGTTTCCACTCTTTGTTTATTTTCTGATTTCGAAAATCATTTTCAGTTAATTCTATTTACTAATCGGACGGCCACTAGAATTTAAGTTCGATTTATCTGAGTCGTCCGATCCTTTAATTCGAATAACGGACCCTAACGGCCATGCTGACTCGACACTACGTGGACCAATCACGGGATGACATCTGGAGATTTGACCAGTTGACCACGCCATGTCAGCTTCGTCTTCAACCTCGCGACTCCGACGGAATGGACGGCTGTGGCTCTCCGGCGATGATCGTGCGGTGAAATCTTAATGGAATCACTCGAGACCAACGGCAATCGATTCGCGATTAGCTCTAGTTCGACATATCTAAGAATCGAAACATCTTATTCGCAGAATCAAGAACATCGTGCAAATCGCCGAGTACGGCCATGGAAGCTCAATCATGCGATTCACTCAAAAGCAAAGAATTTCAGTCATAGAATAGCATCAATGGAGGTCCAGAAGACTTACCTCGAGCTCCGATTGAGCTCGCTCGCCCAGATTTGGCTGGGCAAGAATCGGCTATGGAGGCTAAATCGGAAGACTCGATTCGGGGCATGTGGGCAAAATCAATGCAAAATGAAGGCGCGAACATGGTCAGTGATGTTCAAGGAATGAAAGGCACACATTAATTGCAAGAATGATCATGGAATGTGCGAATCGCCATGAATGCTCAAGGAAGAACTCGAGGCTGTGACTCACCTGTTCCGGCGGTTTCAGACTGTACCGTCATCGACAGCGGCTTCCTCTCAGTATGGGCGACCTCCCGACGATCTCCTCGAGCTTTGGTCTAGCCTGGAAAGGCCTGACCGATGCTCTGTGGATTCGAGCTTTGTCCTCGACAATGGCGGTTGGAGGACGAGCTCTCCCTCTCTCCTCCTCCTTCTCTCTCGATTTCGTTTTCTTTTTTACAACTGAATCTGTTCTCCCCTCTAACTGAAAGCCATCGCGAGCTTATATAGCTCCTGGGAATTTTGGCGCCGATTTGGGGAGTTCGAACTGACTTCCACAGCACGTGCTATCACGTGATTTTAGGTCCAAACGGCGTCGGGAAAGATGGGTAAAACGTTTAACTCCGTTTTGGTTTTCCGGCGGGCTTCATTTCGCATGAATTTGGCCAGAATCTGAGCAGTGCTTGCTTTTGTTGACTTTTGCGAGTCTGCGACCTTGACCATCCAATTACTTTCCCGTCCGGCGACGTTGGGTGGTTCTGTTGGTGTCGATCGACGGGGGAAGATGAGAGGAACGAAATGCCCATCATTCCCCTTTTAATTAGTCGCGAATTGACCTTCAATTTGGTCTTCAAAACTCAGTCGGTCATCGTTCATCTGCACGGAGGCTCAGCGAGGAAGACGACACTGTTCTGGACCGGTTCGACCTGTCCGACCGGCGGTCTGACCGGTCTGAACCGGTTCCGAACAGGATTTTTCAAATTAATCCCAAATTGATGGAAAAATTTGCAATTGAACCTCAAAATCGAATCTAGAACATGAATTCTATCTAGAAATGTGGTTTTGCCCAAAAGTTTTAATCAATTTCTACAAAACCCCCAAATTTTCATTTAATTGGAAATTGGGGATCGTGTAATTGAGGGTGCAAATGATCAAATTGAGTCAAACCACCTGTTCAAATCGATTTAAAATGGTGAAATCCATTGGGTAACATGTTTAATTTGCAATGATAGCCCTTGAATTGAAAGTAATTTCAATTATGCTTAATTTCAAGGACTAAAATGCAATTTTAGTATGTAATTTTGTCAAATCCGTGCAATTGAGCAAATTGCGCAAACAATTGGGCTAAATTGAAATAGGGGACAATTAGATTGAATGTCAAGATCTTAAAAAATGCCAAAATGGCAAGTTAAAAGACTCAATTGATATTTTTTTCTCAAATTCAATGGTGCGGGCTACAAAGGAACACCTAAGATTGAATCTGATTTTGGATTTTTTTTTGCGAGGTCAAAAATACAAGGGATTAAAAGGAAAAATATTGGATATTTTTCCATATTTTTGTGACCTCAAATTGTATTTTTGTTGATTTTTCTAGTATTTTCCTATTTTCTAAAAATACTAAAAAATGTGAAAAATATAAAAAATTATTTTTTGGTCAAGAATGGTTCTTTGGGCTTGGCCAAGGCCACCAAAGTTGATTTTGTAATTTTTTGAATTTTTATGAATTTTTTGTGATTTTTCAAAAATAAAATCGAAAAGACTTGGTCAAAAAATCAGGTGTCAACACATATATCCATCCGTCGCCGATGATCAGCCAAGTGGCCCTTGTCCGTCAAAGCCATTAAGCCGACGACCATGCTTGCTATTTTCGATCTATTTTGCAGAGTTGTTCCTATTTTACAAGTTTAACGGCATTCATCAGATGTGGGAAACTTCTCAAGGAGTGCAATCAACAAGGGAGAGACACCACACTGTGAACTTCCCCTTGGCCAATGATTGAATCACCAATCCAACGGATATTCTTCTCAGGCTTTATTCTTCCTGGTCTAAATGTTCTGCTTGTTGCATTTTTTTATGTTCTTGTTGCAGGATATTAAGGGCGTCTCACTTCTCAAAGAGGTCCTTTCATGTGCAGTGCTAACGTGCTTAGCTCGCAAAATCACGCTCGTATTCAGTCAAGCTCTAGATGATGTTCACATCGCAAATCACAGGCACCATTAGAGCGACTAGCGGTCCTGAAGTGTGCATCACCGTTTCATTCGTCTCCCCATTGGGCAAAGAGCGCGGATTCTTAATTCTCACTATGCACCAGTTCGATAGGTCCTTGGACGGCCCCACGCATGAATATCAAGCTGGACGCCCTTGGCAGAATTTAGTCCGTCGACCAGTTGAGGCAGATCCATGCTTTGCATTTGATCATTCTCCCATGTCAATCGATGGAGCGACTGGTCAGTCTGAATATAGTGCACATTGGCCTGATCAAATTGAAGTTCAAGAATCAATCGCGAACCAAGGTTCCCTCTGAACTGATCCGATAGTCCTCTAGCCGGTCAGGCTAGACTGATTAAATGCTCAACGATCCTTGCATTAAATCTCAATGCGAGCCGTCGCCAATCCCTGCATCGATCGACACTACCTCAAGCCGTCCATTAATCAGCCCAATCATAATCCTTGGAGCAGTCCTCGACAACCTGGCCCAATCAAGGGTTGTCCATGGAGTTCATATTCTCTCTTAGATGATTCAAGACAGTTCAACTAAGCATCTACGGCCGTCAAGGGTCACACATGGCTAGGATTCAACTTAAAGAAGGGATTGGGGCATGCCCAGCTATTTGCATCAACCAAATTCATATGCCAGCTCATCAGCTAATCGTAGCCGATCCACGCTTCGCCCTTGAATGATCCTTTGATCATGTCATATCAGTTGACGAAAAACAGGATGAAACCATAGCCACCCAATTTCAAATGGGAGTATCTCTTGCCTTGCCCGATCATTATTGAAATGATTTTCTATTCTCTTTCTTGCAGTGCTAGGAGACATGTTTTCAATTACTGCTACTGAAGCATATCGACATTCATGAGATTCCCAAATTTTTTCTCATTTAATTCATGCACATCTTTCCTTTGCAGGATCAGGTGTGAAACAAGTGGTTCGCCAAAGCTCGAAACCAAGTTCCCAACATAGGCCAAATCTGGGATAATCTCACATTCTGGCAAAGCGATAACCCATCCTGACTGAAAATGAGCAAACCTGCCACAAACTCTAGCCTTAGAAAGGAAGTACTCTTTAAGCCATTCAGCTTTGAAGATAACACTCTATTTTTTTCTTGCAGGGACATACAATCTATTCCAAAACGAAGGAACCTATCCAAATCAAATAACATCTTCGATTCAAGGAATACATAAAAGGGGTGAAATTGTATCGTTCTAATTCTTTTGGAATTTGAGAACATACATTGACACGTTCCCTCTTGATTTTTACAGGGTTCACTGCCATGCTGGATAGGTAAGTATCTCTTTCCCTTAAAAAAAAAATCTTGGAATATCGGGCAATTATATGTCTCTGAATATGGCAAATTTTTGCAATCAACTTGCATCACCTAGCTATGACAAATCACGCCTAACTGGGGCAAGTGAATCATTTGTGCGCTAAAAAAAGGGACGTTTTGTCTTCGGCAAAGTCAATGGATACAACGGCAAAGTCATTGGACACAATAGCAAAGTCGTCCGCATCAAAATCAAGCCCCAAGATACAAACTTCAAGTGAACGGTAACTTGGTATCGTTCTAATTTGATTTTCGAAGATCCTATGCCTAACATGAGCTTGTTCTCATTTAACAGGAAAATATCGGCATTGAAAAGCCCCAAAAGAAAAGAACTCGCCAACATGAAGGCAAAAAGAAATATCGACTTCGGAAGTCAAAGAACCCTGAAGAGTGGCGGGGAATACGTGCAAAAGTATGAATGGATCTCCTCCAGTGCAAATCCTTGAGAAGGATTCGTTGCCCCAACTAGACGGGAAGATCATGGCCACAAGCTAGATGGCCAATTTCTGTAAACCGCACATTTGTGTTCAAATAGGAACGCAAAGCAATAGGACTTGCCAGCATGTAGACAGGGGTCACTGCCGTGCCAGATAAGGGAGTATTTCTTTCCCTTAAAACTGGGGCAATCCCAATCCTCATTCCTTAAGAATTTTCTCATGCTTGCGTATTATATTCTTTAAGCAAACACATGACAAGCTATTTGAAAATTCTATCCAATGCTCACACACTGCATTGTTCATGCATGATTATTCTTCATGATTGATTTACCGACTCTGAATAGGGAGCATAAATTGCATATGGTGCATTGAGTTGTATAGAATGGGGCATGATAGGATGATGAAAGGCAAACCATTTCCACACATCTCTAAATTTTAACCCCCAGTAGATTGAGTGGTATTATTCCGCATCCTTCAAGGCAAAGGGTTTTCTCGCAAAAGGTACGATAGCTGAGGTGACAGAGGCATTTATTTCTCTGCCCCAAACACTACAGGTCATCCATTGTTACCCCTTTTGAGCGGAGGTTTCGCTTCTGTTACCCCTGTCAAGAACCACCCCACATCGGGGCAAAACAGAAAATTCCAAAAGCGAGTTGAGGTAAATGGTTAGAAATTCTCTTGCTCGGACTAACATCAATCTTCGGGTGTTACTTTGCATTTATGCTCGAATATTAATTCAAGTGCCTTAGGATGATGAAGAGCATTCATTTCTCTATCATATACATTTTATCCCTTGCATAGCCCACTTGAGCCTGCAAATTCATTTCTTAAGCCCACGTTGGTGATCATATGCTCAATTCAAAGCAAATATGGCTAATCTCTAAGTAGAAAAGGTTGAAAAATCGGGTCAACGGAAAATCCCCGAAAAAACTCGTCAAAAGGCTGAAAATGCAGCAGTTCAAAAAAAAAAAGAAGAGAAAGAGCAAAGAAAATGTTGATCTCTAAAAAAAAAAAAATTGGGGCATTTAAAAAGCAAAACTCCTGGTAAAAGCAAGGCCAATGCCCATATAAATTCTTGCTCATTTGCAAAATACTGCTGAATTTCATTGCATAATTCTCTTGTAAGTGCCAAAGAGGTTGAGAGAAAAATCTATGAAAATGTCAAAATGCAAATCCTCAGCAGAAGTTGATACCATTTCTCAGGCAATGATGGCATCATTTGAAGGCGAAGATCGGTGACAAGTAGCAATGATCACCAACGTCAAGCCATTCTCATATATTTTCTGAGCCAAAACAAACCTTCTTGTTCCTCAGTCCCAATCCCAACCTACGTTACAACCCTTCAAAAGTCTCTTCTGACTAGGGCACTCGAGTTAACGTAGAGTTGAATGTTTTAAGCATCGCTCGAAAAAGTTCGAGCAAAATTATTTCTCTCTTAATTTTGCAGGGTTCTTGACTTGTAAACCCGAAGCAGATGACGAAGAACTTCATTTCAATAGCCTTGACTCGATTGGAGTCCCATTTGAAAACCTCTGACCTAGCCCTCATTTTGGTCCTTATCAAGACCTCTAGATCGGCTCGGTCGTACCAATTGCGAGATTACTCGGACCATTGTCGAATGCGATGATGGTAAAGTTGAGTGATTTCTTTTGAATCCTACAGTTGGGATATACAGCTTTTCCCGAGAGTGAGAGAAAGCCCTTTCGAACTGGAATCTCCCATTCAGATTACATTCGAGGCATTCACAATGTGATAACCTCCATGAACAGAATTGGTAATGCAAACTTGATAGAATAGTTATGCATGAACCACATGATGAGTCATAAGCAAAATGCACAATGCAAGATTAACAGAGTAATTTTGCATGATTTCATTGATGAATTTCAGCAACTATGTTTTCACATGCTACCTCTGACATTGTCTGGCAGGTAGCATATTTTTGATGATCGAGTTGCCTCTTAAAGTCTCGAAATTCATCAAAGGACCATTGAATGAGCAAACCTTACCGGCAAATGCCGACTAGGTAGTCTTCCAAATCCTCAGGTAAGTATATCTTTAACCTGAACCACTTTAAGAGAATGGGTGAAAGTCCTTTCTGACTAAAGGTTCCTCATTCTATTTGATCAAATTTTGTCGGAAGGATCAAACAATTTTCTTTATTGACAAAATCCCCAGTGGAGCTTTACAATGCAAATAGGAGCTTACAAATTGTTGCATTTGCATTAAGGTTCATGCAAAACACCATTTTCTTATGAACCGAACAGGTTGAGCAAGCCAATTCAGCAAATCCTAAAAGCCGAGTTTCAGTCAACTCAAGTAAGTTTTCTGATTCTTTTTCAGACTTGGATGACCGCATCTTCAATGTTGCAGGTATCAAGCTAAGCATGGTGATCTAGACAGAAGATCCCCGAAGACAATCAGGCCCGCTCGATCCATAACTCGAGCACCATATCCAGATTTTCTCAGATTGCGATATCGGCATTTCGCAATTCTGTCCACTGTTTCATGTAAAGGATGAACATGATTCATATTTTCTCAGATTGCGATACCAGCATTTCGCAATTCTGTTTGTTGTTTCATGTAAAGGATGAACATGATTCAGATTTTCTCAGATTGCGATACCAACATTTCGCAAATCTGTTCGCTGTTTCACATAAAGGATGAATGTGATTCAGATATTCTCATATTACGATACCAGCATTTCGTAATTCTGTCCACTGTTTCACATAAAGGATGAATGTGATTCAGTTTTTACCTGATTGCGATACCAGCATTTCGTAAAATCGGCCCACAGCTAATGCTTCACGTGATGAGCGGATGATCGTGATGCAGAAGCTTAATTCTCAGCTGACGTCCCACGTGATGAGCGGATGATCGTGGTTCGAAAGCTTCATTCTCAGCCAATGCTTCACGTGATGAGCGGATGATCGTGATGCAGAAGCTTTATTCTTAGCCTACGTTCCACGTGATGAGCGGATGATCGTGGTTCGAAAAGCTTTATTCTCAGACAATTCTCAGTTGACGTTTCACGTGATGAGCGGATGATCGTGGTTCGAAAACTTTATTCTCTGCCAATGCTTCACGTGATGAGCGGATGATCGTGATGCAGAGGCATTCCTCAGCTGACATTCCACAGGATGAGCGGATGATTGTGGTTTGAAAGCTTTATTCTCAGTTGACGTTCCACGTGATGAGCGGATGATCGTGGGTCGAAAACTTTATTCTCTGCCAATGCTTCACGTGATGAGCGGATGATCGTGATGTAGAGGCATTCCTCAGCTGACATTCCACAGGATGAGCGGATGATTGTGGTTTGAAAGCTTTATTCTCAGTTGACGTTCCACGTGATGAGCGAATTATCGTGGTTCGAAAACTTTATCCTTAGCCAATGCTTCACGTGATGAGCGGATGATCGTGATGCAGAGGTATTTCTCAGCTGACATTCCACAGGATGAGCGGATGATTGTGGTTTGAAAGCTTTATTCTTAGCTGATGTTCTACGTGATGAGCGGATGATCGTGGTTCGAAAGTTTTACTCACAGCTAATGTTTCACGTGATGAGCGGATGATCGTGGTGCAGAAGCATTACCGATTTGCGATCCAGAACTCGTAAATTCGGCCTACAGACATCTTGCGTCGCCCCGAGTCAGGAAGAAAGAAATTCCTGAGGACGGGTGGGCCCAGTACCTTAAGATCCTCACAGCGTTGGTGATTAAGGGAATCCTCAGTGTATGAGGTATTTGCAGAAACAGATACCCCTTACGCGATCCTGTCGCGACCCTCTTGAGGTTGTCGGGCTCTCGAGGGCTAATGGGCCGTCCTGTCTGGTCGGACGCGGGCCTCTCCCAAGGCCCATTACCCAAATCGCAACGGAGGTATGCGTGATCGACTTTCAGTGTGGTCTAGTGACATGTGCTAAGTGTGCATGCCATGGAGTCGCCACCAATCATTTTTTAGGGTGTGATTGGACCACCCAATCGAATAGTTGGGAGTTTCTATTCAATTCTGCGAGAACCAGAGAAATGGTTTCGGGGACTTAGTTACACCAACTGTCAGAGTTGACGCCCTTTCGGTACCTAAGTTGACTGAATTTTCTAGCCTGAGATTCATGCGGATGAGTAAGGTATGAACCCTAAATCTAGAAATTCATGCAGATAGGAGTGATTATCCTAGCAATCACAATCAGTAATAAAATGCGCAACTCAAGGAATCTAGATATGCAAATAAATCACTTGGCATTCCTAGTAAGGCCCTATTTATCAATCACATCTTAAGAATGATTTAGCTGTCCTAGTCATTCTACACACGATCTAACCTAAGAAAAGCATTAGGAAGCATCGAAGGAGTTCGAGAGTACTCACATGGGGTTCGCCGTGCCCTGGTTTGGTCTTGGACGAGCCGACCCGATTATATTTGGGGATCCACTCGGCGTTTTACACCATGAAATCATGTGAAACAAAAACGAAAATATTCAGCAAGGGGAATTTATTGTAGATGGTGGTCGATCTAATTGGACGTCAAGACTAAAAAATATGTAGAAATTTACAAATTAAAATACTCGAATGACATTTTTTTGCCAAATTCAACTCTATGCGTCGTGAAGAAACACATGCAATTGAACTTGAATTTTGACTATTTATGAGTTCAAAATGAAAAAGAAATTAAAATAAAAATATTGACTATTTTTCTATATTTTTACGACATCGAACGCTATTTTTCTTCATTTTTCATGTATTTTTCTATTTTTGGAAAATATTAAAAAATATTAAAAAATATTAAAAAATATGACAAATTATTTTTTTTTATCAAAAATGGTTCCTTTAGCTTGGTCAAGGTTACCAAAGATGATTTTTTAATTTTTTTTTTAACTTTTTATAGATTTTTTTATGAATTTTTTAAAAATAAACTGTGAAAGACTGATCAAAAATCAGGTGTCAACAGCTGCCCCTCTTTGAGAGGAATTTCGTCAGAGGTTTCTCTCAAAGACAAGGTGACACCTGTATTCCGATCGACTCGACTGGGAAAATAAAAGAAATCATGACATCCAATTTTCATGCCCATCAATGTGTGCTTTTCCTTAAAAAGAGATGTGCTCATTCAATTCCCTGATATGATGTAAGAAAGTTAAGGAGTAGATAGACTTCCCTGCCCCTTACTTGTCGAATGCTTGCAGCATTTGCTGTGTCTGATGGGTTCAAGTAGATTCCTAAGGACTTGTCATCGGAGTGTCCTGGGGATGTTAAGCTCTGACCTGTATGGTAGGTCAAACCATAATGGGATTCCTAACTGATAGGAACCTAAGGAAGACGCATCCCACATTTGGGAATTTGCCAAAGGTTTTGATCCGTGTGGTGGACTAAACTAGAAATGGCTTGCCTAATGTAAGGCTTATTAGGGAAAACGAATCCTCCCGCGTTCGGGATTCATCAAGGTTTTGATCCGTATGGTGGATCGGACCATTGGGTTGATCCTTCAGGCGGTCTCTACCAGTCCTTTGACCCTTCAGGCGGTTTCTACCATTCATTGACCTTTCATGCGGTTTCTACCATTGAGTTGACCCTTCAGGCGGTTTCTACCATTGGTTGACCCTTTAGGCGGTTTCTACCATACATTGACCCTTCAGGCGGTTTCTACCATTGTTTTGACCCTTCAGGCGGTTTCTTCCATTGGTTGACCCTTCAGGCGGTTTCTACCATACATTGACCCTTCAGGCGGTTTCTACCATTGTGTTGACCCTTCAGGCGGTTTCTACCATTGATTGACCCTTCAGGCGGTTTCTACCATTGAGTTGACCCTTCAGGCGGTTTCTACCATTTATGAGATTCCAAATTGATATGAATCAAAGGATGACGTACCCACTCTTCGGGGCTAGTCGGAGACTCGATCATTCTGTAGATCGGTCTTAGAAAAGACTTGCCTACTAAAAGGCTTCACCTAAGGATGACGCACCCAGTCTTTGGGGCGGCCAAAAGTCCTGCAGAAAGCTTAGACCTGAAAATATTTTCCTCGCCAAGAAGATATTAGTAATCTTTGGGAAGACAATAATTTTCTAACTGACAAAATTCTACGACTTAAGTTTTAGTCATGAAATGTGCATTTTGATTGCTGGAGGTTATCCAAAACATTCCTGCCATATACAGATGTGATCATAAATTCCTTGCACGGAAACTCTAGATCAAACAATTTGAAAATTTCAAACAGAGTTTGCTCAAAACATCCATTGGAGTATTTCTCATCCAAGAAGGCTTCTCACTGCTCTGTGATAATGATCTTTAATAGGGAAAGTGCTCAATTTCCTACCAACCTGTGCCTGGGTTTCAGGATCATTCGCAACGCATACATTTCGACCGATCAGGAGGTCTTTCACGGGACCGTAGTGTTAGGCTTGGATATCGATTTCCAAGGGGGACTCACTTTTGAGTCAAGGCCGTTGAACGAAAATTTTCACTATCTGCTATGGGTTTACAAGTCAAGAACCCTGTAAAATGAGAAAGAAATAGTCTTGCTCGTACTTCTTTGAGCTAAGTTATACATTAACCCAAGTGTCTTAGTCAGATAAAACTGCTTCAGGGTTGTAACATTGGAAGGATTGGGGACCGAAAAAGGCTTATTTTTTGTCCAAAAATTGTGAAGGGTTTGGCATTGGTGATCATTGCAAATTTACCACATGTCCTTCGAAGAACATCTCCATTTCTTGAAGTGTACACTCCTCTTTTAGAGCGCACAAGGATGTTTAAAAGCGTCTCTTGTTACATTAAGAGACCGTCTGTTTGTGTGTTTGCAATTTGAGTACGACATCATTTGGAGAGTAGTCATCTTAATCTGACTCCTTTGCAGGGTTTTTTCATCGTATATCTAGACTTTACTGGGGATATTTTGAATAGACATCAGCCTTGCTTTTTACCAGGCACTTTGCTTTTTCTTGATGTCTAGGGATTTTTCTTTTCCCCCTTTTTTTAATCCCGTGTTTTTCTTTTCTTTTGGAGCTAGGATTTTCGGCAATCATGCTAGATATGCAACTTAAACTTTGGCACGCTTCCATTCCTAGAGTGATGTTGCCTTTGCTTTGGAATATGCAATGATCACCAATAGGTTGATGAAATGAATTTGCTGGCTCAACTTGGTCGTGCAAAGGATAACAGTGTGTAGGATAGAGAAATGAATTATTCTCGTCATCCTATGACACTTGGATTATCATATAAACAACACACAAAGATTTATGTTAGTCCGAGCAAGAAAATTTCAAACCGTTTACTTTCTGATACTGTTGGACTAACCTTCATTTGCCCCAATGTGGGGTGGTTCTTGACAGGGTTGAGAATGAAAATCGCCGTTCAATGGGGTTCTCAATGGGCATCTGTAGTGTTTGGAATGAAGAAATAAATGCCTTTGTCATCTCGATCCATGTAATCGTTGCGAATGACCCTTATATCCATAGGTTAAGGTTTCGCTATCATTTCCAATCTCCTCATCTCTCAAGTGTGTATGGGACGTGTTTGGATTAGGTTCGCTTCTCTTATGAGAAAATACCCTTTTGAACAGTTCAAACGACTCTTGTTGGAAAAATTCATTTCATTTCATCAAGATTTATCCTTCAAAGGGATTTTGTGATGCACCATACATGTGTAATTCATGTTCAGACAATCTCATGTTTTAAAACATGAATGTCAATGAAGTAATAATTCTATGTCTTTTTAGATGTGAGAATCGAATTATTTCTGAAAGTTTTTAATCTCCAATGAATTGGGAAAAGGGATACTTACCTGCCCATCGAGGCTGGAGATCCTGGAGATATAAAAGGGATATGTCATCGTATATTCTAAAACTTTACAAAAATTGGAACGATACATCTTACCCTTGGTCATATGCTCCAACGAGTATACAAGGGTTGTGAAAATCTGCAATGTCTGCCCTGATGGCGAGCTCCTGCCAAGGATAAATATTAAGCATTATTTTGGGTTTCCAAATTCAAAACAAATTGGGACGATACTACTTTACTCTTGATTTGAATTCCATTCTGCATGCCAATGTGCAGATTGTAGAAGCCGGCCCTCAAGCTTGTGGCCATGATTTCTTCGTCTGGTTGGGCAACGAATCCACCTCGAGGATTTACGTCGGAGGAGATTCATTCATCTTTTTGGGCGTGTTTCATGCACTGTTTTGTTATTTGAATGCATGGCTTCTTGGGTGCCTCGTCTCTGTTCATCACCTGAGAGGAAAATGAGAGAACATTATCCCCGCATCTGATTGAAAATCATTTAGGAACGATACGTTCTTTTTACCAAATGGGTGGCTCCGCGGCCAAATGCGTTTTACATTGAAAGAATGGATTCCATTACGCTCTGCGGATGATAACTATCGCTTCAGGGACTTGCCCCACGGATTAAACGATGAATTTGATGTCTTCGGCTTCGACATGCTTTCCGGATGTAGGAATGGTTTGCCCCCATTTTCAGTGGAGATGGGTTTTGTCGAGTCGGCAAGATCAAAAACTCATCCTAGATTTGGCTTTAGTCGAAGGTTGAAATCCCGACCTTGGATAAGCGAATCATGATTCATCTCCTTCTGCTTCGGATTTGTCATTTGCATGCTTCACATTTTACAATACCAACTTCGCCGCTTGATGAAAATGAATCGATGATTTTCGAATTGCCCCAAGTTCTATAGTCATCTGCGTCGAATCTCTTTGAACTTCATCGGGTGATAGACCAACTGATAAAATGATTTTTCAATCCCGAGATCGAACTCCTGACGTTTCGTACCACTTCCATTTCACTGACTACCAGGATACAGCACTATTGGCGTCCCTAACTGGTTCATTTTTTGTTATAAAATTCTTGAAGCAGTTAGCGACCCCCATCGAGAATGAAACAAGCTCAATTTAGAGTTCATAACGACTAAAGGTCCCTTAGAACGATACAGAGCTAACCGTCTTTGAGCTCGCTCGGGCTTTTGCTCGCATTTTCCTATGTGAAGCCTTTAAATGTTTTTCTTCGTGGCGTTCAATTGATTCGCCTCGACTCTAATCTAACAAGGGATTGTCGCACTCAAGCATGATGATGCTCGCAGGTAGTACTGATCGCTGCCCCAGATTAACTCTAGGCATTAAGGAAGATTATCTTGCATGGAAGACTTTATGACAGAAAGATTAATGATACATCCAGTCACATGTGCCTAGTTCCCTTGAGGATTCTCGGTGATCAGCCAGTTACACCATGAATCAGACATATAATCGTCATTTTGGATCATAACTTCATGAGCCCATCAGTTTTAAACTGATCGATCCAGATATGGAGCTCCTCATCAAGGAAATCTTTTGATTCTTCGAGCAACTGATATTCGGGTTGACCATCATCGCTTGGCGTTGAAGGATTCCTGTTTCTGTTGTGAGCGATCTGATTCTTCGAGCTAGAACCTTCGTCGTTGCTCGAGATTATAAGAGGATGATTGATCGGTTCACTATCAAAAGCACCTTCCATTTGGGAATGGAAGAAACAAAAATCCTCAGAGCATCCGCCCGCTTGATCTTCCGAAATCATATGCCCAAGCCGGGCAGATCTTTGAACACTAGGCGCAATATGTTGATCGGGGATAGGAAGAGCACTAGCGAAAAGTTGCTGCTCAAACCAAGGAGTTCGTACCTGCTGCACTTGAGGCATATACTCTTGAGGGGTGCTGAGATGATTCGGGGGAATATTCTGATTAGCGCCCAAGTAGTCGATGGTGCTGCTACCAGCTTGGTCGGTGCCTAGATTCGGCAGGGTATTTCTTACTTCAGGGGCATTGTAGTTATAGCCATGCCTAGTGTTTAGGCACAAGTTGAGTTCTTTCAGGTTCAGTGCTGTGTGGCGCTGTCTTAGCGCCCTTCTGTAGCTCTTGAGGTGACTCGCGACTCCATATTTAGTGAGTCCTGGTATGTTCATGATCTCAAGTATGCGCGTTGGATATGCTGAGTTGATCCCTAGTTGCTGAACCGCACTAAGGAACTTGAGATGAAGCTCGGGGGACCAATTGACCCTCGTCTTCTTGCGACCCGGAACAGTGTTGACAACTTGGCTATTGCTCTCTGGCCTATTTCCAGTAGGATTTGATCGAGCCGGAAATTGTTGTGGAGGGAATTCATCAGCTTTGGATTGGTCGGTCGTGATAGTAAGCTCATCGTTAAGGAAACTCCAATCATGGTGACGCATATCACATCCTTTAGAAGGCATCGGTATTGACTTCGTAGAATTGATTTGTTCATGCATATCTCCAACAAAATCTGATTGTATCGAAGATGGTTCGAGGGAGTGGGGTGGTGAATGAGCATTTTCAATCCTCATATAAGGCTTATCAAGGAACATTTCGCCGAGAGTGATAGGGCCACCGCAATTAAGGCAAGCGATAGTGCTGGGAGCTTTCTTATACCTCATGTTCTCCGCTCGAAGCTTTTCGTTTTCCTCCTTTAGAATCGCAAGTTCTTGACGTCTGTGTTGAGCCCTCAATTTGGCTCGCTTATTTTGAAACCAAAACTTGACCCTCAAAGGTTTCATCCCTAGCTTCTGGCCCAATTCATTTCTTTGTTTCATGTTCGGGAGAGGGCATTCACTAAAGAAAGCTTCAAGCTCTTGGATTTCATTCTGAGTGTGGCACTGGCGACGTTTCCTTTTCCGGGATTGACCATCGCTGCTGCTGTTGTCGTCGCTGCTGAGATCCTGAACTTCGTTGCCGAAAGGGTTGGGTTCTGTGGTTCTGGTACCAGACGCCATCCTAGAATCTTCGAGATCTCTCAGTAGTTCATTTTCTGAGATTTTTGGATCAGTCGCCTCTAGCAACTGATGGTAACTCTCAAACATGTTGGATCGAAAAATGTTCGATCAATTTTTGCTCACTCAGGGTTCTCTACTCTCTCATGTATGCTCACTCTCTCTAAATTTTCTTTTGAGTGGTTCTGTATGCCCATGAAACGTTCTTTAAACATGGATGAAGATCATCAGGCAAGCGTTGCTCCCAAGATTTCGTACTTCCCGCTTTGTCGTCTTCTTTCTTCTTTTCAACGTGGAGGGACACCAAATCGATTTCCTTTTCTCGATATCCATGTCTGTCTCCCACTTATTTTCAAAAAGGTGGAACTACGCTCGCCTCCCGCTTAGTTTTTTAATATGATGGGACCGCCAAATCCTTTCGCAACTTTTTTCGATAGTTGCGCTTAACGCCCGCTCAATTTTAATATGGTGACACCGACATATCTTTTTACAACTTTTTTAGGTTTATCAAGCCTGAAATCGCGGACTGGGACAAATCTGATGGTTCACCGAAAGAGCCACCATTGCTTTACCCAATTAACTTGGCTCCACGAGCATTATTGCTGTGCCTTTCTTCATTCTCGAGTTGCTATAAAAGGAGGAGTTAATGCAGAGAAGATTAACACTCTTACATAATTGCCTTTTCGTATTTTAATCACTCTACCACACTCATCTTCTTCTCCCTCACTCCAACGAAAATGACCTCCTCTCCTATTCGCGCTTTCTCAGCCGAAATTTTGGCCCAGTGGGAAAAACTCTATAACCTCCTCGGTCGAGGCTATGCTCATATAGCCGATCACCTAGAAACTGAAGATGAAATCCGTATTTTGCTCGTGGAAATAGACACCACCTCCATCGAGGGCACTAATTTAGAGAGGGAATATAGAATCTTCCCAACCCTCTTTATAAACTTTTTAGAGACTTACCGTGTCGCTCATCGAAAAGCTACCGTGGCTCACGTTTTGCGAGCTCGCTATGAGGATCGGTCCAACTGCTTGGTGTTGGCCAACCTTGTGGCCGATAGTCACAGAAAGGCTGTTGAGTTCGCCAACAAGCGAGTCTCGATGTTGCTTCGCGAGAGGGGAAATTTGGTGGAGCGCTTGGCCTTATCCCTGACCACCTATGAGCACGACCGTCGTAATGTCGTGTTGAAGTTTCAATGTGAGTGGCAGGAAGAAAGGCTTGACAGCATTACCGCGGATATAGCCCATGGGAGAGGACTAGTTCGGGACCTGGAAATAGCCGCCGAAGATCACGGGACCAAGGTTGCCGATCTTAAAGGGGAATGTAAACGCCTTCTTCTTAAGCTTGCAGATCTCGAGTCTCAAGGTGGTGAGTATAAGCAAAGCATCAATAATATGGAGGGCCAACTAGGTTCCTTTGTGATGCTAATTAGGGCTCATTGCGGTTTTATGTTTCCACCCCGATGATTTGTATGATCTGCTTTTAAGGTCACTCGATTGAGCGAAATGAATGAAAGCTCTAATGTGTGTGTCTCAACTTCTGTATGGCTGACTTTCTCGAACACCTGACCACTCTCAACCTAGGCAAGCTGCGCTTTAACATTGATGATTCGAGCGTGTACATCTTGATTTTTTAATCTTGCTTATGATCGGATAAAGGAACCTCCCACCGCGATTATCCACAAAAAGACTTCTCTTCTCTACTTGTTTTTAACCTGTTTCAAATGAAAAGGCAGAATCAGAAGAAAGAATTTGAAAAATAAAGCATAAATCCTTTCAATTTTATGCTTACTTATGATTAATAGGGATAAAAGCTTTTACAAGGGTTTTGGCCTTGTGCAAAAGCTTTTATCAATATTCCTCAAAGGAAAGCATATCATTGAAAGGAATGTAATTCACGATAATTGCCTTTGATCAATTCCAAGAAAATCAATGGAATGTTCAAAAGTACACAATTACGATGTGTTTTAAATTCAATTGAAGATACGGTATCCAAATTAAAGCTGTTTGCTAAGAACGAGAGTAATTTGGATATCTATCTTTTCATTAAATTTGAAAAACACGAATACTCTTGATCAATTATTGTGGATTACCAATGATGCAAAACATGCATGAACCAATTCAAGTTTATAGTTCCTTCTTGCGAAATTGGGATTGTATTGCCCTATACGGCCAAAAGGTTGTATAAGACTTCCAATTTCAATTTCATCCAAAGGAATTATAAAATTGATTTTGGAGTATTCGAGTGATTAGAAGAAATGCCACTATCACATTCCAATGACAAGTCAATAGAAATACAACAAATTTCAATCTGAATGTATATAAACACAAATAGATCCCTAATACAATCAATCTAAGGGATCAGATAGAGAGGATCTCAGCAAAATAAATCATATACAAGAAGGCTAGAAATGAAAAATAAAACAAAGGAATGTGATCTTAATACTTAGAGATGCCCCAGTTTCGATCTTTGAGACGTGACTTCAGGATCACCTATTCCAAATCGTCATCTTCATTAGATGATACCTCAATGATGTCCATAGTAGGCTCTTCTTGTCCACTTGGCGCTCGTAATGGGATGACACCATCTTCATCTTCCATCAAGAACATTGGGAGGAAAACACTCATATCTATCCTCAAAATGGCATTTAATCCAATCACCGGAATTATGCAATGAATATAATGATTAAGAGCTGTAACAAGTTCGAGGGATAGAAAAGTCTTACCAACCAAACTTAAGAGAAAATCAAGCTTCTCTGTATTTTTTGCAGTGTTAGGTATACTAACCTTCCATAGACAAACGCATGAGACAAGTGATGGAAAACTCCTAAAAATCAAAAGATAGGGCTTGGTACCTAAAGCCAAGGTTCTCGCCTCGAATTCTGGGAAGAGCCGATTCCATTGCACAACTATCGTTGCATTGGGACTTAATCCATAGTTCGAAGTGAGCGGAATTGAAAAGTGGATTACCCCATGTTTTTCCTCACGGAGATTCCATTTTCAATTCCTTCTATTGTGTTCCTAAAGAGGGCGCCTGGGGTTTTAGGCGCAATTGTGTGTATTCATTGTGTCGTGCTAAAGCAATAGACATGCATTTTATTTAACAATCACCGCTTCAATATAAACATCCACACAATCATACATCCAAAACTCCTGCCTGCATAAAACAAAGTTAACAAGCACATCACCCCTTATTTCTCCCGTCTACAAAAACATCTAACACATTCGTTAGCATATACACCTCACTTTCGAGAGCATCTGCATAAAATTAGGTTAGAAGAATCAATCAACTTTTTAATCGGCTCAAGTCCACTAAATGGTTAAGAACCAGTCCCCAATGGAGTCGCCAGTCTGTCGCGACCCTCTTGAGGTTGTCGAGCTCTCGAGGGCTAATGGGCCGTCCTGTCTGGTCGGACGCGGGCCTCTCCCAAGGCCCATTACCCAAATCGCAACGGAGGTATGCGTGATCGACTTTCAGTGTGGTCTAGTGACATGTGCTAAGTGTGCATGCCATGGAGTCGCCACCAATCATTTTTTTAGGGTGTGATTGGACCACCCAATCGAATAGTTGGGAGTTTCTATTCAATTCTGCGAGAACCAGAGAAATGGTTTCGGGGACTTAGTTACACCAACTGTCAGAGTTGACGCCCTTTCGGTACCTAAGTTGATTGAATTTTCTAGCCTGAGATTCATGCGGATGAGTAAGGTATGAACCCTAAATCTAGAAATTCATGCAGATAGGAGTGATTATCCTAGCAATCACAATCAGTAATAAAATGCGCAACTCAAGGAATCTAGATATGCAAATAAATCACTTGGCATTCCTAGTAAGGCCCTATTTATCAATCACAGCTCAAGAATGATTTAGCTGTCCTAGTCATTCTACACACGATCTAACCTAAGAAAAGCATTAGGAAGCATCGAAGGAGTTCGAGAGTACTCACATGGGGTTCGCCGTGCCCTGGTTTGGTCTTGGACGAGCCGACCCGATTATATTTGGGGATCCACTCGGCGTTTTACACCATGAAATCATGTGAAACAAAAACGAAAATATTCAGCAAGGGGAATTTATTGTAGATGGTGGTCGATCTAATTGGACGTCAAGACTAAAAAATATGTAGAAATTTACAAATTAAAATACTCGAATGACATTTTTTTGCCAAATTCAACTCTATGCGTCGTGAAGAAACACATGCAATTGAACTTGAATTTTGACTATTTATGAGTTCAAAATGAAAAAGAAATTAAAATAAAAATATTGACTATTTTTCTATATTTTTACGACATCGAACGCTATTTTTCTTCATTTTTCATGTATTTTTCTATTTTTGGAAAATATTAAAAAATATTAAAAAATATTAAAAAATATGACAAATTATTTTTTTTTTATCAAAAATGGTTCCTTTAGCTTGGTCAAGGTTACCAAAGATGATTTTTTAATTTTTTTAACTTTTTATAGATTTTTTATGAATTTTTTAAAAATAAACTATGAAAGACTGATCAAAAATCAGGTGTCAACAGATCCATGCGTGAGTTCTTTGAAAAAAGAAGTTAGACGCATGTTATTTTCAGTCTTGCATTGCATCATTTAAAAAACATGAAAATTTAGGTGCCACTTTTGGTCTTTGAGCGAAACCTCTTCGAGCTTCCACTCAAAGAGGGGCAAGCTGTTAGCACCTAAATTTTAATTTTTAGAAAAATTCATTTATTTCATAAAATGAGAGTTAATCCTAATTCTCGCAAAAATTTTCATGCATTACATATTGCATTTGTCTGTCATGCATTGGCAATCAATCGCAGGCGATCTCGATTGAGCAGAATTTAACAGGCGGCGGAACTAGAATCGATTTTGAGAATTTTCGATCATGAAAATCTCATTTGGCCCATTTTAATTTTGTGAAAATAAGGCTTTTAATTAATTATTCGTTAATTAATTAAAGCCCACTTAGGCCCTAAGTCCGCGCGAATGAGCCCATCCGAGAAACCCTAGCCCGATAGGGTTGTTCAAGAGAGTTATGACCCTATGGTGGATATCGCGTCGGAAAAGTTTAGAATCGACGGCTTGGATTGGATCTTAGAGTACAACCCTAATATTCATTATATATACCTCGTTAGATCTAGGGTTGCGGAGGGGGGACGAAGAAAAAAAAAATTCGGCACATACATGCTCCCTCGCCGCTCTCATTTTCTCTGGGATTTTCCTCGCGTCTTCGATTTTGACCGATCTCTCTCTCGCACACACTCTGGCGATTCTTTCTCTCTCTCTCTCTCTCTCTCTCTTTCCCCATCTGACACATTGGGAGGACGAAGACTCTTTTTTTTTCTCTCATTCTATTCTCTCTCTCTCTCTCTTTCTCTCTCTCTCTCTCTTCAGGCCACATTCTTTACACATACGGCAAATTTCGGGGGCCAATTCATTGTAGGGCACGGCAGTTGAGAGAACCATCGTTGAGAAGAAGGGGACTTGCTGATAAGAGAATTCTCCCTCCCCCTCCAAGCAAATTTCTTCGTCCAGAAGTTTCCTTTCAACACAGCGAAAGAGGAGGATGAGCACCAAGCAAAAGGACAAGAAAGGGACCAGATACTTAATTCATCAGTAGCATATAATTTTATCCTTTTATTGTTCTTTTCTTGATATCTATTTTCCTAAGTTTTACTCACGGACATCTCTGGCAGAAAACCTAAAAAAAGTGAGGGAACATAGTCCTGATGCAAGTTCTGGCCGAGTATCCGGCAAGCATTAATCGGGTCTCTATAGCCACACCAGTCACGTCCAGATCTTAGTCATTTTTCCTGAAAGACATGCATCACAAGTCGAGTATGGTTCAAAACCAATTGGATTAATATATCCATCATTACTCAACTTATTAATCCTAGCTTCTCCAATATGACCTAATCGAAGATGCCAAACATACTTTGGATTTGGACTATTTCTAGGGCATTTATTAGTTATGACATTTGCATCGTAACTATGTTGCTTATTGACATTAGTAATCGTATTATCGGACATTGTAATGGTATAGAGATTATTAGTTAATAATCCAAAACCAATACATGTTCAATTATAATAAATAGAATATACATCATTAGCAAAAGAAAATTCATAATTGTCTTTACCCAAACGAGGTATAGAGATGACGTTCCGAACAACATTCTCACAATACAAA
Organism: Rhodomyrtus psidioides; assembly: GCA_021437785.1. Lineage (NCBI taxonomy): Eukaryota > Viridiplantae > Streptophyta > Magnoliopsida > Myrtales > Myrtaceae > Rhodomyrtus > Rhodomyrtus psidioides. The sequence continues at coordinate 4,169,310 of JAILYB010000034.1, forward strand.
TAATTATTTAAAATCAAAACATGTTCTGAGGGCAAACATAATCGGAAAGTCCATATAGCTAATGCAGCAACTCTTGCCCCATTTACAAATGTTAAGACAATCTCATTTCTCCCCAACATCCTAATTATTTCTAGATTCTGCAAGGACATACAAATATATGAGGTTGCATTCAAAATCCATAAGCTAGATTCAGCACTAATCATATGATTAGTTTCATTAAGCATAGACATCATATCTTCGCAAGGTTGGTTCTTAGACTTGGCCTTCAAGCTTGCTAGGCCTCCTCTAGTGCCCCATGACACCACAGTAATGACAATGAATTTCATTATCATAAGTGACCTAACTTTTAAGCCATCGTTATGCTACTTATCATAAGTGATGCATTCCTCTTGGGTCTCACCCTCAAGAAAGGCAGTTGACATATTTTCATCAAGCACATACTCGATTTTTTCTGAATTGAGAACAATACTCAAATTCCTCACACAACCGGTGAAATTGGGTCCAGTCAAACAATTCTTGTCAAGTATCGAAGCGAGCATGTTTGTGTTCACCATTTTCAGAGTAATAAATATCTGTGCAGAAAATAAATTGTTAGCTGTTATCTTTCAAAATAATTCATTTTGACCTTTAAATGAAATAGATCCCCCCACTAAATTTATATTCGGATCACATACTCCTTAAAATGGGAAACAACAATCTTTGTTGGGTAAAGATTACTAGTGGGGATTGGAGTCCCACCAGCTCATAATCTACCCTACCTAACAGTTATTGGTGTTCTATAAGTTTAGTGAGTGAATCAACTTATTCAACGTATCATATGCGAGTCCCAATCATAACTCCGGCCTCTAGACCATGAAAGTATCACTTGATAGTTATTGACTTCATAATCATAGTTAAGTCTAACCCATCGTCTCATGCAAGTATTGAAAATGCAAACGATCCATCACCTAACAGTTATTGGAAATCGTTCGGCTTCAACCCTACAACATCATATGTTTAATGGATCGGTTCATTATTATGAATGACAATTGACTCATATGTATCCATAGCTAGTCAATCAATCACTATAATAAAGATCAAACCACGGCGACGGAAGGCCACGAGTCCAAAACCCGTTACAACTTAATAATATTTTAAGGAGATTTTGATTCATTATTAAAGGTCTCAATTTTGCACATTAACTGGTTTAACTTGCTCACAAAAATAGAATAAATAAATAGATGACAATTGCATAAACATCTATCCTACGTGGTGATTATGAAATTATGGTTTAATGGGTCTCGAGCCAATAATACCACATTTAACCATTTTTAATATTTTAATACTAGAGATCCGCTCTTCGCTTCTTCTTGGTTACTCGAACTCTTCGAAAAACCGAGCGCAAAGAGCTCTCTGATTTTATGGCTCCTCCACGTAGTCCTCGTAGCATTTACATCAACAGTTGACTATGCTAAACTACACTAAAAATAAAAATTACATGAAAAATAAAAGAAAGATGCAACCTCCATTTTAATAATTACAACCCCAAAAATACCGATAATCACCATACATACATCAATTACATTAATTATGGATTTTTCCATGATCACCGCCCTTCCACGTGAGCAATAAATTCATAATTTAAAGTTTCGAATGGCACATATAAAATTCTACATTGAATCAAATTCATAATCGAACAACGCAAGCCATATCAATAAATTAACGCCGGCGAAACAAATTTCACGCGTGTAATTTAAATGGTAGTAGAATTCTCGATCTTATATTCGCAGCCACGAATCATTTTGCATAATTCATACATAATATAAAACTTACTATAGATTTTCGATTCAAAATTGATTTAGTCCCAATTTTGCTACGTCGATTAATTTATCATATAAAATAATCAACTTTTCTAGCCACGTAAAAGCGAACAATTCACTAACATCAAATTAGCTAAACCATCGTAAAAATCATTACAAACTAGAATCAATTAAACGCACGAAAATGCCTAAGGATTGGCTCTGATACCACTGTTGGGATTCATGTAACACGTACGGGCAAAAATAAAAATATAGAGACACAACGAAAATAAATAAATGCCCATACATGTATCTCCATAGGCGCAATTCGTGCGTTTCAATCGAAAACCATAATAAATAAATAAAGTTAACAGGTTACCTCTTGAAGCGTGCTTGAATAATAAAAAAATAGTTCAGATGTTCTTCGATCCAAGCCCCACAAATGTCGAGCCTCTAGTTCAGACACACCACCAATCACAATGACAAACGGAAGAATGAACACACGGAAGTCACCACTCAATCGTGCTAGCAATTCGTGATGATGTTTTCTCTCCGCGCTCTCTATGTTTTTTATTTTTTTTGGTCACCACAAGAGCAAAAATTTTGAGAGAGAGATCAAAATTTTCTGCTCACAAATGCACGCCCTTAATCCAAGGATCTGATCCTTTGATTATGCATTGCACACACACATATACACGCATAATTCTAGGATCCAATCCTAAAATTATGCTACCATACAATCAACAATTTAGCCCACAAAAATAAAAGCAATTAATTATCGTAATTGTGGCAATTAATCAATTTAGCCCTTAATGGGCGTAAATTTCCAACAACATCCACAACAAAACACTCGGATCATGCGATAGTAATCATCATCTTTTTGGCACAAAGCACTGGCTTGTCCAGAGTTCTTCTTGTCTTTTTTGCTGCTTCAGTTGATGCTCTTGTTTCTTTTTCCTGAGTTCGCCCATGGTCAGGGTCTCCAAGTAGGGTTTTACCAGAAGCCATGCCCTAATGCAGAGGCCGTCGTGAAGAAGGTTATCAGTGAAGTCATGTCCATCGCTCTGAGTCTCTCTGGTCCTCTCTTGAGGATGCATTTTCTCGATTGTTTCGTTAGGGTAAGCGATAGAATGAGGTCATGTACTTTCTTCCTACTATGCGAGTGAAGTGTACCATTTTCTAATTATGTGACGATGTGCACTACATAGTGTTCCTATTCTAAGTAGAAAAGTTATTGGCAAAGAAAAGGAGAGTGAGAAGTTAGATCTTGCGTTTTACTCTGAGGGTAATGCATGGTAGGGATGCACAAAGATTTACAAAATTAATTTAGTGGAAAACAATGTGTAGAGTCGGTCTTGGACCTCTCTCCTGAGGCTTTCCATGTATAAAGTGACGATTAGATAACAATGCATCGGGCTCTCATTTCAGTGTGGGGTGGTCTTGGGCCTTTTTCACTCGAAAGCTAATTCAATGGATGAGGCTTGCTCATAAACTCAAAAACTGACAACTAGACCCTTCCACTATCGATGTGAGATAATCCCAATAAGTATGACCAATGAAAAATGTGTGTTTGAAAAAGTGGATCGCATTGTATCATTCAATTAGAGTTCTTATTGTCGCATGGTAAATATGTTTCGCCACTATTCTCTCCAGTCTCTAGTATTGCTCTCACTAAAATTCAATACCTATTTTCATTTTAGAATTGATTATGCAAAAATCTTTAAGTAACTATAAGATTATCAGTCCGTTTTAGGCCACAAAAAATAATTAATTTAGAATATTTGTGGGGTGCATTTTTTTTATGAATTTTTTACTTATAACATGCAGTTATTTTCAAAATCACCCAAAGACTACAATATTAGGAAAACCCTTTACATTTCTTGCAACACTTACTACAAAGTGGATGGGAGAGGGACCTACTTGATCTCCAAATTAGCAATTATAACAGTGTAAATAAAATCTTAAAACTTCATATAACTAATTGGTATTTGGCTCCTCAGCATACTTTCCTAGATTCGTTCCCGATTACAAACTATTTTTTTTATGAACTCACACTTCAATGGTTTTCCACAGGGTTGTGAAGGTTCATTACTATTGAACTCGCCGACCAATCAAGCCGAGAAGGATGCACCTCCGAATCAGGTCCTTCGAGGTTTCCAGACGATCGATAGAGTCAAAACAGCATTGGAAAAGGCATGCCCCGGCACGGTTTCGTGTGCTGACATTTTGGCACTCGTCGCTAGAGACGTCGTCGTTGCGGTGCGTATATGGTCATGTCACTTCCGTTATTATTATATGATTGCAGCGCACGATAAAACTCGATGATTTTTCTTTATGTAAGGAAGATATCAATATAAAAACTGGGTTTTGATGTGTCGTTACTTTAGACTGGAGGACTTACCTATGGTGTGGAAACCGGACGAAGAGACGGGAACGTTTCCAGGTTGAACGAGGCACTTAACAATTTAATACCACCAACTGCCAACATTACAACTCTGAAAACAGGATTTGCTAAGAGAGGTCTTACTTCGAAGGACCTGTTGACACCTAAATTTTGATTTTCCATTATTGTTAACTTTTACATAAAAAATAGGAATTAATCTTAGTTCCTAACAAAAAAAAATTACTTTTAATTTCTGCATTCATGCTTAACATATTTAATTTTCTTATGTCATTTGCATTTCAACCGATGGCGGGTACTTTGAATTTGATAAGAATAACCTACGGTGAAGCAATGAAACTGTGAGCTAATAAAAGCAAGTAGGACCAAGCCTTGTGGTAAAATGGAAAGAAAAGAAATCACTCAAAGATGATTTGAAGTCCCGCAATCAGATTTCATCACAGGGATATTTTCAGGAAAATGGAGGAGTGATGCAAGGCAATCAATTCTTACCATGAGTGAGTCCCATCTTTGCACACAAAAGGGGAGAGGCCACCCATAATTCCCCGACGGCAGATTTTGGGAGAGTCTTTCACGTGGAAAAGAGGAGGCGGCTCTTTCTCTCCCCTTGGGTTCTCGCTCAGGAGGCCACACAATCGTCATATACGGCAAGGAGGAGAATTCGTAGGCATTAAGAAGAGGGACGACCACAACTCGCAAGGTCTCTTTCTCCGCCACAGTGTTCATTATCCATCGGTACTTCTTCAACATTGCGTGTGAAGTTCAGAATACGCCGAGGACAATGAGGAAGAAGAATCTGGTCACTATACCAAGAAAAGGACAAGGGAAAAGGAGGGAATTGATTTTTCTTCGTCAATATCATATATTGCATCTCCCTATTTTTTTGTTTTCTTTTAGTATCTGTTCCAGGTTTGGATCGTGGACTTCGCTTGCAGGAAGTGCCACAAGAAAGAGCACGCCGTTAACAAACCACTACATCAAATTGTCATGACGTTCGAAGCCAGTCATCGCCCGACGGGTTCGGAGGCCATAATATTGCAATATACGGCAGCCATAAAGTGAGAAGGAGGAACAGGTCAGAGGATACATGTGAAGAGAAGAAGTACAATACCTGAAGCCTCCAGGATCGAAGACGTCGCAGCCCCAACGACTTGCATCTCCGGGATGTACTGAGAGCAATCCATGTTCCTCCATGAACTACCGTACACTTCCATGTTGAAGCGACGACGAAGTGCTACCGTGACACACTCGGCGCGCCATCCTTGCAGCTTTCTCTGTTGATTCTTGCACCGGCCGACATATGCATCGCGATCTTGAGTCATCGTTTTTGTATGTCGTTGATCCTCCACCGACTCCAACGGTGTAATTTTTATTATTCTGGTTTTACAGGTTATTATCGAAGTAGGAATCGAGAGAAGATACGCATAGGATGAAGCTCGTTGAGGGAAGATCCACATTCCCAAGTTGTCTTTCAAGCTCGTTGAGGGAAGATCCCCATTCAGAATTAAAAAAAAAAAAAAAATAGAGAGCGATACATAAAAGGACAAAAACGCAAAAGTGGCAATTTTTGTCCTGGCTATTCCACGTTTTCTTTTCCTTGCAGTTTTTTTTTTTCTTCTTATTTGGAGTGTTCCTTGCAGGTTTTGCACCAAAAGCTTGCTGTTAGGCGCCTTCTCTAGAGTAAATTAAGTGCTGGAATTCAACTCGTTGGTGTGCGCATTATTCTTCTGGCCGATCGTCTAAGAGACTGGTCTATCTTCCCCACAAAAATTCAGCACATGGCTATTGGAGGATGAGAGCTGCACGGTCACACAGAGGAATTCACATTCAGAATACAAGAGCTCTCACAATATAGATAAGTCTTTCCATTACCACTCCCTCCTTCTTTTAAGTTATTATTTTTTTTGTTGCGTTCTTCTTACAGGTTGGCATGAGGATAGTCCTACATTGAGTATCATGTTCAACCCAAAGATTTCTGACATCATCACTAAGCTATTCACCACAATTGCTTGAAGTCTCTTTGTGAGCCAAACACCCTAATGGCAAGCCTCCAGGGCCACCGTCAGGCGTAAGTCCCGCCAAGTCCCCGCCGGTCCTGTCCGAGATCCGGGTTCGAGTTTGGAAAGTCAATATTTTGAATAGGTAAAAATTATCTTTTGTCAAATTGAATATTTGATTACCTATTTGAAATTATATCATTATCTAACGAAATCCTTTTGAGCAGGTGATCAATTAGGAAAATCTTTTCCTAATTTGCAACCGCACAAATGGCTTTGGTTCTATCTAGAAGGCTTTAGATGGAATCATTGACATAGCGGGTATTTCGAATTTTTAGGGTTGATCTATCAGGCTTTAGATCGAAACTTGATTAGAAAGAAATTGCAAATACTCAAGTTGATTTATTCGCTTTCCATATGTGAATTGATTTAGATCAGATCGTTATCTTACATATCTTTATATACATGCTTTAAAATTTTAAAATATTCATGATACAGATAATTCTCCTTTTAAAATAGATTTGTATATCACTCTAGGTAAATCGCATATTCAATTAGAATTTTCTAGATAAATTCTCCATTTAGATAAACATTGCATTTTAAGATGAAATTTGCATATTTAGGCAAGTCAGCATGTTTAAAATTGTCTATTCTAGATAAGATGAGATTAAGAAAGATTTCATGCATAATTTAGGTCAAAATAACCACTTTCTTGAGGGGTCTTATTTTAGATTTTCATTAAATTCGAAAATAACAAAAACAATGTCATCCCTCCCATGTCATCATGCAAACATGTCATATTTGCCATGTCAATTAACTAATTCATCGTTTAGATTGCATGTTAGGATTGATTTCAATCGCATGTCATATAGAGTTAATCATGTAGTTTAATTAAATTCATATGCATTCTTAGGATAGCTTGCATTTATTTATGTCATTGCATTTAGAATACATTCTCATGCATTTGCACATAGATTAGATTTCATTTAAAAAGTGAAAATCCAAAAAAGAGAGAAGGTTGTTTGGCTCATGCTCCCTGCTTACTTTGAATTTTGGATGTTTATTTAATTGATTGCACACCCGCGTGATAACCTATGTTGGTGGCTTAGCTTAAAATCAACTAAAGCTGCTTGATCAAATTTTTTCATGAAATAAAATGGTACCGAAAGGGCGTTAGAGTAATCTAGCGTAATCAAGTCCTCGTACTCAAAATCTCTGGTTCGTAGAAATAAAATAGTTTCTCCCACTATTTTATTTAGGTTCCTAATCAACCTACCTAAAATGATTAGTGGCGACTCCAAATTGAAAATCTTTGCACGTTAATTATTTGAACCTTAAGTTGCGAATTGGTAGAGTTTGGGAGAACTCGAGCTAGGTTAGTTAATTTAATTAATTAATCTGGTAATCCATTAACCTAAAATTGGAAAACCCGATTTTTAGGTCGCGACAGGACCTTGTCGTATTATCAGGTAAGCCTAATCTCCGATTATTGATCTAATATGCTGTGTCAATTATTGTGGATATCAACTTAAACTAGTCAGGAAGAAACTGTACTTTATGACTCATTTGACTGCTAAGTGATTGACTAAGTTGTGGAGTTCGATCGAGAAAACGTAATGCGTAGAGTCAGATGATGCTAATTCTGAGTTCCTATTGCTCAGGTGGGCACACCATTGGAACTTCACACTGCTCTTCATTCTCCAACCGCCTCTACAACTTCACTAGAAATGGGGTTTAAGTATACCCCAAGTGTCATAAGTTGTGTACGGCGCTTACTTTAGTGCCAAAACTTTCAAATCGATCACTTTAGTGCTAAGTTTTTGTAACTTCAATCACTTAAGTGCTAACTTGTTTTAAAAAACGATCACTTTAGTGCCAACTCCGATTTAAGTTGATGTGACTCACCGAAAATCTGACATGTGTATTTTTTGTTAATATTTGAGCTGACGTGGCTCATCGGACTTGGCACTGAAATGATCGTTTTTAAAAGAAATTGGCACTTAAGTGATCCAAATTACAAAAACTTAACATTAAAGTGATCGTTTTGCAAGTTTTGGTACTAAAGTGATCGAAGTTACAAAAACTTAGTACTAAAGTGATAGATTTGAAAGTTTTAACACTAAAATGAGCGCCGTACACAACTTATGGCACTTGAAGTGTACTTAACTCCTGGAAAGGGTGATGCCGACCCAAGGCTAGACTCCAGCTACTTAGCGAGACTGAAGTTCCAGTGCAAACCAAATGACAATACCACTTCCGTCGAGATGGACCCGGGGAGCAAGAGGACATTCAACGTCAAGTACTTCGAACTCATCCCAAGGAGAAGAGGCCTCTTCTCTTCGGACATCGCACTTCTCGACGACAGCCAAACCAAGGCGTACATCGACCTCCAGATCAAAACCAGTGGATCCGATTTCCTAAAGGACTTTGGGGTGTCAATGGTGAAAATGGGTTGGATCGGCATCCTCATCGGAACGCCGGTGAAGTCAGGAAAGTGTGTTCAAAGGTTAATTAATGAAGGGTGACTACGAGGGCACAGGTTGGGGAAGAAATTTGGAGATAACCCATTACTGTTGTATAATTTATTTGTTGGTCTACCATATGTTCTTTTTATGTACCCTAATGTCTGTTGGTTCGAAGTTAGGTTACTCTCTGTCTTGAATAACATTTGAAAAATATGAATGTGTTATCTATTTACGAGGAAAGGACAAAGTAATTGAGAGTAATTGTTATATCATGCGACGATTTGGCCATATCGTAGGGATTAAGGGCACCACATAGGCCGATACGTCTCCAGCTTATGTTTCAATGGCGGGTACGGTGGTCAAGCTACCTGCACTTGTCTGTTTTGGTTTATTTAGAAATTGGCCGTATCGTAGTGATAAAGAAAAAAGTTGACAATCTAGATTTTTAACTCAAGGCATAAACGGTAACCTCAAGACTTTTCACAATGGAGATCTTTTACTCATTTGGCCGCCTTACAATAAATTTAGATTTTTTTTCCCAACTAACTCCGTTAATACAGTCCACATGTTATGAATTCTCTTCATAACATCTCAGCAAAACCAATTCAAGTGTTACTATCTTCACTACAAAAAAACATGGATTTAGCGACGAAAATTTGTGACGAAAGACATTCGTCGCAAATTTGCGACGAAATTAGCGACGAAAAATTTCATCACAAATTAGCGACGAAATTAGCGACGCAAATTTATTCGTCACTAATTAGCGACGAATTTTCTATTAGTCGCTAATTTGTGACGAAATTAGCGATGAACAATCATTTTCGTAGCTAAAAAGACAAAAATAAAAATAAAAAAAATTTGTTAATAAATTTATATGAGCAAATTTGCGACGAATTAATAATTTCGTCGCAAATTGATATATTAATAAAAAATAAAATTAAAAACATTTGCGACGAAATTGTATATTCGTCGCAAATTGATATTAATAAAAAATAAATTAAAAACATTTGCGACGAATTAAGAATTTCGTCGCAAATTTGCGACTAAATTTTATCTTCATCGTAAATTGATATATTAACAAAAAAAATCAAATTAAAAACATTTGCGACGAATATAAAATTTCGTCGCAAATTTGCGACGAATTAATAATGTCGTCGCAAATTGATATATTAACAAAAAAAATCAAATTAAAAACATTTGCGACGAATATAAAATTTCGTCGCAAATTTGCGACGAAATTTTATTTTCGTCGCAAACTGATATATTAATAAAAAATAAAATAAAAAACATTTGCGACGAATTAAGAATTTCGTCGCAAATTTGCGACGAAATTGTGTATTCATCGCAAATTGATATATTAATAAAAAATAAAATTAAGAACATTTGCGACGAATTAAGAATTTCGTCTCAAATTTGCGATGAAATTTTATCTTCGTCGCAAATTGATATATTAATAAAAAAATCAAATTAAAAACATTTGCGACGAATTAATAATTTCGTCGCAAATTGGCGACGAAATTATATACTCATCGCAAATTGATATATTAATAAAAAATAAAATTAAAAACATTTGCGACGAATTAATAATTTTGTCGCAAATTGATATATTAATAAAAAATAAAATTAAAACCATTTGCGACGAAATTGGATGTTCGTCGCAAATTGATATATTAATAAAAAATAAAATTAAAAAAATGTGCGACGAATTAATATGTTCGTCGCAAATTTGCGATGAAATTTTATATTCGTCGCAAATTGTTCTTTCTTATATTCTATTTTATATTATTTACACTAATTATTTTTTTTTATAGAAAATGAAAATAGAACGAATATTCTTTAAATTAAAAAATCGAATATATTATTAATTAAGTAAAGATTACATTAATAAGTATAAATAAAGAGCTATCAATTTATTTAATAAGCACACATGAAATTTCTTGATGTACAACTCTTGATATATTCGACAAAAAAGCTCTTGATATGAGGAAATGAATTAATATCGATAGTAGATTCAATTTCATAGCAAGTGGATAAAAAATTTAAAATATGCTTAAAGTTGAAATTTGTCACAAAAGTATTTTATCGCTAATATAATGTAAAAATTGACACAAAATGGCAAAGACTAATTTGTTAAAAGCACATTAACATGTTGAACATACTTATATTTATACAATTATTTACAAAGAATTAATAAATAGGGGAAATGCATGAAATTTCTTGGTATTCAACTTTTGATATAATCGATAAGAAAAAACTTACATATCTAGCAAATGATAACAAATCAACATATTAGACAAAAAAGCTCTGGACATACTTATATTTAGATATGTAATTTTTTTATAGTGACGAAAATAGATGTGAGAATTGATCCATCTTCCATAAAAGAAGATGAATGAAACAAAGTTTCATGTTCGATTTTGAATTACAGACGTTAAAAATGATGAATCGACGTCGACTATAGCCTATAGCCTTCCAAAATTCTATTCTCTTAATAATTTTTTTTCGTTTTTATCATAATTACTTTTATTAATATTGTTATCGTTGATTATTATTATTTATCTATATGTTTTTAGTTTTTTCCTTTCTCACGATAGGTGTCGTGGTTTATTGTAATTGTGTCATTCAGGAAAATAAAATTCTTTCTTTTTAGCAATGTACGGAATGTATCATCAACTATTCAATGTGATTCTATAAGGTCTAATTTCGTTCAATATTAGTAATGTGGAATTTAATCTCCACACACTAATCAATTAAAGAGAGATTCAATAACTAAGAGAAAGATAGATTCTTTGGGATCCTTGCTTTCTTTAAACGACGAACGACTTAAATAAGAAATGACTAAAAGGAAGATCGATTCTTTAGAAGGATAAGCTTAATATGTTTTTCTTATATTATATTTTATGTTAATTCACATTAATTCTTTTTAATAGAAAAATGAAAATAGAGCGAATATTCTTTAAATTTAAAAATCAAAATATTATTAATTAAGTAAAGATTACATTAATAAGCATAAATGAAGAGCGATCGATTTATTTATTTCTATTGTCTTTGTTCATGAATTAGAAAACATTCCTTCTATTCCTGGATAGCTTCTTTCAAAAGGGCTTTTGCTTCCTCAGTGAATGCTTTAACAAAAGATATAATTTATTGGAATTGAAGCTTATTTGTTTTTACATAAATGCGTAACTCAATGACTCATTACCTGTCAATTTCTAATAAATCAAGATGACCATTAATTATTATCATTATTAATGTTATACATGATAAAATTCATTGCTAATTTTAAGAAGATTCAGATTGTTTTCATTTTTTGTTGCTAATTTAGCAACAAAATTTCCAATAGCTCGGATAGAATTCCAAATCTAAATTCTTTCAATTCTATTTTTTAAAATAAAATAGAAATAAAATATTTAATAATAAATAGAATAAATTAAGAAATTAAAAATATACGAAAATAGAACATGAATAAAATAAAAAAAGAAAGTATTCAAATTTGCGACGAAGGAGTTATCGTCGCTAATGGAATAAAAATAAAAAAAATTATTTAAATTAGCGAGGAAGGTATGTTTCCGTCGCAAAAATCTCTAGACACAAGCCATTTGCCGCGTTCCTTTTTTTTCCTTTTCCCTCTCTCCTTTTCCTTTTCCTCTCGCGCGGCGCTTCGCATCTCCCTCTTCCCTCCCAATCGCCACTCTCTCTCTCTCTCTCTGCTACCGCTTCCGCTTCTTCTTCTCCGCCTCCTCCTCTCGTGTTCGTCCACCCCCGTCGACGGCCACGCCTCACTGCCTGCCGGCCTTGCGAGCCACAACCATCTGAATCGCTTCGCCCCAAGACCCTCCTCCACCTAGGCTCCGCCGCCACCGAGCAACGCCACCCAGCCACCTCTGGCCGCCTGAGCTGACCGAGACCCACAGATCTGAGGCCGAGCCCGCCGTGACGACGATCTGAGCTCCCTGCTCGTGAACCCGACGCCACCCAGCCACCTCTGGCCGCCTGAGCTGACCGAGACCCACAGATCTGAGGTCGAGCCCGCCGTGACGACGATCTGAGCTCCCTGCTCGTGAACCCGACGCCACCCAGCCACCTCTGGCCGCCTGAGCTGACCGAGACCCACAGATCTGAGGCCGAGCACGGCATCGACCCCACCGGCAAGTACAGCGGCGACTCCGAACTCCAGCTCGAGCGCATCAATGTGTACTATAACGAGGCCAGCGGCGGCAGGTACGTCCCCCGCGCCGTCCTCATGGATCTCGAGCCCGGCACCATGGACTCCCTCAGATCCGGCCCCTTCGGCCAGATCTTCAGGCCTGACAATTTCGTCTTCGGGCAGTCCGGCGCCGGCAACAACTGGGCCAAGGGCCACTACACGGAGGGCGCCGAGCTGATCGATGCGGTCCTCGACGTCGTGAGGAAGGAGGCCGAGAACTGTGATTGCTTGCAGGGTAATGATTCCCCTTCCTTTTGATCGATTTCCAGATCTTCGATTTTGTACTTGCTTGTGGAACTATGTGCTTTTTCCAGCCCGTGGTGATTGGTTCTCAATTGGATTTGTGTTTGATGCCGCCTGTTTTAAGCTTAGAAAATGGATTTAGGCTCTTGTTTGTTGATTGAATTCGCTGTTGTGAAAATGCTAGTAGATCTCATTGGTACAGGATAACAGGCTTACCCCTAAACTTCATATGTTGAAAAATGAAGTGGGAACATTTTTTTTCCCCATTTTATGTAGAATCAGACATGCAAAATCATGAATTGTGAAGGTGAAAATTAGTGCCATTTCTCTATTTCTGTGCGCCCCATGAATTGTTTGATTGTTTACATCTGATTCTTCACATTGCTATGTTTTTTGGTGGAGGAGCAACTTGTATGTTTATATCTTGGACTTTCGTACGCTCTTTAAGAAGAACTTCGTTGATAAAATCTCATAAACTGTTGAGAAAGCCCTTCCTAGTGGCTGCCTTCTCACTGTGCCATTGGTCTATTCGTTCTTCCTGCGATGAGTTCTTTGCTTGATTAGGAACTTAAACAGGACTAATGATCGTTTCTTTTGGGGGTGAAATTGTGATGTTTTTGTCAACCTTGTTGTTTCATGAAAGACACCGTCAATGTAATGTTTAAGTAAATTACCTCATCAAATTTATCTCAATGCATTCTTAAATGTGTAAGATTATGTGTAAGATTTGACCGGGAAACAAGAGATTAAACATGCCTACGAGTAAGCCTTTTTGGTTTTCTTGCTATATCAAAGTAGGCATATGATACTTACCAAAAAAAAAAGTAGGCATATGAGTGATAGAAACTAGACTGTCACGCTTACTCTCCACGTAGATTTTTTTGCACTATTCAGGTTGTTTGAACTTTGGCTTCATCAAAGTATATCCTTGCACCACCATGATTTAGATCTTGTTGTTTGAACTTTGGCTTTCCTTGTCATTGAGATATGACACCATTTTTAGTCTATTTCTTGAACTGACCCAAATTAAGCTCATATTTAGTACAGTTACAATAAGAGAATAGTTATCATTTTCGCTGCAGTCATTTTGCTGACAATGTTTGTGTGTGGATGCAGAGTTGATAAATGTTGAGCAGAAGCAAGGGCTATGCAAGAATTTCATGAATTTATTACCTCGAAGAGATCCCGAGCATGGCAAAATACCCTTGAGAGGATTGTGTTTAGTACATTGAGTTGTGTATTGATATGAGGATGGTCTGATTTAGTATGGCATTATATGTCAACAAGTGAATGTCACCTTTATGGAGGAACTACTGTAATACGAGAAACTAATTATGTAATACGAGCTATTGTATGTACATAAATATTATAATATTTAGATCTTATTACTTGCTTAAACAATGGTAACTATAAAATTTAGAAATTAATTTTGCTTTTAATTAGATTTAAAATTGAAAAATAAAATAAATTATTTTATTGAACAATCACAAATTTATCGCTAAAGAAGAATAAAAATTTTAATAAATTTCGTCGCAAATGAGGGTCTTGCGACGAATTTTGCGACGAAAAATAAATTCATCGCTAATAAGGCGTCGCATATTTTGCGACGGAAATTTGATTTTTCATCGCAAATTTGCGACGAAACAAATTCGTAGCAAATTTGCGACGAATTTTGCGACGAACTAAATTCATAGCAAATTTGCGACGAATAAAATTCGTAGCAAATTTGCGATGAATTTTGCGACGAACAAAATTCATAGCAAATTTGCGACGAATTACAATTTCGTCGCAAATTTGTGATGAATAGTGTTTCGTCGCAAATTTCGTCACAAATTTGCGATGATTTGCCGAAATTACGTCGCAAAATTTGCGACGCCAAATTTACGACGAAATTAGCATTCGTCGCAAAATTCGTCGCAAAACCATTTTGCGACGGATTTTGGCGAAATTTCCGTCGCAAATTTCGTCACTAATAGCCTGTTTTTTTGTAGTGCTTGTAAACTTGATGGTTAAACCTAAGTTTGATCTTATAACTCGAACTTTAATCCCATCTATTTTGACAATTAATTCGGCCTATATAGTTATAATGTTATGAGTTCTCTTCCTTACATCTCAACAAAACCAGCTCAAGAGTTACCATCTTGTAGACTTGATTTTAAACCTAACTTTGAGCTTTTAACTCGTTAGATTTACTTATCATCCCATTAAAATGTTAGGCATAATTGAAATTTTTAACTTTGTTTGCTGCCTTAACTCAAGTGTTACCATCTTGTATACTAGATGGTTAAAACTAAGTTTGACCTTCTAACTCATTAAACTTACCCAATGATCCCATAATACTTTCGGGCACAATCGAGATTTTTTGGCTGCTCGACAATATACTCAAGTCATTTTTTATAATTTTTTTCATTAAGGTAGTTCTAATGTTATCTCGATAAAATCAACTCAAGTGTCGCAATCTTGTAGTCGATCTTCTAAGTTAGAACACCTCATCATCCCGTAAAGATAGGCACATTCGAGATTTTGTACTCGTCTTGCACAATATAACGCTTTTGCAGCAGGCAGGGGCAGCATGATTGCGTCTTCTCCATATTCCTATAGCTATAGAGTCAATAATTTCATATTAGGGATTACTAAATTCAATCACTCTATTTATATTAATTTATCAGAATATTAAATAATCAAAATTTTGTTAAATATTCAACGCTGATCCGTTCATTTCTAAAAGATCAAGATCAGGTTGAAATCAGTGTCCCCAAAGATTCAATTGGAGAACGAAATGCGCGGGGGGTAAAAGTAGGGTTTAGGAGAAGCTTTCGGGGATGGTTACGTAAAGTATGGGCCCATGAATCGAGCCCATCATTTTTGTTAGTAAAACTAAAGCCCAAGCCCAACCATAGCTCATTCTCCTTCAACTGATCGTGCAGCGTAAAAAGAAGAAGACCATGGCGACAATGACAAGGGAAAAATAAAGAAGCTTGTCCGTGAAGAGGAAAGAGGGAAAGAAGGAAAAGAGAAAAATCTTTGTGTGTGGCCGATTCAGACTTCCCGACAAGCTGAATCAACTCTGAAGTGCAACGCTGGGTAAGTATTCAAGCCTATTATTCATTTAGTTAGAGTAATTTCGAAGTTTGGTCGTAAATTCAGAGATATATTAATTTTGAGCTACTAAGTCCGATTTTGTGTGTACACATACATACATACACACATATATGGAAAAGATAGTTTAGGACGTTGTAGAGAAATGGGGTTGGACAAAAATCTATTCCAAAGTATGGTTTGATTGGAACTAAATTATGAAGTTTTGTTCGAGTTACACGAAAAGGACAATGCACGCGATGGAGAAAGATGAATGTTGTTATAAATGAGTTCTTTTGTTAGCACGCTGGAGTCGTTTTATCGATGATTAAGCGTAGTTAGCTGAGTTATTCGTTAGAGTAGAGTTTTAGGCAGATATTGATATCATTCTTTGATTAATTGTTAGGAATTAAGTGTGTCGACTGGAGTAACCTTTGTAGGTTGGTCTTTAGCTTTCCCAAGCGAGTGGTATTATCTCTTCTATAAATTTACAAACACATAACTTGATTAGCGGTAGAGGTTTAATAAAATACAAACTAAGAAAGAGCATATTTCTTGCATTAATTAAATTGAGTGTTTATGATTGGATTATAGTATAAACTGACTACCTGCAAATGGATTTGCAAAACCTTTTATGAAAGAATCAGAAAAAGTCCTTGACTTTAAATAAGGTTTATGAAAGGTATTATCTATGATTAAGCGTTGCGAAAATTAAATGTTCAGATTATTATACCATAATCTTGAGATGGTTTCCAGATTTTGATTGTGGGATGTTGGAGATTGAGATTGGTGAACGAAATGATTGCGAATGAACTGTATGGTCATTTGATGAAACGATGAGGTGACACCTAACAAGTTCGATGTGCCTGGAGGTGCCAATGGCACTGGGGACTATAACCTCACGACTTGTTAAATGCCCAACTTTCTAGGTGCGGTGCGAAGCTGCCATGGAACATGGATAGACTGTCGGAAGTCGATCGCAACTTGTGACGGATCAGACCCTTTTTGGGAAGCCTACTTGTTGTGCCTGGAGTGCTGTGGGCATGAAGTCATAACTAGTAAATGCCGTCGCTGATAGGATATAGGACGAAGTCTGTTTTACAGAAGACATTACTTGGAGTGCCAAAGGCATGGGGTGGTGTAGATTTTATAAAATGTCATGGATAATCGATTAACAGAATGTACTTGTGCTTTATCCTAATGTTCAACTAATGTTTGAATGCATTATGGTTGCTGAAATACCTTGATGGTTGACTCGTGTGACATGAACATGCATTGCATTCACCTTGCATTTTGTGTGACAATTCGACAGGTAAGTTGCCTGTGATTGCTATATCTGTCTTATGCCTTGTGATTGTATACTAGGATGTTCTGGACAAATCAACGCCCTAGCTAAGGCTTAGGCGTTGACTCACTGAGATTATATCTCACCCCTTTGTGGGAACATTTTTCAGTTTCAGAACTTGTGATTACCCGAGAATTGAAGTGAGGACGTTTGGAGTAGATATGATGATAACCCTCCCTCGCCTCGAAGCATGAGGTTGAATATTGTAATATCTCTATGGAGGTGAGACATGACTATAAATGATATGATGTTCTTGATTCGATATGTTTCCTACCTTTCTGTCCCTGTGTCATTTTGTTGTCTGGGAGTGTTAAATGTTTCTGTTTGCCTATTAAAAATAAATAAACATGGGTTAACAGCAAACCTGAGATGCTATCATTTATGACTCAAGGGACGATCTGACTAGGATGCCGCGTACCCTGAAATTTGGGGCGTGACAGTATATCCCAGTTATTCTAACATGCACCGATGATATACATGACACTTTGCTTGGTGAGAATGAACGAGTCAAGTAATCCCTCTTCTCCAATCTCTCTCATTTGACTAAAGCTTCCAGCCAGTGCAATTGTGCATTACCCGACAAACTTCACTAGGATACCTCTGCGGACGGTGGAATGCTACTTTCAGACCGAGCTGGCCAAGTAACGTGCCGAGTGTTTTGTACCATGTTACTGTCGTGTCATGTTAATTTTATACTTTTGAGTTAAGCCATCACATGATTTTAGACGAATGAACTCATCGGGGTCGCGTAGTGGTTCATTGCTTATCAAATTATGTGGCACACCCTTTTGTCTCATGTGTGCCTCTCACGAGTTTTCTTGAATATCGATTCGGTGGCGTAAATCCATCAAGCCCCTTAAAATAAACCAAAGTCAAAGGCTCAAAGCCGCGTTCCAATCAAGAAAGTAGAAACTCATGGCAAGTCGTACGATTACTCATGGCAAGTTGTACGATTACTGTTCGAATCACGTTAATATAATACTCGAGTTGAGCTGCCGCATGACCCGGCCACACCACGAGAGAAGTCAACTCTCTAATTTTAGACAAAATGAGCTCGTCGTGGTCGCGTAATGGTTCTTTGTTTATCAAATTATTTGGTGATCCTTTTGTCTCACACTAGAAATCTAGTTTGCAAGGACATATCATGCGGAATTATTTATGCTCTTATGTTTTTTTTTTTTTTGTAAAGTAAGAAGTGTATTGACTTTTCACAACGCAAAGTACAAGAGAGTAGCCGAACACAAGAACCTCGAACCCATTATGACACTTAGGTGTGTCCGAATGGGTGCAAAGATGTTATGGCAAGCAAGATACAATCAGGGTCTGGTGCGCTAAACACAACAAAAGGCCAAAACCAAACCCAAGACCAAAAAGCAGCATGAGCATCCTAAAAAATAGAAGGCAAAATACCCCACCTAGCTTGTATTCTTCTATTACGAGGGTTATCTTCCATGCGGACAAAGGTAAGATATTTATCCCTCACAACCTTGACGAGATGCTTGAGAAGGCTCGGCACATTAAGAGTTTTACTTCTGAAGAGTATATGGTTACACTCGATCTAGATAATATGGTGAAGCGCTCCTAGAGAAAACCGTGCAATGCGATGAGGAAAAATTCTGACCTCCAATGAACCTCATAGCCCATTGGAGGTTGTCTTGCCACGTGCCATTACGCCAAGCAAGGTTGCATTTGGAAGCCCAGAAGAGCGCCATAGAACCAGTAATAGAGCAGCCAAACAACAAGTAATCAATGGAATCCGGTCTACAATGACAAAAGGCACATGTCCCATCCGAAATTTTATGATAATTCAATAACAAGACTTGCGTAAGTTGCATTTATGCTCTTATGTTGTGCCCTTCACATTTCTTGAATATCGATTCCGTGGTGTAAATCCATCAAGCCCCTTAAAATAAACCAAAGTCAAATGCTCAAAGTCGTGTTCCAATAAAGAACATGGATAGTATGGCAAGTCGGCTCAAAAGAAAATGCACATTGCAAATAACTAAAGTATGCTAATCTGTCTTGTTAGTGACAGCCCATAAATCAAAGCTCAAGCGGTTGGTGCGAAGTATAAGTAAAAGCAAAGCGTTTTGTTTGTGAAACATCCTCATCGAGATAGTAAGATCAAGTGATAACAATAATCGTCCTTCTTGGCACAGAGCAATGGCTCATCCGAAGCTCTTCTTGTCTTGTTTGTTGCTTCAGCTGGTGTTCTTGTTTCTTGTCCCTGAGGTCGCTCATGGTCAGGGTCTCAAAGTGGGGTTTTACCAGAAGGCGTGCCCAAAGGCAGAGGCGATCGTGAAGGAGGTCATCGGTCAAGTCATGTCAGTTGCTCCGAGTCTCTCCGGCCCTCTCTTGAGATTGCATTTTCACGATTGTTTCGTTAGGGTAAGTAAGAGAGCGACCTCACGTGCCTCTCTTCCTACTGTGCGAGTAAAGTCTGCTATGCATGTAACTAATGTTCGGATTCTAAGATGAAAAGCCATTGGCAGTGAGGGCTTTAATCTCAAGGGTAATGCATGGTAGGGATGCAAATAGATTTGCAAAATTCATTTACCATATAACAATTTGATAAAGGAGAAATGTTTTCTAGACCAAGTTATATAATAGAAAATGGTATTTGTATCCTCAACATATTTCTCTAGATTGGTCCTCGGCTACAAACCATTGTCTTCATGAGCTTACGATACAATAACGTTCTGTCCTGGGCTTTTCCACAGGGCTGTGAAGGTTCGTTGCTATTGAACTCTGCGACCAATCAAGCCGAGAAGGACATACAACCGAGCCTTCGAGGTTTCCAAACGATTGATAGAGTCAAAACAGAGGTGGAGAAGGCATGCCCGGGCATCGTTTCGTGTGCTGACATTTTGGCACTTGTCGCTAGAGACGTCGTCGTTGCGGTGGGCATATGCATGCATAACCTCCTTTAATATTTTCGTTTCCATTCGATTGTTCATTACATAAGTACGACGTTAGTAGAATTCTCGATTTCCACAAACAATCTGTGTTATCGCATTGGTAAACAAATTCCAGCCATACGTATCTTAGGATCTAAGTACCGCTCGTCGATATTTAGATTATATATGCAGCGTTTTTTTATAAAACTCGACAGTTTATATATATATATATGAGAAAAGCACATTATTACAGGACTTGGTTTTTTTTTTTTTTGTTTCACTTTAGACTGGAGGACCTTCCTATGATGTGGAAACCGGAAGAAGAGATGGGAACGTTTCTAGTTTTATCGACGCAATTAACGATTTAATACCACCTACGGCCAACATTACAACTCTGAAAGCAGATTTTGCAAAGAGAGGCCTCAGTGTGAAGGACCTTGTTGTCCTATCGGGTAACTCCTAATCTCCAATTATTGTTTCATATGTTGCTTTATCTATTATTTTGTGAAAATTGACATAAGTTTATCCGGAAGAAGCTATAACTTGACCGCGAGGGCACAACAAATGAAGAAAGTACCTACGGTTAATAATCATGCAGATATGTTGACCAAACTAGTTCTTTTAACCAAGTTCAAGCTTTTTTTTTTTGTGGGACCACTTGAGTTACTTAGGCAATGTTGATGGCAGCTCATCCCTTGTTTTCTACACCGAATACACTCACGTAGGTTTAGGAGTGTGCATTATCGATTTCGTCGTTTAGCGGGTGGCCTTGTATGTCACTCTTGATGGTAACTAGTAAGAGAGAGAGGTCTGTGCTGTTTGATAAAACGCTCTTATGGAGATGATTTGAAGTCAATTTAAAGATTTGTTGAGTTTTGACATTCAAATTAGTGACAAGGGTATTTTGGACCATACATTTGTCTTAGGGTTTCTTAATGGAGGCTATACAAAAGAAATATGTTGCGTATTACATTTTAACACTTGCTTCTGACCAACCCCCCCCCCCCCCCCCCCCCCTTCCTTCCTTTTCACTTCTTTTTATTAGATCGTTAGATATTTGATTGTATGCTTGTACTATTGTTGAAGATAGTAAGGCTGCGTATGGATGGTGGCTGGGGAAACTGTTTCTGTTCCAAAAGTGTTCCGGAAACACTTTTGGAGCAGAAACGCGTATGGTTCAAAAGTGTTCCGAAAGTGTTCTGCGGAACACTTTTGTGCCAGTGAACACTTTTGAAGGAACAAAAAAAACTTGCTTCTGGGATTTTGGAACACTTTTTGGAACACTTTTGAAACCACCATCCATCGTCGCCGACGCGATTACCACTCGTTGCCTAGCTAAAAGCCGGCCGTCGACGGTCGCCAACGGCCGTCGCCGGCCGCCTTTCGCCGGTCGCCGGCTGCCTTCCGCTGTCGCTGGCCACCTTCCGCCGTCGCCGGCCGCCGTCCGCCGGCCGCATGCCGTCGTCCGCCGCAGCCGGCCGGCGCCGCCGGTCGTTGGCCGCCACGGCCGCCGTCGCCGCCGCAGGTCGTAGGCCGTCGTCGCCCCCACCGGTCGTCGTCGCCGGCCCCGTCGCCGGTCGCCGGCCTCCGGCCGCCGGCCCCGTAGTTGGCCTCCGGCCCCGTCGCCGACATCCGGCCGCCGGTCGCCGTCCGCCGCCACCGGTTGTCGTCGCCGGCCGCCGCCGATCGCCGCCGCCGTGGCCGGTCGCCGGCCACCGCCGCCGCCGTCGCCGGTCTCCGGCCGCCGCCGCCGCCTGTCCCCGGCCACCCCCACCGGCCGCCGTCGCCGGTCACCGGCCGCTGCCGCTACCGCCAGTCGCCGCCGCCCATCGCCCGCCGCCGGCCGTCGCCCACCTCCAGTCTCCGGCCGCCGCCGTCGCCTGTCCCCGGCCACCCCCACCGGCCGCTGTCGCCGGTCACCGGCCGCCGCCGCCGGTCGCCGCCGCCCATCGCTCGCCGCCAGCCGTCGCCCACCTCCGGTCGCCGGCCGCCGCCGATCGCCGGTCGGCAACTGAAAAAAGTGTTTTTTTTTTAAATTACCAAACGCGTTTTTTTTCCTAAAAATCGTAATTTTGAACAGAAACACAAAAAAATATTTCTGTTCAAAAAATGCTCCCTGGAACAGAAACGCTCCTATCTTTTCTTGTGTTTTTTTTTCCCATATTGGGTTTTTCACGTATATCGTGTCTTGTGCGTTTTGATTTTACTTCGCTAATTTGCGCTTAAAATTGTGCATCTCTTGGTGTTCTTCCGTAACGGAGATGTATAAACACAGTCAGCACTACGAGAAAACGTAGATTGTAAAGTTAGATCATGCTAATTCTGATTCCCTATTGACTAGGTGGGCACACCATTGGAACTTCACACTGCTCTTCCTTCACCAACCGCCTCTACAACTTCACCGGAAATGGCGACACGGACCCCACGCTCGACTCCAACTACGTAGCCAGACTGAAGCTCAGGTGCAAGCAGAATGACCAAACCACCCTCGTCGAAATGGACCCAGGAAGCGTGAGGACGTTCGACATCAAGTACTTTGATCTCATCCTGAAGAGAAGGGGCCTCTTCACTTCGGACGCCGCACTTCTTGACGACAGCCAAACTAAGGCGTACCTTGACTTCCAGGTCAAGACCGGTGGATCCACCTTCTTCAAGGACTTTGGAGTGTCGATGGTGAACATGGGCCGCATCGGCGTGCTCACCGGAACAGCTGGCGAAGTCAGGAAAGTCTGTTCAAACGTTAATTAATTCAGGATCGATGAGGAAGACACAGGACTGAGCATGAAATGTTTAGAAATAATGGATTATGGTAGTATAGTTTGTTTGTTGGTACATTGATGTGCTCTTTTTGTGTTCTTTATTTTCTCTTCGTTCTATGTTAGATTCCTCTCAAAGTTTGGACATAGCAATTGTATGTCGATTTGGTTTTATTGCATTTAAGGCTTAATAAAAGGAAATAACGGTCTTGGCAGATTCACATAATCTATTTTCAAGCTTGCGTCATTCGGAAATATGAATGTGTTCTCTACTACTGCATGCATGCACATTTCATTGTTTCAACATCAGAGAGCTTGTGTTATAAAGGAAAATGCAGTGTCGGAATAATTTGATGCTAGTATTACAAGAATGAAATCAACAATTACCAATTCTGAGAAAAAGCATGTCCCGAGTTTGAGCATGTATAAGAAACCTGATCCAAGTAGATTTTCTTATTTGAGTATGTAGGGTACGGATTCCGATTCGAATACGTACAAATACGCAGCGGAATAGATTGTATCACATGCCCAAGATCAAACTTGATTCACTGATCGTAAAGGTAAATCACATAGAACAAACTTACATTGATAGCCACTGATTAAGAGCCCCCGTCGCAGGTGAGATAACGATCCGGATCCACCGATCGGTCGTCCGTCGAGAGATAGCATTTCAATGGAGTTTTTGGGGAGAGTTTTTGTCAATGGTGGTTGCTAGAACGACAGATGTTCTGGAGAAGATAACGTCATCTTTTCTCTCTCTATCTCTCTTAGAATAGGAAACAAACTTAATTGATTCCAATCAGTATTGGAATTATGGAAATTAGCCAATTTGGCCCTTATTGGGCGTCAATTTCCAACACCTCCCACTCGCCCACAAAGGGCTAAATGTCTCTCTTTCCATTCTCACTGCTAAGTTCATATGGGCAAATAATCCGTGCGACCAGCATACTATGAGAGCTCGTTGCCATACATTCGTTGGGAGTATATAGTAGCTCAAAAGAGGCACATAACCTTAGAGTAGATCTAGTATGCAGTACCCTAGATCAATTAGTCACATTTACGTCACATCTCTCTTGATCTCTTTGAGTACTCAAATACAATACATTGTATTCACAATCATGATTAAACTCATATAATCACAATTGGTCAACCTGTGAATACAAAGATTGAATGTGACATCAATATAAATTGATCTTCCTCTTCCCTTAGACCTCTCAATCTCAGTTCAGCTCGCTTTTCTAGAAATTTCCTGTTAGATCAAATCAATATCATGACCATATGCAACATCCTAAGATAACGAACACTGAAAAGAAATCTTGAGAATAAGTAAGAGTCGTGAGGAGACCAAATTTGAGGAACTTTTATCCTCAAGAGTCTTACACGGCTACAGAGTTAAGATCTAAACTCTTGCCAACTCTTCTTGGTCGTCTCATGCACACGTAATATAAAGTACGTATTACGGTATTCTCTCCTTTTCCATGGAGCGTACGTCTTTCCTTTTAATATCGTATAGATGATAGCTCATACATACTCAATGTCTAACTCGAGTTCACAATTCTACTCTCTTTAATAAAATAATCCATCAGAACTCACATCTGGCATTAAAGACAGATAAAGTGAAATATGTGGGTTATTTCACTTTCGGGCATAATAAATATTATGGCATCATCTTAACACTCTAGTTAATGCGACATCTATATTTTAATTATCACCTAGATAATGAGCTTAAAATGGTCTCATCTCTATTTATCACGCAGTAAATAGAGGCGATTACCCGTGTGAGTGGGCTAATCTCTATCTGTCCGACATACTTTCTCAACATAAAGCACTAAGCATTAATATGCATAAATGTCATACAAAATCATAGACATTAATAATGATAACAAATACCATTAACTGTGAACATTGGGAAATATAAATATCTAGTACTCTCACTCTTATACACTTCTAGAGATTTCAATATATGAAACTAATTATTTTGCTAACACATGACTGAGGAGCATCATCTCTAGGTACTCACTTCACAAAAGAGCTGCTATCATTTTGTGTATGTATGTGTACTGTATGTTTGTGACATTCTGAATTCTGACCCTCTCAAGGCTATTGAATGGAAGGATATCGATCGATGTGTTTCAGTTGTAACTCGCTCGAAGTTGGTCACTCCCAAGTTAACTAACCAAAGGGGAAAGACTGACGGGGAGTCGGGTACGTGGACCTAGGGAATTTGAATGAGAAATGGCACTTTGACCATAAGGATTGTCGAGGAAATATCTTGGGCCAGTAGAGATCGATCTAAGGACGATCATGGAATGTCTTGCTAGCGTTATACGTTGGGACGCGGGTGATTCCGCTTAACCAATGTGTAAATTGAGATAATTTCCCAAATCGAAATCCGATGATCACGATCGAAGGAACGAACGATAAACCCTCATAATTTCATGACAACCAAAGTCGCCACGGCTTAAGAAAAGTCCCAAGGTCGATACGCGTAGCGCCTGCAAGAGTCGCCCGCCAGTTTGAGATAAACTGGAATTATAGTCGACGAGAGTTCGACACGAAATTGGACCTCGAGATTTGGGTATTGGACATTGACGAATTCTAATATTTGAATTGAAATGGACGTCGCCTCATCGAGGGTGGTTTATACTGGAAAAATAAAATTTCGGACGAAAAGTGCCATATGACCATTTTGCCCCTCGACCTTTGGCCTTGCCTTAAGAAGTTTAGAATGTCATTTTTGTCTTTTCCCCTCCTCTATATGCTGCCGAAAATTGGATGAGTATGAGTTAAAGGGAGTCAAAAATGAAGCAACCAATGGAAGGTTGCCAAGTGTCAATCAAAGAGAAGGCCAAGCATTAAATGCCCATTAATTAGCCATCTTATCAAATTGACCAAAAGGGATTATTGGTATGTAATAGATTCTCTCTCTCTCTCTCTCTCTCCTCATTTGGCCAGCCACCATCTCCCACCATCATCTTCTTCTTCCTTTCTCTCTCGGCCGAACAGGTTTCTCGCGGACAAGGAAAAACTGGTTTACTATTTTGGCAATAACTTTGTCGTCCGATATTGGATTGAGGTAAAATCACCTCCATATTAAAGCTTATCGTCTTGCCGTTCTAAGAATATATTATAAACTCATTTTGGTCTAGTATTTCGTCCCGTAAGTCCGTTTGAGTGAACAAAGGTCAGAATCTGACCTATTTCTGGAGAGGATGCGTTTTTTGGGGCTTCCGGACTCCAAATGGCCTCAAATTTTCGGTGAGATCTTCGTAACATCTAATAATTGAGTTAGCTAAGAAAATATGGTTATTTTGTTGAGAATTTAGAGTGTTTTTATGGCTGAATAGAGGTGATTAAAGTCGGACATATTATGCCCATTTGAGGACAGTGGAGGAAACCGAGCTATTCGAAGGCTATAAGGTATTATTTTGCCTCCAAATCTTCTTTGATCTCCCTTAAAAGATATATTAAGGTTGTGATGAGTTGTTTTTGTGGTGGAATGAAGTTTGAAATTGATTTATGGCTTGATTGAACGGTTTGAACCCGAAACCGGTTCTGTTTTATGGGTGAACCCTTGCTGGCCGGTTCTGTTGAGGGCTGATTAAGGAGTAATTGTATTTCAAATTAACTCTTAATGTATTATAAGATGTGATGTGAAGTGTTAATAATGAGTTTATAAAGAGGATTGGGAGTTAGAGGTGAATTATAGGCAATTGAAGCATAAACCTCAAAGTTGTAGCTTACCTTGTGTGTGGCCCCATGAACCGAACCTATTGAGGGTTCGTGGGAGTGATGATATGTGTTCAATTGATCAATAAAGCGTCTTAAATTGCCTATTGTATGGCTAATGAGAAATCGAGTTAACAGAAGTGAGAAGTTAATGACTTTTGATCCAAGATTTGGTGAACCATTCTAGGTTGACGAAGGATTATTGGAGATTGCATACTTGTGGCATTGAGGAGAGTCACATGGTGTGGAGTTTTGCTAATCAATCGAGGTAAGTGGTTCTTAAACCCTTATTCGAACCCTAGGACGCTACAGGATGGTTGTTTTGGGTGTAGCGTGATTGTACGATAAAAGCATGGTGATTGATAGTGTGTTATTGAGATTGGCCATGGGCCATGTTATTGCTATTGAATTGGCCGTGGGCCCTGTTATTGTTATTGAATTGGCTGTGACTCCCTTGTGAAATTACATCGCGGTCGTGGACCCTGGCGATGCTTGAGTGAATTGAAATTACATCGCGGTCGTGGGCCTTGGAAATGCTTGAGTGAATTGAAATTTCATCGCGGCCGTGGGCCCTAGCGATGCTTGAATAAATTGAAACTACATCGCGGCCATGGACCCTAGTGATGGTTTGGCTGTGACCCCTATGAAATTATATCGCGGCTTTGAGCCCTGGCTATACATCGAGGCCGTGGGCCCTAGCGATGATTTATTTATTGGTCACATTGATGACTTATGAAAATGATATGGTTATTTTAGGCTAATGTGTGAAGTTTGGGTCTCAAGTGGTAACGTGTGCTTGATGGTTATTTCCTTCTATCACGTACTTTGAGGAAGTGATTTTCAATCGCCATATGCCATTGCTTGCTTAATTCCCTGCATAATTGCATTATTGTGTGGCCCCAGTGGTATTGAGTGGCTGTGCTCCCTTGAAATGATAAATGGCTGTGAGCCTCTGAAGTACCGAATGGCCTGTGGCCCCAGTGATATTAGTTGGCAAGAGTGCCAAAGAAATACATGGTGGCCTGGGAGCCGGGCGAGGAAAGACTGTGAAGAACTGAGAGTGGTGTGTGTTTGTTTATATGCCATGTGCTTTGAGCTTGAACTCATAAGATCGTCTATGCTTGGTTGGTTAACATGTCTGATTTATGAAGGCCTTGTACCATTGCATTGACGAGTGCCTGCATTTGGTATCATGTGCGAGTGTGGTCTGGAGGAACTGGTGTTCAGGTTTAGGTTTAGGTTCTACCAGTTGATATATATATCACCCCAGTGGGGGATTAATTTTTTCAGGTTCTTGAAGATGGAAAATTAGGCGAGATGAGGATGAGCTCTCGATGAAGTAGATGAATGAATGGTTTTATGTCTTTGGTGGCCTTAGAGATGGTATCTGAATTTTGAGGATTTAAGAAAATTAGATTTTGGGTACTTGACTATGACAACATGAAATGAGAATTTTATTTATAAGAGGTGTATACCCTTTGTCCTGAGTCATCTTGTTGTAATTTGTATGGAGCAAGTTTTATGGCTTCCGCGATATTATTTCTATGTCAAGTTGGTACATGATTAGACGAGGGGTCCTGAGAGATAATTGAAGATCAACAGCCTGGTGGGATGTACGTGTGCTCGACGGGTTCGGGGCGTGACATCCCCGTTTAAGTGGTATCAGAGCAAGGTCAGCTCGATCCATTGTGATTGAGGTTTGGAGTGATAAGGAGTAATGACTTGGGGACAATTAGGTAGTGAGACCTTTAGGGTTAAGCATGAATTGCTGAATCTTGAGGACTATAGGCTTGAACTTGTGAGATATTCTAATGGTCCTAGTGTCGATTTAATTGATGAGCTTAAGTGATTTTATAAATAAGGCTCACAAGGAAGTGAGTAGAGATTGAAGAGTCATGGATTTGAGGTTGTTAGAGAATAGTTTCTGAATGAATGGTCAATTGGAGTATATGATTGTAATTGTGGTTTGTCAATGACCCAACTTGAGGAGTATGAGTTATAACTAGACGACTGGCATTAGTGGATTCAGGCTTGAATTGCGTCGTACCATGATGGTTTAGTTATCGGTTACTATTGACAGCCTTGGAAGCTGTGAGATGAGATGCATACAGGGGAGCAGATAAGGAATATTTGGATTAAAAACCAATTGTGATCGAATGCATAAGGATTTGATTTGACTAGTGATTTAACTTGAGATATACGGTTGAACACAGGCAAGTGATATGTGAGATGTGACGGTCATTGGTGGAACCAAAGGTTTTCTATAATTGAGGCTTGATGTGGAAATGACTGGCATGACAAGTGGTGAAAACAAACATGCTGTGCATGTGTGTGTGGCTTTGAAACGAAAGCTGATGAGGGTGCATGCATGAACTTATCGCTGTTGGACTTAATAAACTGTCGCTTGGTATGGGACAAGTGGATGTGATACCTATAAACTGTAATGAAGCATGGTATGGGACGTGTGGAACGAGGCTTTCTCCATAGATGTATAACTTGGGACAACCTGCAGCGGCCAGGTCTGACGAGGGCGGGGAGTGATTGCCGGGACAGAGAGGTCCGGACAAGGAGTGGCTCCTGGCAGGCTTCTAAGATGGCAAGAGGCAGGAATGATCCAAGTCATAACTTGAAAGGGAATGTCTAGGTATCAAGTTGAGTCCAATTGTGGTTAAGAGATGTATGGCACGAGAGTGGCATGGCATTTTCAATGACGCCTGTGATTGGAATGGTTAAAAGCTTCATGCTTGGCAGAGGATGCCATTTGAAATAGAAAATTGATGCTTGTGATGGGCCTGATTGGCATGCTTTATTGTTAGCATCCTGTGATGGCTATGGCTAAGGTCTAATTGAGAGATTAGACAGCGTGAGGAGTTTATACTCCATTGAATTGATGCATGTTGAGTTTGAGATAGCATGTCGTGTTTGTGACAGAGTGGTAGATGCTTTATGTTTAATGTATGAGTATGTGACTCATGGAAGCTATGCCTTAAGTGGTTGCTTGATGTTGGCCTAGTTGAGGCTTGCCTAATAATGGCTGTTAACTGAGAAATCGCCTTGTTGAGGCTAGCCTGTTGAATAGTCATTGACTGATGAGGATCTGGAATCCTTGGGTAATGGACAACTAGTTGAGAGTTGTTTGGGAACCATTAGAAGATTGATAATGATGAATGATGAGATGAGCAATCTGAGACTGCTAGACTTGAGTAGATGACTTAAGTCTTTGATTCCTGGGGGGAATCATAGTGGTTCAAGTGACATGAGAACCTAATGAAGTTGAACAACCAAAGTACAGTCGTAGAAGA
Organism: Rhodomyrtus psidioides; assembly: GCA_021437785.1. Lineage (NCBI taxonomy): Eukaryota > Viridiplantae > Streptophyta > Magnoliopsida > Myrtales > Myrtaceae > Rhodomyrtus > Rhodomyrtus psidioides. The sequence continues at coordinate 4,199,508 of JAILYB010000034.1, forward strand.
GCATTGGGCTCGAGAATACATGGCATGGAAGATCCAAGAACTGAGATGGATCGTGAGAATTGAGCAAAGATGAACGATTGGAATATGAGTACTAGAAGAGAATATGGCTCGATTCTGTTGATCGTGCGAGACCCAAGTGTAACAAGGGGTCGTGAGAACTTTAAGTGGAAATGAGAAAATAGATGGGTAAGCAGACTCGTGAAGGAGCTGCCATTGTTACCCAAGTCGCTGGGACGATTGGTGCTGATGCATTAAATAATGGAAGTCACGAGAAAGGTAACTCTGAGTTATTTCATTCTAAAGTGAATGTGTGGGAAAAATCACGAGAGTTTTGAAAAGCTTGTGAAGCTATGTATAAGATTGAGATTGATTGAGTTTGGTGAAAGGATGGAATTTGGAATTGCCTTCCTCTAAATTGAGGGTTTTGTGAGAAAACCTTAGAGGTTTTGGGAGAAAACCTTAGAGGTTTTGGGTACACTGATGAAAGAAAGTGACCCTGGCAATTATTAGCTTTAAGAGGCTGTTGATAATGGGTGACAGGTCACCAGTGGAAGGGTTTTCTCAAGGGCATGATATCTGCCTGGACAACCTCTATTGAGTTGTTTGCCGAAAAGTATCCTCTTGGGATTGCTTGAGAGCAAAGGTTGTTTGGATCCTAAAAGTCTTGAGAGGATCTGAAGATGATCGACCAATGTGAGGCGGAGTCCTCCAGGTTGTCTAAATGTACTAAGAGTGGTCGAGGACCCTTGAATAAGATAAGAAAATCCATGAGTGGATTGGAACTTGAGAGCCTAATGGCTAGCTGTTATTCTTGATTCTGAGGAATTGTAATAGATCCCGAGGAAAGAAGTGGATCATCGAAAGATGAATAAACAAGAGGATTTCCGTCCATGGACTATGAATATAGAGATTTCCACAGAATGCGCCTATAAGAGATGGTTGTTACCTTGGCGCAGATCTCGTAATGAGAAACTGTCATGTTGTTCCTTTCGTCGTGGGTAAAGTTGAGGAAAGAGATATGTCAGTTGTCTGACATTGTTGATTAAAATGAGAATGATTGAAATCGAAACGGAACCACTGGAATTGGCGTTACGAGCTATCACCTCTAAAGGTTAGGGCGTCGTTCTTAAAGGGCGATTGAACCATGAGATGGTCGTTGATGAAAAGAAAGGATGAATGGACTTGATGGTCCTAGTGACTTATGATTCAAGTGAATGATTGAGTAAGCGAAAAGAGCGCTTAGAGAGTAATTATAAAGTGACTTGAAGTAGTCGAATTGAGTATTCTATATGTGAACTGGTGGAGACCAAAGATGAACGAATCTTGTCACTTGCGGTGATTGAGTCACTAAAAGAAGAATGTCAAGTCTGGTGACATTTGGGAATCTTGGAGTAAAACACCACGATTAGCGCAAACTCCAAGATTGACGTCCTATGAAATGGAAAGGACAAGGTAGATTCCAAGTGAGAGAATGCCACTGAAGGGTATAGTTTCCTTCGCAGGGTAAGAGACCCTAGTATGGAAGGAAGAGAAAATTCCAATTGTCTTGGTATTAAGATTGAGCGTCTGGACTGTGAAAGAGGACGCAAAATTGGGATGATTTTTGGGGAGTTAAGTACGAAAAACTATCCTGTGGACAACGTTGAATTCCAAGATAACGTCGACGTTTAGTGGAATGGACAGAATTGGGATAAAGTCGCATTGACTGGTTATGGAAACCAGCGGTTAAGATAAGAGTGCTTCCTTAGGGAAGAGTGACAAAAATGAACAAAATGTTGCGTGATCCTAGGGGAGACCGTGGCAACAGAGGGCCAAGGTTTAAGCTCTCAAGGGAAAAGTGTGAGGAACGGTTTGAAAGATTCGACATTTGGCAAAAAGAAGTTGATAATAATCAGATTGAATGTCCGAGGAATAATTGTGTTGATTATTACTGTCTTGAGAGACAATGAATGGACTCATCTCAGGAGTCGTGAGGAATATGAACAAATTTGAGAGTATCCTGTGGATTCTAAGGAGGTGCTCGCTATATGCTAAATGTGAAACGCACGAGCTGTGGACCTAATGAGGTAAGATTCCTCAATCGTGAAATTTCTGAGAAATGGAATCCTTGTAGAGCCTTTGAGAACGGGAATGAGTGATAAATCGACTAGGGTCGATGTGAGTTGCTGAAACTTGAAGTTTCTTAGAATTGATGGATTGTTATAGACGGATTGTGGGAGGATTTTCCACGAGAGTTGTCCCCTTGATGAAATGGACCCAGGACGAGATATAACGTAAATGGGTAAATGAGCGTGATGAGTCTTCGAGGACTTGAGTTACGTTGACGACTATGCCGATAATGGCATTCCTATTTGGAATAATAAGAGTAGATAGAATTTTAATAATATGACGTGGGAAGGAAATTTGAGGCGTAATAAGACGATTTGAAAAGGGTATTACATGTACGTTATGATAGTAAGGCCACATGAAATAGAATGCTTAGAGCATGGTTGGAGTTGGTTTGCGAATGTCTTCGCAACAAAGTTTGGGGAAACCTTACTTGGGTGGAAGGAGGTTTTGAGTCTGTATCTACCACAAGAAAGGAAGGTAGTAGTTTCCCAAGGGGAATTGAGCAAGATGCAACGCGAATGTATAAAATTGCTTATGGATATGAGAGTGTCGCTTGTACAAAGAAAGACCTCGGAGTTATGTGAACTATAAGAGGTTGAAGGTTGAGCATTGTGTAAATTGGTGATTGAGGGACAGATCTTCCCTCGAGAAATGAGAAATTCAACTTCCAAGTTGGAAGTTTGTCAATTGACTAGTTTGATTGCTACCCGAAGCATCAAGCTTGAGAATTGAAAAGGAACTTAAAGAGATGACCTCATTGGAATTCGAAGGGAGTCGAGAATGGATTACTACGGAAGTAGCCCTAAATTTGCCTATGGAGTCGATGGCTATAACTCAATTTGGATAAAGAAGGGCAATTTGATAAAGCCTTGAATCTCTGATGTTATGAGAGAATGTTTGAAGGGGGGTGATATGTCAAGTGGCATGAGAGCCAAAAAGCGTGTTATTGCAATGGTTTTGTAAGAAACAGAGTTATTTTGATAAATGAGAATGCGATGAGGTGTCTGTACCCCATGAGATTGGATAATTGAGAAGATGGCAAATTTCGAGGACAAAATTTCTTTAAGAGGGAAGAATTGTGACATTCCGAATTCCGACCCTTTCAAGGCTATTGAATGGAAGGATATCGATCGATGTGTTTCAGTTGTAACTCGCTCGGAGTTGGTCACTCCCGAGTTAACTGACCAAAGAGGAAAGACTGACGCGGAGTTGTGTATGTGAACCTGGGGAATTTGAATGAGAAATGGCACTTTGACCATAATGATTGTCGAGGGAATATCTTGGGCCGACAGAGATCGATCTAAGGATGATCATGGAATGTCTTGCTAACGTTATACGTTGGGACGCGGGTGATTCCGCTTAACCAATGTGTAATTTGCGAGAATTTCCCAAATCGGAATCCGATGATCAGGATCGAAGGAACGAACGATAAACCCTCATAATTGCATGACAACCAAAGTCGCCACAGCTTAAGAAAAATCCCAAGGTCGATACGCGTAGCGCCTGCAAGAGTCGCTCGTCAGTTTGAGATAAATCGGAATTACAGTCGACGAGAATTTGACATGAAATTAGACCTCGAGATTTGGGTATTGGACATTGAGGAATTCCAATATTTGAATTGAAATGGACGTCACCTCATCGAGGGTGGTTTATACTGGAAAAATGAAATTTCTGATGAAAAGTGCCAAATGACCATTTTGTCCCTCGACCTTTGGCATTGCCTTAAGAAGTTTAGAATGTCATTTTGGTCTTTTCCCCTCCTCTATATTCTGCCGAAAATTGGATGAGGATGAGTCAAAGGGAGTCAAAGTCAATGAAGTAACCAATGGAAGTTGCCAAGTGTCAATCAAAGAGAAGGCCAAGCATTAAATGCCTATTAATTAGCCATCCTATCAAATTGACTAAAAGGGATTATTAGTGTGTAATAGACTCTCTCTCTCTCTCTCTCTCTCTCTCTCTCTCTCTCTCTCTCTCTCTCTCTCTCTCTCCTCATTTGGCCAGCCACCATCTCCCACCACCATCTTCTTCTTCCTTTCTCTCTCGGCCGAACAGGTTTCTCGCGGATAGGGAAACATCGGCTCACTGTTTTGGTCATAACTTTGTCGTCCGACATTGGATTGAGGTAAAACCATCGTCATCTTAAATGTTATCGTCTTGCCATTCTAAGAAGGTATTATAAGCTCAATTTAGTTCATTATTTCTTCCCGTAGGTCCGTTTGAGTTAACAAATGTCAGAATCTAACCCATTTCTGGAGAGGATGCATTTTTTGGGGCTTCCGGACTCCAAATGGCCTCAAATTTTCGGGGAGATCTTCATAACATCTAATACTTGAGTTGGATGAGTAAGTATGGTTATTTTATTGAGAATTTAGGGTGTTTTCATTGCTGAACAGAGGTGATTAAAGTCGGGCATATTCTGCCCGTTTGAGGACGGTGGAGGAAACCGGGCTGTTCGAAGGCTATAAGGTATTATTTTGCCTTTAAATCTTCGGTGAGCTCCCTTAACATGTAGGTTAAGGTTGTGGTGAGTTATTTTTGTAGTGGATTGAAGTTTGAAATTGATTTATGGCTTGATTGAACGGTTTGAACCCGAAATTGGTTATATTTTGTGGGTGAACCCTTGCTGGTCGGTTTTGTTAAGGGTTGATTAAGGAGTAATTGGATTTCAAATTGACTCTTAATATCTTATAAGATGTGATGTGAAGTGTTAATGAGGAGTTTATAAAGAGGATTGTGAGTTAGAGGTGAATTATGGGCAAATTGATGCATAAACCTCAAAGTTGTATCTTGCCTTGAGTGTGGCCCCGTGAACCGAACCTATTGAGGGTTCGTGGGAGTGATGATATGTGTTCAATTGATCAATAAAGAGTCTTGAATTGCCTATTGTATGGCTAATGAGAAATCGAGTTAACAGAAGTGAGAAGTCGATGATTTTTTTATCTAAGATTTGGTGAACCATTCTAGGTTGACGAACGATTCTTGGAGATTGCATACTTATGGCATTGAGGAGAGTCACTTGGTGTGGAGTTTTGCTAATCAATCGAGGTAAGTGGTTCTTAAACCCTTACTCGAACCCTATGACGCTACTGGATGATTGTTTTGTGTGTAGCGTTATTGTGCGATAAAAGTATGATGATTGATACTGTGTTATTGAGATTGGCCGTGGGCCCTGCTATTGCTATTGAATTGGCCGTGGGCCCTGTTATTGTTATTGAATTAGCTGTGATGCCCTTGTGAAATTACATCGCGGCCGTGGGCCGTAGCGATGCTTGAATAAATTGAAACTACATCGCGGCCGTGGGCCTTGGCGATGGTTTGGTTGTGAGCCCTATGAAATTATATCACGGCTTTGAGCCCAGGCGATACATCACGGCCGTGGGCCCTGGCGATGATTGATTTATTGGTCGCATTGATGACTTATGATAATGATATGGTTGTTTTAGGCTGATGTGTGAAGTTTAGGTCTCAAGTGGTGACGTGTGCTTGATGGTTGTTTCTTTCTATCAAGTACTTTTAGGAAGTGATATTTAATCGCCATATGTCATTGCTTGCTTAATTCCCTACATAATTGCATTATTTTGTGGCCCTAGTGGTATCGAGTGGCTATGCGCCCTTGAAATGATAAATGACTGTGTGCCTCTGAAGTACTGATTGGCATGTGGCCCTAGTGATATCAGTTGGCAAGAGTGCTAGAGAAGTACATGATGGCCTAAGAGCCCGGCGAGGAAAGACTGTGAAGAATTGAGAGTGGTGTGTGTTTGTTTATATGCCATGTGCTTTGAGCTTGAACTCATAAGATCGTCTATGCTTGGTTGGTTAACATGTCTGATTTATGAAGGCCTTGTACCATTGTATTGACGAGTGCCTGCATTTGGTATCATGTGCGAGTGTGGTCTGGGGGGACTGGTGTTCAGGTCTAGGTTTAAGTTCTACTAGCTGAGATATATATATATATATCACCCTAGTGGGAGATTAATTTTTTCAGGTTCTTGAAGATGGAAAATCAAGCGAGAAGAGGATGAGCTCTCGATGAAGTAATGTAATGAATGGTTTTATGTCTTTAGTGGCCTTAGGGATGGTATCAGAATTTTGAGGATTTAGGAAAATTGGATTTTGGGTACTTGACTGTGACAACATGAAAGGAGAATTCTATTTATAAGAGGTGTATACCCTTTGTCTTGAGTCATCTCGTTGTAATTTGTATGTAGCAAGTTTTATGGCTTCCTCGATATTATTTCTATGTCAAGTTGGTATATGATTGGACGAGGGGTCCTGGGAGATAATTGAATATCAACATCCTGGTGGGATGTACGCGTGCTCGACGGGTTCGGGGCGTGACAATGTTCACATCTTTTCTTACAACCGTGTCTTTCACAAAAGACATATTGCATGTCTATTTGCTTGGTCTACCAATGGATCCTTAGTGTAAGCTCTTGTTGCTTGGCTGTCACAATCAACTAATAATTGTACCTGCAGCATCCTTGTAACCTCTCACTGATCCAAACATCTCTTAAACCAAACATTCTCTTGCACTGTCGTTAATAATACCACAAGATCACCTTTCATCGTGGATAAGGCTATACACGTTTGTTTGACACCACGAGATCAATTTTCATCATGGATAAGGCTATACTGTTGACACCTAATTTCATATCAGTCTTTTTTAGCCTATTTTTAGAAAATTCATAAAAAAAATTCATAAACAATTCACAAAAATTAAAAAAAAAATACAAAATAAACTTTGGTTGCCTTGGCCAAGCCCAAGGAACCATTTTTTACCAAAAAATAATTTTTTTGTATTTTTCGTATTTTTTAGTATTTTTAGAAAATAGAAAAATATATGAAAAATTCAATAAAAATGGCATTCGAGGTCACAAAAATATAAAACAATAGTCAATATTTTTATTTTAAATCCTTTGTCTTTTTGACCTCATAAAAATTCTAAATTCAAATTCAATTTTATGTGTTCTTTTGTTACGCATATGATTGAATTTGGTAGAAAAAAGGTCAATTAAGCCTTTTAATTTGCAATTTTGGCATTTTTTAGGATCTTGACATTCAATCTAAGTGTCCATCATTTCAATTTAGCCCAATTATTTGCACAAATCGCTCAATTGCATGAATTTGGCAAAATTGCATACCTAATTGCATTTTAGTCTTTGAATTTGGGCATATTTGAAATTACTTTCAATTCGGGGACTACCATTACAAATTGAAGTCACTGCCCAATGTTTTTCATCATTTTGAATCAATTGTCATAGGTGGTTTTGTCCAATTTAAACATTTGAGCCTTCAATTTCACAAATTCCCGAATTGCAATTAAAGACAAATTTGGGGTTTTTGTGGAAATTGACATGAACGTTTGGGGAAAATCATATTTTCAAATAAAATTGATGTCCCAGGTTCGATTCTGAGGTTTAATTGCAAAAATTTACAATCGAATTGCTATTAATTTTGAAAATTGGATCAGAACAATTCTGACCGGTCAAGTCGGTCCCAAATAGTGTTGTCTTCTTCCCCAAGAACTCGCGTAGGTGAACAGTGACATGCTGAGCTTTGAAGGTCAAATTGAAGGTTCAATCAACCATAATCGGCAGATATATGGTGGGGTTTTTATCTTCAAGAGGAGACGCATCGATCAGGACCAGTGGCAACGTCAATGGTCGCCGGAGCAAGGCGGAATTGGCTGGTCAACCTCCTGCTAGTCGTGAAAGTCAACTTTCACGGAATAGCCAAATTGGACATCCATTCGTGCACACCGGAGAACCATTCGGACTTGACGGAATTACCCACCGTCTCCGGTGCCGTTTGGACCAAATGGCACGCCCAATCACGTGCCATTTGGAGTCGGTTAGTCCCTCCCCCCCTCCCGATTGGCGGCAAAAATTTCAAAATAGGGATATAGCTTTGGGGGGCTTTCTAGAAGAAAGGCGGGTTCATTCGGTTGCAGGGGATCAACAGAATAGAGAGAGAGAGAGGAAGAACGAGAGAGAGAGAGAGAGAGAGAGAGAGAGAGAGAGAGAGAGAGAGAGAGAGCTCACCTTCCATCGCCATTGTCGAGGGTTGGAGCTCGAATTTGGAGGGCGTTGATTAGGCCGTCTCCGGCCAAACCGAAGCCAAAGAAGACTGCCGGAAGCTCGCTTGAAGCTCCAGGAAGCATTCGCCGTTGGTCGTGCCGCTTGAAACCGCGGGAACATGTGAGACGCAACTTCGAGCTTCTCACTGTCATCAATGGCGATTCACATATCTCTTGTTTATTCTCGCATTTAGTGTGTGCATTTTGTTCCCTAGACATCACTGACCATCATCGCATCTTTATTTTGCATCGATTTTGTCTTAACACATTGAATCGAGTCTTCGAACCTTCTGCCATAGCCGTGCCCTGTTCACTTTCGCCTAGCCAAATCTAGGCCGTACAAGCTCGATCGGAGCTCGAGGTAAGTGTACTGAACTCCTAAGAATGCTGCTCTGCGATTGAATTGCCTTGATTTGGTGTGAATCGTGCGACAGAACTTCCATGGCCGTACTCGGCATTTTGCATGATACTCGTAATTTCATGGACGAGATGCTATGATTCTTAGATATGTTAAACTAGAGATTATTGCGAGTCGATTGGCGTCGGTTTCGTACGATTTCATTAAGATTTCACCGTCGGATCATCGTCGGAGAGTCGTAGCCGTCCGTGCAATGGCAGTCGCAAGGTTGAAGACGAAGCTGACGTGGCGGTCAAGGTGGTCAAAATGCTAACGTGGCGCTGACGTGGCATGCTACATGGCAGCCACGTCAGCTAGGTCGTTAGGGTCTAGTACATTTCTATTAGACGATCGGACGGTCTTTGTTGTGCCACGTGCTGGCTTGACGACCGTCTGATCAGTTTTATAAATTCTGTTAATAAAAATCGAATTTTCAAAATAAATAAATAGTTTGATCGGACGGTCAAGGATTAGCCGAGTCGTTCAATCGTGGCAGTAGATCTAGGTAATCAGATCTAACGGATGAGAGTTAGTCGGCTTTTAATCTGAGCCGTAGGTTTTAGTAAGCTGATCCTAAGGCCGTGGAGTAGCCACGTGGTTCAATAGGAGCCGTCGGATTAAATCCGAATAAAAAAATAAAAAAGGGCGGAGCGGCGTCATTTTGGAGAGTCAGTCGGCGCGGGTCCGGGTCTGGGCCAGGTTCCGACCCGAATGGGTCAGGTTGACTAGGTCCGAATCATTTTTTTAATAAAAAAATTAGAAAATAATTTTTAAAAAAATCTAGAAAATTCTAAAAAAATGTTAGAAAATCCTAGAAAATCCCAAAAAAAATGTAGGAAAATTGTAGGAATCCCCAAAAACTGGGGATTGACCACAGACAATTGGTCAATCCTATTTTTGGGATTTCTTATTCGTTCTTCTGAAAATTGACGATACTACCCTTTAAGGGTAAACCGTCTGAGCCTTGTAAACGAGATAGCTTGAGGATGCCAAGATAAGGGTTAGGGTCAGTCAGGTGACCAATCCTTCTGCTTGGGTCTTCGAATCTCGTCCTTTTTCCAAAAATGACGATCTTACCCCTTAAAGGGTAAATCGTCGTCCCGATTCCAATCGAGTCTTGAAGATTGCTTAAAATTAGGATTTGGGTCAAGTGGTCGACCAATCCTAATGTTTGAGATTTTCACTTCCCGTTTTCGCCCGAAAATGACGATTGTTCCCCTCAAATGGTAAAATCACTTCTAAATTCCAGAAAAATTCTGAAAATTCTCGAAAAATAGAAAATGAATTGGTTTGGTCACTAATCCTATTTCCATCACTTTTTGACTCCATATTTCATCTAAAATGATAAAATTGCCCTTCTGGGGCAAATTATCCCCAAACTTCTCAAAATTACAATTTTGCCCCTCATGAGCGAGTCATGTCAAGACCACTTCTAAGCCTTGATTGATATTTCTCTAGGATGCTAGGGCCTTATTAGGGATATCACGCTGATTTCATGTGATTTATCCGCACGTTTTGGATCCTTGATTTGCGCATTTATTTTTACTGATTGTGAGTGATAAGATAGTCACTCTTGTCTGCTTGAACTCCTAGATTTGGATCAGTACCCCACTCATCTGCATGAATCTTAGGATTAGATAAATCGTTCAACTTAGGTACCAAAAGGGCGTCAACTCTGACAGTTTGCGTAACAAAGTCCCCGATCCCACTTCTCTGATTTTCGCAGAATCGAATAGGTTGCTCCCGAGTATTTGATAGGGTTTTTGATTGTACCTTTCACGAAACGATTGGTGGCAACTCCTTGACATGTACACGTATCACATGCCACTAGACCGCACTGAAGGTCGATCACGTATATCCAGTAGTTGCGATTTGGGTAATGGACCTTGGGAGAGGCCCGCGTCTGGACCGACGACAGGACGGCCCATTAGCCCGCCAACTCGAGAGCGCAGGCAGCCTCGATGGAGGGTCGCGACATGTACATATTTGCTTCTTACTACTCCAAGATATTGTCCCATTACATAGTAAGAATATAAGTCCAGAGGTAGATTTTCTCTCATCTAAACCTCTTCCTCAGTCAATATCAATATTGGTGCAGATCTCTACCTTGAACTTAGCATAAAAATTTGGAAGTACTTTTCAGATATCTCAGAGAATTCTCTTGATGGCAATCCAATATGCTTGACCTGGATTATATTGGTACATATACCATTCCAACTACATAACAAATGTTAGGTCTTGTATACATCATAGTGTACTTCAAGCATTCAAGCACTAACATATGGAACATTTTCCATTTATGCATTTACTTGTGGAGTCTCAAGACATATTTCGCGGATCAAAAATGAATCCTTTGACATTTGCCTAACCATTCTCATTGGATAGAGAGATACCAAGAATCTCTCTGAGCCAAAACTGGGTTGACATAGGTATAACACCACCCGGTGAATAAGTCACACATGTAATAGAAGCATCTTTGGGTTTGAAGTCTTGCATACAAAATCATTCGATGACTTTTTCCATATAAGTCTTTTGTGAAAGAGACCACAATTTCTTTGAACGATCTCTTGAAATCTTAATTCCAAGAATGTATGCAGCTTCACCCATATTTTCCTTTTTCAGAATTGGAACATAACCAATTCTTGACTTTATCAACAAACCCCATATTGTTTCAAGCAATCAGTATATCATCAACATATAATGATAAGATCACATATTGGTCTTTGGATCTTTTGATATATATACGCAATGATTTTCATCAATCATTACAAAATCATACGCCTCCAAGGCATTACAAAAAAAAATATATCATTATTTCGAAAACTGCTTAAGGCCATATATCGATCTCAAAAGTCGACATCCTTATTGTTCTTGGCCAATTGAAACAAACCCAGCAGGTTGTTTCTTTGATTTTTTTTTTTTTAAATTCTCCATTGAGAATTGCAGTCTTTACATCCATCTTATGTAATTCAAGATCCATACTAATCACTATTGTCGAACTAAGGTGAATTGAGGTAAATCTCACCACAAGAGAACAAACATCTTCCCAATCAATTCATTCTTATTGATTATACCTTTTCACATAAGGCAAGCCATATATCTCTCAATCGAGCCAATAGCTTTACACTTTAATTTGAGAACACACTTGCTCCCGATGGCTTTATGTTCATTCGAAAGATCAACCAGTTTCCAAACTTGGTTTGATCTCATTGACTCCATCTCTCTTTCTATTACTTATATCCAATTTTCCGTATCAGGGCAAGTCAGAGCATCATTTACATTCCTTGGCTTATCCTCTTCTTGTGGAGCGATCATGAAAGCTTTGCCTTCAATGTCTAAACGTTGACAAATCAACAGAGAACGTTTTTACGACTTGTTCGCTAAATTGAGGATTGTACACTTAGTACATCAATCTCCATTACACTCCCACTTTGCGGCTTGTTCACCGTATTGAAGATCGTACACTTAATACATCATTCTCCATTTTGCTCCCACTCAGATCAGATAATGACGACATCTTCTTCATATCAAGTGCTTGCAATTGAGACTAGTTCGAAACAAATTCCCCACTTCTCACATTGCTACCACTTGGATTAGATGCCCTAGTAGAGTCGTCATCACTATCCAAGATTTCAAATAGAGAATAGTTTTTACTTATATCGTCATTTTTCAGAAATTCATTCACTAAGAATGTGACATCTCGTGATGCATATTCAGTTACACTTCCCACTTCCTTGCTCACGTATAACACATACCCTTTTGAGTGCTTTCAGTATCCCATAAAGATACTCTTTTATTACTCCAGGGCCTAATTTCTCATACCAGTGGGAGAAACCGTATGTATAGGAAGCACATCAAGGTCTGAGAAAACTTAAATCTCATTTTCGACTTGTCCACAACTCATATGGATTGAAAGCAACTGATTTAGAAGGCACATGATTAAATATCTAGACAGCAATCAACAAAAAATTTCATCCCAAAAGGTGATAGGCATATTAGCCTGTGTCATCATAGATCTAACCATTCTCATTGGGACCTGTTTCTTCTCTCTGCGACTCCATTATATTAAGAAATCGCTGGAATGGTCAATTGTCTTTCTATTCCTTTTTCATCACATAAATATCTGAACTAATCAGATAGATTTTCTTGAGCTCGATCGGATCCCTTTTTTTAAATAATTTTTTTAAAGCTCAAAAATAGAATTTCTAGAAGCAACTTATGCCTCAAATTTATGAGAAATCAAAAATATCTGAATCGAGTATAATCATCTATAATGTGATGAATTAAACAGCCCATACCTTATTCTCACATTTATTGAACCACATATGTCTGAATGGATCAACTGCAAAGGAAATTCAGCTCTTGTTCATTTTTCAAATGGTTTGCTCATTGTCTGTCCCACTAAGCAATACTCACAACTAGGCAAATTGACATTTTCAATATTGCCCAATAAGCCCTCTTCAGCTTATCTAAATATTTTCTATTGGGTCAATGTGACCCAGCCTAGCATGCCACATATTCATATCATCACAAAAGATGCAAATAGTGAATAACTAATATTCACATTATTGTACTCAATAATCAGCACAATGAAACCATCCAGAATCATAATAACTTGTTCCCAATGACAAGTCATCACCACCGTTATGAAAATTCAAATTGAAATCAAGTTTAACCAAAACTAACACGGAAACTAAATTCCGTCCAGTTTTTGAAGCATATAACACAATATGTAGAAATATGGTGCGACCGCCACGCATTTTCAATTGGCAAGTGCCAATCCCTTTAACTTCCACGTAGGAATTATTTTCCACATTTATCCACTTTACTTCATGTCGAACTCGTTGAAATTCCACGAAGGCATTTATATATTTCACTACATGATCTGTGGCCCATAAGTTTATAATCCACAAAGGATATAATTCAGTAACAAAAATTGAATTAGAGACTTAAGTAACACTCTCAAGTGCACATTTTTTTTTTGGTTCATCACAGTCATGTGCAAAGTGACTCCTATTGCCACATTTAAAAATATTTCACTATTGAGATATTTTTCTTGAAATGACATTTTTCTTTCTCATAGCGGTTAAACTTTGATTTTTATTCTGAAGGATCTGCTCCTTTATCCTTTCCACTTCTTGAACCCATTTTGATGCTTATGTTTGGAGCACGAAGCGTCATTTGAGCTAGAACCAGTATTCTAGTTCAAGACGTCACATAGTGTCCCTAAAAGTCCTTACTTTTTATTGTGGATCAAGAGGATTTTCATAAGCACACAGCTATGAAGTACAGAACGGATTGCTGCTTGCAATTGCTACTTATCAATCAAAAAATGGCCCACTTCATACAGTTCACTTATCATGTTTGACACTTCACAAAAGTCATTTTATATTCTGCCCATGAGGCATCATATAAATGTCAAAACTTATAGTGATTTGTCTCAACTTGGTGACTGATGACTAACCAAACTTAGTGTTTAATGCCTCCCACTTGACTTTGGCATTTTCATAAATGCCTGAACTCATGCATAAAATCATTTTTCATACTACTCAGCAACATATGTGAGCAATTGAGTTCATACTTTTTTCATGTAGCAAATGTCGATTGTGCAGTAATTTCATCTTCAGGTTCTTCCATAACTTGGTCAAGAGCTTCAAATGCTTCTTGCTTTTCATAGCACAAACTGGATTTTCATATTCCAGTTTTCATAATTTTTGCCATCCAATTTCTCCTTTGTTTCGCTAATTGCGTAACCGTTATTTCTGAACACGAAGTTCTATAGACATGCATTCACGAACCATTGATGCCTAACATTTACGCATCTATTTTACACTAACTAATTATTTTAATGAATAATTTCACATAAGGCCCTAGATTCAAAAGTTCATTTATTCCCAATCATCATCCAAGAATCCTCGCTTGAAATTACCATTAACATAATCATTTATGTAAAATATTGAGTTCACTGAAGTTACTAAAACTTTCTAGAACTCCCCACTTGAATAAAGATCATAAATGAGATAATGATCTCTATATTTTGTAATCATAACATGGCATAAGATGATTTGAAATATACATGAATACTTTACACATCAAATCATGAGATTGCAGGATACATGCCATCAATCAATTCTTTAAAAACGCCCCATAATACTTGCATCATGGACTTTCATACACATTTTCATAATTTTAAAATCATCAAACATGTCCAAATAATATATCAAATCGAAGACAATTTCGATACGAACGCAACGGTACCTCACATGTCCCAATCGGAGTTCATATGCATCCACACGAGCCGGTCAAAGTTTCTGCTTTGACTAGTCAACGCTCGGTCAATGGGGTCAAAAATGTAATTTCTTAAAATTTTGAGGACCGATTTACAATTTTCAAAAAGTTCAAGAACCGAATCGTAATTTTCAAAAATTTCGAGGACCAAATTGCAATTTTTGAAAAATACGGGGATCAAATTGTAATTTTTTAGAAAATTCGGGGATCCATTGCAATTTTTAAAAAAATCGAGGACCAAATTATAATTTTTCGAAAGTTCAGGGATTGAAATGCAATTTTTGAAAAATTTGGTCAACGGTCACCGTTGACCGGGTCAACGGTTCGGGTCAAATCCGGGTCGGAACAAAATCAAATCGGATCGAGAATATCCTGAACCGGATCTAGGATAGAATTAAACCGGTTCAGGGATAGCAAAAAAATGGGTTTTGGACGCTTTTGGACCGAGGGTGCGTGCCTTGCACGTGAGCGCGTGAGGCCCACACGCATCTGCCCCTCTGGCGTGTGTCGGCGCGTGTACCTCCGTCCGGCCACCTCCGGCGACGAGCCACCCCTCAAAACGTTCGTCTCGTCGATACGATCGTGATGGTATCTTCAAATCTCATTTTCGTTGAACGAAATTTCACGAAAAGGTCTCGAAACGCTGCTGTGTTGGGAACCAATCCCGTGGCGGTGCGTGGTGCGCGTGTGGCCTATTTCGGCATCCGTTGGTGGCGTTCGACAGCTCAAAATTCTCGTCTCGTCGATACGAGTCTAATGGTATACTCATTTGCTATTTTTACTGAGCAAAATTACTCGAAAAGGCGTCGATGCGCTACTGTGTCGGGATTGGTGTGGCGGCGTGTGCAGCGCGTGCGGCCGCTCCCGGTGTCGCCTCGCGACGGGCGACTACTCAAAATTCTCGTCTCGCCGAGCCCGTTCCAACCATATATTCAAAACATATTTTTATCGCACCAAAAATCACGAATAGGCCGTGAACAGTAACATCGAAAACTCAAATTTTTCGCGCTCAAAATTCGTATAAAATACAAACGATTAGGAAACAAGAACGATCATACTCTGATACCAATGTAGGGAATGGATCCCGATTCGAATACATTCAAATACGTAGCGGAATAGATTGTATTACATGCCCAAGATCAAACTTGATTAACTGATAGTAAAGGTAAATCACGTAGAACGAACTTACCTTGATAGCCACCAATCGATCGTCCGTCGAGAGATAGCATTTCAATGGAGTTTTTGGGGAGACTTTCTGTCAATGGTGGTTGCTAGAACGACAAACGTTCTGGAGAAGAGAACGTCATCTTTTCTCTCTCTATCTCTCTTGGAATAGGAAACAAACTTAATTGATTCCAATCAGTATTGGAATTATGGCAATTAGCCAATTTGGCCCTTATTGGGCGTCAATTTCCAACATAGTAAGTTTCCAGTTTTAGACTTGGTTCAGTGTCTAGCTATAAGAAGCTTTTGATTTCAAACTAGCACGAACTAATTCAAAAATTTCACCTCATTGGGCACATCTAGCATATTTTTTCATCCTTTCTTTTATAGTTGAGGCAAAATTTCTAGAAAGAGTAGAGTTTTCTTCTTGCAGAGTACTCGTGAGTCTATTTCTTTGCAAACGCCACACTGAAGTAATTTGTGAGTGTTGAAGTGAATTAAATCTTGTGGGCATAAATTGTGAATTTCTTTGTGAGATTAAGAAATTATTTCGGGAAGATTGTGAGGATGAACACAGTTTGAATACATTAAGACCTTGAAAACACAGAGTGTTCCAATGACTCAAGTGTGGTTGCAATCTTTATTGTATCACCTGATCTATTGTGAAATCCCGTGCCACTCTCCCCTTGAGTAGGTCCCTCCGATCAAACTACATAAATCTGATATCCGATTCATTTTGTTTGTTTGTTTGTTTTATTTTATTTTTGCCAAAGGTTTTTGAAATCTTGTTTCCTACAATAGTTTGTATTAGAGTCAAGCTTGGCTGAGTTGAACCAATCGATGATAGAAGAAGGAAAAGTGTCAATAGATCTGATGGGAATGATTTTGATTTTAGAAGATGGAGATTAAGGATTACCTACATCAAAAAAATCTGCACTTACCCCTTATTGGGAAGGAGCTGGGATTGGTGAAGAAATTTGATTGCGATATGCTGAATAGACAATCATTATGTGTTGTTCGGATGACAATGGCTCGTAATATCGTGTTCAACAACTTGAAAGAGAAGACCACTAGGGACTAATGAGTGGGATACGCAGGATAGACAAAAATTACGTGTCGTTCGAATGACATTGGCTCGTAATATCGTGTTTATCAACTTGAAAAAGAAGACCACCAAGGGCCTAATGAGTGGGATATGCTGAATAGACAATCAGTAGGTGTTGTTCGGATGACATTGGCTCGTAATATCCTATTTAACAACGTGGAAGAGCAAACCATACGGGACTAGTGAGTTCCTCATTGAATATGTACGAGAGCCCTTTGCGACCAACAGGGTCTACTGGATGCAACTTCAGTTTCACGGGCGAAGAAGCATCGATTGTGACCGTACTAATGAATTCAATGCGGTTGTTATTCAATTAAATTTGGCTGAGATTGGCTTTGATGATGAGGTGCATGTTTTTTTCAATTATCCTCAATGATAGTTGGAATAGTATCGTTACAACCGTTGGTAATTCCTCTAGATCAATAAGCTTGATGGTTTATAGGTTTGTGATATGATTCTAAGTAAGGACATCCGTAGAAAAGAATATGTTAAACCTATGCCAACTGCTTTAGTGAAGTTAAAGGGTTTAAGTACACCTGGAGTGCTATAAGTTGTGTACGGTGATCAGTTTAGTGCCAAAACTTTCAAATCGATCAATTTAGTGCTAAGTTTTTATAACTTCGATCACTTCAGTGTCAATATCGGAGAAAATCGTGCACTTCAGTGTCATTCCGGCCAAAGTCCGGCAAAAACTTAGTACTAAACTGATCGATTTGAAAGTTTTGGCATTAAACTGATTGACGTACACAACTTATGGCACTCCAGGTGTACTTAAGCCAAGTTAAAGAAATAGCAAGTACTCATGATAGCAAGAGTAGTGTGAAGCAAAACAGACGAAGTCTTCCTAGGACTGGTGGTTTTATTCATTGTAATTGTCGTAAGAGATGACATCTTAAAAGGGATTGCCTTAAGCCAAAGAACGAAAAGGATAAGCGAACAAGAGTTTAATTTACAAATTATGTTGTAGCTGTAGTTAATAGTGTTGTTTGTATCTTGTCTTGCCAATATCCATTTCATACTACATCAAACAAGAATATGTTTACTACTTATCAGTTTACAGATAATAGTAGATCGTTTAGGCATTAAAGCTGAGTGTGATATTGTGGGTGTTGTTTATGTTGAAGAATGGTTCGCTAATATCTGTCTTGTGATGAGGGAGAGAACTGGAAATTGAGTTGAATGGTTCTTCCACCACTCAAGAATCTTGAAATCTGCGTTGTATTCGGAATCACTAAACTCAAAAGCAAATGTTAAATAGTTTTCTAATTTGGAAATACTGGCTGTTGTCCCCTTCTATTTTTTTGGCCTACTCATGAGCATTTTATACCTTCTACTAAATGAAACACTTGCATTGCTTCATAAGACACTATGTTAGGCAGATCCACTGTCACTTAAACCATATCTACTACAAAATCCATTATATAATGCTACTATAGCTTCTTTAACCTCTCCTTGTATAATTGAAATATCTATTGCTTCATCCAAATGTAAACAATCATAATAATAATCCCCAAGATAATCTAATAAACCATTTAATTTAGTAAGTGGATCGAAAATAATACCAACTAAATAGACAAGAGGAATGTTGAAATAATAATGCAGCCATTTTTCTCGTATTACTAAAATACTCGAAGCTAATTCAGTATCTTTTTTCATATTAATTAAAAACGCCATCAATATTAATACTCTCTATTAAAAATAAATGCATAGTAGGATAATAAATACCAGATAAAGTATTAGTAGCATATTTAAAACTTTCAAAAAAATCCAAAAAAAATTGCAAATGTCCCAATGTTGCTGGAGTAAAGTAATTTCGGGAATAATATTCGAAATAAAGGAACATAATAAACATTTGTAATCAAAATTTTGAAGAAACATCTCGTAGGTAGAATTCCAACGAGTCGGAATATCTTTTTAAAACCTTTTTTTTGTCTTTGTCTCATGTTGTTTACAAAATTTGCCCCATGCTTTCATAAAATAAGGATGTCTCCATAAAAATCTAATTGTACTCTTTATTGGGTCGAGAGAAGTCACAGAATTCGTAAATCATCTTGTACACATAAATTCAAAATATAGCAAGCACATCTAATGTGAAAAAATTATCCGCCAAAAGAGGGTTTATAAATTTGTTCTAACTCGGGAATGGAAGCAGTATTTGCGGCGGCATTATCAAAATCAATGGAAAAAAATTTATTAATCAAATCATATTCTTCTAAAACTTGCCTAATTATTCTATAAATATTATGGGACGTATGCCTTTCAGGAAAAACTCGAAATACAAGAAGTCTTTTTTGAATAACTCAATCATCACCTATCCAATGGCATATGACACCCATATAAGAATTAATATTCCAAGAATCGGTCCAAATGTCACTACCTATATGTACACGTCCATTGAATTCTTCAAAATAAATGCATAGTAGGATAATAAATACCAGATAAAGTATTAGTAGCATATTTAAAACTTTCAAAAAAATCCAAAAAAAATTGCAAATGTCCCAATGTTGCTGGAGTAAAGTAATTTCGGGAATAATATTCGAAATAAAGGAACATAATAAACATTTGTAATCAAAATTTTGAAGAAACATCTCGTAGGTAGAATTCCAACGAGTCGGAATATCTTTTTAAAACCTTTTTTTTGTCTTTGTCTCATGTTGTTTACAAAATTTGCCCCATGCTTTCATAAAATAAGGATGTCTCCATAAAAATCTAATTGTACTCTTTATTGGGTCGAGAGAAGTCACAGAATTCGTAAATCATCTTGTACACATAAATTCAAAATATAGCAAGCACATCTAATGTGAAAAAATTATCCGCCAAAAGAGGGTTTATAAATTTGTTCTAACTCGGGAATGGAAGCAGTATTTGCGGCGGCATTATCAAAATCAATGGAAAAAAATTTATTAATCAAATCATATTCTTCTAAAACTTGCCTAATTATTCTATAAATATTATGGGACGTATGCCTTTCAGGAAAAACTCGAAATACAAGAAGTCTTTTTTGAATAACTCAATCATCACCTATCCAATGGCATATGACACCCATATAAGAATTAATATTCCAAGAATCGGTCCAAATGTCACTACCTATATGTACACGTCCATTGAATTCTTCAAAATAAATGCATAGTAGGATAATAAATACCAGATAAAGTATTAGTAGCATATTTAAAACTTTCAAAAAAATCCAAAAAAAATTGCAAATGTCCCAATGTTGCTGGAGTAAAGTAATTTCGGGAATAATATTCGAAATAAAGGAACATAATAAACATTTGTAATCAAAATTTTGAAGAAACATCTCGTAGGTAGAATTCCAACGAGTCGGAATATCTTTTTAAAACCTTTTTTTTGTCTTTGTCTCATGTTGTTTACAAAATTTGCCCCATGCTTTCATAAAATAAGGATGTCTCCATAAAAATCTAATTGTACTCTTTATTGGGTCGAGAGAAGTCACAGAATTCGTAAATCATCTTGTACACATAAATTCAAAATATAGCAAGCACATCTAATGTGAAAAAATTATCCGCCAAAAGAGGGTTTATAAATTTGTTCTAACTCGGGAATGGAAGCAGTATTTGCGGCGGCATTATCAAAATCAATGGAAAAAAATTTATTAATCAAATCATATTCTTCTAAAACTTGCCTAATTATTCTATAAATATTATGGGACGTATGCCTTTCAGGAAAAACTCGAAATACAAGAAGTCTTTTTTGAATAACTCAATCATCACCTATCCAATGGCATATGACACCCATATAAGAATTAATATTCCAAGAATCGGTCCAAATGTCACTACCTATATGTACACGTCCATTGAATTCTTCAAAATAAATGCATAGTAGGATAATAAATACCAGATAAAGTATTAGTAGCATATTTAAAACTTTCAAAAAAATCCAAAAAAAATTGCAAATGTCCCAATGTTGCTGGAGTAAAGTAATTTCGGGAATAATATTCGAAATAAAGGAACATAATAAACATTTGTAATCAAAATTTTGAAGAAACATCTCGTAGGTAGAATTCCAACGAGTCGGAATATCTTTTTAAAACCTTTTTTTTGTCTTTGTCTCATGTTGTTTACAAAATTTGCCCCATGCTTTCATAAAATAAGGATGTCTCCATAAAAATCTAATTGTACTCTTTATTGGGTCGAGAGAAGTCACAGAATTCGTAAATCATCTTGTACACATAAATTCAAAATATAGCAAGCACATCTAATGTGAAAAAATTATCCGCCAAAAGAGGGTTTATAAATTTGTTCTAACTCGGGAATGGAAGCAGTATTTGCGGCGGCATTATCAAAATCAATGGAAAAAAATTTATTAATCAAATCATATTCTTCTAAAACTTGCCTAATTATTCTATAAATATTATGGGACGTATGCCTTTCAGGAAAAACTCGAAATACAAGAAGTCTTTTTTGAATAACTCAATCATCACCTATCCAATGGCATATGACACCCATATAAGAATTAATATTCCAAGAATCGGTCCAAATGTCACTACCTATATGTACACGTCCATTGAATTCTTCAAAATAAATGCATAGTAGGATAATAAATACCAGATAAAGTATTAGTAGCATATTTAAAACTTTCAAAAAAATCCAAAAAAAATTGCAAATGTCCCAATGTTGCTGGAGTAAAGTAATTTCGGGAATAATATTCGAAATAAAGGAACATAATAAACATTTGTAATCAAAATTTTGAAGAAACATCTCGTAGGTAGAATTCCAACGAGTCGGAATATCTTTTTAAAACCTTTTTTTTGTCTTTGTCTCATGTTGTTTACAAAATTTGCCCCATGCTTTCATAAAATAAGGATGTCTCCATAAAAATCTAATTGTACTCTTTATTGGGTCGAGAGAAGTCACAGAATTCGTAAATCATCTTGTACACATAAATTCAAAATATAGCAAGCACATCTAATGTGAAAAAATTATCCGCCAAAAGAGGGTTTATAAATTTGTTCTAACTCGGGAATGGAAGCAGTATTTGCGGCGGCATTATCAAAATCAATGGAAAAAAATTTATTAATCAAATCATATTCTTCTAAAACTTGCCTAATTATTCTATAAATATTATGGGACGTATGCCTTTCAGGAAAAACTCGAAATACAAGAAGTCTTTTTTGAATAACTCAATCATCACCTATCCAATGGCATATGACACCCATATAAGAATTAATATTCCAAGAATCGGTCCAAATGTCACTACCTATATGTACACGTCCATTGAATTCTTCAAAATAAATGCATAGTAGGATAATAAATACCAGATAAAGTATTAGTAGCATATTTAAAACTTTCAAAAAAATCCAAAAAAAATTGCAAATGTCCCAATGTTGCTGGAGTAAAGTAATTTCGGGAATAATATTCGAAATAAAGGAACATAATAAACATTTGTAATCAAAATTTTGAAGAAACATCTCGTAGGTAGAATTCCAACGAGTCGGAATATCTTTTTAAAACCTTTTTTTTGTCTTTGTCTCATGTTGTTTACAAAATTTGCCCCATGCTTTCATAAAATAAGGATGTCTCCATAAAAATCTAATTGTACTCTTTATTGGGTCGAGAGAAGTCACAGAATTCGTAAATCATCTTGTACACATAAATTCAAAATATAGCAAGCACATCTAATGTGAAAAAATTATCCGCCAAAAGAGGGTTTATAAATTTGTTCTAACTCGGGAATGGAAGCAGTATTTGCGGCGGCATTATCAAAATCAATGGAAAAAAATTTATTAATCAAATCATATTCTTCTAAAACTTGCCTAATTATTCTATAAATATTATGGGACGTATGCCTTTCAGGAAAAACTCGAAATACAAGAAGTCTTTTTTGAATAACTCAATCATCACCTATCCAATGGCATATGACACCCATATAAGAATTAATATTCCAAGAATCGGTCCAAATGTCACTACCTATATGTACACGTCCATTGAATTCTTCAAAATAAATGCATAGTAGGATAATAAATACCAGATAAAGTATTAGTAGCATATTTAAAACTTTCAAAAAAATCCAAAAAAAATTGCAAATGTCCCAATGTTGCTGGAGTAAAGTAATTTCGGGAATAATATTCGAAATAAAGGAACATAATAAACATTTGTAATCAAAATTTTGAAGAAACATCTCGTAGGTAGAATTCCAACGAGTCGGAATATCTTTTTAAAACCTTTTTTTTGTCTTTGTCTCATGTTGTTTACAAAATTTGCCCCATGCTTTCATAAAATAAGGATGTCTCCATAAAAATCTAATTGTACTCTTTATTGGGTCGAGAGAAGTCACAGAATTCGTAAATCATCTTGTACACATAAATTCAAAATATAGCAAGCACATCTAATGTGAAAAAATTATCCGCCAAAAGAGGGTTTATAAATTTGTTCTAACTCGGGAATGGAAGCAGTATTTGCGGCGGCATTATCAAAATCAATGGAAAAAAATTTATTAATCAAATCATATTCTTCTAAAACTTGCCTAATTATTCTATAAATATTATGGGACGTATGCCTTTCAGGAAAAACTCGAAATACAAGAAGTCTTTTTTGAATAACTCAATCATCACCTATCCAATGGCATATGATACCCATATAAGAATTAATATTCCAAGAATCGGTCCAAATGTCACTACCTATATGTACACGTCCATTCAATTTCTTTTTTTTGTTTTCTATAAACATGGTCAAGTAATTTTCGGAATAGATGGTGCTTGCGGAACCAACGCATTGTTTACCAGTATTAAATGGAGCATGATTAAGGGAAACATATTCAGCTAATGTTTGTTTATAAATTGTATGAGTGTAATAGAATAAAGGATGATGGTTAGGATTGGCGTACCCGAAAATTTGTTGTAGACTAGTGTCGATCCCCGCTTGCGTTGGATGTTTTTTCGTCAAATGCCAACGAAATATTCCGTAACCATCTCCTTTACCAAGTTTGTATGTTTGCGGACAATATTTACAACTTATATCAAACTTCTCTTTGTTTTCATTTCATACCTTGTTGAAGTGTAGCCATAAGTCGGATATACTCTCTCGGCTCTTCCGTCCCGGCTCCTTTGCTATCGACGTTTCTTCAACGCCAGTAGGAGGATAAAAACTTTCTTGTGTTGGGACATGCCCGGCGTTGGGATTGCTACATAGTTGATATTATCATCATCGTCTGCCCAACATGCATATTCACGCGAATCATATTCACTAATATGATAATCGGATTCACCCATCGGGCTCTTTCATTTCCAGTATTTTCGCTTCCACTTGCCATTTTTTAGAGAATTGATCGGAAAGTTGATTCAAAGAATTAAGACGAAATTGAGAGAATTTGAGAGATTGGGAGGGCATAAATACACTTTTAGTACCAAAAGTTATGTACGGAGATCATTTTAGTACCAAAAGTTTCAAACGGACCACGTTGGTGCCAAAAGTTATGTACGAAGATCACTTTAATGCCAAAAGTTTCAAACGGACAACTTTAGTGCAAACTTTTTTTTAAAAACAATCACTTTTAATGCCAACTTATTTAAAAAACGATTACTTTTAGTGTTAACTCTAAAGTGCCACGTCAGCTTAAAAAATAATAAAATAATAATATGTGTCGGATTTTCGGCGAGCCACATCAACTCTAGCACTAAAAGTGATCGCTTTTAAAAGAAGTTGGCACTAAAAGTGCTCGTTTTTTAAAAAAAGTTGGCACTAAAGTTGTCCATTTGAAACTTTTGGCATTAAAGTGATATCCGTACATAACTTTTGGCACTAAAAATGTACTTTTTCCAATTGGGAGTATTGGAGAGAATTGACAGAAATTGTGAGAAAAATAAAGAGAATGGGAGATGTATTTATAGATTTTTTTTTAATAAAAAAGAGAATTGCAGTGGCCACCTTTGTGGCCGTTGCAATTCCAACGGCCCAAAGTGGGCGGCAGACCCATGTAGGCCTGCCTGGCCATGGGGAAGAGTCGTTTTGGCTCTTCCCCCATGGTCGTCGTTGGTTCTTCCCACCTTCCTTTTTTTTATTTTATAAAATCCGGTTCCGAAAAATATGGAACCCCGGGCCGGTTCCGAGTCCACGGTTCTAAATGGCCACGTCTACTACTTCCCATCTGTGCACGTCACCCTCTCTGACACTCATTTCTAGCCCCACAAACACACGAGCACTTCTATCCACATGAGCAAACTTGGGCAAGGAGGTAGTAAATCTGTAAAAGTGGGGAGTTGAGAGAACACAAGGGAAGGAGTTCATTCGGGAACCAAAGAGGGAGAGGAGAAAAAGTTGATGAAAGAGTTTCCTAAGTCTCTATCTCTTGGGGTTACCTAGTTCAGTTGACGAGACCCAATTCAAGAAGACGGGTGTTGAAACTATGCTCCTGGAGCTTGCTTAAGTTCATAAATTCCTTTGTGAAAATCGACACATAAAAGTTGGATGATTTGAATCAATGATGCCCGGAGATTGAGCCATACAGACTTCTTGACAATATGCCATGTAGAAAGGCATTGTTCACATCAGGTTGCTCAAGTGACCAACCCTTTGATATAGATAAATTGTGAACAATTAGAATAGTTGTAGGCTTGACTTACTGGACTATAAGTCTGGCAGTAATCTATGCCGGCTTTGTGATTGTATCCTTTTGCCACTAATCGAGCTCTATACTCGTCAATAGTGCAACTTGGTTTTCCTTTGATATGAGGCACACTTTGCTGCCAATAACATTATGAATATGCAAATGGTGCTACCGTCGTAACCTAAAATTCAGAAATTCCATATTAATGGATTACCGTGGTTCAAGCTCTCGCAAACTCTACCAATTCGCAACTTAAGTTCATGCGATTAACATGCAAAATATTGTTAATTCGGAATAGTCACTAATCATTTAGTGTAGATTGATTAGAAAACTAAATAAAGTATTAGGAGAAATATTTTATTTCTGCGAACCAGAAATTAAATGAGTTTGGGGACTTGATTACATTAATATTTCTATTGACGCCCTAACGGTACTAATTTTTCATGAAAATCTTTTATTGGCAACGTGGATTTAATTTTTAGGGTTTTCTCATATTAAATGCAATGCAAATATAATTACTCCAATTGTATGGCAAATGATGACATGGTAATATGACGTGGCAAACATGCAATCTATACTTTATGATACGCAATATGAATGACATTTTTTATATTTTCATGAATTTTCGGATTTGGGAAAATAGAGGGAAAATACTATCCTAAAGTGAAATAACATCCAATATGGTTTAAGAAATTGATTTCTCAAAGTCCTAAATTTTGCTAGGTGTTATTTTACATGTAAATATGTAGAAAAACATTATTTACCTTCAGAAAAATTGACAATTTTTTTGGGAATTCAATTAGGCCATAAAAATATGAAATTTGAATAAAAGTAATCAATTTCACCAATAATACGCCTTAAATTCCGAAAATTCCAATTTCAGTTCACAACACTCCTTAGATTTGGGTCAAAAAAAGAATTTAATATAGACTAGTGGTGATGCGTGCGTGAGGCGGGCAAGTGTGTTTTGAGTGATTTTTGAATGAAAAGGGGATTGGAACAGAATTTGCGAAGAAGAAAAATGAAACGATCAGATCAAGGCATAAAGGAAGCACCACCAGCCAAGAATCAAAATCAGGATTTGGGATAGAAGCTCACCACCAAGGTTTAAAGGAGAACCACCAACCAAGGCTAAAGGGCTTTTGGTTTCACCACTGAGGAAGAATCCAATTTCCAAGGTTAAAGGAACCGAAATAAAACAATTCAACTCACAAAGAGGAACTCTCATTCATTCATCAGATCTGTATTGCAATGGAGAAGACCTCTCTATTTATAGAGAGACTAAGACAAAGTAAAAGGGAAATAAAGACAATAATCCCGTCCACCAGCCTTGGACAGCCAATAACAACCCTAAAAGATCTTCTAATTGTAAAGGAAACAACTCCAATCAGCGACTAATTGACATGTAATTGATTGGCCTTCAAATCGGCATGTAATCAATCAAGATAAGGCTTGAAATCAGCAATCAATCACATCTTCATTGATTGATCATCAAATTGGCAATCAATCACATCTGATTGATCATCAGATTATCAATCAATCAAGATAAGGCTCGAAATCAGCAATCAATCACATCTTGAATATGCCTTTGAATCTTCAATCTATCGGTCAGCACTCAATCTAGTGAATCGCCATGAAATCAGCAAAAATCAATCTGGTGAAGTGATTTTCTTATTGGAAATGAAAGAAATGAAACCTTACTATCGATAATCCTAATCGATAGTATTCAGGTAGATACGATCCACCGAAGCAAGTTGTGACCAAAATCAGCCTTGGTCTGAACAAATAATGATTGTGCATAATCTGCGAATGGAATCAAAGATTGCTCGTTAACGCCAATCGTATCATTAGTGACAATATCGGACGCTACCGCATCATTCTCCCTGGGTTGATTGAGATTTTACCTCAAATCTGGTAGGTCTTCATCCTCCAAGTAAGGAGATAGATCTCTTACGTTAAAAGTCGCCGAAACTCCAAACTCTCCAGGAAGTTCAACTTTATATGCATTGTCGCCAATTTTCTCCAGAACTTTAAATGGACCATTGGCTCTCGGCATTAGCTTGTTCTTTCGCTTTGTTGGAAATCTTTCTTTCCTTAGATGAATCCACACAAGATCACCTGGTTGAAAATGAGCCTTCTTTCTATGCCGATTAGCTTTCTTTTTGTAAGACTCGTTGGCCCTTTCAATCTTGAAACGAATCTGCTCATGAAGTTTCTTCATCACTTGAGCTCCTTATTTACCGTCAAAATTGATTTGGGAATTGGACGGAATCGGGATCAAATCAATCGGTGTCAGAGGATTGAGTCCATACACAACTTCAAAAGGTGAATGACCAATAGTATAGCTTGGTGATCGATTATAAGCAAATTCAGCATGGGCAAGCTTCAAATCCCAATCTTTTAAGGACTTACTCACCATACCTCGAAGGAGAGTTGTGAGAGTACGATTGGTTACCTCCGTTTGGCCATCTGTTTGAGGATGACAGGATGTGCTGAATAAGAGTCACGTACCAAGCATTTGCCACAATGTCTTCCAAAAGTAACTCAAAAACTTGGAATCACGATCAGACACGATGGTTTTGGGAACTCCATGCAAACGAATGATCTCCTTAACATATAAATTTGCAATATGAGAAGCATCATCTGTTTTATGACATGGCACAAAATGAACCATTTTAGAAAACCAATCAACGACCACTATAATGGCATCTTTTCCACGTTGAGTTCTTGGAAGAGCCACAATAAAGTCCATGCTTACATCTTCCCAAGGCTGCAGTGGAACTGGAAGTGGAGTATACAAACCCTCATGAAAATGACTCTTGGCTCTTTGACAAGTTGCACACCTTGAGATAATGGCATGCACATCTCCAATCATCTTTGGCCAGTAGAAATTCTCTTGTAGAACCTCAAGAGTTTTGTTGATACCGAAATGACCAGCCAATCCACCACCATGCACTTCACGAATCAATAATTCTCTAAAGGAACTCTTTGGCACACAGAGTTTGTTACCTTTAAAGAGGAACCCATCTTGAGCAGAATAAACACCATGACTTCCATGTTTGCAAGCAGAAATGATAGATGGGAACTCCGGATCTTCAGAATAAAGTTCTTTCATCAAATGAAAACCAAGAATCTGTGAATCAAGGACAGCCAACATGAAATATCTTCTTGACAAAGCATCGGCTACCACATTAGCATGGCCGGGTATATATTTCGAGACAAATAAAAAGGATTGAAGGAATTCTACCCATTTAGCATGTCTCGAGTTGAGCTTGTGTTGACCGCTAATAAATTTTAGAGCCTCATGATCGGAATGAAGAACAAACTGTTTTGGCCTTAAATAGTGACTCCAATGATCAAGAGCCCTCACCATGGCATAGAACTCTTTATCATAAGTAGAGTAGTTCTTTCTTGAATCTGTTAACTTCTCGCTGAAATAAGCCAAAGGCTTTTGGCCTTGGACAAGAACAGCTCCAATTCCAACTCCACTTGCATCACATTCAACTTCAAATACCTTATCGAAATCAGGAAGAGCAAGAATATGAGACTCACAAAGTTTATGTTTAATTGCTTCGGAAGCATTGTGAGCAGTCTTTGTCCACTCGAAAGAACCCTTCTTCATACACTCAGTTAACGGAGCCACAATAGTACTGAAATTCTTCACAAATCTACGATAAAAAGATGCAAGGCCATGAAAACTTCTTACATCGGTGATAGATTTTGGTGTCGGCCACGACCTTATTGCTTCCACCTTAGACTGATCAACAAAGATTCCATCTTCAGAAACCACATATCCAAGGAAGACGACTCTAGAAGAGAAGAATTCACACTTCTCCATCTTTGCAAAGAGCTTATGCCGCCTCAAAGCATCAAAAACATGTTTCAAGTGAGAAACATGCTCTGCCTCACTTCTGCTGTACACAATGTCGCGACCTAAAATTAGACTAATGGATTATTAGGTCAATAATTAACAAACCTAATACGGACTCTCCCAAGCCCTACCAATTCACAACTTAAGTTAATTAGAAAGTTTTAGAATTTGGAGTCGCCACTAATCATTTATTGGTAGGTTGATCAGAAACCTAAGTAAAATAGCAGGAGAACCATTTTACTTCTACGAACCAGAGATTGTGGATTCGGGGACTTGATTACACTAGTTAATTAAAACGAATTCCCTTTCGATACCTTAATTCCATGAGATGTCCTAAATGGACGATTTGAATTGAATTTAATTTGAATCCAAATGAGGTGTTTTTTAGGATTTTCTCTTTTAGATACAATGCATGAATAACATGGAATGCATGGGCACACAATAATAAATGTGATGCTAATGAAACCTAACTATATGACATGTGAAATGATATGACATGGCAACGATGCATGCCATGGCATAGCGGCATAGCGAGATGACATGGAAAATGACGTGGAAGAATGACGTGGCAAAATGACGTGGAAGAATGACGTGGCAAGATTGAGAAGAGCTAGGGTTCGCTACTTCCTAAAGAGATATATTCTTTATTATCAATATAAATCTTTTGATATCTCTTTTATTCTGTGATAATATCTAGCTTAATTGCTCACCAAATTTCAAGATAAATTGATGTTCTATCTTGGCATGCAATTTTCGACCCTACTAATATAGGTTTTGGCCGAATTTTCATTCACTGCAGGCTTACTCCAGTTGATTAAATTGGGCTCAGAAACATCACATTAAGTTCATTCGCTGTCGGTCCGAAAAAATGCAAATGCAAATGCATGATAAAAAATATAAAAATGATTTATTTTTGTGAGAACTAAAACTAGTTCACATTTTCTTTATGCAAGATAAATGATTTAGGAAATATTAAAATTTAGGTGTCAACAGCTGCCCCTCTTTGAGTGAAAGCTCGCAGAGGTTCCGCTCAAAGACTAGAATTGAAACCTAAATTTTGTAAATGCAATTGATGATGGTGAAATTTTTTTGCGGGAGATTTAAGTCCCATTTTCTTATGCAAGTGAAATGATGCATGAAATGCAATTTTATAAATAACATGTGCTAAAACTTCCCTTATCCCACATCAAAGAGGTCCGCACATGGATCGCCTATGAAAATACATGTTTTACCAAATTCTTCATAAGCTAATGATTCTCTTAACCTCTAGACCTCCAATGGATGTCAGGATGCTAAGGTACTGGCCCATCTGTTGCTAGAAGTCTCCTTCTGACGCGAAATGGCGCAAGATCTGTGTAAAGTTTGAAAATGTGCTCGAGTTATGGTTCGAGCTAGCCATTTGTCTCTCGGGAAGTGACCCTCGTGCACTATCAACCGTGAGTCGGTAAGTTGTCTCTTGGGAAGTCACCCTCGTGGGCTTCGACCATGAGTCGGTAGGTTGTCTCTTAGGAAGTCGCCCTCATGGACTTCGACCATGAGTCGGTAAGTTGTCTCTTGGGAAGTCGCCCTCGTGGACTTCAACCATGAGTTGGTAGGTTGTCTCTTAGGAAGTCACCCTCGTGGACTTCAACTATGAGTCGATAAATTGTCTCTTGGGAAGTCGCCCTCGTAGACTTCAACTATGAGTCGGTAAACTGGGAAGTCACCATCGTGGACTTCAACCAGAAAATTGGCTCTCAGGAGATCACCCTCGTGGATCTCAACATGAGATGGTAAACTAGGAAGTCACCATCGTGGACTTCAACTAGGGATAGACAAGTTTGCTATTGGGAAATCACCTTCGTGGACTTCAACCAAGTTCGTAGGTTGTCTCTTGCGACCTTCTTCGTATTAGTAGGTCTCTACGTATCAAGGCAAGAGATGTATCATCTGAATTAGATCAGTAGGAATATAAAATGGTGTGACGCCTGAAAAATTGTCAATGCGACCACAAGAGGGATTACGACTAAGGTCGATTTAAAAAGGTTCGAAAAACTTACCTGAATTTTCTGAACAATGAGTAAGTGGTGGGTAGGCTGACTGCATCATATCTGTCCATTCTCTTAAAAGGATGATGATATGCATAAAATCAATGCAAATGCAACATCATATGCTAAAAAAAAATTGTGAACTTTTTCTTGCATTAAAAGCTTCACTGGGGAATTTGCCAATATGGAAACCCGTCTGACCTTTCTGACAATTCTGATCAGCATTTGCCAGCAAGGCTCATTGATTTAATGACCTTCGAATGAATTTAGAGATCTCAAGAGGTAATTCGAACATCGGGATTGTGTTACCTGCCAGACCATGTCAGAGGCAGCAAGCATACATGCTGAAACATGTTCAACAATTTGATGCAAAATTATACTGCAAATGAAATAATGTTTCAAAACATGGTTCATGCATAACTATTCTGTCAAATTTGCATTACCAATTCTGCTCAGGGAGGTTATCACATTATGAATACCTTGAATGGGGACTTCAGTTCAAAAGGACTTTCTCTCACCCTCGAGAACAGTTGTATATCCTGACTGCAGGATTCAAGAGAAATCACTCAATCTTACCATCATCGCATTCGACAAGGGTCCGAGTAATCTCGCAATTGGTACGACCAAACCGATCTGGAGGTCTTAATTAGGACCGTAATGAGGGCTAGGTTAAAGGTTTTCAAATGGGACTCTAGTCGAGTCAAGGTTTATGAAATGAAAATTCATCATCATTTGCTCCGGGTTTACAAGTCAAGAACCCTGCAAAAATGAGAGAGAAATAATCTTGCTCGAACTTCTTCGAGCGATGCTTAAAATCATTTAACTCTACGTTAACTCAAGTGCCCTAATCAGAAGAGACTTTGAGGGGTTGTAACGTAGGTTAAGATAAGGGACTGAGGAACAAAAAGGCTCGTTTTGGCTCATAATATATGTATGAGAAGAGTTTGATGTTGGTGATCATTCTTCTGAAAATGTCTTCAAAGAATACATCGTTGGTTGAGAGATGGTAGCCTTCTGCTGGGAATTGCACTTTGCAGATTGACTGGAGAGTGTTCTTTATAATTGGACTCCGTTGAGGATTTACAAGAAAATGCAAACACATGGAATTTACAAAATGACATTGAAAATTTAGAAGTACTGTACAATGATTTGAATGGGCATTGGCCTTGCTTTTGATAGGCACTTTGCTTTTCCATGCCCCAAATTTTCTTTGAGTTCAGCCCTTGCTTTTCTTACTCCCAACTCCCATTTTCCTTCTTTTTCTGAGAGAAAGCTTGTGTTTTTTTTTTCTTTCGATTTTTTCGAGAGAATGCATATTTTTTTCGAAGAGAGCTTTTTGACATCTCTCTTCTTTCTTTCTTTTTCTTTTTTTTTGGGAGTGGGCCCTTTTTTGCAAGCTGAATTTGTTTTTTTGTTTTTTTTTACAATCCCATGATCTCGAACAAGAATAAGCATCACCAAAAGACGAGTTTATTCAGGAGTTCTCCGTTGACCCGATTCTTCTTCGGTTTTGCTCCTTGGAAAAATGCTATCATCGCCATTGGAATGAGAAAAATGATCACCAACCGGGGTTTAAGAAATGAATTTGCAGGCTCAAGTGGGCTATGCAAAGGATATAATGTGTATGATAGAGAAATGAATGCTCTTTGTCATCCTAAGGCACTTGAATTAACGTTCGAGCATAAATGCAAAGAAACACCCGAAGATTGATGTTAGTCTGAGCAAAAGAATTTCTAACCATTTACCTCGTGTTGCTGTTAGAATTACCTCGTTCTGCCCAATATGGGATGGTTCTTGACACGGATAAGAAATGGAACCGCCGCTCAAAAGGGTTAATCAATGGATCATCTGTAGTGTTTGGGAAAGAGAACTGAATGCCTCTGTCATTTCAGCTATCGTACCTTTTGCAAGAAAACCCTTCGCCTTGAAGAATGCGGAATAATACTGCCCAACTCACTAGGGGTTAAAATATGGGAAATGTGTGGAAATGCCTTGCCTTTCATCATCCTGTCATGCCCCATTTGGTACATTTGAATGCATCATATGTAGTTCACATTCCCTGCTCAAAGTTGGTAAATTAATCATGAAGAACAGTCATGCATAAACCAGGACTATGAGCATTTTCAAGTATGTGAACATGGCAACTTCAATCATTATATCATGTTTTCATGAAAATCTCTTGCGTTTGCTAAAGGATGAGACATTGCAAGAAAATGTGAACTGCCCCAGAACATGTACGTGGGTCAAATCAGGTCGGGGAATCTAACAATCGGGTTGAGGATCGGCTCATTTCCGTCTTTGCCCCGAAGCGAGAGACACATTTATGAAGGAGTTGGGTAAGACTTGAGCTGCTCTGGTTGCCCCAATTTAGTAGCGATGACCGTCATGGTCGGTCGTATGTTCCTGCAAAAGGAAAGTGTCACTCTTAAAATAATGTGAAATAGAGAGATATACTCCATTTTCCAAGTCGAGGTCTGGTTGCCCCCGTTTTCGATCAGAATTGGTACTAGTATAGCTTTCGCTAAGATATGAGATTGCCCCAGACATGGCCAGTGCTGGGAACTCAGTTTTGAGCTTCGGCGAACCACTCGTTTTCACACCTAATCTTGTATAAGGAAGATGTGCACAAATGTGGTCTTAAAAAAACAAAAGAAATGAGAAAAATGGGAAGCTCTTGATTGTTGATTTGCTCCGGTGGTAGCAATTGAAAACATATTTCCTAGCTTGGCACCTAGAAATCTAAAATGAAGTGTCCCATGTAGGGAAAAATGCATAAAAAGCTTCGCTTGGGACTTTGTACAGATGGGTGATCTTCGATGATCCATGGTTACCTACCAAAAAAGCAAAAATGCAATGAGTACATGACTTCGAAAGCGGTCGGTCCATGACAAACCTCTAGTCTCAACGAACAAAACAGACATGCGCAAAAGACTGAATCAGGTAATTTTTAAGTTTCGTCGGCCCTTACAATAAAATTTGTCTTAATTCGTACGTTGACCAAACAATTTCCAAATTTTACGAGCTGATACTAGACACAATGATGAACAATTTCCGTGTTCATACTTAGGGTTGAAAATGGACCGATCAATACATTTTAATGCATCTTTATGAAATTTGTTTCCAGAAAACTGTTTCGTATGGTCTTTGTTAAATGAACGAAGGACCCCTTTAAAATATGAATTAAAATCTAGAATTTTGTAGGTTACTAGTTGAAACATCAACCTACAACTTTCAAGTTTTGAGATTTGGCAAAGGAAGCCATTTAAATATAGTAATCTGTGAAATCAAACGGACGCCAGAAAACTGTCAAAATTCCAGCTAACATTGTTCTTCATGAGAATTCGTTAATAAATGAAAAATATTATGGATCATTCCCAAAATTTTTCAGATGATAGCCCAAGATGTTATGAACATTTTCCATTTAGACATTAGAGTTCAGAAATGAGCAGAAGATATTCTAAAAAAGATCGCATCATGCAAAGGGTTCTCTTAAAAATAGTCATGGACCAACCCGAAAATATATGAATCAGGAAGATAAGGATTGAAGAGAGTACCGCCTTTTGGGACGTCTGAAATGATCAATCACATAGACATGCAGATGAAATGTGACGTGAGGTTCGATTTCTATCTATCAAGGCTTAACAAAGGTGGAACCCCAAGGATACCCAGATTGAACCACCCTGGTTTGTGATTGAATCAGGATCCCCGTAGACATCCGGCTCAGCCAAGTATCGACCCGTATTACATGGCGAATGACAGGGGTGATCAATCATGGCACCGATTTGACGGGACTTGAAGAGAGAGACTCAGGCCAGATGGTGGTGGCCAGAGTGTCCCTAATCAAATACCATCCTAAGCCTAGCCATTCAGGTCCAATGACGGGTTGTGTGTGCTATGTGTAAATGCAGAAGAGTAGAGGACATGCACAAGAGTTTACATCAAAACGGCGCTCCAATATAATCTCCAAAACATACATTCCTACTCCAATCTGCAGAAAAAGGGTTAGCAAACACTTCGCCCCTTATCGCTCCAAAATCTGCACAAACATTTAACACCTTAAAATGTGAGATTCAATCAAGGTTGCCAAAGGCGAGACATACATGGAATTTTCTTTAGGCCTAAGTCCACTAAAGCTTTTCATTTTCTTGAAAAATTCATGTGAACCAGTTAAGTCCTAAATATTTTCGAAAAATTAAAGCTTTGGTCCCCAGCGGAGTCGCCAAGCTGTCGCGACCTAAAATTAGGCTAATGGATTATTAGGTCAATAATTAACAAACCTAATACGGACTCTCCCAAGCCCTACCAATTCGCAACTTAAGTTAATTAGAAAGTTTTAGAATTTGGAGTCGCCACTAATCATTTATTGGTAGGTTGATTAGAAACCTAAGTAAAATAGCGGGAGAACCATTTTACTTCTACGAACCAGAGATTGTGGATTTGGGG
Organism: Rhodomyrtus psidioides; assembly: GCA_021437785.1. Lineage (NCBI taxonomy): Eukaryota > Viridiplantae > Streptophyta > Magnoliopsida > Myrtales > Myrtaceae > Rhodomyrtus > Rhodomyrtus psidioides. The sequence continues at coordinate 4,235,550 of JAILYB010000034.1, forward strand.
ACTTGATTACACTAGTTAATTAAAACTAATTCCCTTTCGGTACCTTAATTCCATGAGATGTCCTAAATGGACGATTTGAATTGAATTTAATTTGAATCCAAATGAGGTGTTTTTTAGGATTTTCTCTTTTAGATACAATGCATGAATGACATGGAATGCATGGGCACACAATAATAAATGTGATGCTAATGAAACCTAACTATATGACATGTGAAATGATATGACATGGCAACGATGCATGCCATGGCATAGCGGCATAGCGAGATGACATGGAAAATGACGTGGAAGAATGACGTGGCAAAATGACGTGGCAGATGACGTGGCAAAATGACGTGGAAGAATGACGTGGCAAGAATGACATGGAAGAAATGACTTGGCAAAATGACGTGGAAGAATGACGTGGCAAAAATGACATGGCAAAATGACGGGGCAAAATGACGTGGAAAAATGACGGGGAATTACATGACATGGCAAAAATGTGACATGAAAAATATGACGTAGCAGCTAATTTTTTTTTGGATTTTTATGCATTTTTTTATTTATAGAAAAAAAGAATGAACTAAGATGTTATCCTATTTAACCTAATATGCAAACATGATATACGCACGGGATTGAATATATGCCATCTAATTAATGCGAAATATGCCATATATGCATGAATGTGATTTTTTGCTGTTTCCTTTTTTTACAATAAATTCGACCACTAGGGGATATCTCGAGAATTTCATTATCTTGATTTAGAATACCAAAGGTTTAATAAGATAAGATTTCTAAGAAACCTTACCTTCCTAAAAGAGAATCAATTAGATGGAGTTTTTAGGAAACCACATCTTATTAAAAACCTTCTGGAAATTTCAAAAACATGGTAAGTCCAATCAAGACAACACAGGCACCAAATACCGCGAGATAAGGAAAGAAATCATGATCGTGTACCCTTTCAATTTTCGAAAATTTGACCAACTTCCATTAGAGATTGATTTTTTTGAAGATAGCGAATCAGACCTAAACGGTGAGAGGTCAGATTAACTAAATCTAGAATTTTTTTTATGAAAATTAAGCTTTGATGTTTAGATCAAATTGGTGGTATCTTGAATTTTCGAAGAAAGTCTCAATTTTTCCATTGAAAATTTAATCAATCAAAACGGCAATCAATCAATTAAAGATATACAACCCTTTTAAATTCAGAATATTTTGGATAAGGATTGTTACCTAAATTGCCGATTTGCTTTCCAAAGTTTGAACCTCGGCGGCTTCAACTCATCTCAGCGATGGTGGCTTCGCGACTCAAGAAGAATCATCAGGAGGAAGCTCATGGTGCGATGTCCTTCCACACCTAATTCCGAAATAGTGTCGCCAAATTCGAACTAACAATGGATGACGGCTGGCTCACAGATTCTGGATCAACAAGGGACTCTCGATGGTGGCTCAGCTAAGGCTTCTCGGAAGATGCTCCAATTGAATAGCCAAACTCGTGACGGTATTTATCGGCCAAGGGACTGATGTAGACTTAGTGGACTTCTTAGGACAACCAAAGAAACCTGGTGTTGGCATTGATAAATTCTTTCCGATGAATTCCTTATGAGCACGTGTTCTTCAAGAAGTGGAGGGATTGTTGTGAAAAGTGGATATTGCCTTCACTTCTCGAAGTCTCAGACCGTAATTGCCTTCCGTGTCAAGAACTTGTCTTCATTGAGAAAAAGAAACCTGCAAAATAGACACATCAAAATCGTGGAGGGACTGTCATGGTTCAATGAAGCTCTCAGTCTAGCCGAGCATGTTCGTGCCGGCATGCATCATCGTCGAGGTTCAGTAATGGGTTAGCAACGACAGGCGCAACAACCCATTACGCCGTTACAGACACGAAAGTTTTGGCTTGCGGTTGGCTGATGTCGCTCAATACAAGCACATGGTGACTCGCTTGGGAATTTCTGAGGGAAATCGAACACGACATTGAAGCATGGGTTCTGTTCTCTTCTGTTGGAAATCGTTGGAAGCTCACTCGCTGGACTGAATGTGGATGTTCTGAGTCAAAACTTCATGCCTTCTATGTGTCCACCTTCGTGCTCGTCTTATTGAATCCGAGGAGAGAGCCACTGGTCAAAATTTACTCTTCTTTCAAACCTTCGTTTATTTTTTGTCTGTTTCTCTTTGGAACTTCGATGCAGGCTCCCCAAATCTCCTATCTACTCCTCCTCTCTCTCTCTCTCTCTAGGATCTGCCGTGTATTGCAATTGTGAATGGCCTCCACTAAGCAAAAAGACATAGCAAAGAATAGTCAGTATGGAGGAAAAATTAACGTTACATATAACCATGACGGAGGAAAAAGGAATTGGCTTTGAAAACTCCACGATCTCCATGGGGTATGCTCAAAACATGAGCGACGCCTCCCCTTCGTCTCCAAAATCTGGCATATCTTCGATAAAAGTGGCCTCTTTATTTTGCCGTGCGTGTAAAATTTTGTGGCCTCCCTTTGACTTGTGAGCATGAAATATATTTATAGAGCAGAGCTAGTGTTCGCTACTTCCTAAAGAGATATATTCTTTATTATCAGTATAAAATCTTTTGATATCTCTTTTATTCTGTGATAATATCTAGCTTAATTGCTCACCAAGTTTCAAGATAAATTGATGTTCTATCTTGGCATGCAATTTTCGACCCTACTAATATAGGTTTTGGCCGAATTTTCATTCACTGCGGGCTTAGTCCAGTTGATTAAATTGGGCTCAGAAACATCACTTTAAGTTCATTCGCTGTCGGTCCGAAAAAATGCAAATGCAAATGCATGTAAAAAATATAAAAATGATTTATTTTTGTGAGAACTAAAACTAGTTCACATTTTCTTTATGCAAGATAAATGATTTAAGAAATATTAAAATTTAGGTGTCAACACACAAGAATATCATCAAAGTATACAACAACATAGTGACCTATAAAAGGACGAAGGACCTCATTCATAAGCCTCATGAATGTACTCGGAGCATTACAAAGTCCGAATGGCATAACCAGCCACTCATAGAGGCCTTCTTTCGTCTTGAAAGTTGTTTTCCATTCATCACCTTCTCGCATTCGAATCTGGTGATAGCCACTCCGCAAGTCTATCTTTGAAAATATAGTTGAACCATATAATTCATCAAGCATATCATCAAGTCTGGGTATAAGATACCTATGCTTAATGGTGATGTTGTTGATGGCTCTGCTATCCACACACATTCTGACTGAGCCATCTTTCTTTGGCACGAGTAAAGCAGGAACGGAACATGGGCTCATACTTTCTCGAATATAGCCCTTTTCAATAAGCTCATTGACTTGCCGATGCAACTCCTTTGTTTCTTCTAGATTACACCGGTTTGCTGCTTTGTTCGGAAGAGAAGCACCGGGTAATAAATCAAAGTGGTGCTCAATTCCCCTTAATGGAGGTAATCCAGACGGCAACTCCTCCGGAAACACATCTGCAAATTCTCTCAACAAGGAACGCATTTTTGCGTGCAGTGGTTTCTCAATCTCACTTTTTTTCTCAACCATGAGCAAAGCATACACAATCTTTTGCTTACTAATGGCTCTCTCAACCCGAGTTTCATTCAAGAACAGATTCTCCTTTTTAGTGTTTCCCTCCCCAGGTTTGTTTCTGTGGATCAACGAGGGGCTTAAAGGTGCAAGAGTAATGTGTTTCTGTTCCTTGTGAAATGAGTAAGTATTTCTATGGCCATTAAGAATAGCTTTTCTATCAAATTGCCAGGGCCTCCCTAATAATAAATGGCATGCATCCATAGGAATAATATCACATAAGACCTGATCTTGATAACTCTTGCCAATAGAGAACGATATAAGAGCTTGTTTGGTTACCTGGAGATCACTTCCTTTGCTAAGCCATTGAAGCTTATAAGGTTGAGGATGCTTAGAAGTTGATAGTTTCAACTTCTCAATCATGGTTGATGATGATGATGCTACATTGGCGCAGCTCCCTCCATCAATGATCACCGTACACACCTTGCCATTGATTGTGCAACGTGTTTGGAAGATGTTCTCCCTTTGTTCCTCCGCATTTGCTACAACCATAGTGTGTAAAGCCCTCCGTATAACCAGCGCATTACCTTCATCAGCTTCCTCCACGATCTCATCATTCATTTCAGACTCGGACTCCTCTTTTTCTTGTTCAGCACCTTGAAGCTCCGAATCAATTACTTCAATTTCTTGAAGGGTCATCACCCTCCGATTAGGACAATTAGCCTGAAAATGCCCATAACCGTGGCATTTAAAGCATTTCCTTCCTTCTCGGTCGGGTTTCTTGGGAATTTCTTTGGAAGGTTATGTTGCTTTCTCCTTGGATTTATCCTTCGACGTACTCTCAGCCTTGTTAGAAGTAGTACCCCTGAAGAAGGAAGTTCCCCTTGTCGAGGATCTAGTTGGCCATCCTTTGCCCCGCTTCACTTGTTTCTCCACTTTTATGGCCAGTTTGCAAATATCTTCAAAGGTCCAATATGGTTGAAGCTCAACCAAATCTTTGACATCCTGATTCAATCCTCCAAGAAAACGAGCAATGGTCTGCTCTTGCACTTTCGAAATATCACATCTCATAAGGAGTTGCTCAAACTCCCTAATGTATTCTTCCACACTCAATCCATGTTGTTTAAGAGGATTTAGCTTTAGAAATAGGTCTTGCTTATAGTTTACAGGCAAGAACCTCTTTTTCATAAGCTTCTTGAGTTTTTCCCAAGATTTAACTCTACCTTTTCCTTCCCGAACCCTTTGATTTTTCAGGTTCTCCAACCAAAGCGAAGCATACTTTTTAAATTTAAGAATGGCAACCTTACATCTCTTTTCTTCCGAGTATGATTTGAACTCAAATACTCGTTCTATAGCATGCAGCCAATCAATAAAATCATCAGGGTTAAGGCTACCTTCAAATTCAGGCACATCTACTTTGACGTCGCGGTCGTTGTTGTTGTTTCTCCCTATTCTCCTTCTAGCTCGATAGTTTGAATCGCTAGAATCACCTCTTGTGTCGTTGGATTCAACATCGGAATCTGAACGTGGATCGTCACGGCGTGGACGATTAATGGGAGGTCCTCGCGGCGGCGGTTCTTGTCCCGCTCGATTCTCCAATAAAGTGAGAACTCGCTCCATTTGTTGCTGCAAAGTGTTTATTGCACGATCTCGCCTTTCATTATGGGCTTGCTCCAAAGTCAAGCCTCTCGGAACATTGCCATCTCCCATTGTAGAATTAGCAAAATTAGGAATCAATTAAGACGAGTTCAACCTAGTGCTCTGATACCAATTTGATGTGTGCGTGAGGCGGGCAAGTGTGTTTTGAGTGATTTTTGAATGAAAAGGGGATTAGAACAGAATTTGCGAAGAAGAAAAATGAAACGATCAGATCAAGGCATAAAGGAAGCACCACCAGCCAAGAATCAAAATCGGGATTTGGGATAGAAGCTCACCACCAAGGTTTAAAGGAGAACTACCAACCAAGACTAAAGGGCTTTTGGTTTCACCACCGAGGAAGAATCCAATTTCCAAGGTTAAAGGAACCGAAATAAAACAACTCAACTCACAAAGAGGAACTCTCATTCATTCATCAGATCTGTATTACAATGGAGTAGACCTCTCTATTTATAGAGAGACTAAGACAAAGTAAAAGGGAAATAAAGACAATAATCTCGTCCACCAGCCTTAACAACCCTAAAAGATCTTCTAATTGTAAAGGAAACAACTCCAATCAGCGACTAATTGACATGTAATTGATTGGCCTTCAAATCGGCATGTAATCAATCAAGATAGGGCTTGAAATCAGCAATCAATCACATCTTCATTGATTGATCATCAAATTGGCAATCAATCACATCTGATTGATCATCAGATTAGCAATCAATCAAGATAAGGCTCGAAATCAGCAATCAATCACATCTTGAATATGCCTTTGAATATTCAATCTATTGGTCAGCACTCAATCTAGTGAATTGCCATGAAATCAGCAGAAATCAATCTGGTGAAGTGATTTTCTTATTGGAAAGGAAAGAAATGAAACCTTACTATCGATAATCCTAATCGATAGTATTCAGGTAGATACGATCCACCGAAGCAAGTTGTGACCAAAATCAGCCTTGGTCTGAACAAATAATGATTGTGCATAATCTGCGAATGGAATCAAAGATTGCTCGTTAACGCCAATCGTATCATTAGTGACAATATCGGACGCTATCGCATCATTCATCCCATACTAAGTAGGGCAGACCTTGATATTCTCTTTCGAAATTATCAATCCTTTCCATCGAAATAGAGGACATGACGTATAATTTCATGTGCAGGTATGATCGTGCTTCTACATTGAAGTCATATAATACCCTATTCCACATATTCATCGGGACAAGGCACATTAGGCATGTCTTATAGGCGAGCTTGTTTACTAATGTTCAAATTAAATTATTAATTTAAAGTAAGCATAAAATGAATATTTGCCTAATTCCAAAAATAAACCTCAAACTTTGACGTTTGTCCAAAAAATATCCATAACTTTTTTTTGTCTCCTAAAAAACCTTCAACTTTTGATTTTGTCCCAAAAAAACCTCAAATTTTGGTCTTTATCCCAAAAATATCTAAAACTTTTTTTGTCTCCTAAAAAATCTCCAACTTTTGATTTTGTCCCAAATTTACCACAGTTATTTAAAAAAAAAAAGGAGTGTTTCGCACCTAGTTGAACAGAACCCATGATTGTTCGACAAAGATCAAAATGTACTTCCAATTGTTTCAAGGGAGAATGTTTGACACATTGCAGTCGCATTCATTCATTTAGATACATAATTGAGTTACCCGAAATTCACATACAAATTTCAGTAGGAACAAAATATTAACAAATCTTCTTCTTATACTTCAAATATTTACCGAAACAATGATCACAAGAAAGCGTTGGGGGCAGCAGTTTGTCGTTACAGAGGCAGGGTCGGCAGCAACTTATTGTCACAGATGTAGGTTCGGCACGATGGTCTTCGATGGGAGGCTAGATTGGCACCGAGGACGATCAACGGGTAAGGAGCCGATAACGATGGTTGCTATTATCTCATGACAAGGCCACACCATCGAGCGACGGTTGAGAATCACTTGGAGTTTCGACAGAAGCTAAACGGCCAATGTCGGGGTCGTCGGGAATTCTACGAGATGGGTTTTGAGGGTTTTTTTGTAATTGGACTAGTAGATTTGGGACAAATTCAAAAGTTGAAGGTTTTTTAGGAGACAAAAAAAAGTTGTGGATATTTTTGGGATAAAGGCCAAAGTTTGAGGTATTTTTGGGATTGGATTGGTAGACTTGGGACAAAATCAAAACTTGGAGGTTTTTTAGGAGACAAAAAAAAGTTGTGGATATTTTTGGGACAAAAGCTAAAGTTTGAGGTTTTTTTTGGGATTGGGCCAATGAATTTTAGACAATAAGCAAAGAAAAAATAAAATTCAAAAAACTTACCTACATATAATGTGCCCAAATTTTTTTTTTTGTCGGAATAATGTGCCCAATTTAAACATGAGATAATATCGCGCTATTTCAAATGCGATATTATCCTTTCAATAAGGATTTACACCCTTATTTTCACGCCCCGACTCTCGAGCCCGCGACATCCCTTACCAAATCGCCACGATGTCACGAAGGATAACGTCCCAAGCGCGTTATCGACCTATTAACTATTACGCATGCGAAAACGGTTTACTCCCAAACCATGTATAACAGACAGTGATAGATTAGCAGGGGATATACACCGAAACAATTCATCAAAAGATATTCACATCTAAAACAGGTCAACAGATGAATCTTAACCCTGCTGAGCTACTAACAGACAACCCTATGCTTCCGGGCGACTCACTAAGACCTCAAAAGGTTACGTGGTCGAGTAAGGTTAACTTCTCATCTACTTCAAAAGGGTATTCCCATATTTATGCTTCGGTATCTACGTAGCTTCATCACTTGGGACCTGAAAATGGTTCCCACAACAGGGTGAGATATAAATCTTAGTGAATCAAGCCTAAGCTCGGTTAGGACATTGATTCGCCCAGAATATTCTAAGCACAACAATCACCAAGTATAATCACAAAGCAATAATCATCCACATGCATACTCATCAAATTTCAGCCATACATAATGCAATGCTCGACTCGATTCAGCAGTCACATCAGTCAATCACTCAAACCATGCATCGCATCCACAAGTATGTACATGACACCACAAAGTCCAATTATTAACGATGATCGCGCCAACGGCGCAATGAGAGGATCTACGCGATTGGCGAGATTCGACTCTCACAATTAACGCGATCCAGCACATTCGTGCGATCTAGCATTCTTCCGATAGGACCGAGCTACGTTCCTTTTCTCTCGGCAACGGCTCCTACGAGAGATGTCTCTAGTGCGCCCAGCACGGCACCAGCAAGTAGGCATCCCTAAACGGGGTGTCAGTCCATCACATGCTACGACCGGCATCAAACAATCCCTTAAAACCGCACGTACTGCCGGGGCATGAATTGTTGTGCTTCTCACAAGATTCGTAATCCCATACGATTGGTACGATGTATACGATTAGTACAAAGCGAGCTTGCCAGGAATGCTCATCATCGTTCCGTCATATGAACACACAATATCCACCCGGCAATCGATCTGTTTCATTATCTTTGATTAAGGCCGGATGCTCATACAGACATGCTCAAAGACTCGGCCCAAGGCCATTTTCATGTCAAAATATGTCTTTTGATCTCACACGCGGTCATATGCATATGTAGACTACCATTTAGACACTGCATTTACACACGGAATGATTAAACCCCAAACGAATGCCAATTCACTCAATAAACATTTCAGGCACCCAATCAAGCATGTCAACGAGACGATCAATCCAATCAGGACCATCAATTCAATCACAAGTAATCGATTTAATTAGGCAATATAAAGGTTTGATTCATGCCATAGTACTTTATTAGCCAATTGATTTATAAGCTATGATCGATTGCTCGTTTCTCAAGGCAAATTTATCAACCCTCGGGTTCTTCGATTTATCAAGCAACGACACACCCCGATAGCAGCTAGGACACATCGTGGAGGTTCGACAATGGGCTGACGGCAGAGCTCCTGCAAGCGGCGGCGGCGGCGGCCTAAAACGAAACTTGGTCAGTGGAGAAAATAGAGTAACCGTGATTATTTTGGGGTGGTTCTCGACCTCAAGAGCCGAGACAAGGCCGGCAAGGGCTAGGGGACTCACCGAGGGGCTGAGGACGACCGTCGGGACTGGCGACGAGCAGCGAAGGGCGGCCGAACGGCGAAAAACAGAGGCTCAGCCAAAAACAGGGCAGCCTCGGCGAAAACAGTGGAGGCTGGTCAAGGGCCTTCGCAGGGCTCCACCAATGGCGAACAGCTTCCAACGGCAGGGGGGAACGACAAGGGGTCGAGGGTTGCCGTCGGGGACGACCGGTGAGCGGTGGAAGGCATTGGAAAGGGTCGGAACAGCGGCAGGCTCGAGTTGTCTCGAAAACAGGGCACCCTGGCACACGGGGCTGTTCGCGGCGGCTCCGGAGCTCGTTAGCGGTGGGGCTCGGTCGAGACGATTGTGAGGAGGTCAGGGGACGACGGTGAGGTGGTGAGGGGCCGCGACGACGTCACAAGAGACCAGAGGAAGAGGCGGCGTGGTTCGTGTCAGGGGTTCCAAAACAGGGCACGGCTCGCGTCTGTCTGTTATGGGCTCTCCGGTGACGAACGGCGATCGGGACGGTGGCAACGGGGTGGCGGAAGAGCGGCGAGTGGTCTGAGGTGGTGGTCGGCTGGTGTGTGGTCGCGCAAAACAACAAGAAGAGGAAGGAGGAGGTCCGGTTGGGGGGTCTGTTCTCGTGGGGGGAGATTATGTTGTGGTCCACGAGAGAGAGAGAGAGAGAGAGAGAGAGAGGAAGGAAGGAAGAGTGGAGAGAGAGTGCGTGGGTGAGAAAAAGGTGAGATTTGACCAATTGACTTGAGAGGTGATTGGTGGGTTGATTGACTAGTGGGGTCCACCAAAGATTTGAAAATTCAATTTTTTTGTCTTGTAGTGCATTATTGAAGGGCAAAAAGGTCATTTGATAATTCAAGTCTGAAATAAAATTTGACACACTGAACGAAGGGTATTTTGATAATTTCACAGGTTAGACTCGGTCAGGATTAGGCTCAGGCGCGAGGATCTCGATCCTAATAAGCAGCGACTAAGAATTCGAAATCTAACCTAAACCGACTAATACCACAGAATTCGTCTAATTATGGTCTCTTTAGTCCTTACGATCCAAATATTTCACCGACTGAAATTCAATTTAATTCCTTTTTATTGAATTCAAGGACTTGACAAGCGTCGAATTTCCAAGGCGTCACACTTATTAAAATAGGCAATAATATATGTACATAACATTAGATATGCAAGATAATTCAAATTAGAAAACAAGGAAATACCAATCAACCAAAAAATAGAATTTTACCTTATTATGAAAATTGCTTTCCTAATTTGAACTTTGGCGAGACTTGCAAAACAAGCTTGCGGCTTTCAAACACGGTGGCTATTCCCGAACAGCTCGTGTGGCCACTTCATGCCCTTATTTGAGACGATAGAGGCATTTTAGGCTCTTATTTGAAACAAAACTTACTTTAGGTCCTTATTTAAGAGATGGGGACTTGGGGCCTCCTTTTTTAAAAAAAAAAAAAAAATTCCTTGGAAGAAACCTAGCCGCTCTTGCCCGTTTAAGAAATTCCCCCACGACTGATGGCAGGCAAGGCAACCCTATAAGGGATCCGATTTGTGCTTTAGGATTGTTTCTATTGGCACGAGGAAAAGCTGTGAAAGGGATCGTTTCTATTGAGCACGAGGAAAAGCTGCGACTTTCAGCCGTCGAATGCTCATTATTTGATCGCATTAGAAAGCAAAGCACGTACGTAATAAGCCTTTTCAACATCGGAGTGATGTATTTGGCCAAGGTAATGCAAGTGCACTCATCCTCGTGATTGGGGTGATCATGGCAAACAAGAACATCTGTCAGCATTCGAGCAAATCTCGCACCACAAACACAAACCGTGCAAACCTGGACCTGGATGAATTCAAGACAGTGGCTCGAAAAGAATGGAGAAGAGCCTCAAGCAAGCGAACCCGGATTCCCTGCCTTATTTTTTTTTAAGGCAGGGGGATCCCCACCCCAAGCAAGGGTGGGGGGTGAGTAAGTCACATGCTTTTAAGGCAGGTGATCCCCACCCCAAGCAACCCGGTCATGCCCTTGACAGGTTTCGAGATATACTCAAAAAGTCAACACCAATAAGCTATCCAATTGGTCAGCAATTGCATTTCATCGCCCACCGTTTCTGCTCAATTTTTGTTTTTTTTCCCTGGAAGCTCACCCCCTTCGTCATTCAAGTCCATTTCCATCGCCGCTCAAATTAAATGCAAATGCATGAATATTAGAACTATGCTAAAAATGCAAGCTATGTGATTTAATTATTTTTTTTTTTTTTTGGTAGGGGTTAAGGTTAGTCCCTTATTTTTATGCAAAATTAATGGCTAAAAAGGATAGCCAAAATGTAGGTGCCAACAGATACAAGAAACCAAGTACCATCAGTGATTAAATTTATGGTTGCGAGCCTTATCGGATGTTTATGTAACCATGCGATGACTTCTTGTTTTGTCGGGTGGAGGAAGCGGAAAAGGATCCGCATCCATTTTCCGGTGGAAGTTGGTTGGATCTATTGGAGAATCCATGGTGATTCGGAAAGAGAGGGTGCAATGGGGTTACAGAAAGAAGGGATAGGTGCACTAGAAGTCCTAAAACTAAGTATAATTGAATCCTAAAAATTTTCAAAAAAAAAATTGTGATCAAGTGCTAAAACTTGCTAAATTGGTATAATCCAGTTAACTTTTTCCAATTGAGCAAACGAAAAATGATGCCGGATCTTATTTTATTATTTTTCTTAAGACACGTGTCGATGATCGGCGCCCGCCACACGCCACGTCGGAAGCAATATTTAAAAAAAAAGTAAAAAAGAACACAGATAAAACTAGGATTTTTTTTGGGTCAGAAAATTAAATTAAATTAAAAAAAAAATCCAAACTCGAAAAGGGCTGGGCCCAAGCTCTCGCCAGTGGCTGCCAATACATCCGCCGAGAAGGGTCAACGAAGGTCGCCAGGGCCTTCCCAAAGCCCGGCGACCCTCGCAGGCCTCGGGCAAGGGCCTGTCGGCCTGGATATGGGCAAGGGCGTACGCAACCCGAGTATCAAAGTTACAAGTTCCGATCTTGAACTGACTAAGATTACAACAACAAGCAAAAAAAAAAAAAAAAAAAAAAAAAACTTATTTGAAGCTTCATAGTTGTTCTCATTATTCAACGACGCTCGTGGAAATTAATCAATACGATAACCAAGTGATGTGGGGACAGCTAAATAAATTTTTCTTTTATTTCAAAGTTTAGAACAGGTCATCAAACCTGAAATTCTAAAAGATAGACTCAGAACAAGCGAAAGCAATCTCCTGGAAATTACCCTGAGCTGCACAGTCAGACGCTAACATGGGGCCATGCATTTTTGCAGCTCACAAAATCTCAGCTCAAACTAGAACTCCAACCCTCCAACCCGGATAGACTAGGAAATGGCTCATTACCAGAGCGTTTCATGGATGATCCGCTTCCTTCTTGCTCATTTCATTCTCCCCAGTTTAGTCCGCCTCTCGCGCGCCGATCCTCCTTACCCGCTCTGTTCGAAACCCGGGTATTACGCTGTCGACGGCACGTTTCAGGACAATTTCGACCATCTCGCGGTGAATTTGACCTCGAATGCTTTCCTCTCGCACTTCTATAACACCTCTTATGGCGATGGCACAGACACAGTCTATGGTCAGCACATGTGCTTGAATTATGTTAGTAACCAAGATTGTCGGAACTGCATTGGTTTGGCCTCACAGGACATACAGAGGCTCTGTCCTAATGATGCCGAGGCCATCGTTTGGGAGGAAGTCTGCCAGTTGCGGTACTCGGGTCGGGATTTCATCGGCCATCTGAACGTTACGGGCAACATTTGGAAGGACAACGTGATGAATGTTTTGCGACCAGACCGGTTCAAATTAGTCGTCAACACCACTCTGCAGAATCTCACGAGAGTGGCGGCTTTCGATCCTCTGTCGGACATGTACGCAATCGGCGCAGTCAAGTTTAAAGATGCGAGCGCTTCAAAGTTATATGCCTTGGTGCAGTGTGGAAGAGACCTATCTGGAAGCGACTGCAACATCTGTCTTCAACAAGCCATCGCAGATGTGTTGGGGAACTGTTCCTCCTCAGCCGGCGCGAGGATTCTGAGCCGTAGCTGCTATTTGAGATATGAGCAGTACGCGTTCTATGAAGGCAAAACTGCACCGGAGCCTAATCAAACCACACAGGGAGGTAAGTTTATGTCAGCAGTTCTCACTCTCTGCACTTATCCTGTGGTATTGTTGTGTGCATCAGATTCAGGATGAGCGATAATCGCAATTAAGTTCTTCCCGGTGCAGGTAGCCGAAAGAAAATATCGTTGATTGTGATTCTTACGATCATAGCCACCGGATTAGCGGTACTTCTCTTGGCATCCTGCGTTTACTACCTTCGAATCCACAAAAGACAGAGAAGAGGTAGTTTGTCCCCTGATACTGCTTGTACAATGTCTTGAATCTTGTTCTCCGAATTGTCCTGCCTTTTTTCTCATTCTCATAATTCTGTTTTCTCTTGCACAATTTTTTTTTTCAGGCAATATATCAGTTACCCAGCTCGGCGTGATCCAGAATACTAGCTATGCCACTTATAGTACGACTTTCATGAACCGGAATTTTCAACGAAGATTCGAGAAGAATGCTTCGGATTCTCCATTTATCGACCTCGGAGCCATACTAACTGCTACTAACTATTTCTCTGCTTCGAACAAGCTGGGACAAGGCGGTTTTGGCCCGGTTTATAAGGTAGCGAGTTTGTACAGTACAGGGGAAATGACTGACTAATGACTATTGGCTAAATTTGCTGCAATTTAGATTATGGTCCTAAACAGAGACATTGGTGTTCATCTTTTCCAGGGAATTTTAGGTGATGGAAGAGAGGTAGCTATCAAGAGGCTCTCAAGCACCGAGCAGGGGACCGATGAATTTACCAATGAAGTATTGCTAATAATGAAGCTTCAGCATAAAAATCTTGTCAAGCTTTTGGGGTTTTGTGTCGACAATGAAGAGAAGATCCTCGTATACGAGTACATGCCCAACGGCAGCCTGGATGTGGTCCTTTTCGGTTCGTTGAATGAAACAACATGAAGTTTTGGGCGATCGATTATCTAACTCATCATTCGAAAATTTTCATTCTTGTTTTTTGTTGCCAGATCGAGAGAGACGAGCAAAACTCGACTGGAGAACACGCATCGACATTATAAGTGGAATAGCACGCGGGGTTCTTTACCTTCATGAGGATTCCCGCCTAAGAATCATCCACAGAGACTTGAAGGCGAGCAATATATTGTTGGATTCCGAGATGAACCCGAAGATATCCGATTTTGGAATGGCTCGAATATTTTCTGGAAATGATGGCAGAGCTAACACGGCAACCATAGTAGGAACATAGTGAGTCCAGTGTTTTGGTCTTTATCTGTCCATCTCCTTAATCTACTGGTTGATAATTTAAAAGTATACCTTGCAGATGCAAATCTGAAGATTAAATTGCCATTTAAACCACGTATAGCCCTGTAGGCGCCTTCAGCTGACAACGTTTGTTGAATGTCTCAATTGATATCGCATTTCCTTTTGTTATTATGTCGAACAGTGGATACATGGCGCCGGAGTATGCTATGGAGGGACTATATTCGACTAAGTCCGATGTTTTCAGCTTCGGAGTTCTTGTGCTCGAGATAATAACAGGAGAAAGAAACGCTAGCTTCCATCTATCGAGACGTGCACCGACCCTTGCTGCATATGTGCGATATTTTCACTAATTAAGATCAGTATTTGTCTAAATTAATAAGAAAGTGAGGTTACTGATTAGATCATGAATTTGCAGGCATGGCATCTATGGCAGGATGAAAGAGAATTGGAGCTGGTGGATCCATTGATAATCGACTCGTGCTGCGTGGAAGAATTTAGGCGATATATGCAGATCGGACTGTTGTGTGTTCAAGAAGATGCATATGACAGGCCTACAATGTCGTCCGCGGTTGTTATGATGAAAAGCGAGAGCACAACTCTCACAAATCCTCAAAGACCGGCGTTCTCAGTGGGAAGGTTCACCGAATATCACCAACAAGTCACGGATAACGGCTCTTCTGTCAATGGCCTAACCATTTCGAATATCGACGCAAGATGATACACCCAAGAAAGGAGATATCAAGACCTTGCGAGTCCACGCGTCTTGATTGGTCACTCATGCATTTAGACTTTCTTACAATAGTCCGTTCATTAGTATAACAAGTTTTACGTGTTCATGTAGTATAGTGAAAAGTGTTTCTGTAAATATTCGTTTGCAGTGCAGATTCATGTAATTGTCAAATTGTACTGATAACAACAGCATTTTGTTTAAGTAAAATACTATCGGCTTCTGCAGCTAGAACACATTGGTATTAAGCTGATCAATTGCAGGCGCCACACAACAGAAAGAACATAACCAAATGAGTCTTTCTGGCCTATGACCGCTAGTTTGGACCCTCGCATCCGATTTAACTCTTCCATATTTTCCAAGGTTCTATGGAAAACTTCGGGCGATCGACTTTGGCAATATAGTTCTTTAGCTTCCTCGAACAAGCAATGTAATTGTTCTAAGAAAGAGTCCAGTAGTATGCTTGTTACTTCCCAAGTAAAATACCAGTAGGACAACTGCAAGTAGACAACTTTCCCACTCACTTCCATCAGCATCTCAAGCAAAGAGAAATGACAGACCTTCTAGCATCTGTCATCTGCAACTGGGTGCAAAAGGGATTGACCCAGAAAAGACTACTGACCTAAAAGATTAAAGATTTGTTAAGGTCAATGAAGTTCTTCTTACAGTGAGTGAGCTCACCAATGATGTAATGTGAGTCGCTGTTGAAGGTCCCTCCATTGAGTCTGTGTCTTTAATTAAGAATGATGCAGAGAGAATCTTATTGCTAATTGCAGAATAATGACATTCAACAGCTTTCTCCAAAACCAGACAGACTAAAATGTATAATTTATCATCTATCTATGGTCTTAATAAAATAGAGAGAGAGAGAGAGAGAGAGGAAGTTTGACTAAATTATTTGCTGATATGTGATTTTTTTTTTATGAAGTAGAAAGGGACATTAGGATATGATTTTATCTTGTGACCTGTCATCAAAGGCCCACATTGTCACGAGAGGAATCAACTGTCTTGTTCTCTCATTGATTTAGTATCCAAAAAAAAATTGTTAATTATGTTGACTTTCAAATAGTTTGGTCAAACAAAAAGTTCTGGCCATTTATCTTCTAAAAAAATTCAAAAAAAAGTCCTTTTTTTTTTCAAGAATTCATGGTCAAATGGAGAAGGTTTACTTTTCTTGCTGGACTATTGTTCCATACTTCCATGTGCATATGAGCATAGCCCTTCAGAGATTCAAAGAGCAAGCTGAACGTAAAAGAAACCACTTTTTTCTCCAAGAAGACCCCCAGGAATGATTCAACTGTTTGATGGAATACCAACAACCATAATCAATTTCCTGTGTTTTTGTCATCAAGCTCTTGGTCTTTATACCAGCAATTTCACTTCTTATTCGTTTGTCATCATCAGTTATGAACTAGTCTCCTGTGGATCTTTAACTTTCACAAGTAGCATCTCATTTTTCCCTCGATAGGATTGACTTTTCGAGTTCTCTGAAGTTCGGTGGTCTCATAAGTTCTTTCCAGCCTCCATCCGCAGAAAGCACATATGACTGTTCTAGCATTTTCCTGAGACTTTTCCAGGTTCATTACAAAGTTTCTTGTCCGAGTTTATTTGATCTCTAGTCTTTATGCAATGCCAATGCCTGCGATAGACGATTAAATCGTCTTTCCAGAAAGTTGTGTTCGTTCCTCGTGACTTCCTTGTTTTTATAGTATGAGTTATCTGGGCGAATGCTAAGATTCGATGTGCAGAAGTGAAAAATGGAGAGAGGTCCACATCTTTACTTGCAGCTCTCATTCATTTTGCTGTCAATGCTTGCCCTTCACGTTAGTGTCGAAGCAGATTATCTTGAACTTTCCTGTCAGAATGAATATGGAAATTACTCAAGCAATAGCACTTTCGAAACGAATCTGAAGCTCCTCCTTGATTTACTGTCGCACAACACTGCGAAAACGGGATTCTACAATACTACTGTTGGAGAAGGCCATGACCAAATTTACGGACAAGCTCTTTGCCGAGGAGATGCCAGTTCTGCAGCGTGCGAGAGTTGTGTCACAAATGCGAGCCAAGAGATCATGAAGCTCTGCGTTGCTGAAGATGCACTAATTTGGTATGAATTATGCCAAGTGCGCTATTCCTTCCAAGATTTCTTCTCGATTATGGATTATACTGGTAAATACCCGGATTCCAATTATCAGGAGAAACTTGCATCAGACCCAGCCCGTTTCTATACCTACTTGATGTATCTAATGAATAACATATCCAATGAGACTGCGTACGGTAAATCTACTCAAATGTTTGCGACAGGGCAAATAAGCTACTCCGCGAGACAGACAATATACGGGCTAGTGCAATGTACTAGGGATATTTCGGACACGGACTGTAACAGATGCTTGGACTCTGCCTTGGGGGATCTAAAATTATGCTGCTATACACGGGAAGGGGGAATGATTGTTAGCAGAACTTGTAATGTGAGGTACGAGCTGCACCGCTTTTTCAATGGCTCGACAACTTCGTTGTTGTCTTACCCGGCCTCCGCAGGTAAGAACGTGAAATCTATCGGAAAGTTAAGATTAGTAGGAGAAGAAAGCTGTAGTTTTCGCCACTAACTTGACATCTATGCTTATTTATGGTTAGAACAAAATCGAAAATGTGGATGAAGTCTATCAGCATGATGGTTATTTTTTGACTTTGAATGCTGCAGGGGATAAATGGAAGAAAGGGATGATTGGCCTAGTTGTGGGTATCGTGGGACTCCTATTAGCTGTTCTTGCCGGATCTCGTGCCGTCTACTTCAACTGGAAGAAAGCAAAACAAGGTATATATGAGAGAATGGATGTTCTAATTCATATTTTTACGAGAGCTAATCCAGACCTGGGTACCTTCAGACCTGGAAAGAAACCCGCGTGCTTTGCTCCATGATTTAACAAATCCAGTCAGAGTAGAAATTACCGAAGACGGCAACCTGGTTAGCTCTGAGGAACTTCCTTTCATGGATCTAGCCACACTGAAGGCCGCTACAGATGACTTCTCAAGTTCAAACAAGCTCGGGCAAGGGGGGTTCGGTACTGTCTACAAGGTAATTTATCTGCTGCTGTCAGTTTGCGATTGTTTGCTGTTGAAGTCCAGTGAGTGGAGAGCTTAAACCAAATTAGCTTTCAGGGTGTGCTTTCTGATGGCAAAGAAGTAGCAGTTAAAAGGTTGTCGAGAAAGTCTTGGCAAGGTCTCGAGGAGTTCAAGAACGAGGTCATCTTGATTGCAAAGCTCCAGCACAGAAATCTAGTAAGGCTTCTAGGATGCGGCATAGAGGGAGACGAGAAGCTGCTTGTATACGAGTTCATGCCTAACAAAAGCCTTGATATCTACATCTTCGGTTCATTTTCTCGCGTCCTCCAACTTTTAGAAAGAATTCTTTTACTTAGGATTTTGCGCATGTTGTAAATTGTCCTCAATCACCAATGTTTTTGCATGATGCCCTTATCTTCAGATTCGGACAAACGTGCTCAGCTCGATTGGTGCACATACATTTCCGTTATTGATGGAATTGCTAGAGGACTAGTTTACCTGCACGAGGACTCAAGGCTTAGGATTATTCACAGGGATCTGAAGCCTAGCAATGTTCTGCTGGATCATGAAATGGTTGCGAAGATATCAGATTTCGGGATGGCCAGAATATTTTGCGAAAACCAAAGTTCGGCTAACACAAGGAGAGTCGTAGGAACATAGTGAGTCTGCTTCTTCTGATTTTGTTCGTCTGAAAAATTTAGGAATTTCTTGTTCTTGCCATAGAAAACACTCCAGGAAAAACTAATGTCAACTTTGATACTTGTGACAGTGGTTATATGGCACCGGAGTATGCAATGGGGGGACTGTTCTCTGTGAAATCAGATGTGTTCAGCTTTGGTGTCATTTTGCTCGAGATCATCAGCGGAAAACGAAATAGCGGGTTTTATCTTACAGAACATGCCCAGACCCTTCTTGCATATGTATGTTCTACCGTTCACTTGAATCAAAATCTTTCCTTTTAGTCATGTTTTGAGCTGAAAATACTGGGTGGCCTGCCAATCATTCATTCTGCACCAAAATCAATTTAATCTTGCAGGCATGGAAACTATGGACTGAAGGAAGAGAGTCGGAACTCGTAGATCCGTCTCTAGCAGAATCAGGCTCAAGAGCTGAAATATTCAGGTGCATTCACATCAGCCTATTGTGCGTCCAGGAAGATCCTGGAGATAGACCGACAATGTCGGAAGTAGTGACGCTTCTGGGAGGTCAAACAGGAACTCTTCCGGAACCGAACAAGCCGGCCTTTTCGGTCGGTAGAGTCGTCCAAGAAGTCGATCAATCGTCGGCAACTAATCCTTCTGTCAATCAGATGACTGTTTCTAGTATCTCGCCTAGATGAACGATCGCATGTATTAGCCGATTAAGGTTTCATCCGCCTAGGGTTGTAAAATACTGCGTCGTGAAGAGGAACTTGGTCGTGTTTTGGAAGAATCACTGCATAACCAATCAATATTCTTGCACACAGAGAATGTTCGATTTGGTATGCGAAAATCACAACTAGGAGACTCTCGGCTTGGCATCAAGAGGCTATGCCAAACCCAAATTGAATCCGGAACGTCTTGTAACGACGGCTGGACCTTTCCCCTTATCAACCTGTTTATAATTTTCCTTAACCGTTTTTCTTATTTTCTGCCGACCTTTCTTTTTAATCGTGAGCGTATTGAAATAATAGACATAGTAACCTTTATATATAAACACACATAATTTTATATATGCATCAATATATCTTACATATGATATAACCTCCCGTTTGTTACTGTATAGATAAAATACGGAGGAGGTTAACTGTTCACTCTTATACTCTTATCTCTTTCAATTACTATCACCCACATCTCAAGACTCCACATCGCCGGCATCACTCCGGTACACATGCATATGGATGGACCGGTCGAATAGAGGAGCCCGTGGTGAATCTATCAGTTTCCTGAAAAAATAAAGGGATGAGCGAACAGCCTAATAAATAATTTTCTCGAAAACTAAGCAAATATATCTTCTCGAAATTCGTGCAAAGAAATGTCTTTCTCGAAATTCATGCAAAGAAATATTTTTCTCGAGATTCGTGATATTATCCTATCATTTTATCCTAGTGCTTAAAAGCGACATTGATCTTATATTTTAGAATTAATTATTGGAAAGCGACATTGATCTTATCCTAGTGAATTAATTATTCGAAAACGATATTGATTTTTATCCTTTCATTAATTGCATGAAAACGACATTGCTCTCTCTTCTTATCCATTAAAAAGACTGACTTAGTGTCGCGACCCAAAAAAAATTTAGGTTAATGGATTATCAGTTAATTAACTAACCTATTTCGGACTCTCCCAAGCCTACCAATTCGTAACTTAGGTTCAGTTTCATGCAAAAATTTATCTTGGAATCGCCACTAATCGTTATTGGTAGGTCGATTAAAAACCTAAATAAAATAGTGGGAGAACTACTTTATTCCTACGAACTAGAGATTACGTGTTCAAGGATTTGGTAATATTAATTTTTCAATTAATGCCCTTTTAGTATCAACATGAAAAATTCTTGATTTGATGATTTATGGGTTTTCTCTTATTAGGTCAAATGCTAATGCAAATGACATGGAAAAAATTACGCATGAATGATGTGTATGACATGGCAAGTATAATTCTAAACTATATGATATGCACGATATTTTTGGTATTTTTTTATTGTGAATTTTTTGATTTATGAAAAATGATGGCAAAAACCATCCTATAACATTACTTACCCGAAGAAAAAAACCGTCCTATAACATTAATTATAACTTAAGAAATTGACTTCTCAAAATCCCAACTTATATTAAATGTTATTTTTATGCAAAAGATGATTAAAAAAATATGATTTGCTTAGAAAAAAAAGTGTCCTTTTTGGTATTTTTTAGGAATTCAATTAAAAAGAAGAAACACAAAAATTTGAACAAAAATAAACAATTTTGCCCATAATACACCTTAAATTCCGAAAATTCTGATTTTATCGTAACGTGCCCTTGCATTAGGGACTGAAAAACGGATCAAATATAGAATGACCGTCACCCACTATACACATAGGAGCAAACCATGAAATTCTCTAGAGTTATCAATCCGCCCCTCAAAATAGATGGTTTGATGTATAATCCTCATGAATATTCGAGCACGACCATACTTCAAAATAGAAGTCAAATTACGTGCATTGATATACATGTTCCGAAGGGACAAGATCCAAAGGAACATGAATTATGGGCAATATTGTTTGCTAATGTTCAAACTTTATAATAATAAAAGGAACATATAATAGCAAATAAGATGCAAAAACATAAACATGCTAAACATAGTAAAAAAAAAAGCATTATGACATTAATTCCCAATTTTAGACATATCCAAAGCATGCAGGACATTCAGCGAAGCATGAAGCAAGAATTCAACGACAAAAGGATTTTACCTTGAATCGAATGTCGAGTTTGCTAATCGAACTTGCACGACGGAATGAATTGTACCGAAAAAGCCCTTGTTTGGTCCGAATTTGGAGCTGAAAGAATCCTCAAATCCGCGGAAATTCTAACACAGATGAGCGGCCTTGTTAGACTTCAAATGACAATGGGAAAACGAAATTGGTTTACTATCGGAGCGGGCAGCTGGGACAGCAACTCGGCCACAGGAGCAAGCTTCTTAGGTGGTTGACACAAAGGCGGAGGGCTTTTGTTTCGTTGGGACTAGTTAATCGACGAGGGCTTGAAGCTTGAGCAGTGGCGTAACGAAGATGCAGTGACCATGAGAGCACAACCAGACCAAATGCAGCACCGTCGAGTTGAAGCAGAGGCGCCGGGACAGCCACGAACGTTATGAGAGGTCGTCAGGTTTATTACACCGTTTGATTGTACCCCAAGAGGAATGCTCGAAACTGAGCTCTCTATATCTCGCGTATGTTATGTTTTGTTTGGCATAAGTACACTTTTAGTGCCAAAAATTGTGTGCGGATATCACTTTGGTGCCAAAAGTTATATATGAAGATCACTTTAGTGCCAAAAATTTCAAACGAACAATTTTAGTGCCAACTTTTTTTAAAAAAACGATCACTTTTAGTGTCAACTTCTTTTTAAAATGATTACTTTTAGTGTCAACTCTGATGTGCCACGTCAGCTTAAAAAATAACACGTGTCGAATTTTCGGCTAGTTAAAAGTGATCGTTTTAAAAAGAAGTTGGCACTAAAAGTGATCATTTTTTTAAAAAAAATTGGCACTAAAGTTGTCCATTTGAAATTTTTGGCACTAAAATAATCTCCGTACACAACTTTTGGCTGTTTTGTTTTGTTTTGTTTTTTGTTTTGTTTTGTTTTTTTTTTTGGTGGACAAGAGACCTCTATCTCTTCTGTCTGTAGTGAGTCTTATTTATAGGCAACTTGCCTTTTTTTGGAAGGAAATTGTCCATGGAAATCCCATATTTTATATCCATCGAATCATCCCACGCGTGATCTTATCTAATTTTCAGCCATAAACTTGATCAAACCTTCCACTTGTTTAAATTTATTCAATTTAGCTCAGAGCTTCATCACTTAAATCCGTTCACCATCGGTCCGATTAAAATGAGAGTTAATGCAAATACTCCCTATGGCTGGCCGAAAATCCCTGATGGATTTGGTCCACCACTTGTCAATTTAAACTCAATTTTGTCACCGGTCCGATAAACGCAAATGCATGATAAAAATAAATGTGAAAAATGATTTAATTATTTTTGCTTAGACCTAAAGCTAGTTCTAATTTTTTTTTTTATGACTAAAAAGATTAGTCAAAAATCTAGGTAGCAACACTTAGCATCGATTTTATTCTTCTCTTTTAGAAAATTGACTTGCCGTCGACTCAATTGAAGAGCTACTTTTTAATATTCTATTTTCTAAGGAGATTTTTCTCATAGCTCCCATATAAGAAAAAGATGACTTTCTCGAGAAATTTAGAAGTAACTTTCTAAAAGTTACGGAATAGCCTCTTCTGAAATTCCTTAAAGAAAGGTCGAGAGAATTTATTTTACTCTTTGGTTATTTGCGGTGTAGGGGAAAATTCGGGACGTCACACGCGTCGCTTCTCAAATCGCTAGGTCCGGGATGCCAAGCCGGAATCACATCACCATCGCCTGATTTGCTCGACTAGTTCCTTCCTTGGAATGACTTGTGTAATAATATCTCCCTCAACTATTGCAATTTCGTGCTTGACAGAACCATCTATTAGGACACTACAGAGAAGAAGACTGGTCTTATATTGACAGTATAAAAATGAATTTTCCTTTTGGGGGGCTACTTCCTAACAATTTACATATGCTACTTGACTTTGAATTCCTAAAACTGTTCTTTGTTTATACCCCCCCTCTACTTTTGATTTCTTCTGAGTCTTCCCATGTGCCAATTTTCTAATCCCAGTTAAACCACCGGATCATGCAATGAAGGGTCACACATGAGAGCCAAGTCTGGCATCAATCCATGCAAACTGTTTTGGAACCCATCTCTCCGATTCCCGTGGTCGCTACTTTTTCCTAGGGTTGAGCAAGACCGACCGACTGAACTGAGAGCCGTTCATTGCTCCGATCCGGTTCCCGATTCCATTAAATTGGAACCTGTGATATTCGGTTTGGGAATGGGACCCGGACTAAACTGATTATTTTTTATTTATTTATTTCATGACTTAAATGTAAACCTAATAACCGATATGTTTTTTTTTTCCTTTTTAAATACAAACTTAATTTTAATTAATATATTAAATAAAGTTTGTGCTCCTCCGATTCCGATTCCTGGGTGGGACCGGACCGTGCGGGGAACGGATTACTCTACTTTGGACATATATAGAGATTTAGGAGAGGGCGGATTTGCTCGAAGTTCCTGGACCACTAGGATGCTCGGATGCATTTCCATACCAATCCCACTCAAGACTAGAACGAAAAGTCTTGGTCTTCCCATCAGGCTTCATTGTAAGATGCCTACGTTGACCCGATACCTGCGTTGACCCGATTCGACATGGACCGAGTCAATGATAACTAGGAGGCAAGTGAAAACTCAGGGGGCCCGGTGGGTGGCTTGAATCAATGACTCTGTAGCTAGGGAAGCTGATTACTCAGAACTAGAGAAAAATTGAGAAATGATCACCATGTTCCGTCCTCGGGCCTCGAGAACCATCCTGCTGCTTCTTTTTCATTGTCTTCTTCATGGATTTCGCGGCCCGGTCCTGGCCGACATCCCCATGAAGCTCTGCCCCGACAACGGTTCATATGCCACCAACAGTGCATATCAGGACAACCTCAATGAGCTCACGTCTTCGATGCAAAAGAATGCGTCTTTCTCCAAGTATTTCCAGGACTCGTCGGGGAACTACCCAAATAAAGTTTACGGTCAGTACATGTGCCTCGGCTATGCCCCCAACTCAACATGCCAGACTTGCATAGCCAGGGGATCGGAAGACGTCCTGAAGCTTTGTCCAAACAAGATGGAAGCCGTCGTCTGGGAGGAAGATTGCCAGTTGCGCATATCCGACCAAGAATTTTTCGGCCGCCTGACCGAAGAAAACGAGCATCAGTTCAATCCAGAGAATATATCCGACCCTGGCAAGTTCTGGTCGGTGGTTAATGAAACTTTAAGTTCTCTCGCCCAGTCAGTTCTCGAGTCTCCAGGGACTTACTATGCTACTAAGGACAAGGATTTCGACTTGGGCTCGAACCAGACTTTATATGCTCTTGTTCAGTGCACTAAGGACTTAACAGCAGATGTTTGTCACAAGTGCCTCCAAGAAGCAATTAGACATGACAGAGATTGCTGCTATTTTTCGAAAGGAGCAAGAGTTCTAAATCCAAGTTGCTACTTGCGATATGAGTTATATCCATTCTATACGGAGCCGGCCAATAAGTCTGGTAAGGTTATGCCAAAACTTTCTACCTATTATTAATCTTCACTGTTGTTAATATCGGAAATTAATGAATCTGTGAAGAGGCTGCAACTATTTCTTGTCAAAAGCAGGGAAACAGTCGCGGATCAAAGTTCTCCAAATTTTATCGCTCTGCTTTGCGGCAATCAGTTTGTGCTGCTGTATTTTCTTCGTAGTCATCAAAAGTAACAATCTTTATCCTAATGGTGATTTTTTGTGCCCTCCCGGAATTCCAATATACTTGAGACTCATCATCTTTTATTCCAGGGAAGAAAGACCTCGCGGATAGGCAGGGTCGACCTCTGCTTACTGGTGATTCTGCTCACGGTATTCTTCCCTTCCGATACACCCAGGGAAATACTCTGACTGAAATTCAAGATCATCCGTATTTTGACATGAGATGCATTCTTGCGGCCACCAACAACTTCTCAGATACGCTAAAACTAGGACAAGGTGGCATCGGTCCGGTTTACAAGGTGGCAATAGTTCGATCATAGGACGATGTTGGTTGCCGAATTTCAAATAGATAGTCTTGCATTTCTGGATTTGTTAAGTAGTTTCGCATTTTTTATTGACAGGGCATTTTATGGGATGGGAGAGAAGTTGCGGTGAAGAGGCTAGAGAGCTGGTCAGAGAAGGGTTCCGAAGAATTCAGAAACGAAGTCCTACTCATAATGAAACTTCAACATAAGAATCTGGTCAGGTGTCACGCCCCGCTTTCCTTACGAGCACGTACATCCACAATACGCTGTAATTCTTGTCCCAGGATACTCCTCATATACGGCTAGCTAAAATGAGACTCGCATGCGGAAGACAGAAGAAAATAAAACCCCTCCAAATACTCTCCACTTATACATACAACCAAGAATGAGATGCGGGGAAAACAAGCAACTTTTATACATCGAAAAGATAAGTCCGTACATAAAAGACCAAGATCCCTCTCAACAAAAGCACAGGTTAGGACAACAAAAAGGGCAGACAAAAGGAAGCACTAAGTCCAACCACCGGACCATCGTCCTATAAAAACACACCAAAAAGGTCAAGTGACTACAAACATACTAAGAAGTGCTAGACTCATCGGCTTGTTCCATATCCTCGGCTGGGTCGTAGTCCGAAAAAGCCTCTGATGAAACCTCGATGGAATCCTCTTCCATATCGTCCTCGGAATCTGAAATCTCGATGACTTCAATACTTGCCTCGCCCGTCGGTTCTTCTTCAGGTATGTTCCTCGATCCCACGGTAGAAGTCTCTATTTCTATTTCCTCTCGGGTCGGGTGGCACCAAGGGGGTACAACTCCTCTGGGTACATCTTGGGGTCTTAACTGCTCAGACATACCTTCACCTTCCTTACGATACCATGCCTCGAACCTATGGGGCTTATTTGGCGCTCCTGGCTCGTCCACCCATACTACAGTAGTCCGTCTAATATATACTATACCACGATAGTCAGGAAACTCTTCAATAGCCCCAGACATCTCCTGGGGTTCACCCAAGCGAATTGGCAGCATTCTTCAATTCCTAGGGTCTGGAAAAAAATAAGGTCCCACTAAGGGGTGAGATCGACATCTCAGTAAGAAAAGTCCTAGTCCTAAGTTAGGCCAACCGTACGCTCAGGTAAAAGCGAATATGAACCCAACGTATAAATAATAAAATGATGCATTTAACAACCATAAATAATACAAGTTCACATCACCAATCCAAACCACGCCTTTCTTCCTTTCCAACCATTATTTGATTCAAGCCCGCGTGTGTAACGCCTCAGGCTAGGTCCGCGTACTTACGCATCAGACCATCTCATTGACAAACCCGCGTAAAACGCATCAGGTTTTCAATATCATCTCCAACCCGTGTCGACACATAACAATTCTCGTCCCGCGTCTCACGCATCAGGACATTGGTCATAACAACCCCGCGTCTCAACGCCTCAGGGTGCCACAAGTTTCTCAAGCATGCCAGGATTCATCTCAACTCAAGACATTGTAATCAAACACAAGCTCACGCATCGAGCTATAATTCAAGGCATGCGCAACAATCAATTTCAACAACCAAGAGAAACAAGCAACACGTATCATGACCATTCAATGAGCATATAAACAATAGGCACAACACGTGATCATAAATCAAACAATATCACCAAAGCTCACCAAAGATTAGCATATTCCTCATCGGATTTACCCAATCGAGTCCAATTGTTCTAACCAAGGTTAGGAACTTCCTTACCTCAAGTTTAACTCAACAAAATTCACTCCCCAAGCACTTCAAATGCTCAGCCTCCCACACTTCCAGAACAGGGCAGCCGCGCTCCTAGCGGAAATCAAGTGATTCGTTAACTTTTCTTCGCCTAAACCTCAATTCACGGAGTATAAACCTCCATAACATGTCAATAAACGTCCTAACACATCTCAATGACCAAGTCCAAACCGAATTCCAACACGAACAGCCCTTACAAACACAACCACAAACAGAACCGAAACAGGGCACTCCCCTGTTCGGTCTTCAATCAGCTCAATCAGCCTCAAACCTCAATTCAACTCCTTGATTTTTCTGTAAATACACTTACTAACACAAAGTTCTACATGCCAAGAGATCTCACCGAAAGTTCCAACCCAAGGCGACGCCAAAAGGTCCTTGAATAACACCACTCCTTCTGAGTCTGCAGATGGACAGATTCTGTCCTTCCAAACATCACAACGAAACAAAATTAAGATGTTGTTCTTTTTCGTCCAAATTTCTACAACAACTCAGTATATGTGTCTACTAGGTCTCCACAAAAATTTAGCTCAAAATTCGTCCATTAAGGGGTTCAATGAAAAGCAAACCGGAGCCTACCTCCAGTTCAGTCAGTTTCCGTCGACTCGCGGGAGATTGGCCGGCCGGAGCTCCACAGGTGGCCAATCGACGTGATTCCAATTGAAAAAGTTCGGTAACAGGGAGATCTTCGCGATGATATATGGCTCGCGAGCTGGTTGTTAACGGTTGAAAAGTTAGGCGCTGATGAAGTGGACGAAAATTCTGATCCTGCAGGTCTGGTTCTGAACGTGAGGAAGAAGAAGAAAAATGGAGAAGATGATGGTGCTGCTGGTGCTGGTCGTGAGAAATGGCAGAAAGAGGAGGAAGGAAATGACTTGTCATCCCCAAAATATTCTAGAGCTTGCTTAGGTGTATAGCTTAATTATTGCTAACCATATATTCATGACACTTTGATTTTCCTCATAATATCACAATTCCCTTCCAATTTTGCCCTCAATGATTCAGCTGGCACCTTGGGGATGACCAATTGACACAAATGCCCTTGTCTAATTGATAACATAAAGTCAAAGCTCCAAGGGCAAAATCGTCTTTTCACACCCTTCGTCCGAAAAATCATTTTCCTGCAAATTTTCATCCTCGACTAGGCGTCGTCCAATCCAAACACATTGTTACAAATCTTCATTTCCATTTTTCATTTCCGAGATCCCAAATCGTGATCGATTTCTCATCGTTCGTACATTTCAATCTATCTCGAACTAACGGGCGGCTTTTGCGGACATTACGCGTATCGACTCTGTGATTCTCATCACACTTAGGAAAATCCAAACTACGGCAATCTTGGTTGTCATGTAATCACAAAGGTCTATTACCAGTCCCGACGGCCGCGATCGTCATAAATCGATTTAGGAAAATTCGCAAATCATACGTTGGTTAAGCGGTATCACCCGCGTCCCAATCGTATAACACTAGCAATGGATTCCTTAATCGTTTTCTGATCGGTCTCAGTTCTAAATATCCCTCGACGATCCGTATGGTCAAAACGCCGTGTTCAAATCGAATTTCCTAGGTCCACGTACCTCGTCGCGCGTTAGCCTTTCCCTTTCTGGTCAGTTAACTCGAATTGATCATGTCCGAGCGAGATAAAACTGAAATACATCGATAGATACTTCTCATTTCATAGTCTCAAAATGGCGGAAATTCAGAATGTCACAATTCTTCCCCCCTTACAGAAATTTCGTCCTCGAAATTTGCCACTTTCCAATCATCCAATCTCTCGGGGTACAAATGCCTCATCGTATTCTCAATCTCCAAAATAGTTCCTCTCATTACTTGGCATTCTCACTTGTCTTCTCTAACAAAAGTTATCTTCCTCCAGGATTTGCTTCCCTCAGTCCTTAATCTATGTTTACTTCTCTTTTCTCCTTTAACATTCACAACATTGGTCGGTGGTACACCTCCTAGCATACGGACCTTCTTTTCAATTCGTCCAATGGTTCGAGGATAATATGTACGTCATTTTGTAATCTCGCTTTTCAAATTCCTTGTCGGAAGGCTTTTTTTTTTTTTTTCCAAAACGCCGCAATAGATCTAAGATCGATTTTATCCCGATCATTACCCAACTGTCATGAAACCGCACTCCTCGAGTGCCTCAATCAATTAGCGTAATCATCCAATTCAAACATCATGTTGCACCATCGGGAACGCACAAGTTCCATTAACTTACCCTCGATTGTCCAAATCGAACTATAGCCTTCTCGACTTCATTCGAAGACTTCCAACGATCGTCCATTAACTTTCAAGATCATGTCTCTCTCTCTCTTGTCGGCATGTCCAATGCTCGATCAAACATTATACTAATTCAACCTTCGATCCACATCATCGATGATATTAGGCAATCTTGGCACACATTTGTGCCATCTCCAAGAGCATCTTAGCTTTCCATGTTCTAATCATTTCCATACCTCTTAGATATTAGGGTCTGATCAGGGCAATTTCTCAATTCTTTTATCTCCTTCAGGCCTGATATTTCGGGTAGCCATCAAACTATCCACACGGCGAACTTCCAATTGAAAAGTTGAATCTCTTATTTCATGAAGGAAGATCTGTCCCTCCATCGCCAATTACACAATGCTTAATTCTCAGCTCTAAGCATTGGCGAAACCCGCGAAACAGTTCACCCTTCCTTAGCGATATGAATATCGCCATAGCAACATTTGAGTGATCTCTTCGTTCCACATGACTCGTCCTCAATTCTCTTTAGGCAGTCTCTACTCTTAACCTCTTATAGTTCATATAATTTCGAGGTTTTTCTTTATTCAAACAAACGCTCTCATATCCACAAACAACTTCACGCATCAGCGTTGCCTCTTGTTTAATTCCTCTCTGGAAATTGCTACATTATTCTCTCGTGTTAGATAATGACTCGAAGTCTTCTTTCACCCACAACTTTTCCCGAACTTTGTCGCAAGGACATTCATAATCCAACTCCAATCATGCTCTAAGCATTCCAACTCACATGGCCTTATGCAATGCCTACTTCCGGTTGCCTCGTTATACCTCAAGTTTCATTCTGCGTCGCGTCATTACGACCTTCATAAGCTTTTCCACTTCAAACCGGAAACGCCATTAACAGCGTAGTCATCAACTTAACTTAAGTCTTTGAAAAACTCTTTTCATGTTCGTTCATACATGTGTGCCACGTCTCATCCTTAATCCATTTCACCAATGGAACAATTCTTGTGGGGAATCTTTCCACGATCTGTTTGTAACGATTTACCAATCTCGGAAAATTTCAATCTCCAGCAACTCACATTGACTCCGTCGATTCATCATTCATTCTAATCCTCAAAGGCTCCATAGGGATCTCCTTTCTCAAAAGTTTCACAATTGAGGAATCTTACCTCGTCAAGTTTACAACTCGTGCTCTTCACATTCAGCATATAACGAGCATCTCCTTAGAGTCCATAGAACTCTCTCAAAAGCTGTTCATATTTCTCATAACTCCTTAAATGAGTCCAAGCATTGTCTCTCAAGACGGTAATAATCAACTCAATCATTCCTTGGGCACTTAATTCAACTAGTATCAACTTCTTTCTATCAGGCGTCGAATCTTTCAAACTGTTTCTCACACTTTTCACTTGAGAGCTCAAACCTTGGCTCTCTGTTGTCACGGGTCTCATCTAGGACCACACAATATTTTGTTTATTCTTGTCACTCGTTTCTCAAGAAGCATTAGTTCTCTAGCCTCTAAGTTCCACAACTCGCTAATGCGACCTTATCCCAATTCCATTCATTCAACTGAACACCAACCTCACCTTGGGATTCAACATTATCTACAGGACAGTCTCTCGAATTTCACTTCCAGGATTCATTCAAATTCTGTGTTTTCTTTCTCAGTCAAAACGCTTAATCTTAATACCAAAACAATTCGGATCTTCCCTTCCTTTCACACTAGGGTCTCTTACCCTGTGAAGGAAATTATACACTTCATTGGCATTCTTTTACTTCTAATCCACCTTGTCCTTCCCATTCCATATAACGTCAACCTTGGAGTCTGCGCCAATGGCGATACCTTTACTCCAGGATTCACCATGTCTGACACTCTTCTTCTAGTGACTCAGTCACTTCAAGTGACAAGATTCATTCTTCCTTAGTTTCCACCAATTCACGTATCGAATACTCAATTCGACTACCTCGAGTCACTCTGCAATCACACTCTAAGCGCTCTTTTCACTTTCTTAACCATTCATTCGCATTACGAACAACCAGGACTGCCAAGTCCATTCATCGTCCTTTCCCTCAACGACCATCTCATGGTCCAATCGCTCTTTCAGAACGACACCCTACTCTTTAGGGGTGATAGCACACAATACCACTTCTAATGGTCTCGATTCGTCCTCAATCAATCTCATTCTTATACATAGCTTCACAAGCTTTTCAAAACTCTCGTGGTTCTTCCCACACATTCACTTTAGAATGAAGTAGCTCAGAGTCACCTTTCTCGTGACTTCCCTTTACTTAACTCATCAGCACTAGTCGTCTCAGCGACTTGGGTAACATTGGCAGCTCTTCCTCGAGCTTGCCCACCCATCAAATTTCCTCATTTCCGCATAAAGTCCTCACGACCCCTAATTACACTTCGGTCTCGCACGATTTACAAAATTGAGCCATATTCTCATCTAGTACTCATACTCAATTCGCTCATCTTTACTCAATTCTCACGATCCATCTCAGTTCTTGGATCTTCTCATATCTCGCATATTCGAGCCAAATGTTCCTCTACGACCGTATCTTGGTCTTTTAATCTCATTAGATTCTCATGCCACTTGAACCACTATGATTCCCTCTAGGAATCCAAGACTTAAGCCACCTACTCAAGTCTAACAGTCTCAGGCTGCTCATCTCATTTTCTTTCGCCAGCAGTTATCCAGTGGTTCCCAAACATCTCTCAACCAGTTGCTCATTATCCAAGGATTCCAAATCATCCTTAAGCAACATCCACATATCAAGCTAACTTTCACGAGGCAGCTTCCCAATTAACAACCATTACTAGGCAAGCCTCAACTAGGCCAAAACTCAACTAGGTCAACACCCAGTAAATACTCAAGGCGTTACTTCTATAAGTCAATCGCCCAAACTCTAAACATAAGGCATCGCCCACTCTGTCACAAACATGATAGACTTTCTCATTCTTAACAGGCATCAATTTAACGGGGTATAAACTCCCTACGCGCCGTCTAATCTCTCAATTAGACCTTGGCCAAAATAATCACACGATGCCAATCATAAAACACGCCTAACAGGCCCATAACAAACATCAATTTTCTTTTCAAACGGCATCCTCTGCCAAGCATGAAGCTTTTAACCATGCCACTCATAGGCACCAACACAAATGCCTTGCCACTCTCGATCATTCCTTTCGAGACTCAATCTCGTGCCATACATCTCACTTAACCACAATCAGACTCAACCTGATACCTAGGCTTTCCCTTTCAATTTATGACTTGGGTCATTCCTGCCTCCTCGCTATCTTAGAAGCCTGCCGGGAGCCGCTCCTTGTCCGGACCTCTCTGTCCCGGCGATCACTCCCCGCCTTCATCAGACCTGGTTGTTACAGGCTGTCCCAAGTCATATATCTACGGAGGAAGCCCCGTTCCACACGCCCCATAACATGCTTCATTACGGTTTATAGGTATCCCATCAACTCGTCCCATACCAAGCGACAGTTTATTAAGTCTGATAGCAATAAGCTCATGCATGCACCCACATCAGCGTTCATTTCAAAACCACAAACATGTACACATCATAACTGTCCTCACTACTAGTCATACCACAATCACCTTCAGATCAATTCTTATGCATCGAAAGTTTCTAATTCCACCAATGACTGTCACATCTCGTAGATCAATTGCCTATATTCCATCATGCACCTCAAATTTAGTCTCTAGTCAAATCAAATCCTTATGCATTCGATCACAATTGGTCTTTAACCCAAATATTCCTTTATCGCTTCCCTGTATACACCTCATCTCATATCACCCAAGACTGTCAATAGCAATCAATAGCTGAACCATCTAGATATCACACAATTCAAACCTGAATCCACTAATACCAGTCGTCTCTTTATAAATCATATTTTCCTCAAGTTGGGCCATTGACAAACCACAATCACATTCATATACTTCTATTGACCCTTTAATCATAAGCAATTCTCTACTAACCTCAAGCATAATTACTACCTCCAAAATCCATGCCTATGTCTCTCTAGCTTCCACATACTTCCACTTAAACCTCAATCACCACATTACTCAAGATCATCGATTAAAGTCGACACTAGGACCATTAGAATACCACACAAGTTCAAGCCTATAATCCTCAAGATTCAATAATCAATGCTTAGTCCTAAAGGTCTCACTATCAAATTGTCCTCAAATCACCACTCCTTATCACTCCAAACCTCAATCACACTGGATCGAGCTAACCTCGCTCTGATACCACTTAAACGAGGATGTCACGCCCCGCTTTCCTTACGAGCACGTACATCCACAATACGCTGTAATTCTTGTCCCAGGATACTCCTCATATACGGCTAGCTAAAATGAGACTCGCATGCGGAAGACAGAAGAAAATAAAACCCCTCCAAATACTCTCCACTTATACATACAACCAAGAATGAGATGCGGGGAAAACAAGCAACTTTTATACATCGAAAAGATAAGTCCGTACATAAAAGACCAAGATCCCTCTCAACAAAAGCACAGGTTGGGACAACAAAAAGGGCAGACAAAAGGAAGCACTAAGTCCAACCACCGGACCATCGTCCTATAAAAACACACCAAAAAGGTCAAGTGACTACAAACATACTAAGAAGTGCTAGACTCATCAGCTTGTTCCATATCCTCGGCTGGGTCGTAGTCCGAAAAAGCCTCTGATGAAACCTCGATGGAATCCTCTTCCATATCGTCCTCGGAATCTGAAATCTCGATGACTTCAATACTTGCCTCGCCCGTCGGTTCTTCTTCAGGTATGTTCCTCGATCCCACGGTAGAAGTCTCTATTTCTATTTCCTCTCGGGTCGGGTGGCACCAAGGGGGTACAACTCCTCTGGGTACATCTTGGGATCTTAACTGCTCAGACATACCTTCACCTTCCTTACGATACCATGCCTCGAACCTATGGGGCTTATTTGGCGCTCCTGGCTCGTCCACCCATACTACAGTAGTCCGTCTAATATATACTATACCACGATAGTCAGGAAACTCTTCAATAGCCCTAGACATCTCCTGGGGTTCACCCAAGCGAATTGGCAGCATTCTTCAATTCCTAGGGTCTGGAAAAAAATAAGGTCCCACTAAGGGGTGAGATCGACATCTCAGTAAGAAAAGTCCTAGTCCTAAGTTAGGCCAACCGTACGCTCAGGTAAAAGCGAATATGAACCCAACGTATAAACAATAAAATGATGCATTTAACAACCATAAATAATACAAGTTCACATCACCAATCCAAACCACGCCTTTCTTCCTTTCCAACCATTATTTGATTCAAGCCCGCGTGTGTAACGCCTCAGGCTAGGTCCGCGTACTTACGCATCAGACCATCTCATTGACAAACCCGCGTAAAACGCATCAGGTTTTCAATATCATCTCCAACCCGTGTCGACACATAACAATTCTCGTCCCACGTCTCACGCATCAGGACATTGGTCATAACAACCCCGCGTCTCAACGCCTCAGGGTGCCACAAGTTTCTCGAGCATGCCAGGATTCATCTCAACTCAAGACATTGTAATCAAACACAAGCTCACGCATCGAGCTATAATTCAAGGCATGCGCAACAATCAATTTCAACAACCAAGAGAAACAAGCAACACGTATCATGACCATTCAATGAGCACATAAACAATAGGCACAACACGTGATCATAAATCAAACAATATCACCAAAGCTCACCAAAGATTAGCATATTCCTCATCGGATTTACCCAATCGAGTCCAATTGTTCTAACCAAGGTTAGGAACTTCCTTACCTCAAGTTTAACTCAACAAAATTCACTCCCCAAGCACTTCAAATGCTCAGCCTCCCACACTTCCAGAACAAGGCAGCCGCGCTCCTAGCGGAAATCAAGTGATTCGTTAACTTTTCTTCGCCTAAACCTCAATTCACGGAGTATAAACCTCCATAACATGTCAATAAACGTCCTAACACATCTCAATGACCAAGTCCAAACCGAATTCCAACACGAACAGCCCTTACAAACACAACCACAAACAGAACCGAAACAGGGCACTCCCTTGTTCGGTCTTCAATCAGCTCAATCAGCCTCAAACCTCAATTCAACTCCTTGATTTTTCTGTAAATACACTTACTAACACAAAGTTCTACATGCCAAGAGATCTCACCGAAAGTTCCAACCCAAGGCGACGCCAAAAGGTCCTTGAATAACACCACTCCTTCTGAGTCTGCAGATGGACAGATTCTGTCCTTCCAAACATCACAACGAAACAAAATTAAGATGTTGTTCTTTTTCGTCCAAATTTCTACAACAACTCAGTATATGTGTCTACTAGGTCTCCACAAAAATTTAGCTCAAAATTCGTCCATTAAGGGGTTCAATGAAAAGCAAACCGGAGCCTACCTCCAGTTCAGTCAGTTTCCATCGACTCGCGGGAGATTGGCCGGCCGGAGCTCCACAGGTGGCCAATCGACGTGATTCCAATTGAAAAAGTTCGGTAACAGGGAGATCTTCGCGATGATATATGGCTCGCGAGCTGGTTGTTAACGGTTGAAAAGTTAGGCGCTGATGAAGTGGACGAAAATTCTGATCCTGCAGGTCTGGTTCTGAACGTGAGGAAGAAGAAGAAAAATGGAGAAGATGATGGTGCTGCTGGTGCTGGTCGTGAGAAATGGCAGAAAGAGGAGGAAGGAAATGACTTGTCATCCCCAAAATATTCTAGAGCTTGCTTAGGTGTATAGCTTAATTATTGCTAACCATATATTCATGACACTTTGATTTTCCTCATAATATCACAATTCCCTTCCAATTTTGCCCTCAATGATTCAGCTGGCACCTTGGGGATGACCAATTGACACAAATGCCCTTGTCTAATTGATAACATAAAGTCAAAGCTCCAAGGGCAAAATCGTCTTTTCACACCCTTCGTCCGAAAAATCATTTTCCTGCAAATTTTCATCCTCGACTAGGCGTCGTCCAATCCAAACACATTGTTACAAATCTTCATTTCCATTTTTCATTTCCGAGATCCCAAATCGTGATCGATTTCTCATCGTTCGTACATTTCAATCTATCTCGAACTAACGGGCGGCTTTTGCGGACATTACGCGTATCGACTCTGTGATTCTCATCACACTTAGGAAAATCCAAACTACGGCAATCTTGGTTGTCATGTAATCACAAAGGTCTATTACCAGTCCCGACGGCCGCGATCGTCATAAATCGATTTAGGAAAATTCGCAAATCATACGTTGGTTAAGCGGTATCACCCGCGTCCCAATCGTATAACACTAGCAATGGATTCCTTAATCGTTTTCTGATCGGTCTCAGTTCTAAATATCCCTCGACGATCCGTATGGTCAAAACGCCGTGTTCAAATCGAATTTCCTAGGTCCACGTACCTCGTCGCGCGTTAGCCTTTCCCTTTCTGGTCAGTTAACTCGAATTGATCATGTCCGAGCGAGATAAAACTGAAATACATCGATAGATACTTCTCATTTCATAGTCTCAAAATGGCGGAAATTCAGAATGTCACATCAGGCTTCTGGGATTTTGCGCAGAGCGAGAGGAGAAGTTGCTTGTCTATGAGTATATGCCAAATAGAAGTCTTGATATCTTTCTCTTCGGTATATACCGGTCCTGCTGTATCTCTTGCATAACATGTGAAATATCGTTCATCGGACACTTGGTAACTTCTTTTTTGGTTATAGATGCAGAGAGAAGGATCGAGCTGAGTTGGAGCAGACGTCTGAACATTATCATTGGCGTCGCTCGAGGTATGTTATATCTTCATGAGGATTCTCGTCAAAGAATCATCTTCAGAGACCTCAAAGCAAGCAATGTGTTATTGGATCGCTTCATGAACCCAAAAATCTCGGACTTTGGACTGGCTAGGATCTTTGCAGGAACAGAAAATGAAGCAAATACTGCTACATTAGTTGGAACCTAGTAAGTAAATTTCCAAGGCATTTCAGTTTCCATCACAGGACATAAATGATGTTCGAGAATTCTTTCAAGTGATATGAATCTCGGCACGTTTAGTTCAGACTCTATGTTGCTTCATTTTGCCACGAGCTGACATTTTATTCTCTACCTAGTGGTTACATGGCGCCGGAGTATGCGATGGAGGGGTTATATTCCATAAAATCGGATGTCTACAGCTTTGGAGTTCTCTTGCTTGAGATAATAACAGGGGAGAGAAATGCCGGCTTTTGGCAGTCGAGACGTGCCCCGAGTCTCCTAGCCTATGTAAGTTATGACTTGATTACACCTCGCCTTTTCACGCCATTCGCCTAATTAAGAGTTGATAAATTTAAAAAACCATCTAAATGAGAAATGTTTTGAGGTCGCAATAACAGAAAATGTGGAAGATCAGACAGTAGAATACAACAGATGCGCTTAGATCAGACAGTAGAATACAACAGATGCGCTTTGGCTTAGACTTGCTCAAGCTTGTTCTGTCGGACCTCGGTCACGGCGTCGTTGGCTTTTTTGTGCACATTGACGAATACTACTAGCTGCGTTACGCAATATGTTGGTCTGTTACATCTTTTTTCTCTGGGAGCTCCTGGTTGGCGTTTAGCATCAGAAATGATGGTATGACATAATTTTATTGCAGGCATGGCAACTATGGAATGAAGGAAGAGCAATGGAGTTGATGGATCCATTGCTGCATAACGAATGTTGTCCCGAAGAATTGATGAAATGTGTCCATGTCGGACTTTTGTGTGTTCAAGAAGACGCGTTCGACAGGCCGACCATGTCGGCTGTCAATGTGATGCTCAAACGGGATGCAGTAATTCTCCGTCAACCTCTAAAACCTGCCTTCTCAGCAGGCAGAATCACTCGTCAGTCCAAACGAGGTGTTGATGATGATGACTGTTCCGTTAATGGCTTGACGGTTTCCACTGTGGTGCCTCGGTGAGAGAAGTCTGCCCTAGGAGATAAACACGGTTCTCCGCACAAGTAAACTGCTTGGACATGGTAACGCGTGCGCTAGTTATTCACTAGAGAACCGATTCTCAACCGTAAGCTGTCTAATTGTGTGTGGTGTCCATCTCGGCACAAGAGAGTACAGTGTATGTCCTAGAGAGGTCATCTCATTGCACTCTTGAGTTCTCTCTGAACTATGTCCAGTCTTTGTACAGTCTATCTATTCTCTCTATCTGTTGAGTCAATATCTATATTAGGATATTTACTCTTTCTGTCGTTCGTTACATACGTAAATTGACGACATGGTCGCATTGCAAGCAAGATGTCAGTTGAGATGGCATCGCTTGACAACTCACTCTCTGTGGTAAACCATACGTAAAGCTAGAGGGATACTTCTACTGATAAGATTCAGAGGTTGTTTGGCTGTGAATGGACGATTCTTTGTTGTTACTTAATGTGATGCTACCTCGCTGTGAATTCTCTCTCTCTAAACTAAATGCTCCACACTCTCTTTCCAGCTTTACACTAGCTTAAAGTATTGGAAGGCACACAACAGGCCACAGGCCAGTCGTTATATACTTTGTAAGCAAAATTGTACATATAACCAAACTTCGCAGAAGACATGGTTCGAAACAACGACAGATCGCTTGAATTCCAAGTAATTAAACCAAATTTGACGAAAGTCGCACTTCACTTTGCTGTCTTTTAATTACCACCCTACCCTTTTTCACTGTTACGGCAGACAGCAACTTCCGGTCGAAGTTCGAGGGTCCCGCATCACTCGCAGCTCCGTCCCGGCTACCTCCTATCCATGGCTGACCCATATATCCAAGCCGAACATTGAAGCACTTCTATCTATGGACTTGACCCAATCACACTCGAATAGACATTCAGATACTATGAATTCTCCCTGCATCTGTTCGTACATTAGACTGAACAAAAAGAATGTGGCCGAAAACAGCGGCGGCTGCACACGAAGTTTCGGAATTTTTCATATTACTCTCGTCCAAGCGGAACGATGTATTGGATTCCAGCCGTCATCTTTGAAAAGCATGTCCACCAAATACCTTTTTCAAGGAGCATCGCCATTTCATTGGCTTCGCGTGTTGTCTGCGCTAAACCCAGATGTGGGACTAACATGAAGCAGAAAAGAACAATGATGGGTCTCTGTCTAATCCTACGTTGGTCTGATTCCCCTTTCAGGAAAATGAAATATTCTTTGGTACTAAGTGGAGGTGGCAA
The DNA here is from genome assembly GCA_021437785.1 of Rhodomyrtus psidioides. Taxonomy (NCBI): domain Eukaryota; kingdom Viridiplantae; phylum Streptophyta; class Magnoliopsida; order Myrtales; family Myrtaceae; genus Rhodomyrtus; species Rhodomyrtus psidioides. Next base: position 4,275,495 of record JAILYB010000034.1, read on the forward strand.
AATGGGTCTAGAACCCATTTTGCCAAAAATTGTGTGCGGATATCACTTTGGTGCCAAAAGTTATATACGAAGATCACTTTAGTGCCAAAAATTTCAAACGAAAAATTTTAGTGCCAACTTTTTTTAAAAAAACGATCACTTTTAGTGTCAACTTCTTTTTAAAATGATTACTTTTAGTGTCAACTCTGATGTGCCACGTCAGCTTAAAAAATAACACGTGTCGGATTTTCGGCTAGTTAAAAGTGATCGTTTTAAAAAGAAGTTGACACTAAAAGTGATCATTTTTTAAAAAAAAATTGGCACTTAAGTTGTCCATTTGAAACTTTTGGCACTAAAATAATCTCCGTACACAACTTTTGGCTGTTTTGTTTTGTTTTGTTTTGTTTTTTTTTTTTTGGTGGACAAGAGACCTCTATCTCTTCTGTCTGTAGTGAGTCTTATTTATAGGCAACTTGCCTTTTTTTGGAAGGAAATTGTCCATGGAAATCCCATATTTTATATCCATCGAATCATCCCACGCGTGATCTTATCTAATTTTCAGCCATAAACTTGATCAAACCTTCCACTTGTTTAAATTTATTCAATTTAGCTCAGAGCTTCATCACTTAAATCCGTTCACCATCGGTCCGATTAAAATGAGAGTTAATGCAAATACTCCCTATGGCTGGCCGAAAATCCCTGATGGATTTGGTCCACCACTTGTCAATTTAAACTCAATTTTGTCACCGGTCCGATAAACGCAAATGCATGATAAAAATAAACGTGAAAAATGATTTAATTATTTTTTCTTAGACCTAAAGCTAGTTCTAATTTTTTTTTTATGACTAAAAAGATTAGTCAAAAATCTAGGTAGCAACACTTAGCATCGATTTTATTCTTCTCTTTTAGAAAATTGACTTGCCGTCGACTCAATTGAAGAGCTACTTTTTAATATTCTATTTTCTAAGGAGGTTTTTCGCATAGCTCCCAAATAAGAAAAATATGACTTTCTCGAGAAATTTAGAAGTAACTTTCTAAAAGTTACGGAATAGCCTCTTCTGATATTCCTTAAAGAAAGGTCGAGAGAATCTATTTTACTCTCTGATTATTTGCGGTGTAGGGGAAAATTCGGGACGTCACACGCGTCGCTTCTCAAATCGCTAGGTCCGGGATGCCAAGTCGGAATCACATCACCATCGCCTGATTTGCTCCACCAGTTCCTTCCTTGGAATGACTTGTGTAGTAATATCTCCCTCAACTAATGCAGTTTCGTGCTTGACAGAACCATCTATTAAAACTACAGAGAAGAAGACTGGTCTTATATTGACAGTATAAAGATGAATTTTCCTTTTGGGGGGCTACTTCCTAACAATTTACATATGCTACTTGACTTTGAATTCCTAAAACTGTTCTTTGTTTATACCCCTCTACTTTTGATTTCTTCTGAGTCTTCCCATGTGCCAATTTTCTAATCCCAGTTAAACCACCGGATCATGCAATGAAGGGTCACACATGAGAGCCAAGTCTGGCATCAATCCATGCAAACTGTTTTGGAACCCATCTCTCCTATTCCCGTGGTCGCTACTTTTTCCTAGGGTTGAGCAAGACCGACCGACTGAACTGAGAGCCGTTCATTGCTCCGATCCGGTTCCCGATTCCATTAAATTGGAACCTGTGATATTCGGTTTGGGAACGGGACCCGGACTAAACTGATTATTATTTATTTATTTATTTCATGACTTAAATGTAAACCTAATAACCGATATGTTATTTTTTTTTCCTTTTTAAATACAAACTTAATTTTAATTAATATATTAAATAAAGTCTGTGTCGCTCATCCCCTTGCTAAGAATCCTCCGATTCCGATTCCTGGGTGGGACCGGACCGTGCGAGGAACGGATTACTCTACTTTGGACATATATAGACATGGAAACCGCGTGATTTAGGAGAGGCCGGATTTGCTCGAAGTTCCTGGACCACTAGGATGCTCGGATGCATTTCCATACCAATCCCACTCAAGACTAGAATGAAAAGTCTTGGTCTTCTCATCAGGCTTCATTGTAAGATACCTACGTTGACCCGATACCTGCGTTGACCCGATTCGACATGGACATGATAACTAGGAGGCAAGTGAAAACTCCGGGGGCCCGGTGGGTGGCTTGAATCAATGACTCTGTAGCTAGGGAAGCTGATTACTCAGAACTACAGAAAAATTGAGAAATGATCACCTTGTTCCGTCCTCGGGCCTCGAGAACCATCCTGCTGCTTCTTTTTCATTGTCTTCTTCATGGATTTCGCGACCCGGTCCTGGCCGACATCCCCATAAATCTCTGCCCCGACAACGGTTCATATGCCACCAACAGTGCATATCAGGACAACCTCAATGAGCTCACTTCTTCGATGCAAAAGAATGCGTCTTTCTCCAAGTATTTCCAGGACTCGTCGGGGAACTACCCGAATAAAGTTTACGGTCAGTACATGTGCCTCGGCTATGCCCCCAACTTAACATGCCAGAATTGCATAGCCAGGGGATCGGAAGACGTCCTGAAGCTTTGTCCAAACAAGATGGAAGCCGTCATTTGGGAGGAAGATTGCCAGTTGCGGATATCCGACCAAGAATTTTTCGGCCGCCTGACCGAAGAAAACGAGCATCAGTTCAATCCGGAGAATATATCCGACCCTGGCAAGTTCTGGTCGGTGGTTAATGAAACTTTAAGTTCTCTCGCCCAGTCAGTTCTAGAGTCTCCAGGGACTTACTATGCTACTAAGGACAAGGATTTCGAGTTGGGCTCGAACCAGACTTTATATGCTCTTGTTCAGTGCACTAAGGACTTAACAGCAGATGTTTGTCACAAGTGCCTCCAAGAAGCAATTAGACATGACAGAGATTGCTGCTATTTTTCGAAAGGAGCAAGAGTTCTAAATCCAAGTTGCTACTTGCGATATGAGTTATATCCATTCTATACGGAGCCGGCCAATAAGTCTGGTAAGGTTATGCCAAAACTTTCTACCTATTATTAATCTTCACTGTTGTTAATATCGGAAATTATTGAATCTGTGAAGAGGCTGCAACTATTTCTTGTCAAAAGCAGGGAAACAGTCGCGGATCAAAGTTCTCCAAATTTTATCGCTCTGCTTTGCGGCAATCAGTTTGTGCTGCTGTATTTTCTTCGTAGTCATCAAAAGTAACAATCTTTATCCTAATGGTGATTTTTTGTGCCCTCCCGGAATTCCAATATACTTGAGACTCATCATCTTTTATTCCAGGGAAGAAAGACCTCGCGGATAGGCAGGGTCGACCTCTGCTTACTGGTGATTCTGCTCACGGTATTCTTCCCTTCCGATACACCCAGGGAAATACTCTGACTGAAATTCAAGATCATCCGTATTTTGACATGAGATGCATTCTTGCGGCCACCAACAACTTCTCAGATACGCTAAAACTAGGACAAGGTGGCTTCGGTCCGGTTTACAAGGTGGCAATAGTTCGATCATAGGACGATGTTGGTTGCCGAATTTCAAATAGATAGTCTTGCATTTCTGGATTTGTTAAGTAGTTTCGCATTTTTGATTGACAGGGCATTTTATGGGATGGGAGAGAAGTTGCGGTGAAGAGGCTAGAGAGCTGGTCAGAGAAGGGTTCCGAAGAATTCAGAAACGAAGTCCTACTCATAATGAAACTTCAACATAAGAATCTGGTCAGGCTTCTGGGATTTTGCGCAGAGCGAGAGGAGAAGTTGCTTGTCTATGAGTATATGCCAAATAGAAGTCTTGATATCTTTCTCTTCGGTATATACCGGTCCTGCTGTATCTCTTGCATAACATGTGAAATATCGTTCATCGGACACTTGGTAACTTCTTTTTTGGTTATAGATGCAGAGAGAAGGATCGAGCTGAGTTGGAGCAGACGTCTGAACATTATCATTGGCGTCGCTCGAGGTATGTTATATCTTCATGAGGATTCTCGTCAAAGAATCATCTTCAGAGACCTCAAAGCAAGCAATGTGTTATTGGATCGCTTCATGAACCCAAAAATCTCGGACTTTGGACTGGCTAGGATCTTTGCAGGAACAGAAAATGAAGCAAATACTGCTACATTAGTTGGAACCTAGTAAGTAAATTTCCAAGGCATTTCAGTTTCCATCACAGGACATAAATGATGTTCGAGAATTCTTTCAAGCGATATGAATCTCGGCACGTTTAGTTCAGACTCTATGTTGCTTCATTTTGCCACGAGCTGACATTTTATTCTCTACCTAGTGGTTACATGGCGCCGGAGTATGCGATGGAGGGGTTATATTCCATAAAATCGGATGTCTACAGCTTTGGAGTTCTCTTGCTTGAGATAATAACAGGGGAGAGAAATGCCGGCTTTTGGCAGTCGAGACGTGCCCCGAGTCTCCTAGCCTATGTAAGTTATGACTTGATTACACCTCGCCTTTTCACGCCATTCGCCTAATTAAGAGTTGATAAATTTAAAAAACCATCTAAATGAGAAATGTTTTGAGGTCGCAATAACAGAAAATGTGGAAGATCAGACAGTAGAATACAACAGATGCGCTTAGATCAGACAGTAGAATACAACAGATGCGCTTTGGCTTAGACTTGCTCAAGCTTGTTCTGTCGGACCTCGGTCACGGCGTCGTTGGCTTTTTTGTGCACATTGACGAATACTACTAGCTGCGTTACGCAATATGTTGGTCTGTTACATCTTTTTTCTCTGGGAGCTCCTGGTTGGCGTTTAGCATCAGAAATGATGGTATGACATAATTTTATTGCAGGCATGGCAACTATGGAATGAAGGAAGAGCAATGGAGTTGATGGATCCATTGCTGCATAACGAATGTTGTCCCGAAGAATTGATGAAATGTGTCCATGTCGGACTTTTGTGTGTTCAAGAAGACGCGTTCGACAGGCCGACCATGTCGGCTGTCAATGTGATGCTCAAACAGGATGCAGTAATTCTCCGTCAACCTCTAAAACCTGCCTTCTCAGCAGGCAGAATCACTCGTCAGTCCAAACGAGGTGTTGATGATGATGACTGTTCCGTTAATGGCTTGACGGTTTCCACTGTGGTGCCTCGGTGAGAGAAGTCTGCCCTAGGAGATAAACACGGTTCTCCGCACAAGTAAACTGCTTGGACATGGTAACACGTGCGCTAGTTATTCACTAGAGAACCGATTCTCAACCGTAAGCTGTCTAATTGTGTGTGGTGTCCATCTCGGCACAAGAGAGTACAGTGTATGTCCTAGAGAGGTCATCTCATTGCACTCTTGAGTTCTCTCTGAACTATGTCCAGTCTTTGTACAGTCTATCTATTCTCTCTATCTGTTGAGTCAATATCTATATTAGGATATTTACTCTTTCTGTCGTTCGTTACATACGTAAATTGACGACATGGTCGCATTGCAAGCAAGATGTCAGTTGAGATGGCATCGCTTGACAACTCACTCTCTGTGGTAAACCATACGTAAAGCTAGAGGGATACTTCTACTGATAAGATTCAGAGGTTGTTTGGCTGTGAATGGACGATTCTTTGTTGTTACTTAATGTGATGCTACCTCGCTGTGAATTCTCTCTCTCTAAACTAAATGCTCCACACTCTCTTTCCAGCTTTACACTAGCTTAAAGTATTGGAAGGCACACAACAGGCCACAGGCCAGTCGTTATATACTTTGTAAGCAAAATTGTACATATAACCAAACTTCGCAGAAGACATGGTTCGAAACAACGACAGATCGCTTGAATTCCAAGTAATTAAACCAAATTTGACGAAAGTCGCACTTCACTTTGCTGTCTTTTAATTACCACCCTACCCTTTTTCACTGTTACGGCAGACAGCAACTTCCGGTCGAAGTTCGAGGGTCCCGCATCACCCGCAGCTCCGTCCCGGCTACCTCCTATCCATGGCTGACCCATATATCCAAGCCGAACATTGAAGCACTTCTATCTATGGACTTGACCCAATCACACTCGAATAGACATTCAGATACTATGAATTCTCCCTGCATCTGTTCGTACATTAGACTGAACAAAAAGAATGTGGCCGAAAACAGCGGCGGCTGCACACGAAGTTTCGGAATTTTTCATATTACTCTCGTCCAAGCGGAACGATGTATTGGATTCCAGCCGTCATCTTTGAAAAGCATGTCCACCAAATACCTTTTTCAAGGAGCATCGCCATTTCATTGGCTTCGCGTGTTGTCTGCGCTAAACCCAGATGTGGGACTAACATGAAGCAGAAAAGAACAATGATGGGTCTCTGTCTAATCCTACGTTGGTCTGATTCCCCTTTCAGGAAAATGAAATATTCTTTGGTACTAAGTGGAGGTGGCAAAATGGGTCTAGAACCCACATTTGACCCATAGGTTGCTTAAAAACTTTATGGGTCATTAATGGATTTCAAATGGGCCCTAAATGGGTTAGCTAAGAAAATTATCTTAATTTCTTAAAGCAATCATAAATAAGTTTTATGAATATTTTTTTAAAAACATAATTTTTTAATATTTTAATAATTTTTTTATATATTTTTTTTTCATTTCTTGTTTCTTTTTTCTCCTACCTTGGTCGTCGCTCTGCTTTGGCCGCCAATGGTCACCGTTGCCCACCTCCGGTCACCACTGCCAACTGCCACCCTTCGTCGCCGTCGGCCACGGCCACAATGCGTGTGCAGTTGCCTCTACGAACATTGTTTTATGCCATTGCTCTTCCATATGTACCGCAGGAGGGGCACCTAATTTCTTCACTGATAGATAACTTAAGGGAAGGGATTCACATTCCTTTACCTAACCCAACCGGAAATCGAATTTCATATGCCACAATTGAACCCGTGGAAAGGGGGGCAAGCTCATGACCAGTCCATTCCAAACCAAACCTGCCGGCTAGTATCCTAATCAACTTGGAGGCGAAGGACAAGGAATGTTTTGGGAAAGGGGAATGGAGTATCAAAGACTAGACCGACTCGCCCCGGAACCAGTTCCTGTTCCAGCGCCAGCACCAGTTGATTAGGAAATGAATAAGGTAATTTAGGCTCTTCAGCAAGTTGGAATTGATGTCAGGCCCTTGGTTAGGCCGACATAGAGAAAACCATACCCGATCGATAGGGTTCACCAATTCCCCAAGGGGTAGAAGGTGCCTAAATTTGTGCTTTTCTCAGGAGAGGCGTCCCTAACGACCATTGAAGACATCGCCCGATTCACAGTGCAATGTGGTAGAGTCGCGTGGAAAAAATCGACCCACGCTTCCTTTTTCCCGATCGATTCATCCGAACATGACGAACTAGGGTGGGGTGCAGTTGAGCCGACTTAGACAAATACAGTGACGACCCCCCATATACACTTGATTGAGTATTTGAATATAAATTTTTGAATATCGTAGCTTAACTCAATTCGACCGTACAGTCAAATTGAAGACTAAATGATAAAACAAAAATACTAAATGGCACCACGGAGTTGCCAAGCTATATCAAAACATCTTTAAATACCTTTTTTCTCCTAGTGGCAGAAAATAAATCGGAATCGAGAGAGAGAAAGAGAGAGAGAGGGGCGGTAGGTTCTGAATGCTATACCACGTGAAAGGAGGACATATATATTTTCTGCCACTATGGCAAATAGATTGGACAAACTCCATTCCCCACGAAACTACAAAACCTGCGAATTATGGAAATGGAGAGCCCAGCAATATACTAAATTGGCAATGGAGGTGGCGGGCAGCCATCAGCTGTGAGTAGAGGTCGCAGGTGGCCGATTATAATAAAAAATTATTTTATAAAGAAAAAATTTAATTTTTTTCAAAAGAAATTCAATTGCATGTTTTAGCAATATAATTTTTCTTAATAAATTATAAAAAAAATAAATATTTCATAATTTAGCTAAATATATAAGTATTTAAATAATACGGGTCGGGTCGGGTATGGGTTGGGTCGGGTTTAGGTCACTAAATTTGCATTGGATGAATATGGGTCAAAACGGGTTAAATGGGTCAATATGAGTCGAACTATATTCGACCCGACCCACCCATTTGAAGTCTCTAGTCCTAAGTCTTTCATCTCATGTCAACTTCAAGATGCAGCGTGGACGTTTCTCTTTGTCTTCAAGCCAACAAGAACTTTCCCTCTTTCTGCAATTTTTTAATAATTCCACTCTTGACCAAATTGAAGATTCTCTGCACACTTTCACGATTTTGAATTGTCTCCATGCGGTGGACCTTTCAACTCTAGAGAAAATTTCTTCCCTCACCGTTTATGGAAATCATTCCAAGTTAGCGCCTTTTCACTGGTCTAGAATTGCTGTTTCGACCCAGAAAGATGCAAGAGATTCGAATCTTGTCGCCTTTTTTTCCTATTCCTAGCATCAATTTTGTCTTTTGTACCACCCATTGATGGAAACAATCCTCTGTACTTGCTTTGCCCGCCTGGAAAGGGCAATTCCACTTTTGGCAGTCCGTTCAGGAATAACCTCGGAAAGCTTCTGGGCATTTTGGCTTCTAGCACTGCAAAGACAGGCTTCAGCAGCAGTTCTGCTGGGGAAGGCAATGATCAAGTATTTGGTCAAGCACTTTGCAGGCATGATGTGAATCGGAGTGCCTGTGGGGACTGCATCAGGATTGCAAGCCATGAGATCATGAGCCTGTGCAATACGACAGATGCCGATATTTGGTATGATTATTGCCAGGTATCTTATTCATACAGCAATTTCTTCTCCACGATGACTTACCAGGGAAAGTACCCAGATAGTAATAGTCAGGAGAAGAACATATCGAATCCGGACGAGGTGAGCACTGCCCTGGAAAATTTGATGAAAGGTCTCATAAGTGAGGCCACATCGGCTTCGTCCATGTATGCGGCGAGCAGGTCCAAACTGTCGAGCCAAGAACATGTTTACGGCCTTGTGCAGTGTACAAGAGGGATCTCTAGGTATATCCAAGCCGAAATAGGAAGCACTCCTATCTATGGACTTGACCCAATCACGCTCGAATAGACAAATTCAAATACAATGACCTCTCCCTGTATCGGTTCTTACATTAGACAGAAGAAAAAGAAAGTGGCCGAAGACAGCGGTCGCTGCACACCAAGTTTCGGAATATATTTTTTTATATCACTCTCGTCCAAGCGGAACGAAGTATTGGTTTCCAGCCGTCATCTTTGAAAAGCATCTCCACTAACTCCCTGTTAAATAAACCCCGCCATTTCATTGGCTTCACATGTTGTCTCCATTAAACCCCGAAGCGGGACTCCCGTAAAGCCAAAAAAGCAATGATGGGTCTCTGTATAATCCTACGTTTGTTTAGCAATTTGAATTTTGTCATTTGCTAAGATGAATTTGGATGATGTGCTTTGACGTTGGTGGGGAAAGCTCAAACAAAAGAATTAATAAATAAATAAAAAGGTCTCATCCTGTGGGTCTGATTCTTTTTCAGGAAAACGAAATATTCTTGGTCGTCTAAGTCATTCATCTTATGTCAACTTCGAGATGCGGGAGTGAAGTTTCTCTTTGCCTTCCATGCCAAAAAGAACTCTCTCTTTTGCTGCAATTTTATGATAATTCCACTCTTGACCGTCTTGAAGATTCTCTGCTTACTTTTCACTATTTTGAATTGTCTCCATGCGATGGACCTTTCAACTCCAGAGAAAATTTCTTGCCTCACCGTTTATGGAAATCATTCCAAGTTAGCGCCTTTTTCGCTGGTCTAGAATTGCTGTTTCGACCCAGAAAGATGGCAAGAGATTCGAATCTTGTATCCTTTTTCCTATTCCTACCATCAATTTTGTTTTTTGTACCACCCATTGATGGAAACAATCCTCTGCATATGCTTTGCTCACGTGGAAATGGCTATTCCACTTTTGGCAGTCCGTTCTGGAATAACCGCGAAAAGCTTCTGGGCATTTTGGCTTCTAGCGCTGCAAGGACAGGCTTCAACAGCAGTTCTGCTGGGGAAGGCAATGATCAAGTATTTGGTCAAGCACTTTGCAGGCATGATGTGAATCGGAGTGTTTGTGGGGACTGCATCAGGATTGCAAGCAATGAGATCATGAGCCTGTGCAATACCACAGATGCCGATATTTGGTATGATTATTGCCAAGTATCTTATTCATACAGCAATTTCTCCTCCGCGATGACTTACCAGGGAAAGTTCCCGCATAGTAATAGTCAGGAGAAGAACGTATCGAATCCGGACGAGATCAGCACTGCCCTGGAAAAATTGATGAAAAGTCTCAGAAGTGAGGCCACATCGGCTCCGTCGATGTTTGCGGCGAGCAGGTCGAAACTGTCGAGCCAAGAACATGTTTACGGCCTTGTGCAGTGCACAAGAGGGATCTCTGAGTATGATTGTAATAGATGTTTGGAGCAGGCCTCGATGGAACTGGCAGCATGTTGCTCTCTTCATCAAGGCGGAATGGTCGTCAGCAGATATTGCGACGTGAGGTTCGAGCTTTACCGCTTCTATAATCCACATTCTAAAGGTAATTTATCCGGATTCTTTGCTTAGACAGTATTGTTGGTCGCGGACTATCTATGGCTGTAGAAATTAGAACCGTTTGCAAGGAATGAGCGGTCCTGAAGCTAAGTCATCTAAGTGAGGATAGTAAAATCAGCTATGCACAAGGAAATCCTTTGTGTCCATGTGATTCATTCTAAGTGATAATTTTTCAGATGGAAGTTCTCGAATCGAGTTCTATCCATATGAATGATGTATCAGAATTCACCTAGGGATAATAGATTAAGTACAAAATCTGCAAGATGCAATAGTTTTTTGCGCAGAAAATTTTTACAACAAAGTTTCTTATGACAACGGAGGGATTGGATCGACCCGATGATCGACCAGCTGTCATAAAGCATTTTATTGACCCCATTGGATTCCAAAACATTTGGTAATTTTTTTATATTAGTCGGCTCGATGAACGGTCTTGTCGGGCATCTTGATGCTTGAGCTGATCCTAGCTGTTTTTATTATTTCTATAGTCAGCAAAATTGCCTTGGCTGACTACTTGAGTTCTCTCCGTGGGAGTTGGAAAGTGGATGTTGAACATTTCTTAATTATTTGATGGTGACGTTGTAGGCTTGGGGAAGGCGAGGATGATTTTGTTCGTATCCATCCTGGCAGGGGCATTGCTACTTACCGTAGGGGTTTGTGTTGCCCGTGGGAGACGCAAAAGGATAACAACCAGAGGTATATTGAACAAGTTAGCTTCAGTCACCAACTGATATCTTGGACACTGTTAATCACAAGAATTAGTGTATCTTTTTTTTCACGTTTTCTGGTTTCCCAGAAGAAGACAGAGACGAGAATGTCTTGCTACAGGAACTGGCGAAGCCCGTTGAGCTACTGGTTTCGAAAGGGGATCTAGAATATTGCAATGACATGCTTGTCATGGATTTGGCAACTCTGAGGGCTGCCACAGCTGACTTTAGCCCTACAAACAGGCTCGGACAAGGCGGGTTCGGCGTTGTTTACAAGGTTAAGCACCTGGATGGGATCATATACTCAACTCAGTTGGAGAATTTCCCCTGAAAAGCACAAGCTGATGACTATTCTTTTAAGTTGTTCCAGGGGATTCTACCAGACGGAAACGAAATAGCGGTTAAGAGGCTGTCGAGGAAGTCGTGGCAGGGCGTGGAAGAGTTCAGCAACGAAATCACGCTGATTGCAGAGCTCAAACACAAAAATCTCGTGAGGCTTTTGGGGTGGGGCATAGACGGACATGAGAAGCTGCTCGTGTATGAATACATGGCCAGCAAAAGCCTCGATGTCTTCCTCTCCGGTTAGTACCCGTGTAGTCCGTTTTCTCTCGCAAGTGGACAGAATTCCTATTACCTTTACGCATTCGATGACAATTGTGTCGGCTACTGCTTTCAGACCCGACGAAGAGATCGCAGCTCGATTGGAGAGCACGCTACAACATAATTGATGGGATTGCCAGAGGACTGCTTTATCTTCATGAGGATTCTGTGCCGAGGATCATCCACAGAGATCTAAAGCCAAGCAATGTGCTGCTGGACAACGACATGGTTGCCAAGATATCGGATTTCGGCATGGCAAGGATTTTCTCGGAGCAGCAGAACGTAGCAAACACCAAAAGAGTTGTCGGGACTTTGTAAGTTATGCCTCCCCTGCCTTGTGCAATTCCTAATCTTTGGGCATTTGATTATTGTCGTCTGCATCACGGTTGAGTCTCCGTTCTCCTCAGCGGTTACATGGCCCCAGAATATGCAATGGAGGGACAATTCTCTGCGAAGTCCGACGTGTTCAGCTTCGGAGTCATCCTGCTCGAAATCATCAGTGGGAAGAAAAACAGCGGTTTCTACCTCACCAAGCGCGCATCATCACTGCTAAAATATGTAAAAACTACTTCTTTCTCCCGGCATGCTTGCATCGCGATTTTGATTGAATCGTGCAAGAGTTTTGAAATCGCCTGGATGATGTATCACAGAGACTTTCGTAAACTATGCGCAGGCATGGCTTTTGTGGAACGAAGGGAAAGAGGTTGAATTCCTGGACGCTTTCCTGCTGAAATCGTTCCCCCCGGACGATGTGCGTAGAACCATTCAAATAGGGCTTTTGTGCGTGCAAGAAGATCCGGCGGACCGACCTCTCATGACGGATGTCGTGGTTCTTCTCGAGAGTGGACCTGCCTTGCTCTCTCAGCCGAAACAACCTGCGTTTTCGGTCGGGCGAGACATCACCTCGGGTAGGCTTTCGATGCCAGAAAGCTCTTGTACCGACTATATTGCTACTTCTGCAATGTTGCCACGGTGAATAGAGGCTATCGACATCCGAACATTCGACATCGACACGACTCTGGGTTCATTGGAACCAGGTGTAACGTGTGCTGCTGGTTCATGCAGAAATTGAAGTCCATGATTTGTCTTAATTGTCTGATACTAGGTAGATAGAGCCTAAATAGGTTTTAAAGCAACCGTGTAAATGACAAATACGGTCTTTGTGAACTATCTGTACGTATATAGAATAGCAACCTTCATGTGTATGGGCTTGGTCGTAACAGATAGGTGTTAACTGTTAAGGCATACATTCATATACAATATTCTTGATAGTATTTAATAAAATATCCGTAAAAATTTAACAATGACCGAAAAGTTTTTTCTTTTTTTCTTTTTACTTTAAGAAGTCAAGACAAACAGGCCGTAACACTTGAGAATTTGATTTTTGACGGGCTAATTTCCTTAAAAAGCACAAACTTTAGGTTTAATGCCGAATTTGGCCCGAACTTTTTTTTTTGTCTTATAAAAAAGCATCAACTTTAGGTCCAATAACGATTCTGGCCTAAATTTTTATTTTTTCATCCCATGAAAAAATACCATTTTAACTTGAGTCCTAAAACGAACCTCCTTAATTTGGAATTATTAATTGTCCAACGTGACAATTTCATGTCATCAATAAATTCATGTGGCTTACTGATGTGGATTTAAAGCATTATTCATTGTTTTCTTAGCATGGAATTTGAAGTTGTTCATCTGCTTCACCTCTGGCACAACTTGAAAGACGACGGTTAATCTATTCATCGTCTCCTTCACTTCGCCCGCAAGCATCAACTGTCTAACTAAAATCCGAAGTTGTGTATCTTCATGGACGAGACCCGCCAAAGCTCACGACTAGAGCCTTCTTTTTTTAACAAACTCATCTCTACCCCCTCCTCGAAGCAGATGAATAACTTCATATTTTGTGCCAAGAAGACAATGAATAATATCTTAAATTCATATCAACAAGCCACGTGGATTTATTGATAACGTGGAATTGTCATGTTTGGCAACTAATAACTCCAAATTAAGGAGGGCCGAATTTAGGGTTCGAGTTAAAGTTTGTGGTTGTCATGGGATAAAAAAAAAGTTCAGGCCAAAATCGTCATAAAACCTACTAAAGTTGATGCTTTTTTATAAGACAAAAAAAAATTCGGGCCAAAATCGTCATCGATTTTTGCTTGACATGATCTCTTGGTCAAACAAGTCAGGAGCAACCTAAATGGCTTGGAAAATCAAAATCTTGTAAATTGGGGAAAATTGTGACCCCATTTGAATTTTACCAAAATAAAGCGGCCAAAGTGATATTGAAATTAAAATAAAATTAGTGACTATTTTTTTTTCAGATTTCTGGCCACATTTGGTTATTTCTCAATTTTTAGCTATTTTTAAATGAAAAGAAAATCCAAAAATTTTAAAAAAAATGATATATATATATATTGGGTCAAAATTGGTTCCCTGAGTGCGACCAAAGGTTCCAAGATGGATTTTTGAATTTTATCAATTTATTTGTATTTGTGGTCATTAATCTAAAATTAAAAAATGACTAAAAATGAAGTATCAAGAGTATCATGAATATTTAGTTAGTTTGCGTTAGACTTGCGGTTCATACATAGCACGAAACATGAATTCTCGCTACACCGTTCAACCTAAATCACCGGATCCGGATCGCCTAACATTTTCTCAGAATGTTAGGCCCTTGCCCTTGAGATCTGAGCCGTCCATTTTTGGACGGACGACATAGATCTCCTGTTTTTATGCGGCAATTTTTTGAATTTTTTATATATATTTTTGTTAATAATAATCTAGGCCATCTATTCATAACACGGACGGCTCGATTTCAAAGGCATGGCCTAACCTTCTGAGGAAAGGTTAGGCGATCCCTTTCCCCACTCACCACTGCTGCCGGCGGCTTCGCATACGCCATTGCCAGCACAAAACCCACTTGACCGCACCTATGGGCTGTTCCTATGCCGTGGCAACATCCCCGCAGCCGCAATGTGGCGACTGTGTAGCGAGCGGGAGGAAGGAAATACTCTGCAAATGCACTAAAGACAGAGACTCCGTCATTTGGTAAGAGGGCCGCATGCTGCGTTAGTCGGACCAATTCCATTTTCTCCGCCGAGCAAGAATCGCCAGCCTTCATATTGATGAACGTGGTCAACATTTCAAGCCGCAGCAGCTTCACCGAGCTGCTGAAGGACACGACCAATGAATTGGCGGAGAGGGCGGCGAGCAATGAGTCCACGAAGAGTTTTGCCATTCGAGGATGCTGGCATCACAACCTTGGACCGGCTGTCCATGCTAGCACAGTGCACGCCGGACTTGGCGGCAACGGATTGCAAGGCGTGCTTCTAAGTGGCCATCGAAAATCTTCCGAGACACACGGCAGAAGGGAGAGCGTTGTCCCCGAGCCGCATTGTTAAGTTTGACCTTTCCAAGTTCTATGATGAGACTGTCTTTCACCAAGCACTGGCGCGGGCGCCAACAGTTGCTCCGCCCCCTGAGGGCGGTTGCAGCTGCTTCGCTCCCTTCTTTAACGATGAGATCCAAAGGAGTCGAGAGTTATGTTTCCTTGTGAATTTTGCCTGGTCCGCTGCACTTTTTGGTGATGTGTGCCTATGGACATGTTTCCGAGTTTATACTTCGTGTTAATCCGTTTTCACTACGTACTAGTAGACTCAGTTTGGACATAATTCTGTCGCCAAAGCATTAGATCTTTGACTTTCGGGATTGAATTGGTTACGTGGCGGCTCGGACAGGAAACAATCGGTATGGCTATGCTATGAGCTGAAGGTAAACGATCCAGAATGTTGACAAAGAAATGATGAAATAAATTGCTCGAAAAGTTGGTAGAGTGCTATTGATTGCAGATCTTTTATAGTTGTGCATAGAATGTAACCATCGAGAGCGGTTGCTATACTTCGGCTCCATCTTTACCTCTGCGCTTTCCGTCGATCTTGTAATCGTCTAGCCTCTTCTTCATACGCTGATTTCTAGCTTTCACTCGTCGAACTCTTCGGACTCGCCGGAGCTCGAGCTGCCATGGTCGCCGCCGGGGAAATGGCAAGCGAAGGCCTCCTGCTTGGATTCCTCGACGCCATGGTCGTGGGCCTTATTGCTTTTTGGGCCCCTCCTGTTAGTGTACCTACGCTCAATAAATTGGATCACAGCAAATAATTCAGCACGTGTACGGCGAACAATCAAGTTTTAGCAAACAGTAGTAACTATAAGTCCATAACTGATGCCGGCCCACAATACATGTACCAGAAAAAATTTCTCACAGCCTTTTTCTAGAGAACCTTAATTTGACCAGGTAGGTCCAATATCACATAGACATCCATTCTCATTGAAAGATCAACTTTAGTTATTGTTGCCTGTCCCGTCGGTCCATCTTGTCATCTTTTCTTCCACGGAAATACATACACTCACAAGCGATTGTGGACCATCATTATCCTGGCAATTAGGTCCTCAATATAGGTCTAACTACTTATCATTAACTAATTAAACTAGCAGGTTGATTTCATTAATAACTAAGATTTTAATAGAGAAGTCAAATGGGTGTGCCAAGTCAAATTTGGATTGAGCCGAATATGATTCAACCCATATTGACATATTTAACCCGTTTTGACTCATTTTTATACAGTACAAATGTAACGACCCACACCCAACACATGCCCAACCTGCCTCGATAAAAGTGAGTTAAAGACCGATAATGACACCTCTAGATTTTAGGAATGTCTTTTCTCTTGCTTTCTATATTTAACGAATATTTTCCTTACATAATCGCTGATCTCATTATAAATTGCTAAACAATTATGGATTAGTCGACAAATCACTGAGGTCACGAGAGAATAAAGGAGCTTATCGATGGGTTCTTACTTTTGATTAAATTACATAGACATTGTTCTTTGATTATGAAAATGTTAATTGAATTTACGAAGAAGAAGGACGAAAATCGTGAATTACCAACAGAAATTGGTGGTTAAATAAAACATTTATGTGGATTGGAGTCCAATTTGTCCCCTGTTGCAAATGAATTCTAAATAGTTTAATGTAGTAATTTCTGATGACATGGAACTCCATTATTTACTTCGATGAGAATTATATCGTATGTAAATTGACTATGATGTTTGTAAGTAGCATGAATGTCTTCCATCTCTCTCTCTCTCTCTCTCTCTCTCTCTCTCTCATCCAGTTACGTCTACATCCTTACGCTTGACTTATCTTTCCAAGCCTCCGCTTGAGGTCGAGGACGAAACAAGTCCAAACTCACTCGACATCGATCATTCAGCTTCCGAGAACCCACGTAAACGTTACAAGATTACATACTATGTTGACATAATAATTTCTTCATTAGGCTTCTAGAATGGCGAACAAGATAAGAAGGAATGGACCCCCCCCCCCCCCCCCCCCCCCAAAAAAAAAGAAAAGAAAAGAAAAGAAGTGATAAGTGAGGAGATGAATCTAATTGGCATTTGCCCCAATACCCCTTGAAAAGATTAGCCAATCATCCCCAACATTTTCTCAAAGGCTGCGTTTGGTCGTCCGTATAAAACTCGGGATAGGATATGTTTTATCCTATCCCGTGTTTGGTAGGTGTTTCGGATAGTATAATGTCGAATATAGAGGGGATATAACCCGGATAAAAAAATCCTTGGAGGAGGGATAGGATAAGGTCGGATAGGATTTCTCTTATCCGTCCTATAAAATCTAATTTTTAGAAACCATACCCCTTCATTCACGCACTCATTCACACATCCTAGCAACTTTTTTTTTTTTTTTGTATGTTTACTGCTTGCTTCTGCAATTTCTCGGGGCGGCGGCAAGGGGGCGGTGAAGGGGGACGCGGTGGCCGTCGACGTGGGCCTCGACGAGGCTGCCATCAAGAGCTACCCGAGGTTGCTCTACTCGGAGGTGAAGCTAAGGAGCTCGGCGGCCTCGACGGCTTCTTGCTGCTCCATATGTTTAGCGTACTACAAGGGCCACCACGAGCTGAGGATGATACTGGACTGTGGCCATCTGTTCCATCCACCATGCATGCGTTGACCCTTGGCTGAGGATGCACCCGACGTGCCCCGTGTGCCGAACTTCTCCGATGCCAACCCTGATGTCGACGCGGTTCGCGGAGGTGGTGCCGCTGGCCAGTAGGAGGGTTCATTGGATGCGTATTCACTGTTTTATCAATTTGTTTTTACTAGATCTCGATCTTAGTTCTCTTAAATAATTGAATTCAAGGAAAAATGTTGATATAGGGAAAAGTCTTCAAAACGAGTCCTAAAAATGTGTAAAACGCGTCCAAAATCAAGGGGAACTCCTGAATTTGGAGATCAAAACATTGCTCAAATCACAGCTTCGAGGATCTCGCAATTTTTTTTATTTATTTATTTGATATATGATACGAGTTTAAAGTTAGCACGTCATTTCTTACGAAGCTCGATGAAAGTTTCAATATAAGTATTTGTTAGCTGCTTCACATCGTCTAACTACCATCGTTCGAAGCATCTTACGAAGCACGTTATTTTTATAGTAATAAGATCAAAATATTTCATGAGTATTACGTAGGGGCATATATGTACTTTATATTGATATACAGTTTCTACCAAACGTAGGATAGGATAGGACAAGAGAATATCCGACTTTAAATCCTTAGTTCATCAAACAGTGGATATGATATTGCCAAATCCCTAGATTTCTTATCTTATCCTATCCAATCCTATCCTGACCAGAAATCCCGATGACCAAACGCAGCCAAAGGGTTTTAGAGGCCAAAAGCTCCTTGGAAACACTAAACGAAACACGTCTTTCGTCCTTCCTTACACCAATCTGTTTTCCTTAAATTGTACTAATCGATATTGGTATTTCGAAAGTATTGCTATTGTTGCCATAGTTTTGATGGAAAATTCAAAGCCATCATAAGCGCGCGCCCCCAAAATCACTTCATCCAAATTCTCTCTCTCTCTCTACAACGACATCACTGGGATCCATACTTTGACTTTTCTTCTTCCAGTCTCCACGTCAGTGCCACAGAAGAGCGCAACTCACGCAATTGACTTTGGTCAACGGCCTCGTACGAGGGCAAATGCTTCTTCCATCCTCACCGTCCATCTTACTCCTCTGTCCCCATGAATATTGATGGCTCAAAGAACTGTCGCTTTAACATTGTGGAATAAACTTTAATGTTTTTTTTTTTTTTACTTTAAGGAAAACCTCACACCGGTTTGTCCTGACTTGGTCGAAAACTGAGATATGAATAATGCATGATTATTATTTGTTTTAGAACTATAGAATATGTTAGGTGGGAGAAAATTCCAAATTGTAGATGTCCACAACTCGATCCTCGAATTTCAATTTGCAATGGTTGTGCATTGTATTGCATATTTTACAAAAAAAGATTTTTTTTTTTTTGCATATTTCACCTTCCAAGCTTTCAATGGTGCTGTTGAACCTAATCTCGATTACATAAAGCATGTGATCATAAATTGTTTGGCTTTCGCTTCGTTGACCCTAGTCTGATAATCATCTATATGGATCAACCACCATTTTGCACAAGGTTTTGTAGATGACATGATACATGAGAAGATTATTGTGTAGGCTTAGTCTGATAGATTAAATTAATCACGTGTTAAGAAACAATGAAACAACGGGTCATCCGCGAAAAAACACAAGTTCTCACCACATGTCGTTAGTAGAATGACCCTGTATTCGGAAAGTTTTCCTATGATATATTTAGCATTGCATTATGATAAAAAAAATTAGTGAATATGACAATGTCCGAGTGATTAGCTTAATGCTGTGATTCCATGTCGTTAGTAGACTTGTAAAGCTTTAATTTTTGCTCATGCTTGTTCTGTCGGACCTCGGTCACGGCACCAGTGGCTCTTTTTGTGCACATTGACGAATACTACTAGCTGCGTTACGCAATATGTTGGTCTGTTACATCTTTTATCTCTGGGAGTTCCTAGTTGGCGTTGAGCATTAGAAATGATGGGATGACATAACTTTATTCTAGGCATGGCAACTATGGAATGAAGGAAGAGCAATGGAGTTGCTGGATCCACTGCTGCATAACAAGTATTGTCCGGAAGAATTGATGCAATGTGTCCATGTCGGACTTTTGTGCGTTCAAGAAGACGCGTTCGACAGGCCGACCATGTCGGCTGTCAATGTGATGCTCAAAAGGGATGCTGTAATTCTCCGCCAACCTCTCAAACCTGCCTTCTCAGTCGGCAGATTCACTCATCAGTCCCAAGGAGGTGTTGACAGCCATGATTGTTCCGTTAATGGCTTGACGGTTTCCGCTGTGGCGCCTCAGTGAGGAAAGTCTGCCCTAGGAGATAAACATGATTCTCCGCACAAGTATACTGCTTGGATATGGAATCGCGTGCGCTAGTGATTCACTAGAGAACCTGTTGGGGAAAAAAAACGGGCAGAACCTCGGCACAAATATAGCCAATCCAGGATCAAATAATAACCCCCGACACTACTCCAATATAATCCAGCAACAACCAACAATTATATCCAGCAAAATATCAACCTCGCAGCAACGAATATAACAACGGAACAATAAAGAAATATAACACCAAGATTTACGTGGAAAACCCGAATCGGGAAAAACCACGGACGACCCAAAAATTTCCACTAATCACCAAGAATAGCAGAATACACCAAGTATTTCCCTCTAGTCACACACTAGAGCTCAACAACAATATTCCAGGAGCAATTCCTCAAAATGGGGCTAGAAAACCCTAACCACAATAGGAGAACCGGAGACAAATCTCAACAAACGAAACCTATCAATTAGTAGATCTCAGTCTCACGAACAACATACTGAAATTTGAGACGATTCCGGTAATGTTTGGCCGCCGAAATCACACCGGAGGTCGTCGCCCTTTCTCTCCTTCCCTGCGTTCACCGAGAGCTTCCCCAGTTTTTCTTCACTCTCGGCTCACTTCTCTCTCTCCTGTTTTCTGCCGCTCTCTCTTCTCTCTCTTCTTTTCGGTTGCCTTCTCTCTTTCTTTTCACACACGAAGCAACACACAAAAACAAAGAAAAACAATGGAATGATGGGCAGCCATCATTGTGTCTCTTCCTTTTTCTTTTTCTTTCTTTATTCTTTCTTTTTCTTTTGTTTCTCTTTCTTCTTTTGCAAACAAATAAAATAAAAAACTGGTTTGCCCCCACAAGTGGCGTACCAGCCAACAAATCTCCCCCTACGCCTCATGTGGGGAGTTCCATCATACCTGCTTTGCTTTTACAAGAGTCAAGTTTCACCATGGGCAAGGCTTTGGTCATCATGTCGGATCCGTTGTCGTCAGTACGGACCTTCTCAAGAAGAAAAGACTTTTCTTCTAACTTCTCTCGAACCCAATGATACTTCACATCGATATGCTTCGATCTTGAATGCAAAACTGGATTCTTGCTAAGATAAATAGCACTCATGCTATCGCAAAATAGAACGAACTTTTCTTGCTTCAAACCCAACTCTTGTAAGAATTTCTGCATCCACAAGAGTTCCTTGCTTCCTTCGGTGATAGCTATATACTCTGCTTCAGTCGTAGACAAAACAATGCATTTTTGTAATCTCGACTGCCATGAAACTGCTCCCCCTGCAAAAATCATCATATAACCCGAAGTAGACTTTCGGGAATCACTATCTCCGGCATAATCAGAATCTGAGTAGCCGCTCAATTCAGGCTTTCCATTTCCATAACATAGGCAAAATCTGGAAGTGCCTCTAAGATACCTCAAAATCCATTTCACACCATTCCAATGCTCTTTACCTGGATTTGAGAGAAATCTACTCACAACACCAACTGCATGAGCAATATCTGGTCTTGTGCAAACCATGGCATACATCAAACTACCCACGGCAGATGCATAAGGAACTTTCATCATCTCTTCCTTCTCTTTCTCACTCGTAGGACATTCATTGCTACTCAATTTAAAGTGACCAGCAAGTGGAGTACTTACCGGTTTACATGTGCTCATGTTGAATCTTTCAAGCACCTTTTCAATATACTTCTCCTGAGATAGCCATAGTTTTCTATTCTTCCTATCACGAGTGATTCTCATGCCAAGTATTTGTTTATCTGACCCTAGATCCTTCATCGCAAAAGCCTTACTCAACTCACTTTTCAAGCTTTTGATTTTGTTAGCATCATGCCCAACTATCAACATATCATCCACATAAAGCAGGAGGATAATAAAATCATCATCTGAGAATCTTTTCATAAATACACAAGAGTCTGAAATGGTCTTACCATATCCATGAGCTTCCATGAATGAATCAAACTTCAAGTACCACTGTCTTGGCGCTTGCTTGAGACCATATAGACTTTTTCTCAATCTACATACAAGATGCTCCTTGCCTTTAACCTTAAAACCCTCTGGTTGCTCCATGTATATCTCTTCTTTTAGGTCTCCATGAAGAAAAGCTGTCTTTACATCAAGTTGTTCGATTTCTAAATTCAAACTGGCGGCCAAACCAAGAACAACTCTAATAGAAGACATTTTCACTACCGGTGAAAAAATCTCTTCAAAGTCGATTCCCTTCTTCTGACGAAAACCCTTCACAACAAGCCTAGCCTTGTATCGTGGCTTCAAACTGCTTTCGTCTGTCTTTAACTTATACACCCACTTATTTGTGAGTGTCCTCTTGCCCTTAGGCAACTTCACCAACTCAAATGTATGGTTCTCATGCAAAGATTTGAACTCATCTTGCATAGCTTCGTGCCACTTATTCTTTTGATCGCATGACATAGCCTCTTCATAAGTTTCAGGCTCTCCTGCATCAGTAAGTAGCACATACTCATGTGGCTGATATCTTTGTGAAGGTCTACGCTCTCTATCTGATCTTCTGACTTGAGGTTGGACTGCTTCTTCTTGCACAACTGTTTGCTCTTGCTCAACTGATTGTTCTGTCTCAACTGTTTCACCTGTCTCAGCTGAAGAACTAACATTCTGTGAGGATTCATCTACTTCATGATTTCCCTGCACTTCTCCCCCGTGATTTTCGCCCAATACGGTAGGAGGATTTGGGCTGAAACTGACACTGTGTTGAGCTGCATTCTTTGGCTTCTCTGACTTGTCTATGTCTTCAATGGTCTGATGCTCAAAGAATACCACATCTCGGCTTCTAATGACTTTCTTTGTAGCTGGATCCCATAATCTGTAGCCAAACTCTTCATGTCCATAACCCAAGAAGATACACTGTTTAGACCTGTTGTCAAGCTTGGACCTTTCATCTCTTGGAACATGCACAAATGCCCGGCATCCAAACACCCTCAGATAACTGTAGGAGACATCTTTCCCACTCCATACTCTTTGTGGAACATCTCCCTTAAGAGGAACTGATGGAGATAGATTTATCAAGTCAACTGTCGTTCTCATCGCTTCGCCCCAGAATGGCTTAGGTAATTTCGCATGAGACAGCATACACCGAATCCGATCATTAATCGTCCGGTTCATTCTCTCTGCTACTCCATTATGATGTGGTGTTTTCGGAACAGTCTTCTCAAGCTTGATACCATAGTCCATGCAGTAGTGTTCAAACGGTCCTCTATATTCACCACCATTGTCAGCCCGAACACATTTCAGCTTTTTCCCTGTTTCCCTTTCAACACTGATATGAAATTGTTTGAAGGCTGCAAGCACATGATCTTTTGATTTCAAAGCAAAAGCCCACACTTTTCTAGAGCAGTCATCAATAAATGTGACAAAATACAATGCACCACCAAGTGTTCTAGTATCCATGCAGCAAACATCAGTGTGAACTAAATCAAGTACATCAGATTTTGTGTGTGGAGACGAACTATGAAATGAGAATCGATGTTGCTTACCCGTGAGGCAATGAGCACACTCCGTCAGATTTTTCTCCTTTAATGATAGAAGATTCTTCCTAGCAAGAGTTTCAAGTCCCTTCTCGCTAAGATGACCAAGTCTCATATGCCATAGATCAACTGAGGAATCCTCCACTGCATTTACCTCTTGTCGCATCAAATTTGCTTGCATGATATAAAGACTACATGTCTTCTCGCCTTTTTCCATCACCATAGAGCCTTTAGTCAATTTCCATTTGCCATCGTAGAAGGAGTTGCAATAACCGTCGTCATCTAAGGCACCTGTGGAGATCAAGTGAAGTCGAATATCTGGAACATGTCTCACATTTTTCAAAAGTAAAGTACATCCCATATCAGTCTCTAGATAAACATCTCCCATGCCAATAACCTTGGAAACACCACTGTTTCCCATCCTAACACAACCGAAATCACCGCTGCAATAGGATGTAAAGAAGTCACGACGTGAAGTGACATGATAAGAAGCTGCAGAATCAACAACCCAGCTAGAATCTTGGCATGTGAGATTTACATAACCGTCATCACAAATGAACACAATATCACCGTCAGCTGCAACTGCTGTTGTAGGCTGATTTTCTTCTTTCTTTTTATCTCCATTTCTATCATGGGATTTATCTCTCTTCGGTTGCCAACACTCTTTGGCATAATGTCCCATTTTGCCACAGTTGTAGCACTTCACACTTCTCCTCGGCCTTGACTTCGATCTTCCTCTTGACTTGCCCCTGTCATTACTTTGAAACTTTCTTGACTGACTTCTGCCTCTATGTTCTACGACAAGTGCTTCCGATTTGGAAGCATAATTCAAACTTTTCCTCCTTGTTTCTTCATTGAACAAGCTTTCTTTAACCATGCTCATAGAAAGCACACCATAAGGAGCAGAATTATTTAACGCCACAACCAAGGTGTCCCAGCTATCAAGAAGTGTACCAAGCAATAAACAAGATTGCAATTCATCACCAAGGTCAATCTCAAGATTTGTCAATTGATTTACAACATCTTGAAATTCACTCAAGTGCTCAGTCATGCTACTCTCTTCCTTGTATCTCAAGTTCACAAGTCTTTTCACTAGAAGAGCTTTATTTTGTGGAGTTCTCCTCTCATAGAGATCTTGCAATTTCTTCCATAAAGTATCCGCCTTCGTTTCTTGAGCAACATGATGAAACACACTATCATCAATCCATTGTCGGATAAACCCAACCGTCTTCCGCTTCATTCGCTCCCACTCTTTATCTTCCGTATCTCCTTTAGCTTCATTGCCTTCGACCGTATCATACAAATCTTTGCAATATAATACGTCTTCCATCCGAGGCTTCCATATAGAGTAATTCGAGGCATTTAACTTAAACATAGTGTCACTCGTATTCTCCATCTAATACTAGAATCTCAACTCTAGCTCTGATACCACTTTGTTGGGGAAAAAAACGGGCAGAACCTCGGCACAAATATAGCCAATCCAGGATCAAATAATAACCCCCGACACTACTCCAATATAATCCAGCAACAACCAACAATTATATCCAGCAAAATATCAACCTCGCAGCAACGAATATAACAACGGAACAATAAAGAAATATAACACCAAGATTTACGTGGAAAACCCGAATCGGGAAAAACCACGGACGACCCAAAAATTTCCACTAATCACCAAGAATAGCAGAATACACCAAGTATTTCCCTCTAGTCACACACTAGAGCTCAACAACAATATTCCAGGAGCAATTCCTCAAAATGGGGCTAGAAAACCCTAACCACAATAGGAGAACCGGAGACAAATCTCAACAAACGAAACCTATCAATTTGTAGATCTCAGTCTCACGAACAACATACTGAAATTTGAGACGATTCCGGTAATGTTTGGCCGCCGAAATCACACCGGAGGTCGTCGCCCTTTCTCTCCTTCCCTGCGTTCACCGAGAGCTTCCCCTGTTTTTCTTCACTCTCGGCTCACTTCTCTCTCTCCTGTTTTCTGCCGCTCTCTCTTCTCTCTCTTCTTTTCGGTTGCCTTCTCTCTCTCTTTTCACACACGAAGCAACACACAAAAACAATGGAATGATGGGCAGCCATCATTGTGTCTCTTCCTTTTTCTTTTTCTTTCTTTATTCTTTCTTTTTCTTTTGTTTCTCTTTCTTCTTTTGCAAACAAATAAAATAAAAAACTGGTTTGCCCCCACAAGTGGCGTACCAGCCAACAGAACCGATTCTCAACCATAAGTTGTCTAATTGTGCGTGATGTCCATCTCGGCACAAGAGAGTACAGTGTACGTCCTAGAAGAGATCAACTCATTGAGGATGAGGGGGGTCTGGGTATTCGCAGGCTTCTTGACTGCAATAGAGCGGCCACACTCAAACACATTTGGATTCTTTTCACCGATAAGGAATCCCTGTGGTGTAAATGGATACACTCTACTTTCCTGAAGAACATAAGCTTCTGGGTGGCGTCCAAGCCCACTATTTGTTCGTGGGCATGGAAGAAGATTCTTGATCTTCGTTGGGAGTTCTATTCGAGCTTTGGATGGAGGATTGGCAATGGTCGATCCATTTCTTTCTGGTTTGACCTGTGGCACTCTAGGGGTCCGCTTTACAAGCTTTTCACCAATAGAGAGATCTTCTCTTCTCGCATTCCTCGTGACAGCTCAATTCGAGATTTCTTCTCCTCGGTGTGGGACCCTTCGGCTGTTTTGTCTTCTCTTACAACTTTGGTGGGTGCGGCTCCAGTTTTTGTCGAGGAGAGGGAAGACCGTTTGATTTGGCAGGGACATCCTTCAGGCACTTTCTCAGTTTCATCGGCTTGGGAGTTAATCGGGCCTAGAGGACAACGTGTTCCTTGGCACTCCTTTATCTGGGATCGGTTCATTGCCCCGAAACATGGATTTCTCCTCTGGCTCATCATGCTCAATCGTCTCCCTACGCAGGTTAGGCTTCTATCTTATGGCAGAATTTTGGATGCTACCTGCCCTTTTTGTCATAGTAGGCCTGATTCCATTGAGCACCTCTTCTTTGCTTGTCCTACGTCGGGCTCTCTTGCATTATTTTGGGCTTCTAATTGCAACTTGGCTTGGCGGAATATGTCTTGGTCGGACACAATCTGTTGGGCCATGCGAGAATTTAGCGGTCGCTCTTTTTCTCACCGAATAGCTCGCTTCTCCTTTGGTGTTCTATGTCATATGATCTGGATCGAGAGAAACCACATTCTCTTTAGGAACAAGCAGTTAATTATACCGGCTCTCCTCCATTATTTTCGAAAAGTGGTAAGGGACAAAGGCTTCACCTTTCGTCGTGTTGAAGACAATCTCAGCAACAGACGGGTGCAAAGGAATTGGGGTATCGCCACATCCATTTTTGATGACGGTCCTCTTGCTTCTTAGTATTTTGGTGTACTTGGCTTTTTCTCTAGACTTTGTTTTTGCTGGCTGTTCAGTCTTGGTGCTTACCTTATGTAGCTCACTGCTTGCTCCGGGCATTGTTTAGCCTATGGTCCGTAGGATTTAGCCATTGATGTATTTTATAATGCCTTACACCTTTGCACCCCTTTAGGACACATCTAAGTGTCGTGATGGGTTCGAGGATTTTGTGTTTGGCATTTCTCTTGTACTTGGCGCGTTGGAAAGTGTTTTATAAACTTACTTTACCAAAAAAAAACTCATTGCGCTCTGAGTTCTCTCTGAACCATGTCCAGTCTTTGTACAGTCTATCTATTCTCTCTATTTGTTGAGTCAATGTCTGTATTAGGATATTTAGTGGTTCGGTCCTTCGTTACATACGCAAATCAAAACATCGTCGCATTACTTCTTCTAATTCTTCTTTAATCCGAAAGGATAACTCTCTCTTTCTCCACAAAATAAAATAGGGCGGAAAAAAAAAAAAAAACAAGATGTCAGTTGAGATAGCATCTCTTGACAACTCGCTCTCTGGTGTAAACCATAAGTAAAAGCTAGAGGGATTCTCACCCTTCTTCGCTGTTACCGCTGACAGCAACTTCGCGTCGAAGTTCGAGGGTCCTGCATCACCCGTATGTGTAGCTCCGTCCCGGCTACCTCCTATCCGTGGCTAAACCCATATATCCAAGCCGAACATTGAAGCACTTCTATCTATGGGCTTGACCCAATCACACTCGAATACACAAATTCAGATACAATGACTTCTCCCTGCATCTGTTCGTACGTTAGACTGAACAAAAATAACGAGGCCAAAAACAGCGGTCGCTGCACACGAAGTTTCGGAATTTTTCATACTACTCTCGTCCAAGCGGAACGAAGTATTGGATTCCAGCCGTCATCTTGGAAAAGCATGTCCACCAAATACCATTTTCAAGGGGCATCGCCATTTCATTGGCTTCGCGTGTTGTCTGCACTAAACCCAGATGTGGGACTCACATGAACCAAAAAAGAACAATGATGGGTCTCTGTGTAATCCTACGTTGGTCTGACTCCCCTTTCAGGAAAATGAAAGATTCTTTGGTCCTAAGTCTTTCATTCTCATGTCAACTTCAAGATGCAGCGTGGTAGTTTCTCTCCGTCTTCATGCCAACAAGAACTTTCTCTCTTTCTGCAATTTTATAATAATTCCATCTCTCGACCAAATTGAAGATTCTCTGCACACTTTCACGATTTTGAATTGTCTCCATGCGGTGGACCTTTCAACTCTAGAGAAAATTTCTTGCCTCACCGTTTATGGAAATCATTCCAAGTTAGCGCCCTTTCACTGGTCTAGAATTGCTGTTTCGACCCAGAAAGATGGCAAGAGATTCGAATCTTGTCGCCTTTTTCCTATTCATAGCATCAATTTTGTCTTTTGTACCACCCATTGATGGAAACAATCCTCTGCGCTTGCTTTGCCCGCCTGGAAATGGCAATTCCACTTTTGGCAGTCCGTTCAGGAATAACCTCGAAAAGCTTCTGGGCATTTTGGCTTCTAGCACTGCAAAGACAGGCTTCAGCAGCAGTTCTGCTGGGGAAGGCAATGATCAAGTATTTGGTCAAGCACTTTGCAGGCATGATGTGAATCGGAGTGCCTGTGGGGACTGCATCAGGATTGCAAGCCATGAGATCATGAGCCTGTGCAATACGACAGATGCCGATATTTGGTATGAATATTGCCAAGTATCTTATTCATACAGCAATTTCTCGTCCACGATGACTTACCTTGGAAAGTACCCGGATAGTAATAATCAGGAGAAGAACGTATCGAATCCGGACGAGATGAGCACTGCCCTGAAAAAGTTGATGAATGGTCTCATAAGTGAGGCCACATCGGCTTTGTCCAGGTTTGCGGTGGACAGGCTGAAACTGTCGAGCCAACAACATGTTTACGGCCTTGTGCAGTGTACAAGAGGGATCTCTGTGGATGATTGTAGTACATGTTTGGTGTCGGCCTCGGGGGATCTGGCAGATTGTTGCTCTCATAATCAAGGTGGAATCGTCGTCAGCAGATATTGCAACGTGAGGTTCGAGCTTAAACGCTTCTATAATCTGCAATCTAAAGGTAATTTATTTGGATTCTTTGCTTAGACAGTGTTGTTGGTCGCGGACTATCTATGCCTGTAGAAATTAGAACTGTTTGTGAGAAATGAGCAGTCCTGAAGCTCAGTCATCTAAGTGAGGATAGTAAAATCAGCTACGCACAAGGAAATCCTTTGTGTCCATGTGATTCATCCTAAGTGATAACTTTTCAAATGAAAGTGCCGAACTGAGTGTTATCCATATGAAGGATGTATCAGAATTCATCTAGGCATAATAGATTAAGTACAAAATCTGCAAGACGCAATATTTTTTAGCGCAGAAAATTTTTACAACAAAGTTGCTTATGACAACAGAGGGATTGGATCGACCAGATGATCAACCACCAGTCATAAAGCATTTTATTGACCCGATTGGATTCCAAAACATTTGGTAATTTTTTTTATTAGTCGGCTTGATGAGCGGTCTTGTCGGACACCTTGATTCTTGATCTGATCCTAACAGTTTTTATTATTTCTATAGTCAGCAGAATTGCCTTGGCTGACAACTTGAGTTCTCTCCATGGGAGTTGGAAAGTGGATGTTGAACATTTCTTAATTATTTGATGGTGACATTGTAGGCTTGGGGAAGGCGAGGATGATTTTGTTCGTATGCATCCTGGCAGGGGCATTGCTACTTTCCCTAGGGTTTTGTGTTGCCCGTAGAAGACGCAGAAGGATAACAACCAGAGGTATATTGAACAAGTTAGCTTCAGTCACCAACTAATATCTTGGACGCTGTTTATCACAAGAATTCTTATCTTCTTTTCACGTTTTCTGGTTTTCCAGATGAAGACAGAGACGAGAATGTCTTGCTACAGGAACTGGCGAAGCCCATTGAGCTATCGGTTTCGAAAGGGGATCTAGAATATTCTGATGACATGCTTGTCATGGATTTGGCAACTCTGAGGGCTGCCACGGCTGACTTTAGCCCCACAAACAGGCTTGGACAAGGCGGGTTCGGTGTTGTTTACAAGGTTAAGCACCTGGATGGGATCATATACTCAACTCGGTTGGAGAATTTTCCCTGAAAAGCATAAGCTGATGACTATTCTTTTAAGTTGTTCCAGGGGATTCTACCAGACGGAAACGAAATAGCGGTTAAGAGGCTGTCGAGGAAGTCGTGGCAGGGCGTGGAAGAGTTCAGGAACGAAATCACGCTGATTGCAGAGCTCAAACACAAAAATCTCGTGAGGCTTTTAGGGTGGGGCATAGACGGACATGAGAAGCTGCTCGTGTATGAATACATGGCCAACAAAAGCCTCGATGTCTTCCTCGCCGGTTAGTTCCCGTGTAGTCCGTTTTCTCTCGCAAGTGGACCGAATTCCTATTACCTTTACGCATTCGATGACAATTGTGTCGGCTACTACTTTCAGACCCAACTAAGAGATCGCAGGTCGATTGGAGAGCACGCTACAACATAATTGATGGGATTGCCAGAGGACTGCTTTATCTTCATGAGGATTCCGTGCCGAGGATCATCCACAGAGATCTAAAGCCAAGCAATGTGCTGCTGGACAACGACATGGTTGCCAAGATATCGGATTTCGGCATGGCAAGGATTTTCTCGGAGCAGCAGAACGTAGCAAACACCAAAAGAGTTGTCGGGACTTTGTAAGTTATGCCTCCCCTGCCTTGTGCAATTCCTAATCTTTGGGCATTCGATTATTGTCGTCTGCATCACGGTTGAGTCTCCGTTCTCCTCAGCGGTTACATGGCCCCAGAATATGCAATGGAGGGACAATTCTCTGCGAAGTCCGACGTGTTCAGCTTCGGAGTCATCCTGCTCGAAATCATCAGTGGGAAGAAAAATAGCGGTTTCTACCTCACCAAGCGCGCATCATCGCTGCTAAAATATGTAAAAACTACTTCTTTCTCCCGGCATGCTTGCATCGCGATTTTGATTGAATCGAGCAAGAGTTTTGAAATCGCCTGGATGATGTATCACAGAGACTTTCATAAACTATGCGCAGGCATGGCTTTTGTGGAACGAAGGGAAAGAGGTTGAATTCCTGGACGCTTTCCTGCTGAAATCGTTCCCCCCGGACGATGTGCGTAGAACCATTCAAATAGGGCTTTTGTGCGTGCAAGAAGATCCGGCGGACCGACCTCTCATGACGGATGTGGTGGTTCTTCTCGAGAGTGGACCTGCCTTGCTCTCTCAGCCGAAACAACCTGCGTTTTCGGTCGGGCGAGACATCACCTCGGGTAGGCTTTCGATGCCAGAAAGCTCTTGTACCGGCGATATTGCCGCTTCTGCAATGTCGCCACGGTGAATGGAGGCTATCGACATCCGAACATTCGACATCGACACGGACTCTCGGGTTCATTGGAACTAGGTGTAACGTGTGCTGCTGGTTCATGCAGAAATTAAAGTCCATGATTTGTCTTAATTGTCTGATCCTAGGTAGATAGCGCATAAATAGGTTATGATAAATACGGTCTTTGTGAACTATCTGTACGTGTAGAGTATAGCTAGCTACCTTCATTTGTATAGGCTTGGTCGTAACATATTGGTGTTAACTGTTAAGGCATACATTCTTATACAATATTCTCGATAGTATTTAATGAAATTTGCGTAAATATTTAACATAGTGACCGAAAAGTATTTCCTTTTTTTCTTTTTACTTTCGAGAAGTCGAGACAAACAGGCCGTAACGCTCGAGAATTTGATTTTTGCTCGACATGATGTCTTGGTCAAACAAGTCACAAGCAACCTAAATGGCTTGTCAAATCAGAATATTGTAGATTGGGGAAAATTGTGATCCCATTTGAATTTTACCAAAATAAAGCAGCCAAAATGAAATTGAAATTGAAATTAAATTACTGATTATTTTTTCAGATTTTTCTAGCCACTTTTTGCATTTTTCTCAATTTTTAGCTATTTTTAAATGAAAAGAAAATCCGAAAAATTCGAAAAAATATGGAAATTATTTTTCTGTCACATTTGGTTCCCTAAGTGTGACCAAGATTGGTTTCAAGATTGCTTTTTTTTTTTTTTAATTTTATGAATTTATTTGTATTCGTGGTCATTTTTCTAAAATTTAAAAAAAAAATTGACTAAAAAGCAGGTAGTAAGAGCCTGTAAATTCAAAATATTGCAAAGTTATAATGAATATTTAGTTAATTTGCGTTAGACTTGTGGTCCATACATAGCCAAAGTTCTAATCTGATATATATATATATATATATATATATATAATGCCTCATCTTCGCCATCTAATATCATCAAAACATGAATTCTCGCTATACCATTCAACCTAAATCACCGCCGCTGATGCCCGCGGTTTCTCCAATGCCACGCCGGCACAAAACCCACTTGACCGCACCTACGCGCTATTCCTCTCCGGTGGCAACATCCCCGCCGTCGCAATGTGGCGACTGTGTAGCGAACGGGAGGAAGCAAATACTCTGCCAATGCCCTAAAGAGAAAGACTCCGTCATTTGGCAAGAGCTAAGAGGGCCGCATGCTGCGTTACTCGAACCAATTCTATTTTCTCCGTCGAGCAACAATCGCCAGCCTTCATATTGCTGAACGTGGCCAACATTTCAAGTCCCAGCAGCTTCACCGAGCTGCTGAAGGACACGACCAATGAATTGGCGGAGAGGGCGGGGAGCAATGAGTCCATGAAGAGTTTTGCCGTTCGACGACGCTGGCATCACAACCTTGGACCGGCTGTCCACGCTCGCGCAGTGCACGCCGGACTTGATGGCAGCGGATTGCAAGGCGTGCATCCAAGTGGCCATCGATAGTCTTCCGAGCCATACGGCAGGAGGGAGAGTGTTGGCCCCGAGCCGCATTGTTAGGTTTGACCTTTACAAGTTCTATGATGAGACCGTCCTTCACGACGCACCGGGTGGGTGCCAACACTTGCTCTGCCCCCTGCGGCGGTTGCCGCTGCTTCTCCCCCTTCTTCAACGGTGAGATTCAAAGGAGTCAAGAGTTATGTTTCATTGTGAACTTTGCCTTGTCCGCTGCACTTCTTTGTGATGTGTGCCTATGGACATGTTTCCGAGCATATACTTCGTGTTAATCCATTTTCACTAGGGGTGTGTAACCGGACTGGGTTGACCCGAAACCCGAATCGGCTCACCCAAAAAATAAAGTCGGGAATCGGTTCCGGCTCAAACCGGTCCGGGTACCGATTCCAAATTTTGAGAACAGGTTGAAACCGGTCCGGGTTTCGGATCTAAGTAAATACCCACCCGGACCGATTTTTAGAACCGGTTTTGTAGTTACTATTAAAAAAAAAACTCTAATCCGACTCCCTAGTTTTGTCGCTGCCCTCATGCTCCTCATTGCTCACAGCCTCGGCACCTCACCTCCTCTCATTCTTCTTCTTCATGTCTCACCATCATCGGCGCCACGGCGGCGACAGAAGGAGCACGGGGGAGGAGCTGAGGACGAGCCTTCCAGCCTTTTCTTCGATCTCCGGATGCTCCAGATCGCCACTAACTTCTTCTCTGAATTGAACCAGCTCGGTCACCGCGGTTTCGGTCCGGTGGAGGAGCTCTCCACCTCGGTTTCTGCCTCGATTTAGGTATTTTGTGGCGGTTGTTTTTTTTTTTTTTTTTTTGCATTTGCAGTCTTGATGAACTTATAATCTAGTCAATCGGTTCGTCATCCCGATTTCATCCTCTCTAGGGCTTTGCTCCCTTGCTACAAGGGATTCTGCGTCTTAAGGTTCCTGTTTTGTACACGACGGTGCTCCTATCATTCAATCTGTCTCCCATTATCGAAGATTTGATTTCCCAATTTTCTCCATCTTCCCGTGCTTGAAAGATTTTCGAGAGAGTCATGTGGAATGTCATTTGCTTCTGCTTGTTTTGTGGATCCTCT
Organism: Rhodomyrtus psidioides; assembly: GCA_021437785.1. Taxonomy (NCBI): domain Eukaryota; kingdom Viridiplantae; phylum Streptophyta; class Magnoliopsida; order Myrtales; family Myrtaceae; genus Rhodomyrtus; species Rhodomyrtus psidioides. The sequence continues at coordinate 4,309,421 of JAILYB010000034.1, forward strand.
CTATAATCTCTTGCTAAGGCTGTCTGCACTGGTGCTTGGCGGTATTGCGTGTGGCTTCTTCACTCTGAATAGAGTTTTATGAATATAGCACCAGCTCAGGCATGCGTTGACCGTTTATGATTTGTCAACCAGTGAAGTGTCTCCCTTCATAACAATGGAAAATAGGTTCTCGGTAAATCCTGAAACCGGACCGAAAAATAGGATCCGTTCCAAAATAGGTTCCAAGACAAATAGGATCGGTTCTCGGTTCCAAAAATTAGGAACCAATTATAACAGGGTCGGTTTCAGGGTCTAGGTTTGGAACCGGCCCATGCTCACTCCTAAACTTTTCACTACCTACTAGTAGGCTCAGTTTGGACATAATTTTTTCATTGGATTCGCTTGTCTTTTTTAGAACCTCCCTATCACATCCTGATGTTTGCCGCCTTTGCGGCTTTTCGTCGACATCTGGCGAGGTCCACTCCGGTTCTCGATCTTTATCATCTCTGGAACCGACTCTGGTAGCGTGGTAGGGGATTTCGAAGCTATTTAGCCGAAAATGCCTTTGACGTAAGATCTTTCGCCAAAGCATCAAATCTTTGACTTTCAGGATTGAATTGGTTACGTGGCGGCTCGGACAGGAAACAATCGGTATGGCTATACTATGAGCCGAAGGTAAACAATCCAGACTATTGACAAAGAAATGATGAAATAAATTGCTGGAAAAGTTCGTGAGTGCTATTGATTGCAGATCTTTTATAGTTGTGCATAGAATGTAACCATCGAAAGCGGTTGCTGTTCCGTCGATCTTGTAATCGTCTAGCCTCTTCTTCATACGCCGATTTCAAGCTTTCACTCGTCGAACTCGTCGGACTCGCCGGAGCTCGAGCTGCCATGGTCGCCGCCGGGGAAATGGCAAGCGAAGGCCTCCTGCTTGGATTCCTCGACACCATGGTCGTGGGCCTTATTGCTTTATGGGCCCCTCCTGTTAGTGTACCTACGCTCAATAAATTGGATCACAGCAAATAATTCAGCACGTGTACGGCGAACAATCAAGTTTTAGCAAACAGTAGTAACTATAAGTCCATAACTGATGCCGGCCCACAATACATGTACGAGGAAAAATTTCTCACAGCCTTTTTCTAGAGAACGTTAATTTGACCAGTTAGGTCCAATATCACATAGACATCCATTCTCATTGAAAGATCAACTTTAGTTTTTGATTAAAAAAAAGGATCAACTTTAGTTATTGTTACCTATCCGGTCGGTCCATCTTGTCATCTTTTCTTCCACGGAAATGCATACAATTAAGCGATTGTTGTCGCGACCCGTCCGAAATCAACGGACGCGGCTAATGGATTACCGATCGCGGGTCTTGGATCGGCACGGGCCCTCCCAGGCCCATACCAAATCGCGGCGGGAGTATTTTTTTAAAGGATTCGACGATAACAGTCGATCGCTTTCGACCTTCAGTGTGGTCGTGGTGGCATGTGCAACTTGTGCATGCATTTGGAGTCGCCACCGGTCTTTCTTGGAGGGTAGACCGGAAACCTTACTGACCGATTGGGAGAGGTCGATCAGTTCTGCGGAACCAGAGATTTTGGGTTCGGGGACTTTGTTACGTCGGTGTCATTACCAACGCCCTTTCGGTACCTAACGCGAGTGATTTTCCTAATTAAGAGTTCATGCAGGCGCAATTTTGGGTGATATAGGTATGAGTCAGGGTTTCATGCAGATTGGGAGACTGGTCCTACCACATTACCGTCAATATAATGAAAGCGCAAGTCAAGTGCATAAATAAATCATGTCAATGCACATCAATTTCAATCATTGGCCTCCTAGTATAGCCATAAGGGCTTAGAGAAGATGTGATTTAGGGCTAGGGGTAAAATGGGAAGATTCTGGGACAATTAGCCCGAAGGGAAAAATTGTCATTTTTTTGGAAGGTTTGGATACCGAATTACCCAAAATATTCCATGGCCAGTTGATTGTGGCCCTTTCCCATTTTTGAGAATTTTTTGGAATTTCTTGACTTTTCTTCAACTTTTGGAAGACGATTCGCCCGAAGGGCGAAATCGTCATTTTAAGAAGGGTCGAGGTTTAAAACACCCGGGATGAGACTTGGCCAGTTGTTTGTGGTCATTTCCTATTTTTTGGGATTTTCCTGGATTTTTTAGAATTTTTTTTGGAAGACGGTTTACCGAAAGGGGCAAAACCGTCATTTCTGGAAAGACCGGGGGTTAAATGACCCGGAACAGGTCGTGGCCAGTTGAATGTGATCATTTCCTATTTTCTGGAATTTTTTTAGAGTTTTTCCGAATTTTCCAAATTTTTTGAATTTTTTATGATTTTTCATTTTTTATTGATTTTTTTGATTATTTTATTATTTTCTGAATTTTTTAACATTTAAAAATATTTTCCGGGCCGGGTCAGACCCGGCCCACGCCTCGCGGGCGCCCGGCCCGACCCTAGGGGTCGAAGCCGGCCTAAAACGACGCCGTTTTATATTTTTAAACATTTTTTCCTATTTTTTAACAATTTTTTAGAATTTTTTTATCCATTTTATCTAATTATCCGAAAATTCTCCGGATCCGACGGCTCTCATTGCGCCACGTGGCATCATCCTGTACGTCCGATCTTCCACTAGATCGGACGCTTCGGAGGGAGCCACGTGGCTCGATCTTAACCGTCAGATCAAAAATCAATTTATTTTCGTTTTAGAAAAATCCACTAAAACGGACGCTCCGGATCGTGCCACATGGCGACTCTCGGTGCGTCCGATCTTGGACTAGATCAGACGTCCCACGGAGTGCCACTTGGCACAACATCGACCGTCGGATTGAATTTAATTAATATTCCGAAAATAAATTTATTAATTCTGAAAATCATTTTAATATTTTCCAAAAAAAAAACAGGATCGCGACACGTGTCGCGATCCGGACCGTCCACCCTCATTAAGCCCGGCCGTGGCCCCCGCCTGCTGACGTGGCCGCCTACGTGGCTCGCCACGTCAGCCTTTGACCGTTGACCCGCCGGCGAAGTCGCCGGAGAAGACGATGAATAGTACAAATTCCGGCGACTTCGCCGGAATATCGCCGGAGAACCGCCAAACCGAGGCAAACCTCAGTGTTTTTTCACCCTTTTGACACCATTCGACTCTCTAAGACTTCAGCAACACGATTCAGCTAAAAACAAAGCCATGACGACGTGGAAAACAGGCGAACCGAGCCTCCCCCCGACCGGCGCCGGCGAAGATTTTTTTAGAAATTTTTTGCAACTAAACCCGATTTCTATCGATCACGCAGCATCCAAACAAAGTCTAGGGACTTACCTGAGGCCGCCTGCGGCTCGGCGGCCGCCGAAATCCCCTCGCCAAGCTCCCGGTTTGGACCGCGGCCGGCGAAGCTCGGACCGCCGCTCTCGGCGGTTTCCGATGCAAAACGAAGGTCACACAAGGCTTAGGGATAGTTCTAGTGTAGTTTAAAGGTTAGAACCGCGCAAATAGAGCTCGGGTCGAGCACGACCGAGAGCTAAAACATTCGAGGCTCGTTCGGGCATTTCATCGAACACTTAGTGTGCGCAGAGAAAGATGGAGGTCGGAGGAGATACCGACCTGTTTCGGGCGTCGCCGGTGACTGCGGCTGCTCGGACGGTCTTGCTTCAAGTTCTCTCGAGCTCCCCCCAAGTCCTTCTCGCTCGAACTCGCTCTGCCCAAGTCCCTCTTTTCTCTCTCTTCGAACTCGGTATAAACCGAGATTCCCCGGCCTGTTTCGTGGCCGACCGGCGACCTCGACGCCCGCCCCCAGCCCAGAACGCGAGCATGGGTCTCCACTCATGTCCCCCACGCTCGTTCTGCTTTTGCTTCTCCCCAAAACGCACGCCTCCACATGCCCTGTCTTCCCCTGCCTCTCTGCCGCACGCGGGTCTGCAACTTAGTTGCAGACCCGGTCGGACCGGGTCGGGTCGGGTCTGACCCGACCGGCCCGGTTCGACCAAATCGCTCAAATTGAGCCCCGATTCGACCTACTTTTATGAAATTGATGGCATAATCGGATTCCTTGACATGTTTTCTATCAAATAAGGGTATTTTCGTGCACCAATTGATCGAAATTTTATGAAAACCCCAAATTGTCCCTAGGATCCGAAAGCGAATTTCGCCAAATTGAGGGGACAAACGATCGAATTAATAAAAAATGAGACCACAAATGGATTCCTCATGATGAAAACTATAGGGTAGAGGTGTTTAATTTTAATGGGTGTGCCCGTGTGAAATTTAATTTCACAAATTGTAAAACCGGGGACTAAATTGAAAGATTTTTATGCAATTAAGCCCTTTTGGCTAAAATTGATCAAATTGGAGGGCAAATTGACCCAATTGTATTTCAATACTTTAGAGTTCAATGTCATAGCTTATAAAAACTGAGAATTGAAAATTAAAAGACTCGAAAAGGATTTTTTTAGGCCCGGTTCGGGATTAGGTTTGTGAAGGAACCCCATGAAAATATTAAAGAGGAAATTAAAATAAAATTTCTGAATATTTTTGTGTAATTTTCTGACCACGGATGGTATTTTTTCTGATTTTTTGGGTATTTTAATAATTAAATAAATTCCAAAAAATATTAAAAAATACAAAAAATATTTTTTGTTCCAAAGTTGGTTTTGCAATTTTTTGATCTTTTTTGCTATTTTTAATTAATTTTAGAAATTAAAACTATAATAAAAGATAGTCAAAAATCAGGTGTCAACAATTGTGGACCATCATTATCCTGGCAATTAGGTCCTCAATATAAGTCTAACTACTTACCATTAACTAATGAAACTAGTAAGTTGATTTCATTAATAAATAGGATTTTACTAGAGCTGTCAAATGGGTGGGTCAAGTCGGATTTAGGTCGAGTCGAATATGGTTCAACCCATATCAACCTATTTAACCCGTTTTGACTCATTTTTATACGGTATAAATTTAACAACCTATACCCAACACATGCCCAACCTACCTCGTGTTGCTTTAGTAATTCTATATTTAACCAAATAATGAAATATTTGTGTCTCATAATTTATTAAGAAAAATGATATTGCTAAAACACTTTCATGCAATTAATAAAAAAAATTTAAGCTTTTTTAAAAATTATTTTTTTAGAAAAGTATTTTTTATTTTATTTTTATCTTTATTTTCTTTTCCTTTTTCTCAGAAAGCCGGAGACGGTGACACGGCGGTGGCTGCGTTTTAAAACAGTTTTTACAATTTTTAATTTTTGTTCTTTCTCTTTCTTTTACTTATATAAAATATAAAACATAAAACATAAACTAATCTACGTGATGCCCATTTATAAGTGATGCTTGGGAAGCCATGGGCTAAAAATAGATCGAAAATGGGTTGACTCAAAACCCATTAAAACCCATATTTGAATAGGATTTATAAGTCTAAATTCATATTTGCCCCATTTTTTTTAAAAATCTATTGAACCTATATAGAACCAAAGTGATAAAAGTGAGTCAAAAACGAACATTGACACCTCTAGATTTTAGGAATGTCTACAAATATTTTCCTTGCAAAATCGCTGATCTCATTATAGATAGCTAAACCAATTATGGATTAGTCAACAAATCACTGAGGTCACGAGAGAATAAAGGAGCTTATCGATGTATTTATCTATTACGTAATTAAAAGGGTTCTTACTTTTGATTAGACAAAAAAAATAAATTATATACATATTGCACTTTGATTATGAAAATGTTAATTAAATTTACGAAGAAGAAGGATGAAAAAATCGTGAATTACCAGCAGAAATTGGTGGTTAAATAAAACATTTATGTGGATTTGTGTCCAATTTGTCCCTGGTTGCAAATGGATTCTGAATAGTTTAATGTAGCAATTTCTGATGACATGGAACTCCATTATTGTTTACTTCGATGAGAATTGTATGTAATTAAATTGACTATGATGTTTGTAAGTACTAAGTAGCATGAATGTCTTCCATCTCTCTCTCTCTCTCATCCAGTTACGACTACATCATTATGCTTGACTGAATTACCTTTCCAAGTCTCCGCTTGAGGTTGAGGACGAAACAAGTCCAAACTCACTCGTCCACATCATTCAGCTTCCGAGAACCCACGAAAACGTTACAAGACTACATACTACGTTCACACAATAATTTCTTCGCTTCTAGAACGGCGAGCGAGATAAGAATGAGTGGACTCGCCCACCAAAGAGGTGATAAGTGAGGATGAGCCTAACTTATGAGGGGGCGCCTTTTGCTGAAATGATTCGATTTGGTATCGGGAAACTGCAATATTAAATGTAATTGTCTTCAACCTAACTACCTTTGAGATGCAAATGATGTTTGGTAAAGTTACTTTGAAATGCAACTTTGGGTTCAGAAGTGTTAGGGTGGAAAATTTGCAAAGGCTTTTGGGTGCATATATATTTTTTCATTTCTTTTTTTATTTATTTCTCTCTCTCTCTCTTTTGAAAAAAAAATCCAAAAATCTTCACTGGCCAGTGAAGGGCTCTGATCTTCGGCGAGCCGGATCAAGCTCCGGCCTCCTGCAAGCCAGATCGGGCACTGGCGGCTGTCGGCAGAGGTTGCATGGGGTCGGCCGACTCTCGACGAGGGCTTGCTTGGGTCATGTGACCTCAAGCCTCGTTACCGTTGGTTACGAGACCCAAGCGGATGTGGTCCAACCCCAGGCAGCCTTCGCCAGCCCTCGTCGGCCCTTCACTGGACCCACCCGAAGAAGAAGATGAGCAGGAACAGGGTCTCACTTTTGAAAGAGTAAAAAATAGATTTTGAATAAGGTCTTGAGGGCAAAATAGGTAACTGACTTATTTTCATTAATGGAGTTTTCAACATTCCAAAAATGCTGAAAGCCCTAGTGCTTCTTGTCAAGGTTGGCATTTGTCCCAATACCCCTTGAAAAGATTAGGCAATCATCCCTAACATTTTCTCAAAGGGTTTTAGAGGCCAAAAGCTCCTTGGAAACACTAAACAAAACACGTCTTTCATCCTTCCTTACACCAATCCGTTTTCCTCAAATTGCACTCATCGATATTGGTATTTCGAAAGTATTGCTATTGTTGCCATAGTTTTGATGGAAAATTCAAAGCCATGATAAGCGCGCGCCCCCAAAATCACTTCATCCAAATTCTCTCTCTCTCTCTCTCTCTCTCTCTACAACGACATCACGGGGATCCATACTTTGACTTTTCTTCTTCCAGTCTCCACGTCAGTGCCACAGAAGAGCGCAACTCACGCAATTGACTTTGGTCAACGGCCTCGTACGAGGGCAAATGCTTCTTCCATCCTCACCGTCCATCTTACTCCTCTGTCCCCATGAATATTGATGGCTCAAAGAACTGTCGCTTTAACATTGTGGAATAAACTTTAATGTTTTTTTTTTATTTTAAGGAAAACCTCACACCGGTTTGTCCTGACTTGGTCGAAAACTGAGATATGAATAATGCATGATTATTATATGTTTTAGAACTATAGAATATGTTAGGTGGGAGAAAATTCCAAATTGTAGATGTCCACAACACGATCCTCGAATTTCAATTTGCAATGGTTGTGCATTGTATTGCATATTTTACAAAAAAAGATTTTTTTTTTGGATATTTCACCTTCCAAGCTTTCAATGGTGCTGTTGAACCTAATCTCGATTACATAAAGCATGTGATCATAAATTGTTTGGCTTTCGCTTCGTTGACCCTAGTCTGATAATCATCTATATGGATCAACCACCATTTTGCACAAGGTTTTGTAGATGACATGATACATGAGAAGATTATTGTGTAGGCTTAGTCTGATAGATTAAATTAATCACGTGTTAAGAAACAATGAAACAACGGGTCATCCGCGAAAAAACACAAGTTCTCACCACATGTCGTTAGTAGATGACCCTGTATTTGGATAGTTCTCCTATGATATATTTAGCATTGCATTATGATAAACAAAATTTTGTGAATGTGACAATGTCCGAGTGATTAGCTTAATGCTGTGATTCCACTTAACCAGGAGCTTGCTTGCATTTGTGGCCACTGGATCCCACCGTTTGAACATCAATAACAACGATAAAATATTAGAAAACTCTTTTGACAACAAAACGAAATGTCCCAAATCATTGGCGCAAGGTATGGGGATCTAGGAGATCCCCCCGGCCATGGGAAGTCGAGTCTTTCAAATCGCCTCAACAACCTTTTCGATTGTTTTCTCGATCTGGCCGATGTTTGCACTCATGAAAAGTTACCTTAACGAGATATATCCGCTCGGAAAAAAGAAAAAACTCGGGAGGGTCACGACAAGAGTGAGATTGAGGTTGGAAGAGGGACGAAACGTGTTAGGGTTGTGAATCTGGCTTCGCAATTGACAGGGCAACCTAAAAAAAAAAAGAAAAGGCAATGGCGCGTTTCAATTCACAAAGAACCTAACAAAAAGACTTCATCCGAAACGAGAATTCGCAAGGGGAAATAAAAAACGAGACGAGAAAGAGAAAAACAAAGCCAGACCCACAAATGGTTGCACTCCTGAAAGCTAATAAAAATCAAGGAAGGTACTCTCGGACATTGTTAAAGCTCGCGAATGATCGGTGCACAGATTAAGGAAGAGAGAGAGAGAGAGAGAGAGAGAGAGAGAAGAAACCTCGCGGGGAAGCAAAATTGCCTGTGGCTCTTCGCTAGAGATGGAGCTTGAATTCATCGGATTATTGCTACGGGGAAGAAGACGTTTCAACTCTCACTGCTTTCATAAAATGTTATTGTGAGACTTCAATGCGAGAGAGGTGATGTGTGAAGAAAGGAGAAGGAAAATCAGAGCCCAGAGAAATTCGTGTCTATGTCATTTCCTAGGTTTTTTTTTTTTTTATACCGTCTATGTATATCCTCTTTATTCGATTTTATCATGTCCTAAATAGTTACCAAATACAAAATATGATAAAACGTATCATATCTTAACTTTTGTCCGAAATATCAAACGCAGCCTAAATGCATTGCTGAAAATTAAAGTCGGAGTAGAAAAACAACACCCACAAATTTAAAACTCCAACTAATCATCAAGAATAGCAGGATATGCAATGGATGATCTCCAGCCAATAGCCAGCGGCTCAACATATCAACAATACGTTCGACCAAAAAAAAAACATATCAACTATACGGCAACGAACGCTTGAGTAGGTGGACCCAGCCCATCCCATCACTCCGGAAACGCTCAATAAGAAGCAACGCGTCATTGACTTCAATTTTCTCTGCAAGTCTTCGCTTCCGGACAAAAGAAGGGAAAGCTCCAACTCAGTTGACTTGACTGACTTAAGGTACGAGGAGAAACCTAAATGGCTTGGGTAACAAGTCACACCTGTCAAAACGTGCCGTAGCCTCGATAAATATGTTCTGGTTGTATCTTCTTAGTCATCCGTTCATCAAAGACATGAATTCTTCCTCCAGCATTCACCTCCCTCTCATCGTCATCTTCTTCTTCTTCTTCAATTTTCTCAGCATTTGCACTGACATTACTGATGCTGCGCCAACTTATTTATGGCATAACTGCCCAAACACCACCCTCTTCACTCCAAAATCCACCTACCAAACAAATCTCAACACCCTTCTCTCTTCCCTCTCCTCCTCCGCCGCCGCCGCCACGGATGCGGACGGCTTCGCCAATGCCACCGCCGGCAAAAACCCACTTCATCGCACCTACGGGCTATTCCTCTGCCGTGGCGATATCGCCCCCGCCGCTTGCGGCGACTGCGTAGCGAACGCGAGCAAGGAAATACTCCGCAAATGCCCTAAAGAGAAAGACTCCATCATTTGGTACGACGAGTGCATGCTGCGTTACTCGAACCAATCCATTTTCTCCGTCGAGCAAGGATCGCCCGCCTTCATATTCGTGAACACGGCCAACATTTCAAACCCTAGCAGCTTCACCCCGTTGCTGAAGGACACAACCAATCAGTTGGCGGAGAGTGCGGCGAGCGATGAGTCTGGGAAGAAGTTTGCCGTCAAGGACACCGACATCACGAGCTCGGACCATCTGTACACGCTCGCACAGTGCACGCCGGACTTGACGGCGGCAGATTGCAAGGCGTGCTTGCAGTTGGCCATCGATAATCTGCCGAGCGATAAGGCGGGAGGGAGAGTGTTGGCCCCGAGCTGCAACGTCAGGTTCGAGCTTTACAAGTTCTATAATGAGACCGTCTTCCACAAAGCACCGGCACCGGCACCGGGACTGGAACCGGTACCGGCACCAGCGGCAACGGCACCGGCACCGGCGGCAACACTTGCTTCGCCACCTCCGGCAGTAATAGCTGCTTCTCCTCCTCCTGCAACAGTGAGATCTAAAGGAGTCAGAGTTAGTTTTTCATGTGAATTTTGCGTTCTTTGTGTTGCTGGGATAGTGTTTTTGGTTTTCCCTTTTTGACGGTGACGAACAAGCTGGGGTCGTCGAGGTAGAGTTACTTTCCACTCAATGTAATAACTAACGACGGAACAATGAGAAAAAGTTTGCGAGTACCTACAGAACTCGAACGTGACTCATTGAAGGACAAGATGAGTAGATGCCATCCTCTATGTTAGGTGAGTATCCCATTTCTGCAAAAAGAAGAAGAAGAAGAAGAAGAAGAGTGAGTAGACTATAGACATGTGATCGAGTTTATACTTGTGTTAATCCATTTTCACTGTGTCAAAAAGAAACTGCTAACTTGACAATCGAACAGTACCGTATGTTATTTCTGATCGCTCGATTTTCCAATCAACTAGTGTTTCATGTAAAACATGCGGTGATTATGTGTGAATCTAAGGTTGAAATCATATCGACCTCGACAGAAGTTTTTCTCATGTCAAAACTAGTAAACTTAGTTTGGTCATTACTTTTCCATTGGGTTCGCTTGTTCTTTTAGTACCTCCCTTCTTCGGTTTTCGATCTTTTATCATCTCTCGAACTAACATAGTGGTGGATTTCATCGTGATAACCCTACCATAAGCTTATTTGTCGCTCATCGAAATCGCCGGAGCTTGAGCCACCATGATCGCCAGTGGGGAGTGGAAAGATAGGGTCTTGCGCTTGGATTACTCGACCACATGGTGATGGGCCTTATGGCTTTTTGGGCCATCCTGGCTAAGACCGGATGCAACTCCGGATAGGATATCTTATATCGTATTCGGTGTTTGGCTGAACGCAAAATTCGGATTTGTCCGGATATAATCTGGATATGGCCCGGATAAAGAAACCGCACCTAAGAGGTTGGAACAGATGCGAATAGGATAAAAATTTCAAAAAATAAACGAGAAAAAGAAAAGAAAAATGTGAGCAAAAAGGAGAAGGTAAAGGATTCAGAGGACAGAGACCGAGCAACCCTACATCGTCAAGCACCATTGTCGAACCAACGCACCAACTCCACGTCGTTTGACGGTGCATCGCCACCCAGCCATCGCCCCCCTCCGGGTCTCAAGCTCTCTTTCTATCTAGACCCCTTGGGTCAATCAGATCGATCGGCCGTACAGCTTCATGCGAAGGTCAGACTTAGAGTCTCACCTGTGGTGTTGAAGCCGACGCCTTGGACGAAAGATTTTGTGGTGAACGAACGAGGTCCGCTTCGGTCGATTTGATGAGCTCCGAGAGCACAGACGAGAGTTGTTTGTTGAGATCTTCAAGTTCAATGCCCACCATCGTGGCTCCATAAACCGTCAAGTTTTACGAAATAGTAACCGCAACTAACGCCGGCCGACGACATGTGACCGGAAAGTTTCTCACAACCTTTTTTTTCTAAAAGAAACTTAATTTGACCATTTCACTTGGAAGAACAACTTTAATAATTGTTGCTTGTAAGGTCGGTCCATATTTTGATCTTTCCTTCCCCCAGAAATACGTACGCCCAAATGTGAAAGGCGAGTGTGGACCATCATTATCCTGGCAATTATTTATCATTAACTAACGGAGCCTTCCTCGTGGATTTCATTAATAACGCGATCTATTTATCCATTATGTAATGCAAAAAAAGGGGTTCCTACTTTCGATTAGACAAAAAAAAAAAAAAAATTTAACACTGCATATTGCACTTTAATTATGTCAATGTTGATTAAATACATAGTCAGTTGAAAAATCTTGTATATGAAGGAGATGGACGAAAATACTAAATTACTAACAAAATACCCAACTACAAAACAAAATATTTAAGTGGATTGAAGTCTTATTTGTTAGGGGTAAGCGATTTCAGGCTCCATACAGGTTTCACCTGAAACCTAAAACCTACCATGCATATAGTGATCCAGGCAATTCGCCACTGTCGTGTCCTTAATCCATACGAGGCTGGCAGAACGTCCCATACCGAACCGCCCGCGACTAAGGCTTACGTTCTCTACTCTAATATTTTATCATACCAACAGCGCATGCGGAAATCTTAATAAATCAGTCGATCATACGAACACAAGTGCATGACAATCAATATGGCAAGCACGCCTATCAAAGTGGTATGGCCTTTTAGGGTTTCACTAACCAAGTCACGCACATCTCAAACGACAAGGTCATACAACAATCCAACTCACACTTTATTCATACCTCATTTATTCAATTACACCAACTATTCTTTCTTATATATTTATACATCTGTTTCAGTTATTTATAATATTTACATGGGAAAAGTATCACAATAGAGGGTTGATCTACTTCAGAATACTGCAGCTACCCACCGATTCTTGAGAGTCGGAGTCTGAACCCTCACTTGTATCTTCATCCAATTTCTCAGTCGGATCCTCCATTACAAAGAGACGAGAGGCGAATGGGTCGAGCATATCGAGAGCTATAGGGCCTGTGCACCTTGATAAATCCCAATAGTATATCGCCATGTATTTCAGCTCCACAATTCCTTTAGGGGGTCCTTCGTCTATAAAAACTTTGGAACCAACCGACTTGTAGATTGGACAATGTGGTAATTCTGGATGAGGATCAGTGAATTCTTCAAATATATGGCGATTCTTTATAGGATAACCATACCGATGTTGTCGTAGGGGCGTCAGATCCATAGATATCTTAGTAAATTGAAAAGTGATTTCCAACAAGAAGATCCCTAAGGCAAATAACTAATCCATTCATAGGATCGTAAAATTACAGGAAAAGATCACCAACATCAGATATAATACACAAAAGTATATAACCTGCAATTCATCACTCATGAAAATCAATAAGGCCAAATCATCATAGCATAACATTGTAATCAAGATTGATCGGCTCTTAACACTCACAATAACGAAACATAGACAAACTAGTGATAAGGATTAGAAATCGATTTGCCTTGATAAATCGGTCGGACGGCTGTCTCAAACAAGCAGAGTTGCCATGTTCTGACGATAGGTCTAACGAATAAACTGACTCAAAGTTTATATAGGAGAAGCAGCTAAAGGCTTGTCAGTTTAGACTAGCGAGCTTGCAGTCACCATCTTATGACGAGTCAATAGCTTGTAGCTGCCCACGGCGTGACACATGTCAAACATGTGACATGGGCGCGACGTGCATGGATGGCACGTGCTGCACTACCTTGCCACGTGCTGACACATGGCTCCTTATGTGTCCACGTGCGGCCACGTGTCCTTTCATGTCCCTGGTTGTCCCAATTTTATACATATTTGACCTGATATACACAAATTAAATACATAGTGTCCCTAAAAATAATACTAGGTCATTTAATAATTCTCCAAAAATACCTTGAAGTTAGGATAAAAATTCCTAATAATCATAACTCATTAAATACTAATTCACCCTTAAGCAAGCGAGGATTTTCAGGTCATCATAATGCATATTTTGAAACTTAGAACCTACAATGTCAAGTTCGACCTAGGTTCCACATATATTCATAGTTGAACAATTACAATGACTAATTATATCTGTTTTCAAGGAAATTAATTTTTAGGAATTCGTTTTCTGGAAAGTGATTTTCTAAAAATCACTTTCTTGAAAAACGTTTTGTTTTCCTTTGTTTGGTAATATATTACCGAAAAAAAATTTCGGTGTTTGGTTCTTATTTGGAAAACGATTTCAATCTCATTAATGGGAGTGTCATCGATACAGATGAGAGGCAAAGAGTCGAGAGAGCTAACGTGAACGGACCCCAGTCGCCGGCCCCGGTCCCCAGCCACGGCCCCCAGTCCCGATCCCTGATCCCCGGCCCCATCCCAATCCTAGTCCCGGTCCCGATCCTAATCCCCAGCCCCGGTCAATGGTCCCGGGTCCCCATCACTGGCCCCGGTCCTTGGTCTCAACACCGACATTGGCCCCGGCCCCGATCCCGATCCCGATCTAGATCCACAACCTTGGCCCTCAGCCCCGGTCACCGGTCTCGGCCCTCAGCCCCGGTCGCCGGTCCCGATCCTAGTTCTTGGCCCAAGTCCAGACACCAGTCCTCGGCCCTGACACCGATCTCGGGCCCCAACACCGGCCTTGATCCCGGTCCCCAACCGCGGCCCTGGCCTTGGCCCTGGCCCGATCAGGTCCTAGTCACCGGCCTCGGCCCGGTTGCTAGCCCTAGCCCGGTCCATATCGTCGGCCCAAGCCTTAGTCGCCGGTCCCCAGCCCTGGTCCCGATCCTGATCCCTATCCCAATCTTCGGCCCCAGTCGCCGGTCTTCGGCCCCCGACCACGGTCGCAGATCCCCATCCCTGACCCCGACACTGGTCCATGGTCCCCATCCCCGGCCCCGGCCCCTGCCCGGTCCCTGGCCATGGCCCGGTTGCAGGACTCGGCCCCATTACCGGTCGCCGACCCAGGCCCCGGCCCGGTCACGGTCCCTGGCTCTGGCCTTGGTCGTCGGCCTCGGCCCCGGCCCTTGTCCTGGTCCCGATCCTCGGCCCCGACCCCGGTCTTCGGTCCTCGGACCTCGTCCCGGTCCTGGTCCCGATCTCGGTCCCGCTCCCAATTCCCAACCCCGACACCAGTCCCCGGCCCTGACACCGTCCCCTCTCCCGGTCCCGATCCCGATCCCTATCCCTATCCTCTGTCCTCGGCCCCGACACCGGCCCTTGTCATCCACGGTCCCGGTGCCGATCCCCGGCCCAGCACTTGCCCCAGCCCGATCCCCGGCACCTGCCCTGATCTTCAGCCTCGACACCGACACAGGCCCCGACCCCGCTCCTGGTCCAGATCCCCGACCTTGACCCCCGGCCTTGGTCGCCGGTCCCGTTCCTGGTCCTTAGCTCAAGTCCCGACACCAGTCCCCGGCCCCGACACCGGTCCCCGCTGTCGCGACCCGTCCGAAAGCGGACGCGGCTAATGGATTACCGATCGCGGGCATTCCCCCGCACAAGGGTGCGGATCGCGGGCTTTGGATAGGCGCGAGCCCTCCCAGGCCCATACCAAATCGCGGCGGGAGTAATTTTTTGGGGGATTCGACAATAAGAGTCGATCGCTTTCGACCTTCAGTGTGGTTGTGGTGGCATGTGCAACTTGTGCATGCATTTGGAGTCGCCACTTGTCTTTCTTGGAGGGTAGACCGGAAACCTTACTAACCGATTGGGAGAGATCGATCAGTTCTGCGGAACCAGAGATTTTGGGTTCGGGGACTTGGTTACGTCGATGTCATTACCAACGCCCTTTCGGTAACTAACGCGAGTGATTTTCCTATTTAAGATTTCATGCAGGTGCAATTTTAGGTGAGGTAGGCTTGATTCAGAGTTTCATGCAGATTGGAAGACTATTCCTATCAATCACAATCAATTTAAATGAAAGCGCAATCAAGTGCATAAATAAATCTCATCGATGCACATCAATTCAAGTCAATGGCTTCCTACCATAGCCATAGGGGCTTAGGGAAGGTGTGATTTCGGACCGGGGTAAAATGGGAAGATTTGGAGGCGATTAGCCCGAAGGACAAAATCGTCAATTTTTTGGAAGACTTGGATACTCCATGGCCAGTTGATTGTGGCCATTTCTCATTTTTGGGAATTTTTTGGAATTTCTTGAATTTTTGGAAGACGATTCGCCCAAAAGGCGAAATCGTCCTTTTTAAGAAGGGTCGGGGTTCAAAACACCCGGGATGAGCCTTGGCCAGTTGATTGTGGCCATTTCCTATTTTTGGGGATTTTCTTGGATTTTTTTTAGAATTTTTTTTTTGGAAGACGGTTTGCCGGAAGGGTAAAACCGTCATTTCTGGAAAGATCGGGGGTCAAAAGACCTGAAACAGGTCGTGGCCAGTTGAATGTGGCCATTTCCTATTTTCTGAAATTTTTTAGAATTTTTCTGAATTTTCCGAATTTTTTTTTGAATTTTTTTATGATTTTCTATTTTTTATTGATTTTTTGAATTTATTATTATTTTTTTATTATTCTCTGATTTTTTATTTATTTAAAAAAAATATTTTCCGGACCGGGTTTGACCCGGTCCGCGCCTCGCGGGCGCCCGGCCCGACCATAAGGGTAAAAAACGGCGCCGTTTTGAATTTTTGAAGGATTTTCTAATTTCTTATCAATTTTTTATATTATCCGAAAATTCACAGATCGGACGGACCTTAGTGTGCCACGTGGCGATCTTCGGTGCGTCCGATCTTGCTATAGATCGGATGTCCCACAGTATGCCACTTGGCACAATCCTGACAGTCAGATCGAAACGTTTTTATTATTTTCGAAAATCATTTATTAATTCTGAAAATCCTTTTTTTTATTTTCCAAAATTCCCAGATCGCGACACGTGGCGAAGCCATGGCCGTCCGATCTGGGTGTTTATTTAATCGGACGTGGCCCCACCCGGCTGACGTGGCTGCCGACGTGGCAAGCCACGTCATCCGTTGACCGGTTGACCACCGGCGATAGTCGCCTGAGAAGACGGTGAACAGTAACTATTCCGGCGACCATCACCGGAATCCTCGCCGGACGACCCATAACCACGTAAAAACGGTGGTTTCAAATCCCGGTTTCTTTACCAAACAGACCCTTATCAGATCCCGACCAATCTAAGCTCAATTCATGGCCAAAATAACGCCGGGAACCGCCTCAAAAGCCCGGCGACCGAACCGGCTCCGGCGAAGCATTTGCAAAAAAAAAAAAAAAATTAGCTTTGAACTCGATACTAATCATTCAGGGAGCATCCATGAAGGGTAGGGAGGCTTACCTAAAGTCCTTTGATGGTCGGAGACTGTCGGAACTCCTCCGACGAGCCCTCGGCTCCCATGGTGGTCGGCGAAGCTCGGATCATCACTCTCGGCGGTCCTTGATGCAAAATAACAGGCCAGTCGAGCTTAGAATAAGTTATAATGAAGCTAGGACGCGAGTTTCAAACAAATATAGGTCAGGGATGGCTCGGCCAAGGCTCGAGCGTTCGAATATTCACTTCGGCATTTTGTCGAACATATTGTGTGCATAAATGAAGTGGTAGTCGGGGAGCAAAACCGACCTATTTTTGAGCTTGACGACGGCGACCGAGGCTTTTGTGATGACCACCGCAGCTCCAGGGTGCTGGTTGCATCCTGTTCTCGCTCCGGATTCGCTCGAAAAATCCCCCGTTCCTCTCACGGCTCAGCTCGGTCCAAAACCGAGAATCCACCTCTCCGTGGCCAAGACCAGCCCCTTTTTTGCGCGCCCCCTCTCCCCACCAAATATTGTCTCTCAACCATTTCCCATTTGTCCCCCACTTCAACGTTTCTTTTCTTCAAAAAAATGCTGCCCACCATGCCCTGTTCTTCCTCTTTCGGCCGGTGGGTCTGCAACTAAGTTGCAGACCTGGTTCGGATCGGGTCGGGTCTGACCCGACCGGCCCGGTTCGACTCTCTCCGCCCAATTGAGCCCCAACAAGACTTCTTTTCATGAAATTGATGGCGAAATCGGACTCCTTGGCATGTTTTCTATCAAATAGGGGTATTTTCACGAATCAATTGATTGAAATTTAGTGAAAACCCCAAAATACCCTTAGGATCCGAAAATGATTTCCGCTCAATCGAGGGCATAAACGACCAAATTAGTCAAATTTGAGGCCACCAATGGATTCAGCATGATGAAAACTATAGGGTAGAGGTGTTTAATTGCAATGGGTATGCCTGTATGAAATTTAATTGCAAAAATTGTGAAACCGGGGACTAAATTGAAAGATTTTTATGCAATTAAGCCCTTTTGTTTAAAATTGATCAAATTGGAGGGCAAATTGACCCAATTGCACTTCGAGACTTTAGAATTCAATGTCATGGCTTATGAAAAGTGAGAATTGAAAATTAAAAGACTCGAAAAGGAATGTTTTTTTGCTCGGTTCGGGTTTATGTTTGTGAAGAAACATAGTGACCCGAGCCGAATTTTCAAGATTTAAGGTGACACACTTGAAGAGGAAATTAAAACAAAATTATTGAATATTTTTTGTGTATTTTTCTGACCACGAATGGTATTTTTCTGATTTGTTTGGGTATTTTTAATAATTAAATAAAATAAAAAAAATTATTAAAAATTACGAAAAATATTTTTTGTTCAAAATTGGTTCCTGGGGCTAAGCCAAGGCTTCCAAAGTTGATTTTTTTGATTTTATGACCTTTTTTTTTGATATTTTTAATTAATTTTAAAGAATAAAAATCACAATAATGAATGGTAAAAAATCAGGTGTCAACACCCGCCCGACACCTGCCCCAGTCCCGATCTCCGGTCCCGGTCTCGGCCCTGTCAGGTCTTGGTCCCCGATCCCTATCCGGTCGCCCGTCCCAAGCCCGGTCTCGGTCGCCGGCCTTGGCTGTAGTCGCCGGTCCCTAACCTCGATCACCGACCCTATCCTGGTCTCGGTCCCCATCCCGATCCCGATCCCGATCCCGATCCCAATCCCCAGCCCCGGTCGCCGATCCTCGGCCCCTGGTCACGGTCGCCGATCCGCATCCTCTGCCCGGCCCGGTCCGGTCCGGTCTCGATCCCCGGCCTAGGCCCAGTCGCAGGCCTCGGGCTCGGTCCCGATCGTCGGCCCAGGCCTCGGCCCCGATCCCGATTACCGGCCCAGGCCTCGGCCCAATCCTGGTCCCTGGCCCTGGCTCTGGCCTCGACTCTGCCTTGGTCGCCGGCCTCGGCCCCTGTTCCGGTCTCGATCCTCAGCCCAATCCTCGGTCGTTGGTCCCGGTCCCAATCCTCGGCCCTGACACCAGTCCCCAGCCCCGACACCGTTCCCTTCCGGGTCCCGATCCCTAGTCCTCAACCCCGACGCCGACCCTAGTTAGCCCTGGCTCTGATCACCGGCCCAGGCCTCGGCCCTTGTCCCTGTCCCTGTCCCGATCCCCGGCCTTAGACCCTGCCCCGATCCCCGGCCTTAGACCCTGTCCCGATCCCCGGGCTAACACTTGTCCCGGCACGGTCCCCTACCCCAGCTTGGGTCCCAGTCCCCAGACCCGGCCCCAGTCCTGATCACTGGCCGCGACACCAGTCCTCGGCCCCGACCTTGGCCTCGGCCCTAGTCGCCGGCCTTGGCCCTCGGTCCCGATCCCCGTTTCCTAGCCCCTGCCTGGTTCCCGATCCTCGGCCTCGGTCCTGGTCCCGACTGCCGGCCTCAGCCCCGATCCCGATTCTGGCCCTGATCCTCGATCCCCGACCTCGACCCCGGTCGCCGGCCCTGACCCTCGGTCTCGATCCCCGATCCCTAGCCCTGGCCCCGCTCTCGGTCCCCAGTCCTGGTTGCCGGCCTCGGCCCAGGTCGCCGTCCTCAGTTCTGGGATCAGCCCCAGCCCCGTTTTCAAAAACAGTGAGAGACTCAAATTTAGGAAAGTGTTTGTCGTGACCTAAAAAAATAGGCTAATAAATTATTAGGTCAATTAAATTAACTAACCTAACTCGGACCCTCCAAAGTCCTACCAAATCGCAATTTTGGTTTGTTCGTGAAAAAATGTTCAATCGGAGCCGCCACTAATCATTTACGGTAGGTTGATTAGAAACCTATATAAAATAGCAAGAGAACTATTTTATCTCTACGAACAAGAGAAAATGAGTTCGGGGACTTGGTTACATTAATTAAAAAATTAATGCCCTTTCGGTACCCAATTTTCATGAAAAATCCTTAGTTTGATGAGTTGAATTTTTTTTGGGATTTTCTTTTATTAAATGCAATGCTAATGTAATCTAACTATATGACATGTGAAATGATATGACATGACAACATTGTGTGACATGGCATAATGACGTGGCAAGATGACATGACAAAGTGCATGACGTGGCAAAGTGCATGACGTGACATGGCAAGCTAAATTATACGATATGCAATGCAAATGACATTTTTTGGTATTTTTTGTTTATTTTCGGATTTATGAAAAATGAAGTGAAAAATCTATCCTAAAGTTCAAGGAAATGTGATAGACATAAAAAGAAGCATGACATTTTTTTAGGAATTTATTCGAGCATGAAAACAATGAAAATTTGAACAAAAATAAACAATATTGCCCATAAAACACCTTTAAATCCGAAAATCCGATTTTATTCACAACATCCCCCGAGATTAGGGTTAGCAAGTGAATATTTTATAGAATGACCGTCGTCTCTATATACATAGGGCAAACCTTGAAATTCTATTTGAGGATTAGCAATCCGCTCCTCAAGATTGAGGATTTGATATCTAATTCACACGTACTGGCACGATCGTACTTCGAGATCGAAGTCATATGTCGCCCTTAATGTACATTTTTCGAAGGGACAAGGCAAAATTAGGAGCATGTGTTATGGGCAAGATTGTTTATTAATGTGCAAACTTTATGAACAATCAAAACAAAGCAATCAAAATAAAAATAAAATGAAAGATGACACAATCGAGTTTTGAATTTGAAATCAAGAGGGGTGGCCGAAATTACGAAGTAGGGGTCCACCTTTCCTCATCAAAAAGATTGATCTGATTTTAATTTTTGAGAAAATTATCTTTAAGGATCGGAAAAATTATGTTATATAATTCTCAAAAATAGATAAGTGTTCAACTTAAATCAAATCATATCCCTAATCGAGACATATTCAGATGAAATTGTAAGAGATAAGATATATATCAAACAATTGTCCCACCTAACTTGCATGCCAAAGATAAAGATCGAGATCAAAAGTTTATCTACAATGATCTTGATATTATCCGATTTAACGCAATGTTCATCCACAAAATGCACAATTCGGTCAAACAAGCTATGATGCCAAAAATCTCATATTTGTTGCTAAAAATTCTAATTTTTACTCAACCCAAAAAAATACACACAAGGATCCCACCAATTCCCTGAACAAAACTTCTTTTTTTTAAAACAAAAATTAGCCTTCGATCACAACTCATATTTAGATATACGAAAAGTATGAAACATTAACAAAGTAAAAGGCTCAATGATAAAGTGGTTCCGGACTATACAATCCTCATCGGACCCATGGAATATCGCAGGATGATGCGAAGACATATACCAAGAAAGAATAAAAAATAATAATTAGGTTTTAGGTTCTGATTTCAGATACCTTCTACCTGGAGCGTGGAACCTATTCTCTATATTCTGGAACTCGAAACTGATCGGCTCTTATCGGTCCGGTTCTGCAGGTTCTAGGGTAGAAAGGTTAGAACCATGCTCACCTCTACTATTTATCCTCGTTTTTTGCAAATCGATTCTAAATAAGTTAATGTGGTAATGTCTGATGACATGGAAGACAAATGTAAACAATTCATTTTCTTCAAGCATTCTTATTTACGTCGATGAAAACTTATGTAAATTGACTATGAATGACCTCTCTCTCTCTCTCTCCCCAAACATCCAGTTACGTCTACATCCTTATCCTTGACTTACCTTTCCAAGTCTCCGCCTGAGGTTGAGGACGAAACGGTCCAAATTCATCGACACCATTCAGCCCTCGAGAACCCACAAAATGGTTACAGGACTACATATTGTGTTCACGCAGTGATTTCTTCGCCAGACTTCTAGAACGGCGAAAAATAGTAGTAATGAATAGACTTGATGGGAAAACTTAAATACTGAGTGCGCCTGATTGAGAACACTATCGACTTGAGATCAATATAGGATAAATAAAAAAGACAATATCTCGAAGAAATTAGGTGATAGTATTACACGACGATCTAGAAAGAGAAATCCGTAACTCGAGCAGACGCTTCAGAAGGGTTTGATCGTTCTGTATGCCGATCGACGGTTGCACCAAATTGTACCAATTAATATTAATATTTCAAAAGCATTTCTATCTATTATCAGCATAGTTTTGATACAAAATTCAAATCTATAACCCCAACGCCCACCCCCCCCCCCCCCCCAAAAAAAAAATCACTTTGATCCTCTCTCTCTCTCTCTCTCTCTGTACAGCGACATCACCGGGATACATGCATTGACTTTTCTCCTTCCAGTCCCAACGTCAGAGCCACAGAAGAGCGTGGCTCACGCAATTGACTTCGGTCAACGACAAGGTTGTACCATGACAATTGAAAAAATATAACTTGTCGGAAGCACGTCATTCTGGGACACCAGTTTGATGGATGCCAGTCGCAGCTTGTAACAGACCGAAGCCCGAAAGGGATTCCTGGTAGTCATGTGCCGTGACAGTCGGATATCCCATGTACTACTGGATGCAGTCGCCGGAAGTAAGGGACGATACCTGGTGCCGCCAAAAGAGTACCAACTAACTAGTGTATTAGGCACTAATGACCAGTGTGCCGGGGTGACAGACCCCATTTCTTAATAAATGGCTTTGCATGGTGTCCTGCATGTGTAAGCTTGTGATGTTTTGCCTTGATTGGGTAGTTTCGGTGTGATGCATTGCCTTAATTGGGCTGTTTGACCGTTATGTCGTGTCTGCATCGCATTATGTGTGGCTTCCTGGCAGGTAAGTTGCATGTGGTTGGACATCCATGCTGGTTGTTATGTCATGTCTGTTTGGTAGGATATCCTGGGTGAATCAACGTCCTAGCCAAGCTTAGGCGTTGACTTCACTGAGATTTATCTCTCACTCCATCGTGGGATAACATTTTCAGGTCCCAAGTGACAGAGCCTAGTGGATGCTGAGGCGTGACTTTTGGAGTAGTCCCGAAGATTGTGTTAGACCGAACTCGATAGTCTGGGAGTTGTAGACCAAGAGCCGAAGAATAGCTTGTGTTTATTGTCTAAACAAGATAGTGAAATAAAAAGGTTGACTTTATGAGCTGTCATGATTTGATTGATATGATTGACTATTCAACTATCCCTACTATTTGATTTGTTGTTTAGGAGTTTCATGTTTCTGCATGTGTAATCAAAGATAAAATAAATTGGTCGATAACGTGCTTGGGACGTTATCTCTTATGACCTTAGGCGGTTCGGTAGGGATGGCGCGTGCTCAAGGATCGGGGCGTGACACCGGGTTCCGATCCCGATCCCCGACCCGACACTTGCCCCTGCTCGATCCCCGGCACAAACCCCGATCCTCCGCCTCGACAACGACACCGGCCCCGGCCCGCTCCTCTCCAGGTCCAAATCCCCGACCCCGACACTGGCCTCGGTCGCCGGTCCCGGTCCTTGGTCCAGGTCCCGACACCGGTCCCCGGTCCCGATCCTCGACCCCGGTCCCTAGCCCGGTCAGGTCTTGGTCCCCGGCCCCTACCCTGTCGCCAGGCTTAGCCCCGGTCTCGGTCGCCGACCCCAGCCGCAGTTGTCGGTCCCCATTCCCTGTCCCCGGCCCTATCTCGATCCCGGTCCCGATCCCAATCCCCGACCCCGGTCACCCATACCCAACCCCTTGCCACGGTCACCGATCCCCATCCCCAGCCCTGGCCCCGACACTGGTCCACAGTCCTTATCCTTGGGCCTGGCTCGGTCCGGTCCCGATCCCCGGCCGTGGCCCGGTCACCGACCTTGGACCTGGTATCGGTCGCCGGCCCAGGCTCCAGCCCTGTCCCGGTCCTCGGCCTTGGCCTCGGCTCCGGCCCGGTCCCGGTCCTCGGCCTTGGCCTCGGCTCTGCCTTGGTCCCCGGCCCCGGCCCCCGGTCGCTGGCCTCAGCCCCGACCCCTATCATCGGTCCCAGGACCCGGTCCCAGTCTCGGTCTCAATCCCCGGCCCTGACACCAGTCCCCGGCCCCGACACCGTCCCCTCTCCCGGTCCCGATCCCCGGTCCCTGTCTCGATCCCCGGCCCGACACTTGCCTCAGCCCGACACTTGCCCAGGCCCTGGCCCTCGTCCCATTCCTCGGCTGCGGCCCTGGCCCTCGTCCCAGTCCCCGGCCGCGACCTTGGCCCTAGTCCCGATCGCCGGCCTCGACACCAGTCCCTGGCCTCAGCCCTGGTCGCCGGCCTCGACCCTCGGTCCCGATCCCCAGTCCCCAGCCCCTGCCTCATTCCCGATCCCCGACCCCGTTCCCTGTCCCGGTCCCGATTGCCAACCCCGGCCCCAATCCCAGTTCTGGCCCTAATCCTCGATCCTCGGCCTCGGTCATCGGCCCCGGCCCTCGATCTCAATCCTCGGTTCCCGGCCCTGACCTCACTCTCGGTCTCCCGTCCCGGTCGCCGGCCCCGGCCTGGGTTGCCGACCTCGGTCTTGGGATTGGCCCCAACCCTGTTTTCAAAGACAGTGAGAGACTCAAATTTGGGAAAATATTTTTTCCTTTTTTATTTTAGGGAATTCACTTTGTTATTTTAATAAATAAAATTTTTGTTGACTGGAAAGTACTTTTCGTTGACAAAATCATTTTTCGCGAACCAAACTGGCGAAAGTCTAGAAAACACTTTCCCTGAAAATATTTTTCCCAAAACAAACGCATCATAATGACCATTACTTGCTGTTAAAATCCACCGATCACAACTCATATTTAGCTATAGGAAAAGTATGAAGCATTAACAAAGTAAAAGGCTCAATGATAAAGTGGTTCCGGACTATACACTCATCATCGAACCCATGGAATATCGCAGGATGATGCGAAGACATATACCGAGAAAAGAAAAGAAAAAACTTAGGTTTTAGGTTCTGGTTTTAGATTCCACCTACCTGGAACCTGGAACCTACCGGTCAGAATAAGTTTCCTAATTTTTGGATCCTGGAACCTATTCTCTATATTCTGGAACTCGAAACTGATCGGCTCCTACCAATCCGGTTCTGCAGGTTCCAAGGTAGAAAGGTTGGAACCATGCTCACCTCTACTATTTATCCTCGTTTTTTGCAAACCAATTCTAAATCAGTTAATGTGGTAATGTCTGATGATATGGAAGACAAATGTAGACAAATCATTTTCTTCAAGCATTCTTATTTACGTCGATGAAAACTTATGTAAATTGACTATGAATGTCCTCTCTGTCTTTCTCTCTCCCCCAACATCCAGTTACGTCTACATCCTTATCCTTGACTGACCTTTCCAAGTCTCCGCCTGAGGTTGAGGACGAAACGGTCCAAATTCATCGACATCATTCAGCCCTCGAGAACCCACAAAATGGTTAACAAGACTAAATATTATGTTCAATTCACGCAGTGATTTCTTCGCTAGGCTTCTAGAACGGCGAAAAAAGTAGTA
Source organism: Rhodomyrtus psidioides (assembly GCA_021437785.1). Lineage (NCBI taxonomy): Eukaryota > Viridiplantae > Streptophyta > Magnoliopsida > Myrtales > Myrtaceae > Rhodomyrtus > Rhodomyrtus psidioides. The sequence continues at coordinate 4,334,810 of JAILYB010000034.1, forward strand.
ATGAATAGACTTGATGGGAAAACTGCAATATTGAGCGCCCCTGATTGAGAACACTATCGATTTGAGATCGATACACGATAAATAAAAAACGGACAATATCTCGAAGAAATTAGGTGATAGTGTTATACACGACGATCTAGAAAGTGAAGTTCGTAACTCGAGCAGAACGCTTCGGAAGGGTTTGATCCTTCAATACGCCGATCGACGGTTGCACCGAATTGTACCAATTAATATTAATATTTCGAAAGCATTACTATCTATAATCAACATAGTTTTGATACAAAATTCAAAACTACAAGCCCCTACCAAAATCACTTTTGACCCCCCTCCTCTCTCTCTCTATACTGCGACATCACTGGGAATCTGGGATACATGCATTGACTTTTCTCCTTCCAGTCCCCACGTCAGAGCCACAGGAGAGCGTGGCTCACGCAGTTGACTTCGGTCAACGACCTCGTGCGAGTTGGCGAGTGCTGACTTCCATCCTCACCGTCCATCTTGCAGCGGAATATTGATGGCTCAACTAACCCCAACTCCTGTCGCTTTAAGAGGGTGGGGGAATTTAATATTCTTTTTGACTTTTAAGGTAAATCTCACTCACACGGGTTTGTCTTGACTTGGTCAAAAAATCGCTTTACACCTGGGATATGAATTTTTATGCGGTGTGTTAGAACATTAAAGTATGTCGCGTGGGGAGAAAATTCCAAATTGTTGATGCCTACGAATCGATCCTTCGAATTCAATTTGCGATGGTGTGCCGTGTATTGATTTTTTTTAGCCAGAAAGGTCTTAAAAAAAAAAGGGAATTGATATTTCACCCCCCAAGCTTTCAATGGTGCCGTTGAATCTAATCTCTATTTGCATTTTTCTCCGTAAAAAAATCGATTAGATTTCGCTTCGGAAAATCTTAGTGTCATAATCGACTATACGTACACAACGCGACAAATGAGAAAATAGGATGACCCTATATATTCCGATAATTTCTACGGTATGTTTAAAAAATGCATTGTGGTAAAAAAAAAAAAAACTTGTGATTGTGATACGATAATGTCCAATTAAGCGATTTAGCTTAACGCTATGATTTGGCTTAACCAGGACCTTGGTTTTGCATTTGTTGCCACTGGGTCCCACCCATTTGACCATCGATAGCAAAGATGAAGCATTGGTAAAATCAAACTGCGTATAGACAAAAAAAGAAGAAGAGAGTTCAGATTATATTCGCGGTTATATTTTTGGGGCACCTGGCATTTGTTTTGTTGCGATTATTTATCAGATCCGACGGTCTAGATTCATTTTAGTCTGACGTACTAAGTCCTCCGTTATAGTTCCCTTCCCACAAGAAAAATATCAAGGAGAGAAGACCATGCTCTTCTTCTTCTTCTTCTTCTTCTTCCCGTAATCCCGAGCCCCTCTCGGATTCATGATTCATCAACCCGAAGAAATGAGTTCTTGCTTCACCATCTCCCTCTCCCTCCTCCTCCTCCTCTTCTTCTTCATCAGTTTTCCAAGCACTGAATCCGCACCTACTTATCTATGGAACTACTGCAACGGCACCCTCTACGCTTCCAACTCCACCTACCAATCCAACCTCAACACCCTCCTCTCCAACCTCTCCTCCGCCGCCGCCTCCTCCGCCGACACCGACGGCTTCGCCAACGTCACCGCCGGCGGAAACCCTCCTGACCGGGTCTACGGGCTCTTCCTCTGCCGCGCGGACGTCAGCGCCTCCACCTGCAGCGACTGCGTGGCCTCCGGAACGCAGGACATCCTCCAGAGGTGCCCCCGACAGCGAGTCTCCACGATCTGGTACGACGAGTGCATGCTGCGGTACTCCAACCAGTCCATCTTCTCGGTCATGGAGCAATCGCCTTCCATCAGGATGTGGAACACCGGGAACATCTCCGATCCTACTCAGTTCGCGCAACTCCTGGGAGACACCATGGACGACATCGCCACGAGGGCCTCCGATGACGAGTCGGGGAAGAAAGCCGCGGCCAAGGAGGCGAACTTCACGAGCTTGCAGAAGCTGTACACCCTCGCGCAGTGCACGCCGGACTTGACGGTGTCGGACTGCAACACCTGCCTCCGGACGGTGATAGCGGGCCTCCCCCAGGATAAGCAAGGTGGGAGGGGGCTCACGCCGAGCTGCAGCGCGAGGTTCGAGGTGTACCCCTTTTATAATGTCTCGGCCGTGGCGGCCCCGGCCCCTCCGCCGTCCCAGGTCCCGTCTCCTCCTCCTCCTGCCCCGGTGACCAGACCTAAAGGTACGCATTTGTTGAATGGTGCTGTTTCAAATTATTGTTAAAGAGACTGCTGATTGGCTGTGTTGAAGATATCATTAATAAGTGCTAAAAGTTGTAGAGATTAATAATTCATCGATGTCTTTCGTCCCATAAAGTCAGGATGGGGGTACAATTTAGATGAAAAATATTTCCTAGGTGGATCACAGGCAATTCCATAGGTCAATCTCACATCAATTGAACATGGTGGGTTCTACATCCACTCGTGAGATTAGACTAAAGGTCGCTTTTAATCAATCAATCAATCGGTGCACTCGCATGGGAAGGATAATCACTAAATTAGTAGCGAACCTATTTTACGGATTCCAATTTTGTCCTGGATATTCGGATTTTGCTAATGTAATTGTTGTACTTTGTGGGAAATTTTAATATTCTCCTTCTAACCAGTTGCTGACAGGACATCCAGTCATTGGACAACTTTACTTAAAATGACATATTAGGTGGACCGTCGCGGCAGCCGACAGCATTTGGTTGGAAGGATTACATTAGAATTTTGTGAAATTTTTTTAGACCAAACTGACCGAATTGAAAAAATTCATAACTAAATTTAAATTTATATAATAGGTTTAGGATTGAATTGGTGATTTCCCCACACAGGAATTACGAAAGAATGGAATCACCTTGAGATATGGACAGTTTTGGATTACAGCTTAACTTCTTCTGAACATTTGCTCTTTAAGCGTACTCTTTTTGTTTGTCTCTTGGCTAATGGTAGCAATTCCAGTTTCCAGACTCGTACATTCACAAACACACAAAGCTGATGCTATTGAGATATGGTTGCACATTGTAGGCAAAAGCAATAAAACTACTGTGATAATCATCGCCGTCGCTGTTCCTGTTGGCGTAGCCGTGGTGCTTCTCTTCCTCGCTTGTTGTTTCAGGAGGAGGAAACCGGCCAAGACGCACGAAATTGTCCAAGGAGATCAAAGCGGTATGAAATATGTACCGCGCCACATACTTCGATGGGGCAATGAAACCGAATATGCGGGATGTAGTGTACTATGCTTTTGCTGAAATCACCATCTCATATTGTTTCGTCGTGCAGGCGTAAACGACATTACAAACGCCGAGTCCTTGCAATACGATTTGGCCACCATACAAGCGGCCACGGACAACTTCTCTCATCAAAACAAGTTGGGCGAGGGTGGATTCGGTGAAGTTTTCCAGGTATGGTTAGTCAGAAACTAGACTGAGAATGGCTTAAACGTACTTGAAAGAACTCCAGTGTGTAAAGATTTGAATATCTCTGATTCGGTAACTTAGAAAAGTTGATCAGGAGCTACTCATTTGTACTTAGACATTAAAATCCTAACCTTTCCAGGGTACGCTCCCTAATGGACAACAAATCGCGGTGAAGAGACTATCTCAAGGCTCGGGACAAGGTGCTGGAGAATTCAAGAATGAAGTCGTACTGGTGGCGAAGCTTCAGCATCGAAACCTCGTGCGGCTGCTCGGGTTCTGCTTGGAGGGTGAAGAAAAGCTGCTTGTCTATGAGTTTGTGCCGAACAAAAGCCTCGACAACTTTTTATTTGGTACGTTGTGTTTCAATGTATCCCTAGTTTTTGGAGACTAAAGCTAGTTCCTCGCATAAATTCTATTCATGAGGATTTGTTAAGCGAAGGTATTGGCATTTGAATTGTGCATACACGCAGATCCTGAGAAGAGCAGGCAATTGGATTGGTCGAGACGTTACAAAATAATATTTGGGGTTGCTCGAGGAATGCTCTACTTACATGAGGACTCTCGGCTTCGGATCATTCACCGCGATCTGAAAGCGAGCAACATCTTGTTGGACAGTGAAATGAACCCGAAGATTTCTGATTTCGGCATGGCAAGGATTTTCGGAGTCGATCAAACACAGGCGAACACGAACAAAATTGTGGGGACTTTGTAAGTATTGCCATGCTTTGTTCTCTACTTCTTATGCTTATATATACTTGTATTGCTGATGTACTTCGGTTTGCAGTGGTTACATGTCACCTGAGTATGCGATGCACGGGCAGTTCTCCGTGAAGTCTGATGTCTATAGTTTCGGCGTCCTACTTCTTGAGCTCATTAGTGGGAAGAAGAACAGTTGCTTCTACCAAGCAGACGGGGGCGAAGATCTCGCTAGCCACGTAAGTTGCAGAAATCGACTATAACTGATGAGAAAACTGTTGAACAAAGCAGATTCGACGTACTGAGAAATTTTCTCCGAATGAACTGCTTTTCAGGCCTGGAAAAATTGGAGAGACGGTACGCCGTTGGAGGTGTTGGATCCGGCCATTAGCGACTCCTATTCGAGAAATGAAGTTCTTAGATGCCTCCACATTGGTTTGCTATGTGTCCAGGAAGATCCAGTGGATAGACCCACAATGGCAAACATAGTCCTCATGTTCAACAGCTACTCCGTTTCTCTCGCGCTGCCCCAACAGCCGGCCTTCTTCCTCCGGAGCAGGACCGACAGACCGATGAAAGACTTCGAATCCGACCAATCCGCCACCAGGTCTTTGCCGTTGTCGACCAATGAGATGTCGGTCACTGAACTTTATCCCCGGTGAACTGTGAAGTGATAGGAAATCTTTCTTCATGCTAGTCTCACGGACACCTTGATCGCAAGATCCTTGGGATGCCACTGAGATCAATAATGGACAATGAGCTGACACCATTGTCCTGTACAACTATAAGTACAAACTGTCTTCCCTTTTGAGGCCAATCATGTTTTGATCCCCTAGGCACGGTAGCCTGTTTATATGTGGGTTTTATGTTGCCTTATTGGATTAAGGACTATAAGTTCTTCCTTGTCTAAAGAAATAATTAGTTGAAATGACTAGAGTTGGTCGTTTCCTTGCAATACTTTTCACGATATATGAGGAGATATATCTGTGATTATACGTAATTCTCACCGCTTTACTTCCGTGACATTCATTAGAGGTCGGAGTCATAAACCTCACCTCCAAATATATTTCTTTGCATCACTTGCCTCTTTACCCTATTATAATGTTAGAAATAATTAGGGTTTTCATTTGATAATTCTGTTGATTCTATATATCCCTCAAGATTGTGCATGTATCTCCTCTTAATTATTCATATATTGATTGATTTATGTTACATTCAATAGTCATCTCATAAACCCTATAAAGAGGATGATGTGCTCTTTATTATAAATAGAGCCAATAGAGCAACATATAGAAAATTCCTCAATTGTGACATCCCAAATCAGTATTCTCGATTGATCGATCTTTGTATAGCCGCAAGTCCACCGATGCCAGTCCCCTCTTCAGCCAAACTCCATATATCATTAGCTGGTTCCATCGCCGTCCTCTCGCATGTCTCTCTCTCCGATTCGAGATCCTAGCCATGGCCTCCAAGGAGTGGAGCTGGCTGACGAGCTCCTCTATGGACGGGCAAGTGCTGCTCAAACCATTCTAGTATTGAGCACCTAGATGGGACTATGAGGGAGGGAGGGAGGGAGGGAGGGAGATTTAAGCCGATGATCGAAAAAGTGTCGAACGAACGAATGAATGAATGAACATGCCCTAATGTTTTAATAGCCCATAAAGCGGTTGACGTACAAAAGTAAGGTATAGTTTCATGAATTCAGCTCGTGAGAACCTATTTCATATGAATATAATTAGATTAAAATTCGCTTTTTATATTGTGCGATTCAACTCGACAAATTGTCTTGTGTCAAATCAACCGAGGTTTGAAAAAATTGTCTTACGGGCAGCACGCACGATGCCAGTCCATCGACCTTTGATATTGGTGGGTCGGCCTCGGACGGTTCAGAGAGTTCAAAGGGTCACACCGTGTGTCCCATGTACCTCCACCATTAATGGTGGTCTGAGTCTCCCTCTCCACTCAACGTGAGAACGCAAATCTCGCAATCGACCTTTGTCAATGACCCTTGTGCGAGGACAAAGATGCGACCATCCTCATCGGACATCTTTAGGACGCGAATAATAATTATTCTTTTTCTTTTCGAAATTATTTTTAGCTATATTTTTTCCATTTGTATATTCTAGACAAGTTCATGACTGAGACCTTTTTCTTTTTTTCGAAAAATTTTCAGATAATTTTCTATTTAAGTTATTAAAAAAAAGTCAATTACTCGATTTACAGGTGTCACTTCTTTTCCCTTTGCAATTGAAAACCTTATCTCATGAATTTTTTGTGGGCCGCCTCACCGAGCTACAAAGCTTTAGTATGATTTCGAGTTTATTAGGTGTTTGTTTCGCAAAAAAAGAGAAAAATAACCGCTTACTCTTCTCACAAAAATAAATAAATGATTTTTTTTTTTACGTATGCTTGCATATTCGTCCATAGGTTAAATCAAATATGAAATTATTAAAATAATTATTAGAGACTCAAATGGTAGATATGCGAGCATGATAACTTGTATGTTGTTCTATATCTCTATGAATCTAAGAACTTTTTCTTGAATTGTATTATTTAGTGTACATACTAGAATAGATTGTTGAAGAATATTCATGCATATTGAATATTTCCCTATCAGAGAATATTCTCCGAAATAATTCTTGATATTAGGGATATTATTAGATATTTTGTGATTTCCTATGATTACGTTAGATAATTTATTTCCTTTCATATGCATATTATTTTGAGTATAAATATCATTCTCCAATAAAGAGCAATGCTAAGTCAATTGAGTAAAGATATAGTTTTTCTTGATTCTCCCTCCCTTCTCTTCAGTCCTGTAATTATTTTACACAGATAGCATTCGAGATTATCTAGGATTGTACACGAAAGAAGCTTTTTTGGCTTTCTCCCTAGCCCTATATCTCTTATCCCTAGGAGGTCTTCCTCCACTAGTGGTTTTTGCAAAAAACTCCATTTATTCTGGTGTGGATGGTTGGTAGGCTTATACTTCTTGGTTAGGATGTGAATGATAACCATTCTGTTTCTCTATTTATGTTTCGAATATGTTTATGGAATAGGATTGAAACATAAATACATTTCATAACACTCACTCCCTCTCTCCCATGTCTCGGTTGTTGTAGGTCTATTCGAAGTCCCGCTTGGCCGCCGATCCGTTGTCTGCCAATCCGCCATCCATTGTCCTATCCATCCGCCAGTCCGCCTGTCTGCCGTTTGCTGATCACCCATCACCGGTTCGTCGGTCTGTTGTTTGCGGCCACCGTCCATCGGTTGCTAGTCTGTCAATCGCCGACAACCTTAGAAATCTAATGCTTTTATCAAAAGAAGTTTTGTTCTTGGAACATAAATTTTGTATTGTTATCAAACACATTTATTAGCTTAGAAATTCGTTCAAAAACTAGGGATAGATAAATTTGTTTCTGACCTGAAATTGATCATAGAAACAGAATGATTATCATTTACGCTCGTACATTATTATCTATGTTGAAAATATTTTTTATTGACTAATTTTTCTAAACGATATCAATAATAATTTTTTGAAAAGTATTTTTTAAATTGTTCATTTATCATGAAACGAGTTAAGGATTCTCTACCATGAGGGTAGAGAAACATTAAGATCTAAGCCCTCCATTCCTTACTTACCCCAAACTTTTACCCCTATAAATAGGGACCGGAGGGCTTAGATCATAATTGCTGGGTAGAGAATCCGGGTCCCGTGAAACGAATGCATCCTGACAGTCCCGTCACTAATGCTATTACTTTTTTTTTTTGTCGGGTGCGATTACTTACCTGTAACATTTTTCCAACTCTTTCCCGAGACAACTGAACATAATCTTCTTCTTTTTTATAATTCTGTGCTCAGTTCCGCGAGCAAAATAAGATCATCAGACCATCATGAATTTTCGCTTCATCATCTCCCTCGCCCTCTTCTTCTTTTTCAATCTTCTCAGCAATTGCAGTCGTACTGTGGAAGCCGCACCTAATTATCTAGAGCACTACTGCCCAAACACCACGCTCTTCGCTCCCAACTCCACCTACCAATCCAACCTCAACACCCTCCTCTCCAATCTCTCCTCCGTTGCCACCAATGATGCCGATGGCTTCGCCAACGCCACCGCCGGAAAGGACGCTCCTGGCCATGTCTACGGGCTCTTCCTCTGCCGTGGCGACATCGGCACCGCCACGTGCAGCGAGTGCGTGGCCACCGGAATAAAAGACATCCTCCGGCGATGCCCGGGCAGGAGGGTCTCCACGATCTGGTACGACGAGTGCATGTTGAAGTATTCGGACCAGTCCATCTTCTCGGTGGCGGAGATCGTACCTGGCTACATGATGCCGGACGCCGGGAACGTCGCCGACCCAGATCGGTTCGTGCAGCTGCTAGGTGAGACCATGAACGACGCGGCGGAGGGGGCTTCGGGGAGCGAGTCCGGGAAGAAGTTTGCGGTCGCAGAGGCGAACTTCACGAGCTCGCAGAAGCTGTACACGCTCGCGCAGTGCACGCCGGACTTGACGGGGGCAGACTGTAACACATGCCTCCGGGCAGCGATCGCGAGTCTGCCTCAGGGAGAGGGAGGCGGCTGGTCGTTCACTCCGAGCTGCGGGGTGAGGTTCGAGCTGTACCCCTTTTATAATTCCTCGGCCGTGGCGGCAGCAGTGCGTCCGGCGCCCCAGCTTCCTTCTCCTCCTGCTCCGTTGAACAGACCCAAAGGTACGTACTCGGTTGAATCAAGGAAATGGATTTAATCATGGAAGCTCAACCTGGATATGTTATGCCCCTTGATAGTTTAGGATTGTGGATTACTAGTTTTCCCTCTACAATTTCTGGGAATTGATCTGTTGATCTTTGCTCATTGATTCTGTTGATGAATTATGTCCATCTAAGCTTATATTTTTGGTGTCCTAGCCTACAAATATCTATCCCGGTATGCTTTCTGTAATATTTTTTTTTGGACTTGAAAAAAATAATATACTGTGAACCATAAATTCTTAAAAGAGAATATCCACAATAATTTATAAGTAATTATTATTTACTTTTTGTGACTCAAAATAGACCGTTCACATAACTGTTTCCCAAAAAATTGTCATATAATCACATCCCATATTTTTGGGGCGAATAAGGTTGTATCTCATGGTTAGGAACTTTGAGGGAGTTTTCTTTATTGAAGCATATATAGCATTTAATTAAAAAAATATCCCTGAGAACTTACTAAGTAATCAAATAAGATAAAGTTAAACGCCCTATTTTTTTCATATTTTATGTTGTGAAATGATCAAGTGACAGTCATTAATCTACTATGAGAATAATCTTCTATTCTAGGATATAAAATAAAAAATAAAAAGCGAACAAGTATGCATTGTAGTGAGATGCACTTCTTCAAGAATTTATAACTCACAACATGCTGTTACTCTTACAATGACCCCAAAATTCCTATGCTAGCAAAATCTCTTTTATGTAATCAGTTTTTCGAAAGTCAAAATATTTTTGTTTATAAAGTATACTTAACAACTAAGATCTTTATGAAAATCCAGTCATAGGTACGGGCCACATATTCTTTTTGTGTTGAATAGTGGATTTCTAGATTTTTTTTTCCTTATTGTTGCTCTGTGGCTTTTACCTAGCAAATGATGTCTCGAATGGTTTCGTACATATTTTACATTCTCTCTTCTTTTTCTTTTCAAAGAGAAGTGTTCTTTTTGACCTTTAATGCTTCGTTAAAGCCTTCCGTCCCATCAAGTCAAGATGAGGTGCAATTTTAGGTGCAAACTTTCCTAGGTGGATCAGCCAGCCAAGTTTCTCAATCTCCAACCAGTTAAACACGAAAGATGCTAACGTCACTTCTGAGATTAAGATTATCTACAGAACTTTCGCACGGAAGCCATCGATAGTAGACTTTGGACCTAAGTGTTTGGGGGCGCGCTCCACAACACTTCTAGGACAGAAAGTCGTTTGGTAACGCAACTTCTAAAACAGAAATCAATTTTTTCACTTATGGATTTTTTTTTTGTAATAGTAGTTTTGAAGTCACTTAAAGTAATACAAAACAAATTTACTTCTCTCTAGGAGTGGAAAAATCAACTTATGACCAAAAATTCATTTCTAAAGTAGAAGTGTTGCCATGCATGCCCTAAGCCTTTGAAGTTCGCTTTTGTTCTAATTAATCACAGACACGAAATTAAGAATGGTTGTACTCCTACAATATAAAAATTAGGAAAGGGAAAAAGATATAGTGAGAAAATGAAATCTCATGCCTGAAGAGCTTAAAGAACATGATTTGAGCGGAAAAAAGATAGTAGAATCACTTACTTGAATGAGTCTGTAATATCTGTTTTTTCAAATTAGCGTCTAGCTTTGGTAGCTAATTAGCAATTCAGATTTCTAAAATATCATGCACCCTTGTGACGTGGTTGCACATATGCAGGCAAAAGCAATAAATCTACCACCATAATCGTTGCTGTGGCTGTTCCGGTTGGCGTTGCTGTCATAGTTCTCTTTGTTGCTTGCTGTTCACCTCGGAGTAAAACAACAAAGACGTATGAAGTAGTTGAACCAGAAGGCGGTACGTAACTACGAACATGTTTATGCCTTATGGTCCGAGAAGATTTCGAAACTGCGTACACGAGATACACAGTTCTGTGCTTTTGTTGAATAACTATTTCTTGTTGTTTCGATGTGTAGGCGAAAGTGAAATTACAACTGCAGAGTCCTTGCAATACCATTTAGCTACCATACAAGCTGCCACAAACAATTTCTCTCATCGAAACAAGTTGGGTCAGGGCGGATTTGGTGAAGTTTTCCGGGTATTGTTAATGTTGTTTTTGTGAAGTTGTGGTCCGAAGCTATTTCGTTTGTACTCAAACGACCGAATCAAAAACTTTCAGGGTCAGCTTCCGAATGGACAAGAAATAGCCGTGAAGAGGCTATCTGAAGGCTCAGGACAAGGTGTTGGAGAATTCAAGAACGAGGTTGTCCTGCTCGCGAAGCTTCAACATCGAAACCTTGTGCGGCTACTCGGATTTTGCTTAGAAGGAGAAGAGAAGATACTTGTCTACCAGTTTGTGCCCAACAAAAGTCTCGACTACTTCTTATTCGGTATGTTGCAAACTTCAATAGACTCTTCAGATGTCATTTTCCATGTGGAAGAAACTGTGTGCGCAATTAGCATCAACTTAAAGAGTTTAGACTCTCCCCAGCTTCTGGGGAACCAAATGAAAGTTCTTTGTGGATTCGTCAACTCAGAATATTTGGTTTATAATTGTCTAAATATGCAGATCCTGATAAGAGAAGGCAGTTGGATTGGTCAAGGCGTTACAAGATAATATCTGGAATTGCTCGAGGAATGCTCTATTTGCACGAAGAATCTAGGCTCCGGATCATTCATCGTGATTTAAAACCAAGCAATGTCCTGTTAGATAGTGATATGAATCCGAAGATTTCAGATTTCGGCATGGCTAGGATTTTCGGGGTTGATCAAACTCGGGCACAAACTAATAAAATCGTGGGAACATAGTGAGTCTCAAATTCTTTCTTAGATGACTAATTCATTAGAATGTGGTTCATTTGCAAGTTGATCATTTTATTAGATTATAATTAGATAATGGATGCTGCTGTCTGTGTATCTTCATTTGCAGTGGTTACTTGTCACCTGAGTATGCAATGCGTGGGCAAATCTCAGCGAAGTCCGATGTCTATAGTTTCGGTGTCCTAATCCTCGAGATCATTAGCGGCAAGAAGAATAGCTCCTTCTTCCAATCAGACGGGGGGGAAAATCTCGCCAGCTATGTGAGTTGTACCTGTTCAATTACAACATAGATTATGCTGCACCGATTTAATTAAGTTGAAATTCCTCCACTGATACAACTTTTTTTTTCAGGCATGGAAGCATTGGAGAGCCGATACACCGCTCGAAGCATTAGATCCGTCTATCGGCGACTCCTATTCAATAGATGAAGTGATTCGATGCCTCCACATTGGTTTACTAGGTGTTCAGGAAGATCCAGCTGATAGACCCACCATGGCAAGCATTGTCCTTATGTTGAGCAGCCACTCTGTCAAGCTTCCACAGCCTCGACAACCAGCCTTCTTCCTCCAGAAGAGCATGGAGAGACAATTGAAGGAGCCTAAGTCGGACGAATCCACCAGCAGGTCTATGCCGTGGTCAATTAATGAAATGTCAGTCACCGAGGATTATCCTCGATGAATCATGACGCGAGTGGATGACTTTATTCATGACCGTCTCGCGGAGACCTTGAGATTCTTGGCCTTCCACAGGGATCATTAATGAACAATCAACAAGCACCTACGTGTAGAGTGCGCAACCTTGCTAGGTATACCACTTGTAGGTATGCAAAAGCGTTTAAAATAAAAGGAATAAGAACGTCGAAGGATGTGGTGATTTGGTGGGGAACACACAAATATGAATGAGAGTGTATAGTAATCAAAATGCCTAATGGATAGGCTTATAACATAACAACCAAGAGTCTCTCTCTATTACAAGCTTTATTGCTAAAAGCTTCACTCACTCACTCACTCTTTATATAATGCTTCAAGACATGCAAGGCTGCGATGCCTACCCTATGAAGCTCCCCCACACACAACTCTCCTATGGCATTCACAAAACTCTCAAGAAAATGAAGTCTTCTCTGCATGTGAGAAAGCTTAGAAAAAAAAAAAAACATTCAAGTCTAGCCTATTTGTAGAAGAAGTTCACCGCTTGAACTCCACCGTCTCATTTGCCGACTTCACACGTGAACACGAGGTATACAAAGTGACTTGGATTTTGCATCATCACTTGGACAACTAATGAAGTCTTACTTTGACCGAATTATTGCCCTGCACTTCACCGCCAAGAGTTGCCCCCTTCAGTATGAAAAGTCCAAGCTCATTCAACCTTTGCTTCTCAATTTTGACTTTTCAACTACTTCATCATGAAGGCTTCTAGTTGTCAAAAATTTTGGCTGCAACTTTGAACTCTTTTTATTCACATTAGGTGTTGAACTTCAACACTGCGAGGACAAGGTTATTCATATAAAGTCATGATTATCTTTAGACACAGAGCCGTGGTCTCCATTTCGCACGATCATATTTTATAGATCAACAAGACTTCGGGGTCCGCTAGCATTAATTTGGATAAAATTCTAGGAAACATTATTTAAAAAGTCTTAAACCTATTATAATTGTGCTAATACAATCCTTTTTTTTTTTTGCTAGTTGAATCCTAAATCTTTTACCATTTTGCTTTCAATCTACATTACCGGCCAATGCTATATATAGACACACACACACACACACACACACACACACACACACACACACATATTTAATTCTCTCTTTTTTTTTTTTTACTTTTTTCTGTTTCGTTCTTTTTTTTTTTTCATCCCCATTGTCATTATGGTCGGCGAGAGCTTCGCGACCCCCAAATGCCCTCACCCAGGCTAGACGAGCCCCCCTCGCCATGGCCTCCCCGATGATGCGTGAAACGTGGCCACGGGCGAGGCCGCCTTGCTGTGGTCAGTTTAGCGACAAGTGAAGGTGGCCATGGCCTTGCCAGCTGCAGGCAAAGCCGCCCATTGAGGCTGGTCGGGAGCCACGAAGCCCTCATCGGCAATTGGTGAGGGCTTCTCATTACTTGCCAAGTAGCGGGCGAGCTCTAGCTCACAAAAGTAGTAGGGATGAAAAAAATAAGAACATAAAAAATAAGGAAAAAATAAGAATATCACTAAAAGTTTCATATCAGCGCCGGCGGGCAAAACATATTAAATTGGTACAATTGCAAAAAAAAGGTTGAGAACTTAACTAGCCAAGAAAAGAAAAGTTTAAGATGGAATTGACATAATTGCAATAGGTTTATGATTTTTTAATAATTTTAGCTATAATTTTGATATTGTACAAAATTAGTATTTGTAATGGCAGAATAAAGGTTGAACAAATTTAGAAAGAAAAAATTAAGATAAGATTCTAAAGCCCTCATTTTCTCAAATAAGGATTTGAAGTGGTAATGACTATTTCAAATAAGGACTTGACCTTGCCGGCGGTTAAATTTTTCAGTCGACCAAGGAAATCCAAAGGAAATTTTAACCTAAAGTTTAGTTAAGTTAAATTAAAAATTAAAAAAAGCTAACAAGTTTTGAAAATGAAAAAAACAAATATGTACGGGAGGCTACCACACCTCCTATATTTGGGGCGTCGGCAATGGCTAATAGGCCCAGAGCCTAGAGAATGCTCGCGACCCATTCCTAGACCTAGGCATGGTTGCCAGCCCTTGTCAAAGTTTGATCCCATTAGCGATGGGGCGACGTTTTTTAAATTTGTCTTTTTGTGGAAAAGTTCTGGAAAGAAAAATAAAACAAATAAAGGAAGAAAATTCCCTTGACCTCCCCCCCCCCTTTTTTTTTTTTTCTTTTCTTTCCACTTCAGACTCTTATTTAAAAAAATAAGAACATTTCAAGTCATTATTCGAAACAAAATTCACTTCAGACCTTATTTGAGAAAACAAGTGTACTTTAGGCTCTTATTTGGATTTTTCCCGAATACTTGTGTCTTTGGATAAATTCAGCGGAGTAGCGAATTATTTCTGTGTCTATTCTAACATTGTTTCCTTCCGCAAATGCGTGGAGCAATTAATATTAACTTAGTTGGTTCCGTCCCAGTTGAGTGAAGGGTGTACATGACAACAGTTCTATTGCCCTATTTTTCTGTTTTAGGTAACAATTTTGGAACAGAAATCCATTTGATAAAATAATTTCATTTTTTTATTTTTGGGACACATTTTTGGCCCCAGAAATTGACTTGGAATGGAAATTAGAATGGTTGATCACCATTCACCAATCCCCCGATTATTGTGCGCCTCGCCGTTGGTCGTCATTCGCCGTTGGCCAGCCGTCGGTCTATGTCCATGAATCACCCGTCTCTGGCCGCGGCCGCCGTCCACTGGTCACCCAATTGTTGAAATTGCGTGATGCTATTAAAAGAACTTTTGTTAAATGCGTGTCCTATTTCAAAAAGTCACATAAATTTTGTCCATTGTTTTTTTGGTGGGACGATAAATTTTGTTCGGAGAGTGGAGATTCCCAGGCAGGAGCGGGTGGGACCGATCCTCCGCCCCACACCGCAAGTGGCCTTCGATTTTTGCTTTCGAATTTATTTAATTAATTAAGTGAATACACAAACTGACACATCCGTCATAAAAAAGTTGCACGCGGCTTTTCGATGAGAGAGTCATGGCGGGCAAGTGCGTGGAAATTACAGAATGGACGACAATTCAAACATTGCTGATTCCTTTCAACTCCGTGCCGATCTAAGCTTTCTAGCCAATGATACAATCGTGAATACAACCAACCATGAAGTCTTCCTTCCCCTTCTCCATCTCTCTTTCCTTCCTCCTCCATCTTCTCTGCGTTTGTCCTCCGTGCTCTGAATCACTGCCAACTTATCTAGGGTACTACTGCGGCCCAAACACCACCATCTTCACTCCCAACTCCACCTACCAGTCCAACCTCAACACCCTCCTCTCCAATCTCTCCTCCGCCGCCGCCTCCTCCGCCGACACCGACGGCTTCGCATACGCCACCGCCGGCCAAAACCCTCCTGACGTGGCCTACGGGCTCTTCCTCTGCCGCGGCGACGTCAGCGCCTCCACGTGCAGCGACTGTGTTGCCGCCGGAAAACAGGACATCCTCCAGAGATGCCCCGAACAGCGAGACTCCGTGATCTGGTACGACGAGTGCATGCTGCGGTACTCCAACCAGTCAATGTTCTCGGTCATGCAGGATGTGCCTTCCCTCGCGATTGGGAACGCCGGGAACATCACTGACCCGGCCAAGCTCGTGCAAGCACTAGGAAACAGCATCAGAGAAGTTGCCTACAGGGCTTCGGGCAGCGCTTCGGGGAAGAAATTCGCGGACGCAGTGCTGAACTTCACGAGCTTGCAGATGCTGTACATGATGGCGCAGTGCACGCCGGACTTGATGGAGTGGGACTGTAACAGCTGCCTCCTCTCCGCCGTTTCTGTTATCGCTGAAGGGAAGAAGGAAGGGATGAGGATATTCACTCCAAGCTGCAACGTGAGGTTTGACTCCTACCCCTTTTACAATGCCACCGCCGTGCGGGCCCCATCTCCTATTCCGGTTGGGACATCTGAAGACCCACTTCCTCCTCCCGTCACCACACCTGAAGGTATATACAAGATACAACTCTCCTTTTGCCTTTATTCCATGCTGGGACACTTATTATTATTATTATTATTATTATTATTATTATTATTATTATTATTATGTAATTTTCCATGAATATTTTTGACTTTTGTCGATATACAATGATAAAAAAATTGAACTTTCATATTAAAATCTCTCTTCTTATTTTATGCAATGGGTTGATTTAATTAAATGTCACCGTTTAGATTTCGTACATACGGTGATATAATTGTAGTTCTATTTTGGCAAGTCTTTAATGAAGACTTCTATATTTTTTCATCCCGTCAACTCATTATATGTGTGTATAAAGGACAACCAATATAAAAGAGTTTAATGTTTATAAACATTTGGATGTGTCATTGAAAAGTTAATGATGTCCAATTCTTCTCGGATTTTTTTTCATGGTGATACCCACTTATTGGAAACTAAACGACGGAAACAAGTGATATGAGACTAAAAACTCACTTGGTAATACAAGGTCGGATTCACTTCCTAGTTCGTACATAGTGATAGGAAAAAGGGGGGAAAAAAGACGGGATGAAAATAAACTCGGGATCCACCACATTAAATTTCTATTTGAGGATTAAGAGAAATTACATCTCTTAAGTGAAAATACGTTGGGTTTAGTACGCGAATGACAATCATTCTCTTCCCGGGTTCTGTTTTTGGCTAAAAATGGACTATTTCTTGGATGAGTTTTGAGCAATATATACGTTTGATAATGACACAAAATTTATGCTCCCTGAGAAAAAATTCGTTTGATAGCAATTCTTATTGTTGTTGCAACTGGGCCTCGGACGAAGATCGGTAGACTGGAGACAGACACGGCGGACGGCGACGGGTGGACAAAGACCGGCGGCAGGGACATGGGAGAGGCAATCGAAAGAAGCGTTTACGATTTTTTTTAAAATTATTTTTCCATGAGTCACAGTTTTCATTATCCGATGGCACTTCTTTGATGAGGAGAAAACAAATAAATCAAAATTCAGGCCTCAATTCACGTAATGGTACGTGTGCAGGAAAAAGCAACAAGTCAACCGTGATAACCATCGCCATTATCGCTCCTGTTGGAGGTGTTATGGTACTTCTCCTTCTCACTTTTGGTTTGCTCCGAAGAAAAGGAAAGGAGACGTATGAAGTCGTCAATGATAAAATCGGTAAATGGACTATTTTGCCCTCATTTTTCGTAAACGACTTATTGTCATATAATTGAACATATCATGAAACTTCTTTAGTGTTCATAAGGACTCAATTGTAGATGCCACCCTTAAAATTATACTAAAAGCCAACTTACATTTTATATCATTGACAATTAATTGAAGAACCACTATCAATTTTTGTTAGTAATACACCAAATGGCAGTGCTAGGAGAACGGTCACCGTTAGTAATGATGGTATATGAGCCACCAGTTGGACTGCTAGCATAACACCAGTGGTGATATGTGGGCTACTAGTTGCCTTTTTTATATTACATCTTGTGACCGACATGTCACCGTTACTTGTAATAGTAGCAATTGACTGTTAGTTAGGGATTTCCCTAAACGAAACAAAAATTATAAGCTTCGGGATATGCACGGGCACATATTGCCATTTCCTTATATGTACCTTAAAAAAGTTGCGTCAATCTTGCTATCATGATTTCTCATCGGATATATTTGCGAGAAACCTTACTTACGTTGGTAGAAATATTAAGAACTTTGTAGAAATGTCGAATCTATGGAAAGAGAATCACTTGACCAAGGACAATTTTGTAATGAAACAATGCAACTTTTACATTTTATTATATTAAATACAATTTTAACCAAGATTTAAAAATGAGCTAGTGAAACAAGCCAGTCCAGAAATGACCAATCTGGTTCTGGCGGAAGCTAGATTGGGATCTGCCTCATCCTAAAATTAATCACCTCTATATCCAACAACACCCGCCATAAAACACTCAACAACAATCAAGAGTCAAAGACAAAATTTCGAAATTGGAAAATCTGATTCTTCATCCTCTTTCAACCTTCAAAGCTAGGTACAACCATATATAATGCCATCAACAGAAGGAATAATTTGGGAATGTAACATCTCATTTCTGGCCTTCTAGATGAAATAGTCGCAGCAATTCCACAAATATTTCACCAAACACCTATGAAGATCTCTCCGTTTCATAGCCGGCTACGTAAGGACAATTCAAACTCCCAATAATCAACATCTCTATATGGAAAACAAAGCTTAGATACATGGGCGAGTTGTATTAAATAAGTCACACATCGAATAATCGATCTTATGGAATATGGTTTGGAGCAATTAATATGTCCTAATTGATCCATAACTCATTGGTGTTTTTGAGTGGATGTGGATCCAATTGGATATGTACACGGATATGGACTTAGGCTCCCTCTTGACGATTTTTCTAAGTGAAGGTTGTTTGAATATATAACTATTAAACCACATCTTTTTCTAATAGCTTCAGCTTTTATGTTAGACTTTCTAACATGGTATCGGAACCAATGTTATTCCTTTTCGAGTATGTGGGCCCACCCTCGTTAATCAATTTCCACGTGCCGCTCGTAATCCGGCTTGCACGTGAGAGGGGGTGTTGGAGTTGTCGTCCCACATCAGTTATGAATGGGTCATATATACTATTTATATTCAATTGGTCTCCCTCCACCTAATAGCTTTAACTTTTAGAGCAGTTGGCAAGTGGTCCCATCAAATCTTTCATGGTATTAGAATAAGAGGTCTTGAGTTCAAATCTTTCCATGCCCCTATTTGCCTCCCTAATAAATTTATCCACGCTTAGTATTAGGCAAATTCCATGCCCCTATTTGCCTCCCTAATGAATTTGTCCACGCTTAGTACTAGGCAAAAGACCAGACTAAGCGTGAGGGGGAGTGTTGGAATATATAACTATTAAACCACGTCTTCTTCTAATAGCTTAAGCTTTTGAGTTGAACTTTCTAACAAAGGTATCAGACTTTTGCTGTAAGCTTCTAACAAATGGTATCATAGCCAATATTCTAAGGAAGGAATTTGGTGACTAATGTAGTTTGATTTGACTTGAAGAAAGAAACTAGGGATGAAGTGGGCGTTGGCGATTCAAGTTGAGATAAGTGGATGCAGAATAATACCTGAATTAAGGAGGAGAAGCTCAAAACTAAGCTCATATATGAGAAGGAGATTCTTAAGATGCACATATGAGTTGTGTTAAAGAAGTCTCACACCATACAATTAATGTGGTGGAGAGCAGTAATATATCATAGTTAGACCATAGCTTATTGGCTTAACTTTTTGAGTGAAGGTAAGTTCAATTGAATATATTGATGAGCTCGTACTTAGGCTTCTTATTGGCAATCTCATCCAGAAGTGGATTTCTACTCTAAAAGCACTTATGGAATATAAATTAATTTCCAAAATTGTTACCGTGTGTGACCTTATCTTTTATAGCCAACCAAAATATGAATCCAAACCTCAGCACATCGGGGAAAACCAAATCAGCCCTATGTCATTCAACTCTTGTGCGCCTATTTCTTTTAGGTGAACAAACTGGACCAGACTGGCCAGGTTGGCCGATCCTTGAGGGGTGCGGTTCGGTCTCTGGTTCCATGGTGGATGGAACTGGGCCAGACCGCCCAATACACACACAAAAATTAGAAATTTTTAAAGAGCTAGTTAACCTAATTTCCACATCTTTTGCTCAACTCTCACTCCTCTCCTCTAGTTCGATGCTTGCATCTTGCCATCGCACTACAGCCTCCGATTATGTTTATCGATATGCAGTCTCCGATCATGTTTTGTCTTGACTCAATCCATGTTTTGTCTTAACCATGTTATGCAAACTCATTGTTTTGTTCACACTTGGATTTGGTGAAGTACAAGTGTAATCACACTTTGAGCCTGATTCTTTCCTACTCGAGGAGAATTATGCAGGAGCATAATCCTATTTTAGTTGTTTTGAGTGTTTTTCTTTCTAATTTAGTCGTTTCTCATTATTTTAATATTATAAGTACTCATGTGATGCTTGTACGATGGTCATGTGAATGTTTTATTAGGTTGCATGGTATAGATTGGAAGTTGTTAGTTTAAATCCAAGGATTAGCTTTATAAGCAGTTAGTGTAAACGGTTCCAAGGTGGGCCGGTCCAATCCCCTATTCCTTTTCGGGACCTGACCGGTTCGGTCCATACACACCGACAATTTTCAAGCTGAAGCATTAGTAAGAATGTCATTAGAAGCTGCAAGAATCTGGCTCTTCCCATCTCAAAAACTAACTCAAAGGACAATTCTCTTCTAATAAAAAAAAGAGAAAAGAAAAGGACCTAGATAATTCCCACCAAGCATAGGTAGAATCTGCACCGCAATTAATAGACCTAAACACCACCCTCAGCATGAAGAAGAGATCATGAGACGGGTCTTTCTCATAACTTTGTTTATATTACTATTTATGATTTTGTTTCTTTTTCCTTCATGACCGAAAGATTGCACTGGCAACCCTACAAATGCCACTAGGGGATCCGGTTGATGTAATTTGATAATCAAATTGAGTTGTTCGGTCATGTAGGGGCAAACGAACTTACCACTGTGGAGTCCTTGCAATATGAATTTGCTACAATACAAGCCGCGACAGATGATTTCTCTCATGAAATGAAGTTGGGTGAAGGCGGATTTGGGGAAGTTTTCCAGGTACTTGTTACTTACGAGATAGAAATAATCCAGATTACTTGTTAGCTTCTAAGAAGATGTGATAAGAAATTAAACGAAGATACAAAACCCTTTAGGGTAGACTTCCTAATGGACAGCAAATTGCGGTGAAGAGGCTATCTCAAAGCTCAAGACAGGGTGATGAAGAATTCAAGAACGAAGTTCTATTAGTTGCCAGGCTTCAACACAGGAACCTTGTACGATTGCTCGGATTTTGCTTGGAGGGAGACGAAAAGCTACTCGCCTACGAGTTTGTGCCCAATAAAAGCCTTGATTACTTCTTATTTGGTACGTTGCTATTCGAACTTCTCATGAGCAGGATGCACAATTTGGTTGAAAATCAAATGTTTGAAGCTTTCACTAGCTGTGCAAACCTTGAATTTTTTTTGTTATTCTTTCAACTGTTTATAGGTTTTTCTTAAGCTACCTTTGATGGATGAGACCAAATATATTTTGGTGTCGTGGGATGAGCTTCGCCTTCGGTTTTTTGAGTAGGTGCCACATTCTAGAACATTAATGAACTTTGGTGCAATGATACAGATGTCGCGACCCGTCCGGAAGCGGACGCGGCTAATGGATTACCGATCACGGGTCTTGGATCGGCGCGAGCCCTCCCAAGCCCATACCAAATCGCGGCGGGAGTATTCTTCGACGATAAGAGTCGATCGCTTTCGACCTTCAGTGTGGTCGTGGTAGCATGTGCAAATTGTGCATGCATTTGGAGTCGCCACCGGTCTTTCTTAGAGGGTAGACCGGAAACCTTACTGACCGATTGGGAGAGATCGATCAGTTCTGCGGAACCAGAGATTTAGGGTTCGGGGACTTGGTTACGCTGGTATCACTACCAACGCCCTTTCGGTACCTAACGCGAGTGATTTTCCCAGCTAAGAGTTCATGCAGGCGCAAGTTCGGGTGAGGTAGGTTTGATTCAGGGTTTCATGCAGATTGGAAGACTATTCCTATCAAACATAATCAATTTAAATGAAAGCGCAATCAAGTACATAAATAAATCACTTTAACGCACATCAATTCAGATCAATGGCTTCCTAGCATAACCATAAAGGCTTAATGAATGTGTGATTTCGAACCAGGGGTAAAATGGGAGGATTCGGAGGCGATTTAGCCCGAAGGGCAAAATCGTCAAATTTTGGAAGATTTGGATACCGATTTACCCAAAATATTCCATGCCTAGTTGATTGTAGCCATTTCCCATTCTTGAGAATTTTTCTGAATTTTCCGAATTTTTTTTTTTTTGAGATTTTTATGATTTTTTATTTTTTTTTATTTGATTTTTGAATTTTTTATTATTTTTTTAATATTTTCGAAAAATATTTTAATAAAAAGCATGTCTTTGACAATAGATAACACTCAACCAGATAAATAAGCTAACCACTAGACTAAAACAAATACATGCAAATCAAGTCTATAAATGCAATATTTTAGAAAAATAATTCTGATATACGGATCGGGTACGTAAAACATACCGGATTGGATACCGACTTTCAATCGTCCAGCCCTAGCCTGCGACTATCTCCATTCACATCTCCTGTCAATCACCATATCAAAATGTCAACAATCAATTTTACAAGTAAATATAGAAAAATGATTTTTGATTTGATTTTTTTTTATTTAATTATTTAAAAAAAAAAAAAAAATCGGACACGTGTCCGTTTCGGCCGGACACGGCCCGGTTCACCCGGACACGGCCCGGTTCAGAACAGGCCATGGCCTGTGAAAAACAGGGCACGATGACGACGCAGAGCGAGGCACGGCCGTTCGCGGCTCCAAGGGCGTCTGGTGGCAGGCTAATGAATGCATAGAGCTGCAGCCGTCGGGGGAAGAGCTGTGAGAGGTGGCGACGGTGGCTCGAGGCGGCCGGAGGCGACGGAACCGCCGCTGGACAGAATCCAGTGCAAAACAGGGGGTTCGAGCTACTGAAACAGGGGAGTTCGGTCGGGGCTCTTCGCGACTTCCAACGACATCAGACGGCTGTCGGCGGCTGTGAGGGATGACGAGTAACGTGAGGACGACCAATCGAGGCGGTGGTCCACGGCGGGGGCATCGGAGCTAGGCGGAGGAATTCCGGGACAGCTTTGGTCCCTAAAACAGAGCAATCGGTTTCCGCGGTGGTCTGAGGGCTATGCGGCGGTCATCGACGTTTAGGCGGCAGCCAGAGGGTTGGAAGGGAGTCGTGTGGTGGCGGCTGAGGCGGCGTTTGTGGTCGGAAGACGCGGCATAGGCTGAAACCCGAATAGAGCAGCAGCGGCTCGAAAACAGAGCAAGAGCTCCGGGGCTTTTCCAGCGGCTGTGCGGCGGTCAGGCGTGGCGGATGGAGACTGAGGAGTGGTGAGGACGAGGTGAGAGTAGTGGCCTTCGATGGGTTGAAGAGAACATGTCTGATTTTCTCTCCCCCCGGACGCCCTCTCGGTTTTACCTTTTAAAAAAATTTCGGATCCTCCTGCCGTTCCAAACGCATCTCTCCTCCGTCGTGGCCGACCGGCGCCCGTTTTCTCTCCACCAATCCCCCAAGTGCGAATACAGATCAACCCTTTTGTCCCCCACATTCTACACTTCTTTTCCCTAAACTAAAACCGACGCCCCCCACCCCCTTCTTTCTTTCTTCTTCTTTTTTTTTTGCCTTTTCTGTTGGCACCGCACGGGTCTGCAACTGAGTTGCAGACCCGGTTCGGACCGGGTCGGGTCGGGTCTGACCCGACCGGCCCGGTTCGATTCTCCTCGCCTAATTGAGCCCGAAATTGACATCTTTTCATGAATTTGATGGCAAAATCGGACTCCTTGACATGTTTTCTATCAAATAGGGGTATTTTCGTGAGTGAATTGATTGAAATTTAGTGAAAACCCCAAATTGTCCCTAAGATCCGAAAATGATTTTTGCTCAATCGAAGGTCTAAATGACCGAATTAGTCATAATTGAGGCCACCAATGGATTCTTCATGATGAAAACTATTGGGTAGAGATGTTTAATTTTAATGGGTATGCCCGCATGAAATTTAATTTCAAACATTGTGAAATCGGGGACTAAATTGAAAGAAAATTATGCAATTAAGCCCTTTTGTTTAAAATTGATCAAATTGGAGGGTAAATTGGCCCAATTGCACTTCAAGACTTTAGAATCCGATGTCATAGCTTACAAAAGGTGAGAATTGAAAATTGAAAGACTCGAAAAGGAATTTTGTTGCTCGGTTCGGGTTTATGTTTGTGAAGGAACATATTGACCCGAGCCGAATTTTCAAGATTTAAAGTCACACACTTGAAAAGGAAATTAAAACAAAATTATTGAATATTTTTTTGTATTTTTCTGACCACGAATGGTATTTTTCTGATTTTTTTGGGTATTTTTATAATTAAATAAATTCGAAAAATATTATAAAATACCAAAAAATATTTTTTGTTCAAAATTGGTCCCCGAGGCTAGGCCAAGGCTTCCAAAGTTGATTTTGTGATTTTATGACCTTTTTTGATATTTTTAATTAATTTTAAAGAATAAAAAGCACAATAGTAAATGGTCAAAAATCAGGTGTCAACAGTTGCCCCTCTTTGAGAGGAATCTCGTTAGAGGTTTCTTTCAAAGATAAGGTGGCACCTGATTCCTAACCGACTCAACTGGAAAAATGAAAGAAGAAATGCTATGACATCGGATCCTTAAGCCTTTTGATGAAAGCTCGAATTAATCCCTGGTTTGCTCTAACAATTTGAACATGGGTTGAGGGGAGGGAGGTTTACCTGAAACTCACCTGTCGGATGCTGCCGGTTGCGACAACTTTCAAGAAGATGCCTAGGACTCGTCACAGAAAATCCTAGGGAGATTGAGTTCTGACCTGTATGGTAGGTCATACCATTATGGGATTCCTAATTGGTAGGAACCTAAGGAAGGCGCATCCCCACGCTTTGGGATTTGCCAGAGATTTTAATCCGTATGGTGGATCGGACCTTCGTGTTGATCTTCGAGGCGGTATCTGCCTCGTGTTGACCCTTATGGCGGTTTCCACCATATTTTTGACCCTTTAGGCGGTTTCTACCTTCATTTGACCCTTCAGGCGGTATCTACCAATGAGTTGACCCTTCAGGCGGTATCTACCTTGAGTTGACCCTTCAGGCGGTATCTACCTTTAATTTGCTTTGAAAAGGGGTCTCATGACGAGGGCTCTCCACGTCCGATGAGACTGCTTGAGTCTGTTGAGGCGACATTCTGGGAGCTGGGTTCTCCAGGTATCCTGCAGAAGTTTGAGCCTGAAAGATTTTTCTTCACCAAAAAAACGTTAGTAATCTTTGGAAAGACCACGGCTGTCCATTTGACAAAACCGTATGACTTAAGTTTTAATCATGAAATGTGCATTTTGATGCCGAAGGCTATCCAAAACATTCTTGCAACATGCAAATGTGATCACAAATCCCTTGCACGGAAAATCCGGATCAAACAATTTGAAATTTCCAAAAAGTGTTTATTCAAAACATCTATTGGAGAATTTCTCATCCAAGATGGCTCCTCACCGCTTTGTGATAATGGTCTTTTGTAAGGAATGCGCTCAACTTCCTACTAACCTGTGCCTCGGTTTTAGGATCATTCGCAGCGCATACATTTCGATCGATCGGGAGGTCTTCAACGTGACCGTAATGTTGGGCTTGGATATTGGTTTTCAAAGGGGGGGGACTCACTTTTAAGTCGAGGCCATTGAATGAAAGTCTTCACCATCTGCTCCGGGTTTACAAGTCAAGAACCCTGCAAAATGAGAAAGAAATAGTCTTGCTCGTACTTCTTCGAGCTAAGCAATATGTCAACCCAAGTGTCTTAGTCAGAGAAGACTGTTTCGGGGTTGTAACATTGGTAGGATTGGGGACCGAAACAAGCTTATTTTTGGCTCAGAATTTATGAGGGGATTGACATTGGTGATCATTGCAGATTTGACACCTGTCCTTTCCTTTCTGCATCTTTAGTCTTTGAGGTGCGCAATTGATTTTGAGGTGTACACCAATTCTTTAGAGAGCCCCTCTTGTTGCATTCAGAGAACGAGAACTCTCTCTGTGTCTTTGTTCTGCGCTCGGCACCATTTGGGGAGCAATCCTTTTGGATTTGGATCCTTCAGGGATTTCTTCTTTTCCCATCCGGCTTCATTGTGGATCAATCAAACAACTTACACGAGCATCGGCCTTGCTTTTACCAGGCACTTTGCTTTTTCTCGATGCCGTGGATTTTTCTCATTCACTTTTGAAATCCCATTTTTTTCATGGGATCGTGTTAGACATATAGTCTAAACATGCTTTAAATATCAGTCCTGGATTTCTCTTTCGTAATCCCTGAGTCTTGAACTCTTCCATTTTTGAAGTGGTGCGGCATCTGTCTTGGAATGATCACCAATGGGTTCATGAAACGAATTTGCAGGCTCAACTTGGCTATGCAAAGGATATGGTGTGTGGGATAGAGAAATGGATGCTTCTCGTCATCCTATGGCACTTGGATTACCATATAAACAACACACAAAGATTGATGTTAGTCCGAGCAAGAAAATTTCTAGCCATTTACTCCTGATGCCGCTGGACTCACATCCATTTTGCCCCGATGTAGGGTAGTTCTTGACAGGGTTAAGAATGAAAACCGCCGTTCGAATGGGTTGCCAACGGTCACCTGTAGTGTTTATGATATGAAACGAACGCCTCCGTCGTCCCAATCCATGTAGTCGCTGCAAATGGTCCCTACCTCCGTAGGTCCAGATTTTACTATTTGATTCGCTCCACTCCTCTCTCAAGTGTATGTAGGATGTGTTTGGATTTGAGCTTGCCTCTTTTTTGAGGAAACATCCTTTCGAATGGTTTGAAAAATAATCATGTTTTGGAAAAATTCATTTTCTTTTCTCCAAAATTTATCCGTCGAGGGGATTTTGTGATGTACCGTGCATGTTCTATTATTCATGCTTCAGGTAACCTCCCGATTTAAATCCTGAATATCGATGCATTGGAAAGTCTTTATGCCGGCTGAAAGGATTCTGACATTTTTTTTTATCTCAAACTAACTGGGAAAAAGGATACTTACCTGTCCGTCGCAGCCGCGGATCCCTGCAAATGTAAAAGAAGCATATCATTGTATGCTCACGAATTTTCCAAAAATCGAAACGATACATCCTACCCTTGGTCATGTATTCTAACGAGTAGTACATGGGACGTAAGCACTTGTTCGTCTGCAAGGCGACTCCTCTATCCATGCTTGGAGTGTTTGTAACATCAATGGTTCATCTGCCCCCAGCTGGGCAGCGTCTGTTCTGCTATTTGAACGCATAACTCCTTAAGTGATTTATCCATGTTTATCATCTGAGAAGGAAAAGAAAGAAGACATGATTTCGGTATCCGATTGGAGATCGTTTAGGAACGATACATCGTTTTACCAAATGGGTGGCTTCGCGGCCAGACGTATTTCGTACTGAAGGGGTAGATCCCATTATGCTCCGCGGGTGATAGTCATTGTTCATGGAACTTG
The DNA here is from genome assembly GCA_021437785.1 of Rhodomyrtus psidioides. NCBI lineage: Eukaryota > Viridiplantae > Streptophyta > Magnoliopsida > Myrtales > Myrtaceae > Rhodomyrtus > Rhodomyrtus psidioides. The sequence continues at coordinate 4,362,355 of JAILYB010000034.1, forward strand.
CTCCACGGATTAAGTGATTAATCCACGGCCCTCGGCTTGAAGATGCTCAAAGGGTGATGTTGACACTCACGCGCAATTAGTTCTAGATATTAATGAAAGATGTTCCCGTGGGAACCTTACAGCGCGATCAACAACATATTCAATAGGAGTATTCCACCCATTTCCTCTAAGCATTTTTCATCGAGTAGCCGTGCCTTGCATCTGACGTCTGATCACCGGCCTTGCGTCACCACTGCGATGGTCCTCCGGCTCCAAATTGATCGAGCCAAAGATTGAACTCATCGCCAAGGAAATTGCTCGGGTCTTCGAGCCATTGATGTTCAAGTTGGGTATCAACGATTGTTGGGGGCAGATTTCTTTCATTGCCTTCGTTGTGAGGGATTGGAGTCTTTGAGCTGGAACCTTCATCATTGCCTTGTTGGGGTTGAGACATACATTCCTGAAGAGTATTGATCCAAGTGTCCAGCTCCTCATCAAGGAAATCACCTGTTCTTTCTAGCCCTTGGTGCCTAGATTGGGTGTCGTCGACTGCAGGCGAAGGATTCCTCTCTTTGCTCTTGCCGTGAGCAATTTGACCCCTCGAATTGGAACTTCCTCCAATGACCGGCAGGTTCATATGTGCACTCTCTACCAATGCCAGATCCGCTTCAGGGACAACATTAATGACTGATTCGCGCTCAAACTGAGGAATCTCTATGTGCTGGAACTGTGGCATATACTCTTGAGGAGTATTGTGATAGCTCGGTGGAGCATTCTGATTTGGGTTAGAGGAGTCGCTGACACGACTGCTGGTCCCGTCATTGCTGAAATGCGGTTGGGTGCTCTCGGCCCTCCAATCGTCGTGGTTGTAACTCTGCCCGGCACTTGAGCTCCAACTGGCTTTATGATGGTTTAACGCTATCCTTCCATCCCTTAGCAATCTCCTATAGTACTTGAGGTGAGACTCGACGTTAATTCTAGAGAGCCCCGGCACATTCATAATCTCGAGTATGCGTAGTGGGCTAGCCGAATCAACTCCCAGCTCTCGAATTGCATCAACAAATTTGGTGTGAAGTTCATAGGTCCAGTAAAACCTTGTTCTCTTATCACCCAAAATATCGTCAATACTTCGGTAGCTATTCTCTACGGGATCTAGTCGTTTCAAAAGTTGTCCAGGGAGGGACTCACCGACTTTGGATTGGCTGGCTGTGACAACGAGTTCGTCATTGAGAGAACTCCCCCTGTGATGATTCATATCCCATTTCTCAGAGGATGTTGGTGTTGATCCTATGGTGTTGACTTGCTCATGCAGATCTCCGGCGATATCTGGCTGTGTCGGAAAATGCTGTGGAGAATACGGTAACAGCTGAGCGTTATTCGTCAACAGGGATGGTTCATCGAGGAACACCTCGCCGAGGACAACAAGATTACCACAATTAAGGCAGGTGGCCTTGGTCAGAGCTTCCTTATATCTCGCGCTTTCAGCTTGAAGCTTTTCATTCTCCTCCTTCAGGACCAGTAACTCATGGTCTGCGTATTGCTGTTTCACCCGGGTTCGTTTGTTGGCGAACCAAAACTTGACCTTCGAAAGCTCCAATCCTATCTTTCGGCTCAACTCCATTTTCTGTTGTCTGCTTGGAGTGGGGCATTCATTGAAGAAAGCTTCGAGCTCTCGGATTTGGCCTGGAGTGTGGCGTTGTAGTTGCTTCCTTTTCCGGCTCCGGTCATCATTGTATACTCCTTCTTCGTAGCTGAAACCTAGAATTTCATCGCTGGAGGAGTCAGTCTCTATGGCCTTCGGGCAGGATTCAGCTCCAGGATCTTCAAAGTCTCCCAGCAGTTCGTGCTCAGAAATGTCCAGGTCGGGCGTTTCCAGCAGATGGGAATAACTTTTAAACATGATGGATCGGGGTATCTCGGGCTGATCTAGTTCACTCAGCTTTCTCAATTCGCTCTTACGTGTTTGCTCACTCTAGAAATTTTCTCAAGTGATTGTGCGTGTCCTGGAACCATCCTTCAGGCTGCATATGAAGACCAGCAAGCAAGCGCTCCTCCCGAGATTCTGCAATTACTCATCGTCTGTATTCCCCTTTCTTTTTCCTCGTGATAGGATCACAAACTCTCTTGCATTGATTCGGTTTCATCGAGTATTGCGCTCGTCCCCTAGTTCAGTCTTCAAAGTGGTGGGTCTACAATCTTTCGGCGCCTTTTATGATTTGCTAGGCCCGAGAACGTAGGGAGCAGCGGTGGACCCGCAATTAATGACTCCGTTTAATTCATTTAGCTCCATGGGAATTAACGCTATGATCTTCTCTCAACCCCTTTTCATCGTTCAAAAGAAAGTGGCATTTTCCCTGTGCATGCTGTTACTCTCCATTTCAGCATCCCGGGCGCTTGGTGAGGAATGAGTTCGTGGCCACTCAAAATTTTAAAGACCGTCTCTGGTTTCAGACTTAATCTAACAAGGGATCATCACAACTGAGCGTGACGATGTTCGTCGATAGCGTTGGTTTAACTATAGTCGTTAAAGAAAAATGTTCCCGTAGGAACTTTACAACGATAAAATGAGTGATCTACTCGTGAACATGTTCTTCTTTCCATGGGTGTTCGTAGTGACCGACCCATCGTGCCCCGAGTCAGGTGCTAGATCATGGCTGTCCAAGCATGCCAGCTTCCCACTGATTGAACAAGGCATCGAGCCCCTCATCGAAGAAATCGTCTGTCGTGGGTTGACCAGCGGCAGGCAGAGCACCAGCCGACTGCTGCTCGAATGGAGGAGTTTGCACTCGCTGTACTTGTGACACGCGCTCTTGAGAAATGTTGAAATGGCCCGGGAGGACATTCTGATCAGCTTTCAGTTTGCCGGTGGTCGGGTTGCTAGCTTGATTGATGCTTAGATTTGGCCGGGTATCTCTTGATGCCTGAGCATTACAATGGCGGTCGCCCCTAGCTTTTGAGCTCGAGACGGATTCCTCCCGGTTTAGCTCCGCTCGACGTTGTTTTAATAGCTTTCTGTAGGCAGCAAGGTGATTCCTGACCAGCTCCTTACTAAGCCCCGGTACATTCATGGCCTTAAATATGCGCGTCGGAGTTGCTGAGTCGATCCCCATTTGGTGAACCACATCTAGGAATCTGGAATGCAGTTCAGGGGGCCAAGCGAACCTCCTCTTATCGTGGCCCAAAATTGCATCGATGGCTTGACGACTGATTAACTCATCTCCAGCAGGACCCGACCCTATCGAAAATTGTTGTGCATGGGGCTGATATGCTTTGAGCTGGTCGGCGGTAACATCCAGCTCCTTGAAACTGTAACTCCAGTCAAAGCGATGCAAATCCCATCCCCCAGGAGGCATTTGTATCATCTTCGTAGGATCATCCTGCTCATGCGTGACTCCGGCAAAATCTGGTTGAGCAGGAGATGCCCCGAGGGAGTAGGGTGGTAAATGAACGTCTTCAATCATCGCGTGAGGCTTATCGGGGAATATCTCACCGAGGGCGACGAGGTTATCGCAATGAGGGCAAACGGTGATATTGAGAGCTTTTTCATACCTCATGTTTTCTGTTCGCAGCTTTTGATTTTCTTCCTTTAAAATCTCGACCACCTGACGTTTGCGTTGAGCCCTCGATTTGGATCTCCTATTTTGAAACCAAAACTGGATCCTCGACTGATTAATCCCCAACTCCCGGCTCAATTCAATTCTCCACTTCTTTTTCATGTAATGGCTTTTACTGAAAAGGGCTTCCAGCATTTGGGTTTCCTCCTGAGAGTATTGGTGAGGACGTCTTCTTTTCCCGAGTTGAGCATTGTGGATGTCGTTGTCGTCGTCGCCGTGATCTTGATTTCTGTTGCCAGAAGTGTTGGGCTCCATGGTTTTGGCGTTAGACTTGATTTTCGAATCTTCGAGATCCCTCTGTGGTTCAATTTCTGAGGTTTTTGAGTCAGTTGCCTCTAGCAGCTGATAGTAACCTCTTAAATATGTTGGATTGAGAAATGTTTGATTGGTTCTTGCCCACTCAGAGTTCTCCACTCTCTCCTGTATGCTCACTCCCTATAAAGTTTTCTTCGAGTGACTTTGCATGTTCAGGAGGCGCTCTTCAAGCATCATTAGGCAAACGTTCCCCCTCAAGACCTTGAATTTCTCGCTTGGCTTTTCAACGTGATGGGACTGCCAAACCCTGTTAGTTGCGCTTTCCTCCCACCTAACTATAATAATGGTGATCCTGACAAATCTTTTACATCTTTTAATTGATGAGCCGAAAATCGCGGACCGAAACGAATCCAATGGTTCTCGTGAGGGGACCTCCTGCTTTACCCCCTAACTGGGCTCCACCAGCATTATTACTGAGACCCTTCATCATCCTCGAGTTGCTATAAAATGAGGAATTAATGTATGGAAGGTTAACGTTTTCGCATAATCAGCTTCTTCCTTCTAATCTCTCTGTTAAACTCGTCTTATTCTCAAGCCAACCCAACGCAAATGGCCTCCTCTCCCGTACGCACTTTTTCAACTGATGTCTTGGCCCAGTGGGAAAAGCTTTATAACCTACTGGGTCGCGGTTACGCGCACATAACCGATCATTCTGCAACCGCGGATGAAATCCGTGTCCTGCTCGAGGACTTAGATACCACTTCCCTCGAAGGTACTACGCTGGGGAGGGAATTTAGAACTTTCCCGACCCTCTTTGCACACTCCCTAGAGGCCTACCGTGTTGCTGATCGGGAGGTTCTCGTGGCTCGCGTCTTGCGGGCTCGTTACCAGGATCGGTCTGATCATTTGGTGCTGACCAACTATTTGGCCGATAGTCACAAAAAGGCCGTCGAGTTTGCCAATGAGAGGGTCGCGACGTTACTTCGCGAGAGGAGAAAACTGGTGGATCAATTGGCCCTATCCCTGACCGCTGGCGAGCACGACCGCCACAATGTCCTATTGAGGCTGCAAAGCGACTGGCAGGAAGAACGGCTCGACAAAATAACCGCAGACATAGCTCACGGGAATGGATTAGTTCGGGACTTGGAAATAATCACCGAAGAACACGAGGTCAAGGTCACTGAGGTTAAGGGAGAATGCAGAAACCTTTTCCTCAAGCTCGCGGACCAGGACATGCGGAGTCGTGAGTACGGGCAGAGCATTAACAACATGGAGGGTCAGTTGGGCTCCTTTGTGTCGTTAATTAGGGCTCACTTTGGCTTTACTTTTCCACCCCGAATTGTATGATCTGCTTCTGAAAACCCTCCGCTGAGCAAAATAAATGAAAGTTCTTGTGTGTGTGTTTTAACTTCTGTATGGTTCATTTCTTCGAGCATCCGAACATCTTCGACTTGGGTGAGCCGAACCATAATATCAATAAGCCGAGCAAATATGTCCTGATTTTATAACTCGCTCATGATCAGATGAGATAATAGCCTTAGACTTGTCCAGGAAAAGATTTCTCTCTATTACATATTTTTTTTTACCTGCAAATAAAAAGACAGAATCAGAAGGGATAATTTGAAAAAGAAATCAAAAACCCCTTTCAATCCTATGCTTGCCCATGATTAATAAGGACAAGAACTTTTACAAGGGTTTTAATCTTGCGCGAAAAGTTTTTATCAATATTCCTCGAAAGAAAGCATACTATTGAAAGGAATGTAATTCACAATAATCGCTTTTGATCAATTTCGAGAGGAACGAATTACTCAAAAGTGCGAGGCATAATAACGTGTTTTAAATTTAATTGAAGATACAGCATCCAAATCAAGGCCGTTTTGTTAAGAACGAGAGTAATTTGGACATCTATTTCGTCATTAAATTCAAAACAACGTCGATGTTCTCGATCAATTATCGTGGATTACCAGCGACGTAAAACATGCATGGACCAATTCAAGTGTATAATTCCTTCTAGCGAAATTGGGGTTGGATTACCCTATACGACCAAAAAGGTTGTGCAGGATTTCCAATTTTAATTTCCTCTAAAGGAATTATAAACTTGACTTGGGAGTATTCGGATGATTAGAGAAAATGCCATTATCACATTCCCATGACCTGTCAAAAGAAAAGCAACCAAGTTCCATCTAAATGTATACACCAATAGATTCCTAATACAATCACTCTAAGGGGTGAGATAGAGAAAGCCTCGATAAAAATAAACCCTATACAAGAGGACTAGTAATGGAAAATTAAACAAAGGAATGTGATCCTAACGTTTAAGGATGCCCCAAGTTCGATCTGTGACTTCCGGATCATTTGCCCCAACTCGTCATCTTCATTGGACGATATCTCAATAATGTCCATAGTAGGCTCCTTTGTTGCTCATTCGGTGCTTGTCATGGGATATCATCCTCTTCGTCTTCTATCAAGGACGTTTGGGAAAAACACACACATCTATCCTTGAAATGGCATTTAATCTAATCACCAGAATGCAATGGATGAAATGCCTATATTTATATGAACTGTAATAGATTCGAGGTATAGAGAGTCTTACCAACCAAACTCGTCGACTTATGTGCGGTTTTAGGTGCACCAACCGCCCAAAGACATGCGCATGAAACAAGTGATGGTAAACTTCTAAAAATCAGAGGGTTTGGCACCTAAGGTTAAGGTTCCCACCTCGAGTTCTGGGAAGAGCCGATTCCATTGCACAGCTATCGTTGCATTGGGACTCGATCCATAGTTCGAAGTGAGCGGAATTGAAAAGTGGATTACCCCGTGTTTTTCCTCACGGAGATTCCATTTTCAATTCCTTCTATTGTGTTCCTAAAGGCGGCGCCCGGGGTTTTAGGCGCGGTTGTGTGTGTCCATGTGTCGTGATCATCGCGATGTAAGTCATGCACAACAGTTTATCAATCAGCGCTTCAAATCATCCACACAACATACATTCCTACGCCAACCTGCATAAGACAATGTTAATCACGGACTACACCCCTTATCACTCCGATCTGCAAAAACATATAACACCTATCATAAGCGGACTTACCTCACCTTCAAGAGCGCCTGCATGGTTAGAAAAATCACTCAGCGTTTTAATTACGGCTTAAGTCCACTTGAGGTCTAGAACCATAGGTTCTAGAACAAGTTCCCCAGTGGAGTCGCCAGCTGTCGCGACCCGTCCGGAAGCGGACGCGGCTAATGGATTACCGATCACGGGTCTTGGATCGGCGCGAGCCCTCCCAAGCCCATACCAAATCGCGGCGGGAGTATTCTTCGACGATAAGAGTCGATCGCTTTCGACCTTCAGTGTGGTCGTGGTAGCATGTGCAAATTGTGCATGCATTTGGAGTCGCCACCGGTCTTTCTTAGAGGGTAGACCGGAAACCTTACTGACCGATTGGGAGAGATCGATCAGTTCTGCGGAACCAGAGATTTAGGGTTCGGGGACTTGGTTACGCTGGTATCACTACCAACGCCCTTTCGGTACCTAACGCGAGTGATTTTCCCAGCTAAGAGTTCATGCAGGCGCAAGTTCGGGTGAGGTAGGTTTGATTCAGGGTTTCATGCAGATTGGAAGACTATTCCTATCAAACATAATCAATTTAAATGAAAGCGCAATCAAGTACATAAATAAATCACTTTAACGCACATCAATTCAGATCAATGGCTTCCTAGCATAACCATAAAGGCTTAATGAATGTGTGATTTCGAACCAGGGGTAAAATGGGAGGATTCGGAGGCGATTTAGCCCGAAGGGCAAAATCGTCAAATTTTGGAAGATTTGGATACCGATTTACCCAAAATATTCCATGCCTAGTTGATTGTAGCCATTTCCCATTCTTGAGAATTTTTCTGAATTTTCCGAATTTTTTTTTTTTGAGATTTTTATGATTTTTTATTTTTTTTTATTTGATTTTTGAATTTTTTATTATTTTTTTAATATTTTCGAAAAATATTTTAATAAAAAGCATGTCTTTGACAATAGATAACACTCAACCAGATAAATAAGCTAACCACTAGACTAAAACAAATACATGCAAATCAAGTCTATAAATGCAATATTTTAGAAAAATAATTCTGATATACGGATCGGGTACGTAAAACATACCGGATTGGATACCGACTTTCAATCGTCCAGCCCTAGCCTGCGACTATCTCCATTCACATCTCCTGTCAATCACCATATCAAAATGTCAACAATCAATTTTACAAGTAAATATAGAAAAATGATTTTTGATTTGATTTTTTTTTATTTAATTATTTAAAAAAAAAAAAAAAAATCGGACACGTGTCCGTTTCGGCCGGACACGGCCCGGTTCACCCGGACACGGCCCGGTTCAGAACAGGCCATGGCCTGTGAAAAACAGGGCACGATGACGACGCAGAGCGAGGCACGGCCGTTCGCGGCTCCAAGGGCGTCTGGTGGCAGGCTAATGAATGCATAGAGCTGCAGCCGTCGGGGGAAGAGCTGTGAGAGGTGGCGACGGTGGCTCGAGGCGGCCGGAGGCGACGGAACCGCCGCTGGACAGAATCCAGTGCAAAACAGGGGGTTCGAGCTACTGAAACAGGGGAGTTCGGTCGGGGCTCTTCGCGACTTCCAACGACATCAGACGGCTGTCGGCGGCTGTGAGGGATGACGAGTAACGTGAGGACGACCAATCGAGGCGGTGGTCCACGGCGGGGGCATCGGAGCTAGGCGGAGGAATTCCGGGACAGCTTTGGTCCCTAAAACAGAGCAATCGGTTTCCGCGGTGGTCTGAGGGCTATGCGGCGGTCATCGACGTTTAGGCGGCAGCCAGAGGGTTGGAAGGGAGTCGTGTGGTGGCGGCTGAGGCGGCGTTTGTGGTCGGAAGACGCGGCATAGGCTGAAACCCGAATAGAGCAGCAGCGGCTCGAAAACAGAGCAAGAGCTCCGGGGCTTTTCCAGCGGCTGTGCGGCGGTCAGGCGTGGCGGATGGAGACTGAGGAGTGGTGAGGACGAGGTGAGAGTAGTGGCCTTCGATGGGTTGAAGAGAACATGTCTGATTTTCTCTCCCCCCGGACGCCCTCTCGGTTTTACCTTTTAAAAAAATTTCGGATCCTCCTGCCGTTCCAAACGCATCTCTCCTCCGTCGTGGCCGACCGGCGCCCGTTTTCTCTCCACCAATCCCCCAAGTGCGAATACGGATCAACCCTTTTGTCCCCCACATTCTACACTTCTTTTCCCTAAACTAAAACCGACGCCCCCCACCCCCTTCTTTCTTTCTTCTTCTTTTTTTTTTGCCTTTTCTGTTGGCACCGCACGGGTCTGCAACTGAGTTGCAGACCCGGTTCGGACCGGGTCGGGTCGGGTCTGACCCGACCGGCCCGGTTCGATTCTCCTCGCCTAATTGAGCCCGAAATTGACATCTTTTCATGAATTTGATGGCAAAATCGGACTCCTTGACATGTTTTCTATCAAATAGGGGTATTTTCGTGAGTGAATTGATTGAAATTTAGTGAAAACCCCAAATTGTCCCTAAGATCCGAAAATGATTTTTGCTCAATCGAAGGTCTAAATGACCGAATTAGTCATAATTGAGGCCACCAATGGATTCTTCATGATGAAAACTATTGGGTAGAGATGTTTAATTTTAATGGGTATGCCCGCATGAAATTTAATTTCAAACATTGTGAAATCGGGGACTAAATTGAAAGAAAATTATGCAATTAAGCCCTTTTGTTTAAAATTGATCAAATTGGAGGGTAAATTGGCCCAATTGCACTTCAAGACTTTAGAATCCGATGTCATAGCTTACAAAAGGTGAGAATTGAAAATTGAAAGACTCGAAAAGGAATTTTGTTGCTCGGTTCGGGTTTATGTTTGTGAAGGAACATATTGACCCGAGCCGAATTTTCAAGATTTAAAGTCACACACTTGAAAAGGAAATTAAAACAAAATTATTGAATATTTTTTTGTATTTTTCTGACCACGAATGGTATTTTTCTGATTTTTTTGGGTATTTTTATAATTAAATAAATTCGAAAAATATTATAAAATACCAAAAAATATTTTTTGTTCAAAATTGGTCCCCGAGGCTAGGCCAAGGCTTCCAAAGTTGATTTTGTGATTTTATGACCTTTTTTGATATTTTTAATTAATTTTAAAGAATAAAAAGCACAATAGTAAATGGTCAAAAATCAGGTGTCAACAACAGATCCCCAAAAAAGAGGACAATTGGATTGGCCATTACGTTATAAAATAGTAAATGGGATCGCTCGAGGAATGATGTATCTACACGAAGATTCTCGTCTTCGGATCATCCATCGTGATCTAAAATGTAGCAATATCCTGTTGGACAGTGAAATGAACCCGAAGATTTCGGATTTTGGCATGGCAAGGATTTTTGGAGTCGATCAAACTCAAGCTACCACAAATAAAATCGTGGGCACTTAGTAAGTCTTAGTTTTTGAATAGATGACTTTGTGATTGGATGCTAGGCATACTCATTCTATATATTCAAGGATGCTCCGAATCAAAATCTGCAAGACACATATGGCTAATGCTTGTTTTTGCAGTGGTTACATGTCTCCAGAATATGCAATGCACGGAGAGTTCTCAGTGAAATCCGATGTTTATAGCTTCGGCATAATACTTCTAGAGATCATTTGCGGCAAGAGGAATAACTTCTACCACCAATTGAATGGGGGTGAATATCTTGCTAGTTATGTAAGTTTCACCATGCTACTGCGACAAATATTTATACCGCGCTTTGGAATTTTGGTCAAGTGTAATTGAAGTTCCTCCTTTTAGCCCGCAGACACACAAAAAATATTATTATGTGCCTTGGTCATATATTGGTTTTTGCAATATTCTGATTTCCTGCATGAAGATTCTCCGAACTTATTCATGCAGGCGTGGAATCGATGGAGAGACGGCGCGCCCTTGGAAGTGTTGGACCCGATCATCATGGATTCATATTCACGAGATGAAGTGCTTCGATGCTTGCACATTTGCTTGCTATGCATTCAGGAAGATCCGGCTATTAGACCCACCATGGCCACAGTTGTTCTCATGCTCAGCAGCAATTCCGTTATCCCGCCATCACCTCGACGTCCGGCCTTCTTCATCCGAAGTAGATTGGGGCGACTGAACATCCCAACAGAAGAGCTTGAATCAGACCAAGCCGACAGGAGGACCATGCCTTCGTCGACCAATGGCATGTCGGTTACCGAACTGTACCCCCGGTGAATGGCGGTTGTGACTGAAATCCTTTCTCATGGATGGTCTCGCAGCGAGATTGCTTGACCCTCTCAGAGACAAACCATCCATGGGAAAGCTAATGCATTACTAAGCCTAAAAACTTAACAACGACTCTCCCAAATCCTACCTGTCGTAACTTGGTCTTCAATTTTTTGTTTTGTCGGAACTTGGTCCTCAATTTGATATGCAATTTTCTTACGTTTTGGAGCCTCTACTAATCAATTAAGGTTGATTAAAAACCTAAGTAGTGATTGGGAGTATGCTTTGTTTTTGTGAATTAGAGATTCAACCAGTTTGGGGACTTGATTACACTAGATTAATCTAATGCCTTTTTGGTACCTTTTCTCTTTACTTTCAAAATTATTGCTGGCAATCTTGGTGGATTTTAAGCCTAAACCACGAACATGCAAGAGTGATCCTACGGGTACACAATCAATAATTAACACTCAATAAATCAATAAATAAATAAATTGCTAGCATAAGGCAATAACTGACATGCCTCAAGCAAGCAAAGCATATATTCCCATGATTATTTTCTCAAATATCTGCAAAGTGTTAAATAAAAAATTGCATGCCCTAAACATGATTTCTACATGATAATGCAGATATAGTTAATTTTTTTTTTCTTATTTATGAAAGCTAATCTAAATTTAATATGCATGTTTATTAGACTAATGACATGTATTGTGACCTGATTTCAGTGACGGACAATAAACAATGCATTTAAACTAACATGGTATGCGATCTTACCTTATATGTCCCTAAACATGCAATGACTAAATGACATGGCAATAACGCTAAAATAATGATGATGGGGGCAATGACATGTCAATAATGATGATGTGGCAACAACATGACAATGACATGGCGATACGCATCTAGATATATGCATATAAATTACTGTTATTAAAATTAAGGTAAGAAAATCCCTAAATGTGTATTACCTAATTCAAACTTTGATTGTGCCCTATTCTAAATTAGATCATTTCTTATTAATTACATATCTCCTAAGCATGCAATTCTAACCAAGAAACTAAGGGCGCGAATGACAACTATTCTCTTTCCCGGCTTTATTTCTGGTCAGAAATAGATTTTTCTATTGCTATCATCTATAAGAGTTTCCAATGAGAAACACATTTGATAGCAACACAAAATTTTTATTCCTGTAACAGAAATTCATTCCATAATATCATAATTATAAAAATTTACATTGAGAGTTACATACTATCATATAATCACCTTTGGGAGGAAAACATGACATACAGTCGTATACTCTTTATATTGCAGCGGCAATGAGAATTTATTTTAATCTTCATTAAATCACCACCTTTGGGTGTATGAAAATGCTTCGATTAGATAATTCTCAACCATATGCGGTTCATGTATCCCTTCATATAACAATATACAATCATCTCATTTGGGAGTATAACATGCATTAAAACAGGAGATATCCCACCACAATATGAAAACAAAAATTCCTTAAATCCAATCAAGTGTTTTACTTTAGCGGTCACAACCTAATTGAATTTTCGAAGCTGTGTTATAAATTTTATATTTCACATTTACCGTATGCATGTAATTTCAGACTTAAAATTATAGGCAATTATAAAATTATGGGCCATTATCCACAAAAATTGTATGCCATGCTAATTTACATTAATATACTCATACATGTTAAATCATATACATGTAGTTGATAAATTATGACTTACACAATCTGTATGTGGTCATAAATACGTGAGCTTGCACTTGTATCTCAAAAACATAGAGAAACACATAGAAAAATACAAAAATACCCCTAACAATGCACGTATTAAGGTTCCGTATAAATTTTCATTTCATAAAAGCATCTAACTTATTAAAAAAATATACCACCTGGCAGCGCATGATCATACGAGCATGCCGATACTTAGAAGTCCCGATTGAACACGTCATCGCACTCATGATTGGCCAAAATTTTTTGCGCGTGGGGACATGTGCTACGTAGGTGTTCGGTCGGGCTTTTTTCCAAAGCAGGGGAAAAAATATTTACCAAATCAGGGTTAAAAAAATTATTTACTAAACTAGGGGCCGCTTGACAGTAATAGTGCTGAGCGGGCCATGAATAGTGCTCGCTCGGCAATCTAACTGCCGAGCGAGCATGCTTTGGTCCTTTTTTTTTTTTATAAATTTTTTATTCTTGATAGAACATGGCTACTTCCTAGTGTTCAGATAAGAAGGAGACTATGTGTTTCGGCTGGTCATATTCGACAAGAAACGCAATGGAGATTGACTACCTTGTTGTCTCCGAAAATGGCAGTGGCAATGAGCATATTTTGTCACCAAAGGTGGAGACTAAAGACGAAGGGGACGTGTTGATGATGGAGGAAGGGTTCGATGACCTACCTGTTAGAGATATGCCCTAAAGCAATTATGTAATAGTTACATATTGGGTATATCCGTTGCACTTCTGATTTATTATCAATGGCAAAGACGTATTTATTCATTTGTCCAAATATAAATGAATAAAATCCATAAGATCAGTTGCAACCGAACCTATTCTTAAGACGTTGAGAATATGTGTGACAGGTTTACGGTTAGACTGAATCTTTAAAACAGTTCCCGATCAATGGATTATTGAATGGATATCAATGATCCTGTTGAGGTCGGTATGTTCTTAACTTCATAATTAAGTATCAGATACTTAAAGGAATGACGAGTCATAAGCCATTGGGTATTGCGATATCCAAGTTAGAACATAGGTGCTTCTATCGGACAAGTTCACTGAACGTGACACATATTGAATGATTAGCGACATGGAAGCTTTTTGCGTGGTCAATGTCTAATCGTTCATGCTTTGGTCTTGTGTAAATAATCCTTAGACCTGAGGTGCAGTGTTGACTTGTGTGATAAATGGCTGTGGTTCACAAGTGCGCATATTGGCGGGTCGTTGATTCGTCTCTGTACTTGATGGTCGTAGTTCAGGCACATACGAAGTCACATGTGTACGCAATATGGAATCTGTCTCCTTATTAATAAAGGTATGATGTCCTATGTGATCTAATTGTAACAATGCATTGAAATCCTCGGCCGGGATTATGATTGAGAATGAAATGTTCATGTCTCATATAAATGCATGTCAAGTTAGATTTGTACATATGATCGAATTGGTGGCTTGACAAATATTCCATGGCCTTTGTTCGATCGGGACATAGTTAGACAGAAGGATTGAATTACACTGTAGCCAAAGCTGACAGGTTCATAATGTTCTTAAAAAGAATTCACACTGTCTGGGTAGCCATGACATATTGCTAGATGTTACTCATGGCTTGTAGGACCTAGAGGATGATCGGGACAATCAATTCTCTTGGAAGTACTAATGTGTTAGTGCATGTCTTACTGCCAGCTCGGTGATGAACCTAGGAATGTCACACATCTTAACCAATACATGACAACGCATTGTGGAAAGACGACATTGCAAATTTGTTTGCAATTATACCAATTAGTTGGGTTGAAATTAAATTAAATGAGATTTAATTTTATTTCTCTTTTTGGTCACTTGCACGTGTATATACGATGTACACGTATGCTCTACATATTTGTACGTTATACATATTTGTATGTTATACGTATTTTACTGTTTGGTAACCTCTTTAACTCCGGTAATAATAATATTGGTTATTATTATTTTTAACACCTTTGTTAGTGCTATTTTTTAAATAGCATTTTTGTATTGTAAAATGTGAGTGCTAATTATAAATTGTGAGTGCTATTGTTAGATAACATTTATAATTGTTAGTGCTAATTTTAAATGGCACTTATTTATGATAAATTGTGAGTGCTATTGTTAGATAGCATTTATATTTGTTAGTGCTAATTTTAAATGGCATTTATTTATGATAAATTGTGAGTGCTATTTTTAGATAGCATTTATTATTATTAGTGCTATTTTTAAATAGCATTTTTGTATTATAAGATGTGAGTGCTATTTATAAATTGCGAGTGCTATTGTTAGTGCTATTTTTATATGGCATTTATTTATCATAAATTGTGAGTGCTATTTTTAGAAAGCATTTATTATTTGTTAGTGCTATTTTACAATACAATTTATTGGAAGGTGTTTTTAGCTATAAAAGGATGGCAAGAGTTTTGAGGTTGTGGTTAGCTCATTTGTAGAGTGAGCAGATTTTTGAGAGCTTTGAGAGAAGAACACAAACACTCTCTATATTCTCATAATTTTGAGTGACCAAAATATATCAAGTTCGGAATATTGATTCCGTAAATTGGTTTGGAATATTGATTCCGCAAATTGCTAGCACAATTGTTGTGGAATTATTAGTCGTCTCCCGTTCGTCAATTGGTGGTGTGTCTGAACTAGAGGCCCGACACTTGTGGGGCTGAGATCGAAGAACATCGAACCGACACCTCCGTTTCAAGCACGCTACAAGAGGTAGTCTATTTACTCCCTTTGGTGCTTTGTGATTTTTCGATTGAAATGCACGAAGTACGCCTCTGGAGATACATGTATGGGTTGTTATTTATTTCCGCTGCGTTTATTAATTTTTATTTACCCGTACGTGTTACGTGGATCCCAACACTACCATCATTGCCGGCATTATGTCAGCTTTCGAAGAAGAAGTAGAAAACAAGGTTACAAGCCTCTGATGATGAGCATGCGAACGAGAAAGCCATTAACGGAGCTGGAGGTAGCATTCAATCTATTTTGTAATGTGCGAATATCGTCTTACCCTTAATGAACATTCACGCCAGCCAGGTGCGGGTTTCGTAATGAGCGAGCATCGTCTTACCCTTACTGAATTTGGGTGAACCCTCGAAAATGGTTTTCACGTGGCATTACATCCCCATTCGGGTCTCGTCACAGAACAAAGATTAGGTCGGGTCAACAGAGTCGGGCCGGGTCTGCTCGGGCTGAGATGACGTCATGCTGACGTCAGCCCCCACATGCCGCGCACATGCGGGGCCCGGATCAGCCCGTGTGATACGTGGACGCGTGGCCGCCACGCGCTCGATAGCCACGGGCGAGTGGAAAAATCAGCTTCTGACCAAAAGTTCATTTCTAGAGTAGAAGTGTTGCCATGTACGCCCTAAGCCTTTGAAGCTCGCTTTTGTTCTAATTAATCACTAATACGAAATTAAGAATGGTTGCACTCCTACAATATAAGAATTAGTAAAGGGAAAAAGATATAGTGAGAAAATGAAATCTCATGCTTGAAGAGCTTTAAGAACATGATTTGAGTGGAAAAAGATAGTAGAATCACTTATTGAACGAGTCTGTAATATTTATTTTTTCAAATTAGTTTCTAGCTTTGATAGCTAATTTGCAATTCAGATTTCTAAAATATCGTGCACCCCTGTGAAGTGGTTGCACATATGCAGGCAAAAGAAATAAATCTACCACCATAATCGTTGCCATGGCTGTTCCGATTGGCGTTGCTGTCATAGTTCTCTTTGTCGCTTGCTGTTCGCCTCGGAGTAAAACAACAAAGACGTATGAAGTAGCCGAAGCATAAGGCAGTCCGTAACTACGCCTTATAGTCCGAGAAGATTTCGAAACTGCGTACACGAGATACACAGTTCTGTGATTTTGTTGAATGACCATCTCCTGTTGTTTCGACGTGTAGGCAAAAGTGAAATTATAACTGCAGAGTCCTTGCAATACTATTTAGCTACCATACAAGCTAGCATGTTCATTTGCAGTGGTTACTTGTCACCTGAGTATGCAATGCGTGGGCAAATCTCAGTGAAGTTCGATGTCTATAGTTTCGGTGTCCTAATCCTTGAGATCATTAGAGGCAAGAAGAATAGCTCCTTCTTCCAATCAGACGCGGGGGGGGGGGGGGGGGGGGGGGGGGGGGGGGGGGGGGGGGGGTTGTTCAATTACAACATAGATTATGCTGCACCGATTTAATTAAGTTGAAATTCCTCCACTGATACAAATTTTTTTAAGGCATGGAAGCATTGGAGAGCCAGTACACCGCTCGAAGCCTTAGATCCGTCCATCGGCGACTCTTATTCGATAGATGAAGTGATTCGATGCCTCCACATTGGTTTACTAGGTGTTCAGGAAGATCCAGCTGATAGACCCACCATGGCAAGCATAGTCCTTATGTTGAGCAGCCACTCTGTCAAGCTTCCATAGCCCCGACAACTAGCCTTCTTCCTCCAGAAGAGCAAGGAGAGACAGTTGAAGGAGCCTGAGTCGGACGAATCCACCGGCAGGTCTATGCCGTGGTCCATTAATGAAATGTCTGTCATCGAGGCTTATCCCCGGTGAATCGTGACGCGAGTAGAAGACTTTATTCACGATAGTCTCGTAGAGACCTTGAGATCTTTGGCCTTCCACAGGGATCATTAATGAACAATCAACAATCACCTATGAAGACAAGATTATTCATATAAAGCCATGATTATCTTTAGACACAGAGCCGTGATCTCTACTTCGCACGATCAGATTTCTAGATCAGCAAGACTTCGGGGTCCGCTAGCATTAATTTGGGTGAAATTCTAGGAAAAATTATTTAAAAAGTCCTAAACCTATTACAATTGTGCCAATACAATCCTAATTTTTTTTGCTAGTTGAGTCCTAAACCTTTTATAATTGCGTTAATTCATTCTACATTACCAGCATATGCTAATGTGGATAACTTTTAATAGTATTATATATATACATACTTACTTTTTTTTTTTACTTTTTTCTGTTTCATTCTTTTTTTCATCTCCATTGTTACTGTGGTCGGCGAGGGCTTCGCGACCCCTGAGTGCCCTTGCCTAGGCTAGACGAGGCCCCTTTGCCTTGGCCACGGGTAAGACCGCTTTGCTGCGGCCAGATCAGCAACAGGTGAAGGCGGCCATGGCCTTGCCAGCCGCAGGCAAAGCCGCCCATCGAGGTCGGTCGACGTAAAGCCCTCATCGGCAGTTGGTGGGGGCTTCCCATTACTTGCCAAGTAGCTGGCGAGCTCTAGCACACAATAGCAATAGGGATGAAAAAAAATAAAGAATTGTTTTAAAAAAATATCACTAAAAGTTCCATATCAGCATCGGCGCACAAAACATACTAAATTGGTACAATTGCAAAAAAAAGGTTGAGGACTCAACTAGCCAAAAAAAAGTTTAGGACAGAATTGACATAATTGCAATAGGTTTATGATTTTTTTGATAATTTTCACTATAATTATGATATTGTACAAAATTAGAATTTGTAATGGCAGAATAAATGTTGAAAAATTTTAGAAAAAAATTAAGAAAAGACGCTAAAGCCCTTATTTTCTCAAATAAGGATATGAAGTTGCCATGACTATTTTAAATAGGATTTGACCTTGCCGGCGGCTAAATTTTTCAATCGACCAAGGAAATTTTTGTCCACAGGTAATTTTAACCTAAAGTTTAGTTAAGTTAAATTAAAAATTTAAAAAAACTAACAAATTTTGAAAAGGAAAAAACAAATATGTACGGGAGGCTACCCCACCGCGTATATTTGAGGCGTCGACAATGGCCAAAAGGCCCAGAGAGTGATCGCGGCCTTTTCCTAGAGCTGGGCATGGTTGCCAGCCCTTGTCAAAGTTTGACGTCCTACCGGCGATGGGGCGACGACCACAGGTTGAGGGGTTGCCTTCTAGCATATATATATATATATATATAGTTTCATCTATTTTTTTTAGTTTGTCTTTTTGTGAAAAAATTATGGAAAGAAAAATAAAATAAATAAAGGAAGAAAATTCCCTTGACTAGTTAGTGAGGTAAGGCTTTCTTTTTTTGCCACTTGAGACTCTTATTTGAAAAAAATAAGAGCACTTTAAGCCATTATTCGAAACAAAATCCACTTCACGCCTTATTTGAAAAAATAAGTGTACTTTAGGCTCTTATTTGGATTTTTCCTAAATACTTGTGTCTCTGGATAAATTCAGCGGAGTAACGAATTATCACTATGTCTATTCTAACAATGTTTCCTTCCACAAAAGCGTGGAGCAAATAATATTATCGTAGTTGGTTCCGTCACAATTGAGTGAAGGGTTTACATGACAACAGTTCTATTGCCCTGTTTTTCTATTTTTCTATTTTAGGTAACAATTTTGGAACAGAAATCTATGTGATAAAATAATTTTATTTTTCTATTTTCGAGGCTTATTTTTGGCCCAGAAATAGGTTTGGAACGAAAATTAGAATGGTTGATCACTATTCACCAATCCCCGATTATTGTGCGCTTGGCCATTGGTCGTCGTCCGCAGTTGGCCAGCCATCGGTCTCTGTCCATGAAGTCATCGGTCTTTGGCCGCGGCCGCTGTCCACGGGTCTCCCAATTGTAGAAATTGTGCGATGCTATCAAATGAACTTCTGTTCTAGGAGCATAAATTTTATGCTATTGTCAAAGGCGTGTCTTATTTCAAAAAAGTCACATAAATGGCAATATCTATTTTTGGGGCCAAAAATAGAGCCGCGAAAAAGAATAATCCGTCATTCGCGCCCTAAACGAGTGCCCGTCGCAAAGTGGAATCGTCCGCACCACAACTCAAGTGGTCTTAGATATTTGCTTTCGAATTTATTTAATTAATTAAGTGAAAATACAAACTGACACACGACTTTTTATGAGAAGGTTATGGCGGGCAAGTAAGTGCGTGGAAATTGTAGAATGGACGAAAACTTATGGGACGACAATTCCAAACATTTATTGTTTAGTTTCAAACTCCCGTCCCGATCTAAAGCATTTTAGTCAATAACACAATCATGAAGCCTTGCTTCGCCTTCTCCATCTCTCTTTCCTTCTTCCTTCATCTTCTCAGCGTTTGTCCTCCGTGTTCTGAATCAGCACCAACTTATCTAGCGCACGACTGCCCAAACACCACGCTCTTCGCTCCCAACTCCACCTACCAATCCAACCTCAACACCCTCCTCTCCAACCTCTCCTCTGCTGCCGCCACCGCCACCAACAACACCAACGGCTTCGCCAACGCCACCGCCGGCCAAAACCCTCCTGATGTGGCCTACGGGCTCTTCCTCTGCCGTGGCGACGTCAGCGCCTCCGTGTGTAGCGATTGCGTGGCTGCCGGAACGCAGGACATCCTCCTGAGATGCCCCGACCAGCGAGTCTCTGCGATCTGCTACGACCAGTGCATGTTGCGGTACTCGAACCAGTCCATCTTCTCGGTCATGGAAGTAAGGCCTACTTTAACGTTGTTCAAAACTGGGAACATCACTGACCCGGCCAAGTTCGTGCAAGTTTTCCAAGACACCATCAAAGACGCCGCCTGGAGGGCGTCGGGAAAGAGATTCGCAATTGCGACGGCCTATGTTACCACGCTTGAGAGGCTGTACACAATGGCTCAGTGCACGCCGGACCTTACGCTGTGGGACTGTAACACTTGCCTCCGGTCAGTGATTCCACTTCTTCCCGAGGGGAAAGTAGGAGGGATGATGTATACTCCGAGCTGCAACGTAAGGTTCGAGGTGTACCCCTTTTATAACGCCTCCGCCGTGCCGGGCCCGCTTCCTCCTCCGGTCACATCGGCTGAACCGGCCCCAGTTCCTCCTCCTCCTCAAGGTATGTGGGAAATGTAATTATAATTTTATTTTGTCAAATATTTAATGAGGACTTTCACCCGGTCAACACATGCGTATAATGGCACAACCGAGATAAGAGAGTTTAATGGTGATATGCACAACAGAACTAGATATTTATAAACATTTGACTTTGTCATTGCCAAGTAAATGATGTCCAATTCTTCTCGGACTTTTTCATGGTAATACCCATTTATTGGAAACTAAACGATGGAAACATGTGATATGAGACTAAAAGTTCACTTGGTAACACAAGGTCAGATTCACTTCCTAGTTCGTACATAGAGATAGGGAAAAAAAAAGACGGGATGAAAATAAACTCGGGATCTACCACATTAAATTTCTATTTGAGGATTAAGAGAAATTATATCTTTTTAGTGAAAATATGATGGATTTAGGACGCAAATGACAACCATTCTCTTTCCGGGCTCTGTTTCCGGCTAAAATGAGACTATTTCGTGGACAAGTTCTGAGCAACATATATGCGTTTGATGATGACATAAAATTTATGCTCCCTGAGCAAAAATTCGTTTGATAACAATTCTTATTGTTGCTGCAACTGGGCCTTGGACGAGGATCAGTGGACTAGAGATAGGCATGGCGGATGGCGATGGGCGGATAGAGATCGGCGGTAGGGACGTGAGAGAGGGAACCGAAAGAAGCGTTTACGATTTTTTTTTTTTAAATTATTTTGCCATGAGTCACAGTTTTCGTTATCCGATGGCACTTCTTTGATGAGGAGAAAACAAATAAATCAAAATTCAGGCCTCAATTCACGTAATGGTACGTGTGCAGGAAAAAGCCACAGGTCAGCCGTGATAACCATCGCCATTATCGCTCCTGTTGGAGGTGTTATGGCACTTCTCCTTCTCACTTTCGGTTTGCTCCGAAGAAAAGGAAAAGAGACGTATGAAGTCGTCAATGCTAAAAGAGGTAAATGGACTATTTTGCCCTCATTTTGCGTAAACGACTTATTGTCATATAATTGAGCATATCATGGAACTTCTTTAGTGTTCATAAGGACTCAATTATAGATGCTACCCTTAAAATTATACTAAAAACCAACTTACTATTTTATATCTTTGACAATTAATTTAAGAACCAATATAAATTTTTGTTAGTAAAATACCAAATGGCAGTGCTAGGAGAACGGTCACCGTTAGTAATGATGGTATGTGAGCCACCAGTTGGAGTGCTAGCATAACACTAGTGGTGATATGTGGGCTACTAGTTGGCTTTTTTATATTACATCTTGTGACCTACATGTCAACGTTACTTGTAATAGTAGCAGTTGACTCTTAGTTAGGGATTTCCCTAAACGAAACAAAAATTATAAGCTACGGGATATGCACGGGTACATATTGCCATTTCCTTATATGTACCTCAAAAAAGTTGTGTCATCATTAGAGAATCCTAAAATCTTGCTATCATGATTTCTCATCAAATATATTTGCGAGAAACCTTACTTACGTTGGTAGAATATTAAGAACTTTGTAGAAATGTCGAATCTATGGAAAGAGAATCACTTGACAATGGACAATTTTGTAATGAAACAATTCAACTTTTACATTTTATTATATTAATACAATTTTAACCAAATTTTAAAAATGAGCTAGTGAAACAAGCCAGTTCAGAAATGACCAATCTGGCTCTGGAAGCTAGATTGGGAACCGACTCATCCTAAAACTAATCACTTCTATATCCAACAACACCCACCATAAAACACTCAACAACAATCAAGAGTCAAAGACAAAATTTCGAAATTGGAAAATCTGATTCTTCATCCTCTTTCAACCTTCAAAGCTAGGTACAACCATATATAATGCCATCAACAGAAGGAATAATTTGGGAATGTAACATCTCATTTCTGGCCTTCTAGATGAAATAGTTGCAGCAATTCCGCAAATATTTCACCAAATACCTATGAAGATCGCTCCGTTTCATAGCTTGCTACGTAAGAACAATTCAAACTCCCAATCACCGATATCTCTATATGGAAAACAAAGCTTAGACACACGTGCGAGTTGTATTAAATAAGTCACACATCGAATAATTGATCTTATAGAATATGGTTTGGAGCAATTAATATATCCTAGTTGGTCCATAACTCATTGGCGCTTTTGAGTGAATGTGGATCCAATTAGATATGTAGAAGGATATGGACTTAGGCTCCCTCTTAGAGATTTATTTAAGTGAAGGTTATTGGAATATATAACTATTAAACCATGCATTCTTCTAATAGCTTAAGTTTTTGGGTTGGACTTTCTAACATGATATCAGAGCCAATATTATTCCTTTTCGCGTATGTGGGCCCACCCTCATTAATCAATTTCCACGTGCTGCTCGTAATCCGGCTTGCACATGAGAGGGGGTGTTGGAGTTGCTATTGTTGTCGTCCCACATCGATTGTGAATGGGTCATGTATGCTATTTATATTTATATAGTCTCCCTCCACCTAATAGCTTTAGCTTTTAAAGCAGTTGGCAAGTGGTCCCACCAAATCTTTCATGGCATTAGAGCAGGAGGTCCTGAGTTCAAATCTTTTCAGGCCCCTATTTGCCTCCGAAATGAATTTATCCACGCTTAGTACTAGGCAAATTCTAAGCCCCTATTTGCCTCCCCAATAAAATTTTTCACGCTTAGTACTAGGCAAAAGACTAGACTAAGCATGGGGGAGAGTGTTGGAATATATAACTATTAAACCACGTCTTATTTTTTGGAAAATCTATACATACTTACCTTACCAAAAAAAAATCACGTCTTATTCTGATAGTTTAAGGTTTTGGATTGGACTTTCTAACAAAAGTATCGGACTTTTGCTATGTGCCTCCAACAAATGATATCAGAGCCGATATTTTAAGGAAGGAATTTGGTGACTAATGTAGCTTGATTTGATTTGAAGAAAGAAACTAGGGATGAAGTGGGCGTTGGTGATTCAAGTTGAGATAAGTGGATGCATAATAATACTTGAAGCTCATACATGTGAAGGAGATTCTTAAGATGCACACATGAGTTGTGTTAGAGAAGTCTCACATAATACAATTAATGTGGTGGAGATCAATACTATATCATAGTAGGACCATAGCTTATTGGCTTAACTTTTTGAGTGAAGGTGAGTCCAATTGACTATATTGATGAGCTCGTACTTAGGCTTCTTATTGGCAATCTGTTCCAGAAGTGGATTTCTGCTCCAAAAGCACATATGGAATAGAAATTCAATTCCAGAATTGTTACCATGCGTGACCATATCTTTTATAGCCAACCAAAATATGAATCCAAACCTCAGCACATAAGGGAAAACCAAATCAGCCCCATGCCATTCAACTCTTGCGCGCCTATTCCTTTTGGGTGAACAAACTGTACCAGACTAGCTAGGTTGGCCGATCCTTGCGGGGTGTGGTCTGGTCTCTGGTTCCATGGTGGATGGAACTGGGCTAGACTGCCCAATACACACACAAAAATTAGAAATTTTTTAAAAACTAGTTAACCTAATTTCCCCATCTTCTGCTCGACTCTCACTCCTTTCTTCTAGCTCGATGCTTGCATCTTGCCTTCGCACTACAACCTCTGATTATGTTTATTGATATACAGTCTCCGATCGTGTTTTATCTTGACTCAATCCATGTTTTGTCTTAACCGTGTTATGCAAACTCATTGTTTTGTTCACACTTGGATTTAGTGAAGTACAAGTATAATCACACTTGAGCTTGATTCTTTCCTATGCGAAGAGAATGATGCAGGAGCATAATCCTATTTTAGTTGTTTTAAGTGTTTTTCTTTCTAATTTAGTTGTTTTTCATTATTTTAATATTATAAGTACTCATGTGATGCTTGTACGATGGTCATGTGTATGTTTTATTAGGTTGTATGGTTGAGATTGGAAGTTGTTAGTTTAAATCCAAAGATTAGCTTTATAAGCAGTTAGTGTAAGTGGTCATAAGGTGGGCCGGTCCGGTCCCCTATTCCTTTTCGGGACCGGACCGGCTTGGTCCATACACACCGGCAATTTTCAAGTTGAAGCATTAGTAAGAATGTCATTAGAAGCTGCAAGAATCTGGGTCTTCCCATTCCAAAAACTAACTCAAAGGACAATTCTCTTCTAACCAAAAAAAAAAAAGAGGAAAAAGACTTAGATAATTCCCGCCAAGCATAGGTAGAATCTGCACCGTAATTAATAGACCTAACCCCACCCTCAGCATGAAGAAGAGATCATGAGACAGCGGTCTTTCTCATAACTTTGTTCACATTACTATTTATGATTTTGTTTCTTTTTCCTTCATGACCGAAAGATTGCACTGGCAACCCTACAAATGCCACTAGGGGATCCGATTGATGTAATTTGATAATCAAATTGAGTTGTTCGGTCATGTAGGGGCAAACGAACTTACCACTGTGGAGTCCTTGCAATATGAATTTGCTACAATACAAGCCGCGACAGATGATTTCTCTCATGAAAAAAAGTTGGGTGAAGGTGGATTTGGTGAAGTTTTCCAGGTACTTACTACTTATGAGATAGAAATAATCCAGATTGCTTGTTAGCTTCTAAGAAGATGTGATAAGAAATTAAACGAAGATACAAAACCCTTTAGGGTAGCCTTCCTAATGGACAACAAATTGCGGTGAAGAGGCTATCACAAAGCTCGACACAGGGTGATGAAGAATTCAAGAACGAAGTTCTTTTAGTTGCCAGGCTTCAACACAGGAACCTTGTACGACTGCTGGGTTTTTGCTTGAAGGGAGAAGAAAAGCTACTCGCCTATGAGTTTGTGCCCAACAAAAGCCTTGATTACTTCTTATTTGGTGCGTTGCTATTCGAACTTCTCATGAGCAGGATGTACAATTTGCTTGAAATAAAATGTTTGAAGCTTTCACCAGCTATGCAAACCTTGAATTTTTTTGGTTATTCTTTCAACTGTTTATAGTTTTTTATTAAGCTACCTTTGATGGATGAGACCAAATATATTTTGGTATCGTGGGATGAGCTTCGCCTTCGGTTTTTTGAATAGGTACCACATCCAAAAGCATTAATGAATTTTGGTGCAATGATGCAGATCCCCAAAAAAGAGGACAATTGGATTGGCTATTACGTTATAAAATAGTGACTGGGATCGCTCGTGGAATGATGTATCTACATGAAGATTCTCGTCTCCGGATTATCCATCGCGATCTAAAATGCAGCAATATCTTGTTAGATAGTGAAATGAACCCGAAGATTTCGGATTTTGGCATGGCAAGGATTTTTGAAGTCGATCAAAATCGGGCTAACACAAATAAAATCATGGGAACTTTGTAAGTCTTCGTTTTTGAATAAATGACTTTGTGATTGGATGCTGAACATACTCATTCTATCTATTCAAATTTGTTTTGAATTGAAATCTGCAATACATGTATGGCTAATGCTTGTTTTTGCAGTGGTTACATGTCCCCAGAATACGCAATGCATGGAGAGTTCTCAGTGAAATCCGATGTTTATAGCTTCGGCATAATACTTCTAGAGATCATTTGCGGCAAGAAGAATTACTTCTACCACCAGTTGAATGGGGGTGAATATCTTGCTAGTTATGTAAGTTTCACCATGCTACTGCGACAAATATTTGTACTGTGCTTTGAAATTTTGGTCAAGTGAATTGAAGTTCTTCCTTTCAGCCCTCGGAAACACAAAAGACTATTATTATGTGCCGTGATCATATATGGTTTTTCGCAATATCCAGATTTCCTGCATGAAGATTCTCCGAGCTTATTCATGCAGGCGTGGAATCGATGGAGAGACGGCGCACCCTTGGAAGTGTTGGACCCGATCATCATGGATTCATATTCACGAGATGAAGTGCTTCGATGCTTGCAGATTTGCTTGCTATGCATTCAGGAAGATCCGGCTATTAGACCCACCATGGCCACAGTTGTTCTCATGCTCAGCAGCAATTCCGTTATCCCGCCATCACCTCGACGTCCGGCCTTCTTCATCCGAAGTAGATTGGGGCGACTGAACATCCCAACAGAAGAGCTTGAATCAGACCAAGCCGACAGGAGGACCATGCCTTCGTCGACCAATGGCATGTCGGTTACCGAACCGTACCCCCGGTGAATCGTGGTTGTGACCGAAATCCTTCTTCATGGATGGTCTCGCAACGAGATTGCTTGACCTTCTCAGAGACAAACCATCCATGGGAAAGCTAATGGATTACTAAGCCTAAAAACTTAGCAACCACTCTCCCAAATCCTACCTATCGCAACTTGGTCTTCAAATTTTTTTTTTTTGGTCGGAACTTGGTCCTCAATTTGATATGCAATTTTCTTACATTTTGGAGCATCTACTAATCAATTAAGGTTGATTAAAAACTTAAGTAATGATTGGGACTATGCTTTGTTTTTGTGAATCAGAGATTCAATGAGTTTTGTGACTTGATTACACTAGATTAATCTAATGCCCTTATGGTACCTTTTCTCTTTATTTTCAAAATTATTGCTAGAAATCTTGGTGGATTTTAAGCATAAACCGAGAACATGCAAGAGTGATCCTGCGGGTACGCAATCAATAATTAACACTCAATAGCAAAGCATATATTCCCATGATTATTTTCTCAAATACCTGCAAAGTGTTAAAAAAAAATTGCATGCCCTAAACATGATTTCTACATGATAATGCAGATATAGTTAATTCTTTTTTTCTTATTTATGAAAGTTATTCTAAATTTAATAGGCATGTTTATTAGACTAATGACATGTATTGTGACCTGATTTCAATGACGGACAATAAACAATGCATTAAACTAACATGGTATGCGATCTTACTTTATATGTCCCTAAACATGCAATGACTAAATGACATGGCAATAACACTAAAATAATGATGATGTGGTAATGACATGTCAATAATGATGATGTGGCAACAACATGACAATGACATGGCGATATGCATCTAGATATATGCATATAAATTACTGTTATTAAAATTAAGGTAAGAAAATCCTAAATGCGTAATTACCTAATTCAAACTTTGATTGTGCCCTATTGTAAATTAGATCATTTCTTATTAATTGCATATCTCCTAAGCATGCAATTCTAACCAAGAAACTAAGGGCACGAATGGCAACTATTCTTTTTCCCGGCTCTATTTCTGGTTAGAAATAGATTTTGATATTTCAATCATCTATAAGAGTTTCCAATGAGAAACACATTTGATAACGACACAAATTTTTGTTCCCGGAACAGAAATTCATTCCATAATATCATAATTATAAAAATTTACATTGAGAGTTACATACTATCATATAATCACCCATGGAACGAAAATATGACATACATGTGTATACTCTTTATATTGCAACGACAATGAGAATTTATTTTAATCTTCATTAAATCACCACCTTTGGGTGTATGAAAATGCTTTGATTAGATAATTATCAACCATATGCGGTTCACGTATCCTTTCATATAACAAGATACAATCATCTCCGTTGGGAGTACAACACACATTAAAACAGGAGTTATCCCACCACAATATAAAAACAAAAATTCCTTAAATCCAATCAAGTGTTTCACTTTGGCGGTCACAACCTAATTGAACTTTCGAAGCTGAGATATAAATTTTATATTTTACATTTATCGTATGTATGTAATTTCAGACTTAAAACTATAGGCAATTATAAAATTATGGGCAATTATCCACAAAAATTGCATGCCATGCTAATTTACATTAATATACTCATACATGTTAAATCATATACATTTAGGTGATAAATTATGATTTACACAATTTGTATGTGGTCATTAATATGGGAAAAATTTCAAAAAAGGGCCCGAAGTGCCCTCATTTTCTCAAATAAGGGCTTGAAATGAATTTTGTTTCAAAAAGGGCCTAAACTATTCAAATTGTTTCAAAAGAGGGCCCAATCGAATGGTATTTTTGTCTTTTACTTTTTAAAATATTGTTCTTTTTATCTTTTCTTTTTTCCCCTCCCCTCCCCTTCCATCCTGTACATCTTCTTCTCCATGCACTGGGGTGAGCATGGTTCCAGGGTAGAACCGAAAATCGAATAATTGAACCGTCGGTTCTGGTCCGATTCCCGATTCTAATGTGCCCGGGTCCGGTTCCCGATTCCTCAAAATGTGGAACCAGTGGTTCCGATTCCGGTTCCGGTTCTCGGTTCCTATGGAACTCCTCGGAACCGGTTTCTTTTAAAACCCTAATTTCCTTATTGTACTTTTTGTTTCCTGTTTCAGTGTTTCTAGTATTCTCGCAGGACAGACGCTTCCACACGCTTCTTCCTCAAGCCCGACGGTCTCTTCTCCTCCTTTCTCGCGAGTTGCAATGTCTGAAACCTCCCAACGCAGCACGCCGGACAGCCACCACTCACTATCCACCGGGCTTTGCTCCCTCACCAGCCCTTCCCTCGCGTCGATCTCCTCGTTGGACGGCCATCCCTCAAGACGCCCGACGGTCATACCTCCCTGACGCGCGACAGCCATCCCTTGACGGCGTTAGACGGCTATCACTCAACGGCTCCCGAGGTTCGTTGATTTTGTGGGTCGATTTTGCTTTTTAATTACACAATCAATTTGACGGTTTTTTCCCCTGTTCTTGCAACTCTTAAGTGCTTCAGGAGAAAACAACAAACAACAGTAGCTCAGGTATTTAGCATTTTGTGTGATATCCCTCCCCTTAGTCCCACATTGCCTAGGGGGAGGTCTTGGGATAGGCTTATAAGCCTTGGGCTCCCTTTCACTAGCAAGACGCGTTTTCCGGGCTGAGTGCTCGAAAAGCAAAAACCGTGCGGGTTGCAAAGCCCAAAGCGGACAATATCTTGCAAGTAGCCGCGCAGCGGTGCGCGGTGGGCCCGGGCTGTTACAGTTGGTATCAGAGCGGACCCCCGACCGCATGTGTGGACAGCGGCGGAGTCCGCGGGCGGTACGGGCACAACGGGGACGTTGTGTCCGAAGGGGGGGAGATTGTGATATCCCTCCCCTTAGTCCCACATTGCCTAGGGGGAGATCTTGGGTGGCTTTATAAGCCATTGGGGTGCCCTTGACTTGCATGAGGCCTTCTGCAAGTGCTGCTGAGTGCTTCCGCTGCGCAGGAACAAAACCTTGAGGTCGAGGCCGTAGCTGGCTAGCGGTAGCGGCGGAGTCCGCGAGCCCGTGAGAGCCCCAGTGCGGTAGGGCCAAAGAGGACAATATCTGCTCTGATACGAGTATGAGGCCTTCTGCAAGTGCTGCTGAGTGCTTCCGCTGCGCAGGAACAAAACCTTGAGGTCGAGGCCGTAGCTGGCTAGCGGTAGCGGCGGAGTCCGCGAGCCCGTGAGAGCCCCAGTGCGGTAGGGCCAAAGAGGACAATATCTGCTCTGATACGAGTATGAGGCCTTTTCCCGGCTGAGTGCTCGGAAAGCAAAAAACCGTGCGGGTTGCAAAGCCCAAAGCGGACAATATCGTGCAAGTGGGACTCCGGCATCCCTCCCCTTAGTCCCACATTGCCTAGGGGGAGGTCTTGGGATAGGCTTATAAGCCTTGGGCTCCCTTTCACTAGCAAGACGCGTTTTCCGGGCTGAGTGCTCGGAAAGCAAAAACCGTGCGGGTTGCAAAGCCCAAAGCGGACAATATCTTGCAAGTAGCCGCGCAGCGGTGCGTGGTGGGCCCGGGCTGTTACATTTGGTATCAGAGCGGACCCCCGACCGCATGTGTGGACAGCGGCGGAGTCCGCGGGCGGTACGGGCACAACGGGGACGTTGTGTCCGAAGGGGGGGAGATTGTGATATCCCTCCCCTTAGTCCCACATTGCCTAGGGGGAGGTCTTGGGATAGGCTTATAAGCCTTGGGCTCCCTATTACTAGCAAGACGCGTTTTCCGGGCTGAGTGCTCGGAAAGCAAAAACCGTGCGGGTTGCAAAGCCCAAAGCGGACAATATCTTGCAAGTAGCCGCGCAGCGGTGCGCGGTGGGCCCGGGCTGTTACAGTTGGTATCAGAGCGGACCCCCGACCGCATGTGTGGACAGCGGCGGAGTCCGCGGGCGGTACGGGCACAACGGGGACGTTGTGTCCGAAGGGGGGGAGATTGTGATATCCCTCCCCTTAGTCCCACATTGCCTAGGGGGAGGTCTTGGGATAGGCTTATAAGCCTTGGGCTCCCTTTCACTAGTAAGACGCGTTTTCCGGGCTGAGTGCTCGGAAAGCAAAAACCGTGCGGGTTGCAAAGCCCAAAGCGGACAATATCTTGCAAGTAGCCGCGCAGCGGTGCGCGGTGGGCCCGGGCTGTTACATTTTGTGCGTGTGCTGTTGTAAAAAAGATAATGGCTTCTGGTAGTGATGCTGCTCTAAAAAGCACTGCTTCGGTTCTCTCAGGTATTTAGCATTTTGTTCTGGTTATCATATGGGGAAGTTCATATCTCTGACTTGAAAAGTTTCAGAAGAGTGATATGTGCTGCTTTACTTATTACGGCATTAAGCAAAAAGCTTTATATTATCAAAGGAGGGCGTGGGGCTGGAAGGTACTTATTAGCTTCCCTTTCTTTTCAAGCATTTAAGGGTCTTAGGAATGTAAAACA
Organism: Rhodomyrtus psidioides; assembly: GCA_021437785.1. NCBI lineage: Eukaryota > Viridiplantae > Streptophyta > Magnoliopsida > Myrtales > Myrtaceae > Rhodomyrtus > Rhodomyrtus psidioides. Next base: position 4,393,553 of record JAILYB010000034.1, read on the forward strand.
GTTTTTTGCCCCTCTAATGCATAAGCAATGAATTTTCCAGGCGTGTCTTTGGAAATAATTGGTTTTGTTTTACTTGAGAACAACATTTTGCTTTTTTTTTTTGTCTATTTTGTTTCCAATGTCGTGAAAATGGTTAACCAGTTGCTTGTGGGAGTTCATATTGCATCATCAGCAGAGGCAATGGCTTTTGGAGCTCGCTTAAGTCTTAGCACAAGAACATTGTTCAATGAGATAGCAAACAGCACGGGAAGCTCATGGTATGCCATTGGAGAATAGCTTTTATTTACTGTCAGCAGCAAGCTAATAGGATCTTGGAAGATAAAGTTCTTGCTTTGGCTGTTGTCATCTTGCTTTGTTGTAGAATTAATCTCCTGTACCTATCTATTTTATGAAGGAAACACTTGATTGCAACCACACCAGTAATGTTCGGTGGCCTCTATTGATATACTGTGTCTTGGGCAATCGCTTTCCTTTTTTTTTTTTTAAATTTTTTCCCAATACTTATGAATTGATTGGTTTTAACTTGAAACAATTTGGTGCGACTGGTTTTTAGCAACTTGTGAGGTCAGTTGTTCGGCCTTCCCAACTCCTTACCATCTATCGAAGTCCTCTTTTGTCCCTTTTTTAGTCTTTTGTGTTTCTTTGCCTCTTTTACATGACAGGACTTCCTGTGAGGTTTTCTTTGTGCAAATCGAGACTCTAAACATTATGTGTTTTCTAGAATTTTTTATCATAGAGCTTCTTTTCTTAAAATTGACAGGTCCCTAGGTACCCGGAACCTGTGACAGGGTAGGTTCTAGGTTCCAGGATACGTAGGGTAGGTTTTAGTTTTCGAAAAATGAGGAACCGGTACTAGCGGGTAGGTTCCAGGTTCTAGGTGGAATCTACCCAGAACGTGGAACCGCTCACCCCTACCACGCACGTCTTCTTCTTCATGGCCTGCTGCCGTCAAAGTATTGATTAGGTCCAGCGAGATCGGCACCTTCTAGTCGCTGCCCAGGTCCCATGAAACTCTATTCGCTTTGCCGCCATTGTTGTCCTCAACGTTGGGTCAAATAACTTGAATCGCATGAACTCATGCTTGAGGAGCTTGATGCTGTGATCGTCCTACCTCTCGAAGCTTTTCTCATCCTCTTTGAAGAAGTGCGGAGTCGCCTTCCTGAAGGATTTCCTCTTCTCAGGGTGCGACTTCCCCAGCAACCATCAGTGTCTGGCGGGAGTTTCATTTCCGAACGCGCTCCAAAACAGAGTGAATCCTAACCAAGCCGAGACGGAGAACAAGATGATGAATCGTCAGCAAGAGCTCGAAAAGGAGCTCTTGGACGATGACGAGGACTGCAACGGGGACGCGGTCTTCGTGATTACTAACACTAACAGCGAATGGTCCGAGGCAATTCAGAGCCTCATAAGTCCTGGTCAGAAACAGATATCTCCGTCGCCGACTTCATCTTCTTTGTCATCCCCGCCTTCGTCTTCGTTGTCCGAGGCATCGCCGATTCCCATCTACTTGAAGCAGTCGCTAATGGAGGCTGCAACGGTGATATACGAGGGCAGAGCAGACGAGGCTTCGGAGATCCTGACGCTCTTGTCTGCCATGACGAACCCCAAGGGTAATTCAGAGCAGAAACGGATGGATTACATAATGTCTGTGCTTAAATTGAGCATGAGCTCCGTTGATAACCCACCTCCCGTGGCCGCATTAGCTCGAATCGCGACTGCAATCCATGGCATCCTCCACTTGATTCTGCATCCTTCGTCACCAGCAAGGTGAGTTCCAATGCCAGGACTCATCGTCACCAGAAAGGCCATGGTGCCTTTAACCGACGCCTGCCCAGTGTTTGTAGACGTGGTGATTGGTTGACGGCGGGAGAAGGCAGCTCCGACAGGTGAAGGTGTCGGTGCATGCCTTTCGGCGACGTCTCATTGAAGAAGACGTGCGGGCAAGGAGGAAGACGATGAACAGGAGAGAAGGGGAGGGGAGGGGAGGGGAAAAAAGAAAATGCCAAAAAGAAGGAAATTAAAAAATAACAAAAAAAGTAAAAGACAAAAACATCATTTGAATGGGCCCTTTTTTGAAACAATTTGAGCACTTCAGGTCCTTAATTGAAACAAAGTTCACTTCAAATCCTTAATTGAGAAAACGAGGGCACTTTGGGCCCTTTTTTGAAAGTTTTCCTAAATACGCGAGCTTGCACTTGTGTCTCAAAAACATAGAGAAACACATGGAAAAATACAAAAATACCCCAAACAATGCACGTATTTAAGGTTCCGTATAAATTTTCATTTCATAAAAACATCAAACATATAAAAAAATATACCACCTGGTAGAGCATGATCGTATGAACATGCCGGTACTTAGAAGTCCCAATTGAACGCGTCATGCGCACTAATGATCGGCCTAAATTTTTTTGCGCGTGGCGGGCTTTTTTCCAAGTCAGGGGAAAAAAGTATTTACCAAATTAGGGTTAAAAAAATTATTTACCAAATCGAAGGCCACTTGGCAGTAATAGTACCGAGCGGGCCATGAACAGTGTCCGCTCGGCAATCTAACTGCCGAGCGGGCACACTTTGGTCTTTATTATTATTATTATTATTATTATTTATTCTTGATCGAACATGGCCACTTCTTGGTGTTTAGATACGAAGGAGACTGTGTTTCGGGTGGTCATATTCGATAAGAATGCAACGGAGATTGACTACCCTGTCGTCTCCGAAAATAGAAGCGGCGGCGAGCATCTTTTGTCGCCAAAGGTGGAGACTGAAGACGAAGGGGACGTGGTGTTGATCGAGGAAGGGTTCGATGACCTACCATCATTGCCAGCATTATGTCAGCTTTCGAAGAAGAAGAAAACAAGGTCACAAGCCTCTAATGATGGGATCGGGCTGACCAGAGGCTTGTGGTCAAGGGCTTGCCCACAATCAATCTCAACCGTCCGATGCTTTGGACGGTTGATATTTCGCCACGTCATCCGAGTGAGGGTAGCCCAAATTTTGTGCGGGAAACCCTGATTTCAAAATTCGACCAAAAAAATAAAAAAATAATTCCTCTCTCCTCTAATCTGAGACATCGGCCATTTCTCTCCTCTCTTCTTCAACCCAATTTTAATTTCAAACCCTCTCTCTCTCGCTCGCGAAGAGATTTCCAATTCATAGACCTAGAAAACAGCGATTTCTACCTCGACCTCGTCGAAGCTCATCTACCCATGTCCCACCTCGTCATCCGCGGCTGCCCCAACTCATGCTCTCCCCTCCACCACCACCATCTTCCGTACCAAGCTCACGCCGGCCCAGTTGTCCGCCTCCTTCATCACCCCCTTCACTCCTACTTCCAACGCCTCCGCTGTCGTCTCCTCGCGCCGCCTTCACCGAGCGTGCGGCTTGCGAGAAGTTCGAGAGGAAGAAGCCCCATCGGGCACGGCGACCACGAGAAGACCACGCTCACCGCCGCTCTGACCATGGCCTTGGCGTCCATAGGGGTCAGCGCGCCCAAGAAGTACGACGAAATCTGTCACGCCCCGCTCCCTTTTTCCACCAGCGCGAGTATCCTCTTGAATCGTAAAACCTGTCCCAAGGTATTAATTCCAAAACGGCCAAGACAAAAGAACTAAAACTCCAACTATCAAACGATGACCTAACAATAGTAAGATTGAGATGCATGAGATGAAAAGGCATTTTTATACATAACGTAAAGATCAGCCTGTACAAAGGTAAGGGTTAGGGAGATTTCTAATAGCTTCACCCAAGTCGGAACGGGATAAGGGAACCAAAAGAAAGCCTTTGCCCCAACAAAAGACACCACCCTCAAAAGTCACATTAAACCCTATTACAAAGAGGTCCACTAAGAAGTGCCACTGTCTTCCACTTCATCCATTTCTTCTTCAGGGTCGTAGTCCGAGAAGGACTCGGAGCGGACTTCGATAGAATCCTCTTCTGTCTCGTCCGCAGAGCCATATATCTCTATAACTTCCATACTCGCCTCATCTGACGGTTCTCCCTCTGCAATATTCCTCGAAATCGGCTCGGAAGCCTCTACTTCAATGGACTCGCGTGTGGGGTGACACCAGGTAGGCACTACGTCCGTAGGAACATCAGTAGGCTGTAGCTGTTCCGACAAAACACCCTAAACTCTTCGAAACCAAGCTTCGAAGCGATGGGGCTGACTGGGCTTACTTTGTGATATCCCTCCCCTTAGTCCCACATTGCCTAGGGGGAGGTCTTGGGATAGGCTTATAAGCCTTGGGCCACCCTTACACTAGCAAGACGCGTTTTCCGGGCTGAGTGCTCGGAAAGCAAAACCGTGCGGGTTGCAAAGCCCAAAGCGGACAATATCTTGCAAGTGGCGCAGCGGTGCGCGGTGGGCCCGGGCTGTTACAGTTGGTATCAGAGCGGACCCCCGACCGCATGTGTGGACCCCGGTAGCTGGGTAGCGGTAGCGGCGGAGTCCGCGAGCCCGTGAGCCCCAGCCCGGTACGGGCACAACGAGGACGTTGTGTCCGAAGGGGGGGAGATTGTGATATCCCTCCCCTTAGTCCCACATTGCCTAGGGGGAGGTCTTGGGATAGGCTTATAAGCCTTGGGCCACCCTTACACTAGCAAGACGCGTTTTCCGGGCTGAGTGCTCGGAAAGCAAAACCGTGCGGGTTGCAAAGCCCAAAGCGGACAATATCTTGCAAGTGGCGCAGCGGTGCGCGGTGGGCCCGGGCTGTTACATACTTGGTTCATCAACCCAAACCACAGTAGTTTTCCTAACATATACGGTGCCTCTCTCGTCTGGAAACTCTTCAAAAAAGACGTCATCTCCGTGGGTTCGCCTAAGCGTATTGGGAGCATCTTCAGGTCCTATGGTCTGAAATAAAAAAATGGGGTTCACGAAGAAATGAGACTTATGTCTCAGTGAGCTAACCTAACCTTAAACTAGACCATCGTCCCACCGGTATCACAATCATAACATAAACAATGGATAAACAAGAATCAAGAATATCACTCTTTCATAGTATCATGACAATGCTTTACTCAAGCAATCCAAAAAAAGGAGATTAACATAACAAGGATAGCACACATGCCCAAATTTCTCCATACTTGACTCCCATGGATTTCACTTACAGTTGGAATAAAGGACATCTCAGTTACGACCCCGCGATTACATCGCCTCAAGGTCTTTCGCATTCTTAAACCCCGCGATCACATCGCCTCAGGGTATTTCATACTCCGCCACCCCGCGTCGTCATGGCGCCTCAGGGTATTTCTCATTCTCGACTCCGCGTCATATAGGCGCCTCAGAGTACTTTGCTTTCTCAGTCCCACAATCTCATCACATTAGCGTGTTTCACTTCAAAGCATATCCTCTATGTTTTCAAACAGATGAGGCACCACGATAGATAACCACGCACATTGCTGCAAGAGGAAAAATTAAGCATCTAAACACAATGCCGGTTTTATCTCGAGATGACACGCCTTATTATAATAGATATTCACAATCAACCTGACACTATCATCTAGGCAAGCAGCAATCATTAGCACATCACCGTGCTCACCCCAAGAACAACAACCAACAAGCAGCAAGCCCACCCGGCTCATCCATAAACAATTCCGTCCGCCATCTCAACCATCAAGTTTCACACCTCAACCAACTCGACGACTTATCAAAGAAAAACTTCCAGTCGCGTCCAGATTTTCTAATAAAAGGTTAGGAAACACTCACATTGGTTTCCTTTAGCAAATTAGCACTTCAAGCCTCTCGAAAAGTCCGAACCCGGTATGTCCCTAAGCTATCCAAAACGGAACAGCAGCCTTGCTTAGAAAATAATCGCCGATTTTAACCAATATAAACGTCATAGCTTCGATTCCACACCTCGCACTCCTCATAGACTCTTCAACTAACATTTTTGCATAATATAACTATACATTTGCTGCACAGCAACCTCAACACAGCCCCCTAAACAGAACCAAAAAAAATGCAGGGCAGAGCAGAGTGAAGCGGTTCCAGTTTTTCTCACCCAAATCAGTCCAAAACTCACTTTAAGCACCAATTTTTTAACAATCGAACCTATTGGGACCTTAATCGATGTATTTTAGTGTTCCAGAGAAAATTTGGAAGCCAACCAACCTAATTTGGACCTCTAAACAGCCCAGTCACAACCGCCACAGAAATTGTCTAGTTTACCCATAATAGAAACTCTTCAATCAAAGCCTCACAACCCAAAATATTTCCAAAACAATCTGTAGCCCTAAAACCATAGTACGTAGCCCAACCTGTGAGGAGACTAACGCCGCAAATTTTGTCCAAAAAGGCGTCTGAATGAGTAAGTTTTGGCCACTCTACCTCAGATCGCTCGGAATCCATCGACGAAACTTGTTGAGGCTGGCCGGAACAACTCAGACCCTCTTTTGCCGCGATTCCAGTTGGAGAACGTCGGGAGGAGATTGAACTTCGAGGTAGAGGTAGCCTCGTCGGCTAGAAGTCGCCGGGAGGGTTGCTCGAGCGGTGCGTCGGCGGCGGTTCAGATCAGGCGAAGCAGAGCCGATTTTGCTTTAGGAAAAAAAAATCGAAGGAGTTCTGTGGGAGGGCTGAGGCTATCTTCCAATTTGCTGAAGGAGGAGAGAAAAATGTTGCCTGCGATGGTCAAACTTCTAGAGAATCCTAACTTAGTGGGTAATAAATGCCAACCTCCCATCTAATGACATTTGTCCATTTATCATAAAATATCAAAAATTTCTCCCTCTCTCTAGCCTTCCACATTCGGCATCTTCAATGGGGGCAAACTAATGACCAAAACGCCCTCGTTCCAATAATTAGGTTAGGCCAAGACCCGGGGGCAAAATGGTCTTTTCCCATTTTTCGCCTGAAAATCCAATTTTCCGCTAATCCTTTATTTCTTACCGGCGTCGTTCAATCCAAAATAAACGTCACAATCTTCATTTCCATTTTCCATTATCGAGACCTCATATCGTGGTCGACCTCTCGTCGTCGTAATTCCGATTTATCTCGAACTAACGGGTGGCTTTTGCGGACTCTACGCGTATCGACTCTATGATTTAATCACACTTAGGAAAACTTAAGTGCGGCAATTTTGGTTGTCATGTAATCGTAAGAGTCTATTACTAGCCCCGGCGGCCGCGATCGTCATAAATCGATTTAGGAAAAATTTGCAAATCATACATTGGTTAAGCGGCATCACCCGCGTTCTAATCGTATAACGCTAGCAATGAATTCCTTAATCGTTTTCTGATCGGCCTCGGTTCTAAATATCCCTCGACGATCCTTATGGTCAAAATGCCGTTTTCTTATCGAATTTCCTAGGTCCACGTATCTCGTCGCGCGTTAGCCTTTCCCCTTTGGTTAGTTAACTCACGACTGATCAGGTCAGAGTGAGATATAACTGAAGTACTTCATTAGACATATTACAATTTAAGGTCTCAGAATGACAGGAAAATCGGACTGTCACAACTCTTCCCCCTTACAAAAATTTCATCCTCGAAATTTGTTACAAACCACTATTAAAAAAGATGGGGGTATTGACGCCTCATCGCCTCTTCATTCTTCCACGTAGCGCTTTCGATTCCATGGTGTTCCCAGACTACTTTGACTAGCGATAACTTCGTGTTCCTCAAAACGTGCTCCTTATATTCTTCAATCCTGATAGGTCTTTCTACATACGAGACTTTGTCGTCTAATTCTATGGTCTCGTAGTCCAAAACATGTGTCGGGTCTGGCTCGTACTTCCGTATCATCGACACATGAAAAACATTATACACTTGGGACAAATTCGGTGGCAAAGCTAGTCGGTAGGCTAAGGTCCCAATTCGTTCCAAAATCTTAAATGGTTCTATATATCTCTGACTCAACTTCCCTTTCTTTCCAAATCGAGAAATACCTCTCATAGGTGATATCTTAAGGAAAACATGATCGCCCACTTGAAACTCCAAGGCTTGCGTCGCTTATCTGCGTAACTCTTTTGGTGACTTTGCGCGGTTTTTAATCTGTCCCTGATAACCTTCACTGCCTCAACGGACCGTTCTACCAATTCTGGCCCGGTGATACTTCTTTCTCCCACTTCATCCCATCACAGCGGAGTTCTGCAGGCTCTTCCATACAGTGCCTCAAATAGTGCCATTCCAATACTTTGCTGATAACTATTGTTATATGCGAACTCCACTAGATGCACGTGATCTTCCCATCCGCCTTTAAAATCTATAACGTATGCCCGCAGCATGTCCTCGAGCATTTGAATTGTCATTTCAGATTGTCCATCGGTTTGCGGATGATACGCCGTACTAAATTGCAATCGAGTTCCCAAGGCGTCCTGAAGACTTTTCCAGAAGTTAGCCGTAAACTTAGGGTCTCGGTCCGACATTATCGTGATCGGCACTCCATGCAGTCGCACTATGTGTCGCATATACAACTCGGCGTATTTGTCCATTGCAAAATCCTTTTTCACAGGGATGAAGTGCGCCGATTTAGTCAATCTGTCCACGACTACCCAAATTGAATCATGTCCATTTTGACTCCGTGGTTGTCCCATAACGAAATCCATTATGACGTGTTCCCATTTCCATTCAGGGATTTCCAAAGGCTGTAACAATCCGCCAAGTTTACAATGATGTGTCTTTACCTGTTGGCAAGTTAGACACTTCGCCACATGCCTTGCTACGTCCACCTTCATACCGTTCCACCAATAGTGTTGACGCAAGTTCTGATACATCTTCGTACTACCCGGGTGAATACTATAGCTACTTCGGTGAGCTTCAGACAAAACCCTTTCTTTAAGCTCTTCATCATTAGGCACGCAAAGACGTCCGCGAAATTTTAAGATTCCCTCCTCAGTTACCTGAAAATCGTCTTTCCTCTTCGTCACATCCATACTAAGAATTTTTTGTATTGGATCCGTAGCCTGCAAAACCTTTATTCTTTCCCAAATTTTCGGTTCAATCCTCAAAGTCGCTACCAAACTTGTCAATTGGCTCACTTCCAATTTAAACTCCGAATCCCTCAATCTTTCAAGTACATACCATCCCCTAACCATCAAGTATGCAGTACTAGACTTCCGACTAAGTGCGTCGGCAACTCTATTCGCCTTCCCAGGATGGTACAAAATGTCACAATCGTAGTCCTTAAGCAACTCCATCCATCGACGTTGCCTCATATTTAATTTCTTCTGGGAAAACAAGTATTTTAAGCTCTGATGGTCCGTGTAAATTTGAAACCGTTCACCACATAAGTAGTGCCTCCAGATTTTTAGAGCGAAAACAATCACAGCTAGTTCCAAGTCATGCGTCGGGTAATTCAACTCGTGGGGTCTCAGCTATCTTGAAACATACGCTACCACCCTTCCATGCTGCATTAGTACGCACCCCAAACCTTTCAATGACGCGTCGCTATAGATTTCGAAACCTCCAGGTCCAGAAGGTATGGTAAGTACTGGTGCGGTTGTCAAACGGTGCTTAAGTTCACGAAAACTCCTTTCACACTTATCCGTCCATTCAAACTTCGTAGATTTCTTAGTCAGCTGCGTTAATGGCATGGCTATGGACGAAAACTTTTCCACAAAGCGCCTATAATAACCAGCCAATCCCAAAAAACTTCGAACCTCAGTAACTGTCGTTGGTCTAGGCCAATTTATCACTGTCTCTATTTTCGCAGGGTCCACAGAAATCCCTTCTCCAGATACTATATGCCCAAGAAATGCCACTTTGTTTAACCAGAATTCACATTTACTGAACTTGGCATAAAGTAAGTGTTCCCTCAAAGTCTGCAAAACGATTCTCAAGTGCTTCTCATGTTCCTCGTCACCTTTGGAATAGATCAAAATATCATCAATGAACACTATAACGAAACGATCGAGGTACTCCTTAAATACTCGATGCATCATATCCATGAATGCAGCTGGGGCATTCGTCAAGCCAAAAGGCATCACTGTAAATTCATAATGTTCATATCTCGTCTTGAAAGCCGTTTTCGGAATATCCTCTTGCTTGATCTTCAACTGATTGTACCCTGTTCTCAAGTCAATCTTAGAAAACACTGAGGCTCCCTGCAGTTGATCGAACAGGTCATCGATCCTTCGCAGCGGATACTTGTTCTTAACAGTCACCTGGTTCAGTTGTTTGTAATCTATACACAGAAGCAAGGATCCATCTTTCTTTCTCATAAATAACACTGGCGCTCCCCATGGTGAAGCACTAGGCCTAACAAATCCCTTATCAAGCAACTCTTGTAACTATACTTTCAACTCCTTCAACTCCGATAACGCCATTCGATAAGGTGCCTTAGAACTTGGTTCCGTACCAGGTGCTAATTAGATCACAAACTCAATTTTCCGCTCGGGTGGTAATCCAGGTAATTCTTGAGGAAACACATCGGGAAATTTACGTACTACGTTTATATTTTCCAATTTCGGCTCCTCGACCGTCACGTCAACTACCACCGCCAAGTAGGCTCTGCATCCCTCATCTAGCAACCTGGTCGCTTCAAGCGATGAGACCAAAGGAATGGAAGTTCCTCCACGACTTCCTTTAAACTCAAAACTAGGACGACCATCTAGAGAGAAACGAATTATTTTACTACCACAATCAACCACGGCCTTTTGTTTGCCCAACCAATCCATCCCTATAATCACGTCAAAGTCGTACATGGGTAACACGGCCAAGTCTATGTTTCCTTCGTTACTACCAATGGTTATCTTACAGTTTTCACAGCCTAACGAGACCAACACATTATCCTTCAACGGAGTAGCAACAAGAAGCGACACATTCAACGGTTTCAACTTCATATTAACCAAGTCAGCAAATTGAGCAAATACAAAGGAATGCGAAGCACCAGGGTCAAACAACGCATAAGTAGCTCGGTTGCACAAATAGATCATACCTGTGACCACACCTGGCGCATTCTCTGCCTCGCCTTGCGCCACTGCGTAAACTCGCCCTTGGGCTGGTGGTCGATTCTGTTCAGTCTGTGGGACAACCGCTGGGGGTCTTACTTGTGGCCTCGCTCCTTGAGGTCTTGATCCCTAAACTTGATTATGACAGGTCCTCATCTGGTGGCCTAACTGTCCACACTTAAAACACGTGCCCGTCCTAGTCGGACAAGGTTCGTTTCCATGCCTTCTTCCACCGAGACGACAATTCCAGTTAGACGGATGCGGAGGTTTCCCGATATTCCTTCTAACAGGCGGAACAAATCACCTAGCATTAGTCATTGGCCTCTTACCTAGTTGGCGATTATCTCGAAAACGGGTAAATTGCGATCCAGACGCGGTTGATCTTTCTCTCATATCCCGTTCTATCACTTGACTTCTCTCATAAATCTCCTTATAAGTTCTTAAATTCACTTTCACCAACTGACTACGGAGTTCGGGTCGTAACTTGTCTCGAAACCTTTGCGCCTTCTCTAGTGGATCCTCAACATAACGTGGCGCATATCTTGACAATCTAGCAAATTCCGCCTCATACTGATCTACAGTCAAGTGCATTTGGCGCAAATTCTGGAACTCCACTAACTTACTCTCTCGCGCCGTTTCCGAAAAGTACTTGTCATTAAAGATAGTAGTAAAGGCAGTCCAGTTTAAAGCAGTGCCTTCAGGAAAAAGTTCTTCCTTGGTAGCATTCCACCAATCGTTCGCGGTACCCTCCAGCTGGTACACCTCCAGAAGCACCTTTTCCTCATCATTGCATTTCAACACTCTAAAGGTCTTCTCAAGTTTTTCTATCCACCTCGGCGCCAACTCGGGGTCGCCAGTCCCATTAAACGAAAGGGGCCTCAACTTCACAAACTGCTCCACTAACTGGCCCATTTCCCTAGGTACGATAGTATTACCTGGTACACCACCTACTCCCACACTTTGGCCAGCGTTAACATTAACTTGGACATTACCGATTCCAGCGCCTTGGCCACTACTACCACTACTACCACCCTCTGCATTAGTACTTGTCGCCACATTTACTACAGTCAAAGCGGCTCCCACAGCTTGGGTGATAGCAGCATCTTTATCCTGGGCCTGTCTATCTACCAAATTACCAATCCCTTCCAGGGCTCTCAACGCATCTCCCATCCCCGGATCATCTGCCGCAGGTGGCCTCGAACTAGAAGCCCTAACGCTGGGTCTTTTATGCCTAACAGGTCGTTCGCTCATTTTTAAACTTCCTCCACCACTCAAATTCCACAACCGAATTAAAACTCAACTCCATCATTCCAATTTGGTAGTTCTATGCTACACGACAAGTAACATCCACATCCAGGTAATCATCAACCAAAGAGTATCAAGAACATAGCCATTTGAAACACAGAATGGTACTGCCAATTCAGACAAAGTTCTCAATGCCTCACACAACAAGCTTTCACATTCAATGCACATACTTAGCACCAAGTTCAATCACATCCAATCATCATAACAAAACCACATTCAAGATGCCAATCACATACGCCACTCATATGCCATGCATGTCTTAACTGATTCTAACAAACCCTTTCTATAGTCTCGCTATTCGGTCACTCCAGATCTCATTTCTCCTTATTACTCCACCCCTCAATCGACTTGGATTGAGCTAAACCCCGCTCTGATACCACTTGACTAGGATGTCACGCCCCGCTCCCTTTTTCCACCAGCGCGAGTATCCTCTTGAATCGTAAAACCTGTCCCAGGGTATTAATTCCAAAACGGCCAAGATAAAAGAACTAAAACTCCAACTATCAAACGATGACCTAACAATAGAAAGATTGAGATGCATGAGATGAAAAGGCATTTTTATACATAACGTAAAGATCAGTCTGTACAAAGGTAAGGGTTAGGGAGATTTCTAACAGCTTCACCTAAGTCGGAACGGGATAAGGGCGCCAAAAGAAAGCCTTTGCCACAACAAAAGACACCACCCTCAAAAGTCACATTAAACCCTATTACAAAGAGGTCCACTAAGAAGTGCCACTGTCTTCCACTTCATCCATATCTTCTTCAGGGTCGTAGTCCGAGAAGGACTCGGAGCGGACTTCGATAGAATCCTCTTCCGTCTCGTCCGCAGGGCCAGATATCTCTATAACTTCCATACTCGCCTCATCTGACGGTTCTCCCTCTGCAATATTCCTCGAAACCGGCTCGGAAGCCTCTACTTCAATGGACTCGCGTGTGGGGTGACACCAGGTAGGCACTACGTCCGTAGGAACATCAGTAGGCTGTAGCTGTTCCGACAAAACACCCTGAACTCTTCGAAACCAAGCTTCGAAGCGATGGGGCTGACTGGGCTTACTTGGTTCATCAACCCAAACCACAGTAGTTTTCCTAACATATACGGTGCCTCTCTTGTCTGGAAACTCTTCATAAAAGACGTCATCTCCGTGGGTTCGCCTAAGCGTATTGGGAGCATCTTCAGGTACTATGGTCTGAAATAAAAAATGGGGTTCACGAAGAAATGAGACTTATGTCTCAGTGAGCTAACCTAACCTTAAACTAGACCATCGTCCCACCGGTATCACAATCATAACATAAACAATGGATAAACAAGAATCAAGAATATCACTCTTTCATAGTATCATGACAATGCTTTACTCAAGCAATCCAAAAAAAGGAGATTAACATAACAAGGATAGCACACATGCCCAAATTTCTCCATACTTGACTCCCATGGATTTCACTTACAGTTGGAATAAAGGACATCTCAGTTACGACCCCGCGATTACATCGCCTCAAGGTTTTTCGCATTCTTAAACCCCGCGATCACATCGCCTCAGGATATTTCATACTCCGCCACCCCGCGTCTTCATGGCGCCTCAGGGTATTTCTCATTCTCGACTCCGCGTCATATAGGCGCCTCAGAGTACATTGCTTTCTCAGTCCCACAATCTCATCACATTAGCGTGTTTCACTTCAAAGCACATCCTCTATGTTTTAAAACAGATGAGGCACCACGATAGATAACCACACACATTGTTACAAGAGGAAAAATTAAGCATCTAAACACAATTCCAGTTTTATCTCGAGATGACATGCCTTATCATAACAGATATTCACAATCAACCTGACACTATCATCTAGGCAAGCAGCAATCATTAGCACATCACCGTGCTCACCCCAAGAACAACAACCAACAAACAGCAAGCTCACCCGGCTCATCCATAAACAATTCCATCCGCCATCTCAACCATCAAGTTTCACACCTCAACCAACTCGACGACTTATCAAAGAAAAACGTCCAGTCGCGTCCAGATTTTCTAATAAAAGGTTAGGAAACACTCACATTGGTTTCCTTTAGCAAATTAACACTTCAAGCGTCTCGAAAAGTCCGAACTCGGCATGTCCCTAAGCTGTCCAAAACGGAATAGCAGCCTTGCTTAGAAAATAATCGCCGATTTTAACCAATATAAACGTCCTAGCTTCGATTCCACACCTCACACTCCTCATAGACTCTTCAACTAATATTTTTGCATAATATAACTATAGATTTGTCGCATAGCGACCTCAACACAGCCCCCTAAACAGAACAAAAAAAAATGCAGGGCAGAGCAGAGTGAAGCGGTTCCGATTTTTCTCACCCAAATCAGTCCAAAACTCACTTTAAGCACCAATTCTTTAACAATCGAACCTATTGGGACCTTAATCGATGTATTTTAGTGTTCCACAGAAAATTTGGCAGCCAACCAACCTAATTTGGACCTCTAAACAGCCCAGTCACAAACGCCTCAGAAGCTGTCCAGTTTACCCCTAACAGAAACTCTTCAATCAAAGCCTCACAACCTAAAATATTTCCAAAACAATCAGTAGCCCTAAAACCACAGTACGTAGCCCAACCTGTGAGGAGACTAACGCCTCAAATTTCGTCCAAAAAGGTGTCCGAATGAGTAAGTTATGGCCACTCTACCTCAGATCGCTCGGAATCCGTCGATGAAACTTGTCGAGGTTGGCCGGAACAACTCAGACCCTCTTTTGCCGCGATTCTAGTTGGAGAACGTCGGGAGGAGATTGAACTTCGAGGTAGGGGTAGCCTCGTCGGCTGGAAGTCGCCGGGAGGGTTGCTCGAGCGGTGCGACGGCGGCGGTTCGGATCAGGCGAAGCAGAGCCGATTCTGCTTTAGGAAAAAAAAATCGAAGGAGTTCTGTGGGAGGGCTGAGGCTATCGTCCAATTTACTGAAGGAGGAGAGAAAAATGTTGCCTGGTCCATGATGGTCAAACTTCTAGAGAATCCTAACTTAGTGGGTAATAAATGCCAACCTCCCATCTAATGACATTTGTCCCTTTATCATAAAATATCCAAAATTTCTCCCTCTCTCTAGCCTTCCACATTCGGCAGCTTCAATGGGGGCAAACTAATGCCCAAAGCGTCCTCGTTCCAATAATTAGGTTAGACCAAGACTCCGGGGGCAAAACGGTCTTTTCCCATTTTTCGCCTGAAAATCCAATTTTTCGCTAATCCTTTATTTCTTACCGGCGTCGTTCAATCCAAAATAAACGTCACAATCTTCATTTCCAATTCCCATTCTCGAGACCTCATATCGTGGTCGACCTCTCGCCGTCGTAATTTCGATTTATCTCGAACTAACGGGTGGCTTTTGCGGACTCTACGCGTATCGACTCTGTGATTTAATCACACTTAGGAAAACTTAAGTGCGACAATTTTGGTTGTCATGTAATCGTAAGAGTCTATTACTAGCCCCGGCGGCCGCGATCGTCATAAATCGATTTAGGAAAAATTTGCAAATCATACGTTGGTTAAGCGGCATCACCCGCGTTCCAATCGTTTAAGCGGCATCACCCGCGTTCCAATCGTATAACACTAGCAATGAATTCCTTAATCATTTTCTGATCGGCCTCGGTTCTAAATATCCCTCGACGATCCTCATGGTCAAAATGCTGTTTTCTTATCAAATTTCCTAGGTCCACGTATCTCGTTGCGCGTTAGCCTTTCCCCTTTGGTTTGTTAACTCACGACTGATCAGGTCAGAACGAGATATAACTGAAATACTTCAATAGACATCTTACAATTTAAGGTCTCAGAATGACAGGAAAATCGGACTGTCACAAAATCGATGCCGCTCCTGAGGAGCACGCCAGAGGTATCAATCTTTCGTCCTTGTTGTTCCTCTGGCGGTCGTTGTCGTTGTCGGGAATTCCTGTTAATGCCGCTCTTTCGGATTAATACCGAAAAGTTTGTTCTAACGAATTTCTCCTGTGAAGGTATGAAATTGTATGGACTTGTCTCTAGTAGTCGAACATTTTGATTCCACGGAACCGCCGTCCACCGTCCCGACACCAAATGCAAAGGCGCATCAGTGGCTTGGTTCCCGAGCAGATATCCGGAGCTTGGCGAGACCAAGGCGAGTTGTTCTCTCTAAAACATATACTAATTTTTCCAATGTATGCTGGCTACGTGTGAGATGCTTCGAATTTCCTGGTGGGGTTCTTCGATTGAAGCAATTCAGAGTCTGAGCAGAGTTGTTTTATTTGGCAGAATTGTTTTTTATTGCTGAATCGGTGTTTTAACTTTGCATCAGTTGCCCTTGATTAGAATTCTAATATTAATTCCTTCTCATGAGTGCCTGTTTATCTCATTCTTGTAAAGCAAGGTTGCTATTGACGATAATAAGCCCTTGTAAAGCAAGGCCTTTATCTAAGGTTGTTGGAGGTCTTGAAAGATCCTAAAATTACTAATTTAGGCACTTTCTTCGAAATCTCGGTCTCGATTCATGGGTTACAGATGAGAAACATGAGAGTCTTATTTATGATAAAGCATCATGAGGAATTGATTTGCCCCTCATTTGCTCTAAATACAGCAGTGTTGTTCCAAGTTACGATATATCTTTATCCTTTCTTTCAGCATCTTGATGAATTCCTCTATTCTGTTGATCCATTTGTGTCTGCCTTCCATATTTAATTTGTATAACGTTCTTTTCTTGTTTTCCTGTGCATGTTTTTGTGACAGATAATCACATAGTATTGGATGATTCAGAAGAAAATGACTTCAGGGCTTTCTTTTTTGCCCCTTCTGTTAGGTGGAAATCGATGTAAGTATTCTCAAACACTTGCAGAATGAACACTACTTGTACTTGAAAAATGCGGTACTTTCTCTTTCTTTTTGCTACTCTGGATTTGCGGGCATGCTATATGCGTTCTTCGTTCATGTTACCTTGGTTCCAAACAATACTGGTAGTTCCAAAGTAGCTGCACAGGAACTCATCATGTCATAGTCCTTCTTGCATTCCAAGTGTAATTAGAATTTGCATTTTGAGACATTGCTTTGATGCCTGCTACTTCAAGTCTACCCTCTCTTTGCGGCAAATTTCATAGAACACCATGCTAGTTCATCAAAGGTATCATCTTATCTTCTGCGGATCTTCTTATTATGATATTCGGTGCATGTGCTTGGTAATCCAGTGCTCTAATCCTCTTATGTTATATCAATTCCAAGTTTGGTAAGTACGTTTACTTTGTAAGGAGGATACCATTATCATTTAGTATCCATATGGTGGGTTATATAAATGAAACACTCTATTGACATTGCAAAGTCTCTGTTAGGCATAAATGAAACTTATTGAACGCAGAAGAGTATGTTCCCATTGTATATGTGGCTTCTGTGTGCTTGGTTCTATTTAAGTCAAGAAGCACTTGTTTGTTTCCACTATGTAAAAGAACTTGAGACGCTTTGATGTCAATGACTAGGTGTGAGAAATTTGACATGGAAAGATTCAACTTTCTCTCTTCCTGAGAAACCATCGCTAACATTATATACCTTCTCGGCTTTTCTTACAGAATATAGAGCTCTTGGATGGGGTGGGAAGTTGCATGAGAGTGACCAATTACGACATCATGATCAGTGTCAGCTCTGTTTACATGATTATGGACTGCATTCTATCAGATTACCGCCGTCGAGCCCGTATGACAAATTCTTGAAAGCTGCTGGATGCTGAATAGTTTAGGCATGCTTTTACGTGTATATACCTTTGTTGCTCAAGTTTATTCTTCCAACTGTCCTATATTCTTTTCATTCTTTCAAGTCTTCCGCCAACTCACCTATATATTCTTTTTTTTCCTCTTCTGGTATGATGTTGTCTACCTACCATGTCCGAATGGCTGGAAAGACAGAAACGGATCATAATAGTAAATAGCTGAGTGTAACTGTGTCATTTGTCAATAATCGCTCTGTAGTACAAGTCATTTGAATGTATAAATAATCTGTTTTTTAAGGCATCTTTTTGTTTCGCATTGGTGGGGAAGCTACAGTTTTTCAATACCTAGTTTTGTATTATGATTGGCTTAATAAAGTGAAATTTCTGGCATATTATATGTTAATGCCAACGGTAGTAAACAAACCATCTTGACAATCACACAGTAAAAATGCAATTTTCCTGTCGCTTGATGTCTGACTCTTGATGTCATATGATTACTTAGTTTCAGTAAATATTGTATTGTTTCTAATGGCAAAGTTCTCGAGTGCACGAAGCGACGTAACCAAGTTCAGACCTTGAGATAACTTGAGGTATCCATTAGGGTTTTCGGCCAAACTAAATTCCGATTTGATCAGTAAACAGAAACAAAAAATGCAAGAGATGAAGAGCGCAAATGCTGAGGCTACAAGAAAATATGTTGATGCAACAGAACCAATGAACATAGGCATTCAAATATATGGTGAACAATCGACCCCCCAAAAAAAAATGCATGGTGAACAATTGTCACCGGGTTTCTTCAGCTAAAAAGGCAAGGATAGTAGCAACTGATAATAAGAATGAGCTGAGCTAAAACGGTAAGGATCTACTCCATAAACAAGGGAATATTTCGGAATGGCCAAAGAAAATCAGCAGTAGCTAAGATGATAGACACACCAGAAAGCAGTAAGCTCTGGATTATGAGAAAACTAATCGTCTTACAACACTACACCTTCTCGCTAAGCAAAGATGAGACAAAACAGCGAAGAAAGGCAAGTGCCTGCCCCCTCCTCCTTTTTTCAACAAGTACACTATGGCCTCAAACAAACCCACGTTTTCCTCAGCCATTGCCTCATCAAGCGTCTTCTGGAACATTTCTACTCCAGTGATTGTTGTATTCATTGTCTCTCTCAAACCAACAAGTTCCCCGATTCTGACTGTACCCCTCTCAACACGGCCAGTAACCATAGTACCAGGACCAGTGATTGAGAACACGTCTTCAATGGCCAGCAGAAAGGGGAGATCAGTTTGCCTTTGCGGAATGGGGATGTAACTATCCACATAATCCATCAGTTTATAGATTTTGTCGACCCGTTGGTTCTCCCCGCGTTTGATGCTTCCCATCAACGGCTCCAAAACTAACAAGGCTGAATCGGAGATGATATCCCACGAAATTCATAGGAAGAGAGCAACTTCCTGACTTCTAACTCTACAAGCTGCAAAAGCTCCTCATCATCAACCTGGTCCTGCTTGTTCAGGAAAACCACCATGTTAGGCACACCAACTTGCTTAGCCAACAGTATGTGCTCCTTGGTCTGTGGCATTGGGCCATCGGCACCTGAGATGACAAGAATAACACCATCCATCTGGGCAGCACCAATGATCATATTCTTCAAGTAGTCAGCATGTCCGGGGCAGTCGACGTGGGCATAGTGGCAGTTCTCAGTCTCGTATTCCACAGTGACGGTGTTGATGGTGATGCCTATTCCACAGACAAAGTTTCAGCCTTCTCACATCGAAGATCAAAGTAAATAATCAAGTAGAATAGACATGGTGAGGAAAGATTTGTATGCGTACTTGCACTTTTCAAGAAGAAACAATCTAGGGCACTTTTAATAGTGGCTTGACATCACCTGACCTCTATGTGAACAATGACCCCAATCATTTTTACCTAGCTTTCTTAAGCAACTTCAGTTAAAATTGTGCCCCTCAAACTAAACCTACAACTGAAGGTGTTTTGATCTCTCAAAAACCATGTCCCATATTACTATACAGCTCAATTCTGCACTAAAGCACGCTCTAATGCATAACACGCAAGATAGTTACAGAAAAGTGGAATCAAAATGTTCGACTACTAGAGACAAGTCCATACAATTTCATACCTTCACAGGAGAAATTCGTCAGAACAAA
This sequence comes from Rhodomyrtus psidioides, assembly GCA_021437785.1. Taxonomy (NCBI): domain Eukaryota; kingdom Viridiplantae; phylum Streptophyta; class Magnoliopsida; order Myrtales; family Myrtaceae; genus Rhodomyrtus; species Rhodomyrtus psidioides. The sequence goes on from JAILYB010000034.1 coordinate 4,413,585, forward strand.
CTTTTCGGTATTAATCCGAAAGAGCGGCATTAACAGGAATTCCTGACAACGACAACGACCGCCAGAGGAACAACAAGGACGGAAGATTGATACCTCTGGCGTGCTCCTCAGGAGCGGCATCAATTTCGTCGTACTTCTTGGGCGCGCTGCCCCCCATGGACGCCAAGGCCATGGTCAGAGCGGCGGTGAGCGTGGTCTTCCCGTGGTCGCCGTGCCCGATGGTGCCGATGGGGCTTCTTCCTCTCGAACTTCTCGCAAGCCGCACGCTTGGTGAAGACGGCGCGAGGGGGCGACGGCTGAGGCGTTAGAAGTAGGAGTGAAGGGGGTGATGAAGGAGGCGGACAACTGGGCCGGCATGAGCTTGGTGCGGAAGATGGTGGTGGTGGAGGGGAGAGCGCGAGTTGGGGCAACCGCAGATGACGAGGCGGGACATGGGTAGATGAGCTTCGACGAGGTCGAGGTAGAAATCGCCATTTTTTGGGTCTATGAATTGGAAATCTCTTCGCGAGCGAGAGAGAGAGGGTTTGAAATTAAAATTGGGTTAAAGAAGAGAGGAGAGAAAGGGCCGATGTCTCAGATTTGAGGAGAGAGGAATTATTATTTTTTTTGGTTGAATTTTGAAATCAGGGTTTCCCGCACGAAATTTGGGCTGCCTCACTCTTATGACGTGGCGAAATATCAGCCGTCCGAAGCATCAGACGACTGAGATTGATTGTGGGCAGGCCCCTTACCGCAAGCCTCTGGTCAAGGGATCCCGATCCCTGATGATGAGCATGCGAACGAGAAAGCCATTAACGGAGTTCGAGGTAACATTCAATCTATTTCGTATTGAACGAGCATCGTCTTACCCTTAATGAACATTCACGCCAGCCAAGTACGGGTTTCGTATTTGATAGATCTAGCAATATCACTTAGAGGGGGGGTGAATAGGTGATTCTGAATAAAATTGAAATTTCTTGCGGAATAAATAAAATTCAGTCTACGGTTAGAATCAGGAACAGTATAACAGTGTGCAAGAAGCCTAGACGCATAGGTAAGAGTTTAGAGTAGAGAATATTGCACACGACGATTATAGTGGTTCGGCTTATACCAAGCCTACGTCTACTCTCCCACGATGACAGCCGATCGGCTGGATTTCACTATGAAGAATCAAGAGAATTACAAACACTCAATCACTCGGTTTTCTTTCTCACAGATTTTCACAATGAAGGATTTTGGGTACACAGAATATTTTCGGATAGAGCTCAGATTATGCTTGCACTTTGGATTGTTGTTCGCCTTCTTCTCTTTAGTCCATTATGGTTCTTCTTTTATACTCCCCTGCCTCCGAACTAGCCGTTGGATTCCGACCAAGGAATCGCTCTTTAATCCTTGATTGGACGTCATCAATCGTGATTGAATGAGACTGTATCTTCAGAAGATATGTTGACCGTCGAGTAAGGTATTGAACCTTTCTGATTCAATCGCCCATACAATTGAATCTCCAGCTTCCATAAGTGTGATAAGTCTGAGTTGGTTCTCGAAGGAATATTCCTTGGAGGGTGATATCCCATTGTAGAAGGTCCCTTGATTGATATTAAGAGATATCAGGGCAATCGAATATCACAAACTTTCCATAGAAATTTTGCCTAGATCAGAAACCTGCCATACGTGGGTCTTCATGTTTTGTAATTGCAGAAACTGATCTTTCTTGAGTTTCGTCTTGAAACAGATTTGTTTCTTACTGATCAGTTGACATGGAATGGTAATACTGAGATTTGATGTGATCCATCCGTCACTGTTTAGATCGTCAGGGGCACTTCCATCTAACCCTTTGTCCACGCGACAGAATAGGATTCACTCAACCTGCTGCTTACACATTCTTTCTGTATCACATAACATTATACAATTTCTTTTGACAGTTTTGTCAGAATCAAAATACAGGGGAATTTCCACAACAATCTCCCCCTTTTTGATGGTGACAAAACTCCTCTTGTTGCAAATATATATAAGTGAAAGTAAAGTTTTTAAACATCGATAAAATGATAAAAGCGAGTAATCATCACATTTGCTCCTGCAGGTAATCATCATTAGAGATAATGTAATGAAAGTATTCCTATAAGAGAACATGATCAGAGTATGATTATCCTGCAATAATCCTGCACAAAACTAAACTTTATCTTGCAATAATCTTGCACAAAACTAAACTCCTCTTGTTGCAAATATATATAAGTGAAAGTAAAGTTTTTAAACATCGATAAAATGATAAAAGCGAGTAATCGTCACATTTGCTCCTGCAGGTAATCATCATTAGAGATAATGTAATGAAAGTATTCCTATAAGAGAACATGATCAGAGTATGTTTATCCTGCAATAATCCTGCACAAAACTAAACTTTATCCTGCAATAATCCTACACAAAACTAAACTCCTCTTGTTGAAAATATATATAAGTGAAAGTAAAGTTTTTAAACATCGATAAAATGATAAAAGCGAGTAATCGTCACATTCGCTCCTGTAGGCAATCATCATTAGAGATCCTGTAATGAAAGTATTCCTGTAGGAGAACATGATCAGAGTATGATTATTCTGCAATAATCCTGCACAAAACTAAACTTCTTAATCCTGCACACATTTCTCCCCCTTTTTGTCAACATCAGAAAAAGTTTATAAAGCTTAAAATTTGAATCGAGTCAATTTGAACCAAAATAGAGTAAAGGTTGTATCATAGCAAAGAACAATTCATTTTTCTAAAAATATAAAATGAAATTAAGAAGATGTTGGTGGAGGCATTTTGGAAGAAGAGGGACGATCTTGAGGCTCGTTATCAGCCTCCACTAGGGAAGGTCCTTCATAACTTTCTCCCGTTCGCTGAGCGTGGCTTCTAACGGCTTGAGATGAGGGCAGGTCTGAAGCTGTTCTGCCCGTTCTGACCAGTGTTTAGGTAGGCAAGTTGGCGACCTCAGCACAAAACATTCTGCCATAGAGATCAATGGACTTCTCCAACTTAGTCATCTGACTAGTCATACCCTGCAGCTCCCTATCTATCTTCTGTACAAAGGTCTGCATTTTCTGATCAAACCTTGTTTCCATTGCAGCTAGAGTCTGAAGAAGAATATTTTGAAGATTTTCAAAATGTGCTTGAAGTTCCACCTGTGGTTCTGAAGGTGTAGGTTCTTGAGAAGATGTGTCGATTCCTTTTGTACTTACATTCTCCCCCTCAGTTCGTGCCTTGGGAAAAGCTTGAGAGGCAAGTACTTCAGTGAGAAAGACATCCGATGTAGCAGGCAAGGGTTCCCCCTTGTTGACACCTGATTTTTTACCATTTATTATTGTGATTTTTATTCTTTAAAATTAATTAAAAATATCAAAAAAGGTCATAAAATCACAAAATCAACTTTGGAAGCCTTGGTTTAGCCTTAGGAACCAATTTTGAACAAAAAATATTTTTCGGTATTTTTAATATTTTTCGAGTTTATTTAATTATAAAATACCCAAAAAATCAGAAAAATACCATTCGTGGTCAGAAAAATACCCAAAAATATTCGATAATTTTGTTTTAATTTCCTCTTCAAGTGTGTCACTTTAAATCTCAAAAATTCGGCTCGGGTCACTATGTTCCTTCACAAACATAAACCCGAACCGAGCCTAAAAAAAAAAAAAAAAAATCCTTTTCGAGTCTTTTAGTTTTCAATTCTCACTTTTTATAAGCTATGACATTGGATTCTAAAGTCTTAAAGTGCAATTAGGTCAATTTGCCCTCCAATTTAATCAATTTTTACCAAAAGGGCTTAATTGCACATTTTTCTTTCAATTAGTCCCCGGTTTCACGGATGTATACGTATGCTCTATGTATTTATACGTCATATGTATTTATACGTTATGCGTATTTGTACTGTTTGGTAACCTCTTTAACTCTTGTAATAATAATAATGGTTATTATTTTTAACACCTTTGTTAGTGCTTTTTTTTTTAGCATTTTTGTATTGTGAGTGCTATTGCTAGTGCTATTTTTAAATAGCATTTTTGTATTATAAATTGTGAGTGCTATTGTTAGTGCTATTTTTAAATGACATTTATTTATCATAAATTGTGAGTGCTATTGTTAGTGCTATTTTTAAATGGCATTTATTTATCATAAATTGTGAGTGCTATTATTAGATAGAATTTATAATTGTTAGTGCTATTTTTAAATAGCATTTTTGTATTATAAATTGTGAGTGTTATTGTTAGTGCTATTTTTAAATAGCATTTTTGTATTATAAATTGTGAGTGCTATTGTTAGTGCTATTTTTAAATGTCATTTATTTGTGAGTGCTATTTTTAGATAGAATTTATAATTGTTAGTGCTATTTTTAAATACAATTTATTGGAAGGTATTTTTGGCTATAAAAGGATGGCAAGAGTTTTGAGGTTGAAGGAGGAGAGACATTTTGTAGAGTGTGCAAATTTTCGAGAGCTTAGAGAGAAGAACACAAACACTCTCTATATTCTCATAATCTTGAGTGAGCAAAATATGCTAAGTTCGGAATATTGATTCCGCATATTGCTAGCACAATTGTTGTGGAGTTATTAGTCGTCTCCCCGTTCGTCAATTGGTGGTGCGTCCGAACTAGATGCCTAACACTTGTGGAGGCTGAGATCGAAGAACATCGAACCGACACCTCCGTTCAAGCACGCTACGAGAGGTAATCTATTTACTCCCTTTGAGGCTTTGTGATTTTTTTTTTCGATTGAAATGCACGAAGTACGCCTCTGGAGATACATGTATGGTTTGTTATTTATTTCCGCTACGTGTTACGTGGATCCCAACAGTGGTATCAGAGCCGATCCTTAGGTGTTTTCGTGCATTTAATTGATTTTTTGCAATTTTTGCAATACTATGGCCAATATGTATTAACGAATTGTTCGTCTTACATGGCTAATGGAGGTTGATTATTTTATATGATAAATTAATCAACGTAGCAAAAATTGAGACTAAATCAATTTTGAATCGAAAATTTATGGCTATCTTATTTTACGTAAGAATTCTGAATATGATTCAACGTAGAATTTTTATTGTGCCTTCCTAAGTTTTAAATTGTGAATTTATTACTTACGTGGAAGGGTGGTGATCATGGAAAAATCCCTAATCAATGTGATTGATGTATGTATGAATGTATGGTGAGTATTTATATATTTGGGGTTGTAATTATTAAATGGAGGTTGCGTACTCCTTTTATTTTTCATGTAATCTTTATTTTTAGCATAGTCAATTGTTGATGTAAATGCTACGAGGATTACGTGGAGGAGCCTTTTAAGTCGGCGAGCTCTTTGGGGCCCGATTCTTGAAGAGTTCAAGAAACCAAGAAGAAGCGAAGAGCGGCTCTCCGTTATTAAAATGATTAAATGTGGTCTCATTGGCTCGAGACCCATTAAATCATAATTCCATGATCACCACGTAGGATAGATGTTTATGTGATTGGCATCTATTTATTTATTATGATTATGTGAGCATGTTAAACTGGTTAATGTGCAAAGTCAGACTTACCTCACCCAAAATTGCGCCTGCATGAACTCTTAGCTAAGAAAATCACTCGCGTTAGGTACCGAAAGGGCGTTGGTAACGACACCAGCGTAACCAAGTCCCCGAACCCAAAATCTCTGGTTCCGTAAAACTGATCGATCTCTCCCAATCGGTTGGTAAGGTTTCCGGTCTACCCTCCAAGAAAGACCGGTGGCGACTCCAAATGCATGCACAAGTTGCACATGCCACCACGACCACACTAAGGTCGAAAGCGATCGACTCTTATCGTCGAATCCTTCTGAAAAATACTCCCGCCGCGATTTGGTATGGGCCTGGGAGGGCTCGCGCCGATCCAAGACCCGTGATCGGTAATCCATTAGCCGCGTCCGTTTCGGACGGGTCGCGACAGCTGGCGACTCCGCTGGGGACCTTGTTCTAGAACCTATGGTTCTAGACCTCAAGTGGACTTAGGCCGTAATTAAAACTCTGAGTGATTTTTCTAACCCTGCAGGCGCTCTTGAAGGTGAGGTAAGTCCGCTCATGGTAGGTGTTATATGTTTTTGCAGATTGGAGAGATAAGGGGTGTAGTCCGTGATTAACATTGTCTTATGCAGGTTGGCGTAGGAATGTATGTTGTATGGATGATTTGAAGCGCCGATTGATAAACTATTGTGCATGACTTACATTGTGATACTCACAACACATGAACACACACAATCGCGCCTAAAACCCCGGGCGCCGCCTATAGGAAAACAATAGAAGGGATTGAAAATGGAATCTCCGTGAGGAAAAACACGGGGTAATCCACTTTTCAATTCCGCTCATTTCGAACTATGGATTGGGTCCCAATGCAACGATAGTTGTGCAATGGAATCTACCCTTTCTAGAACTCGAGGTGGGAGCCTTGGCCTTAGGTTCCAAACCCTATCTTGATTCTTAGAGTCAAACCTCACTGGTCTCATGCGTATGTATGTGAATGATTGGTACACCTCGAAACCAAAAGGTCATTCAGCGCCGCTTATGAATCAAAATCCAAAAACTTGTGTGAAGAATCAGTCGCGAGTTGAAATGAACCAGGATGGCATGGAAAAGCACTGGACCACCTTGGAGAGTCAACTGACGAGGGCAAATGCCTCTTGACCGGGCAACCGAATCAAGGATAAGGACGTGTCATTCCTAATTGATTTTCAATTAGATAATGGCATAATATTTCATATCTCTTCCTCTCAGGATAAGATGGTTAAAGACCAACAAAAGGGAGCTTGCCTTCCCTACAAGATGGAAAGGAGTGCACCTTCATCGGGCATCACCCATTGGGTTTGCAAAAACAAGATGGATTTATTGTGATGAGCCTTAAGTAGACAACGTGAAGCTGGGGCAACCTAATTTGGATCGACTCTCCCTAAGTCGAAAAAGTTGTATCCGTTCCAAATCGGATTGACCGGTTCACGAGTTGATATGGTTTTCCATTCTTGCAGGTGATGACAAAAATGAATGGGACCACTGAAAAATTTCCAGCATCTTGGATGCCAGAAGTGACCAGAGCAGGGATAGTAAATCCGTAGTCGTTTCAATTAAAGCGGAGCCATCCATTTGGTAAAAGGACGTATCGTTCCAAAATGATTGTTTTTTCTATATGGGAATAATGCTTCCTTCCTTTTCCTCTCAGATGATGATCAAAAGCAGAGGACTCAAGATGCAGTGCTTTCCAATGACAAACAGGGAGTACCCCTTTTCATGGCATCTCAGACATGCACTGTGGCTAAATATTTTCAAGAGCATTCTAATGGCTCAATTTGTGAACAAAACTTTTGAGAAAACCCGAATAAGTTTCTCATCATTTAGAAATCTCCGTGAAAAGAACACTTGAAAAGAAAAATTCAAGTTTTGCAGATTGACACATATGATAAAAATGCTTTCTCTGAATAGAGTGAAAAGCATGAACTCATTTTTCGTTGCAAGCATACCTAACATGCATCATGTATATCATGCACATATCCTGCATACAGAGAACCCAAAGGGAGAAATGCCGGTTCCCGCAGGATAATTTTCAAGGGTAAATTGTATCGACTCCAATAGTCAATTATACATGCCCTTTACTCATGAGGTCTCTTCTCTTCAACAGGCAAACATCAAATACTTCAAATGGCGACGATGATCGAGAGAATCACAAAACCGCCACACGACAAATCCCAAGGCCGTCAAGCCACCTAGAGACGGATAAAAATAATTGAAGATTCTGACAATTGAGATAGAAGATCAGAATCGACGAAACCCATGGGAGTGCATGGACGTTGTCAAAATTGAATTGAAAATTGCCAACAAACACGGAAAGTGCTAAGGCATGTTGCCAAGACGAACACCGCCCAACTGGGGCAAAGCAGTTTTGGAAGTAATCAGGAATCATCTCACGAACAACACCCACAAATGCAGACGAGATGAAGCAATACTCATCATCCACATCAATATACGATATTGAAACGACCTCTATCAAATGAGAAGCGTCAATAATCGGCGAAAGAAGGGAATACATCAGTAAGACGTCATCATGAATCCCAAGAGAAAAGACACCCCCAAAGAGGATGGGGATTGCAACAAAATGCAGGAATGAAGTTAGCTGGGGCAAGCGTCACCTAGCTACGACAAATCACACCCAACTGGGGCAAGTGAATCATTTGTGCGCCGGACAAAGAATGACGTTTCTCCTCTGGCAAAGTCAATGGACGCAATAACAGAGTCGTCCGCATCATAATCAAACCCCAAGATACGAATATGGGTGAACGGTAACATTGTATCGTTCCAATTTGGTCTTCGAAGACCACATGCCTAACATGAGTTTTTACTCACTTAACAGGAAGTCGTTGGCACCGAAAGCCTCAAAAGAAAAGAACTCGCCAACGAGGAGGCGAATAAAATTATTGACCTTGGGAGTCAGCACTCCAAGAAATGGTCTTTGATTACAAGATCGAGTGGAGGGTAAAAAGTATCGCTTCCACACTTCATGCTTTGACATGCATTTCGATAACAATTTCCTTTTTCCTTGAATAAAAGGAACTCTGAAGAGTGGCGCTGGAATGCGTCCAAAAATACAAATGGATCTCCTTTGGGGCAAATCCTTGAGAATGATTCATTGCCAACCAAACGGAGGGATCAAGGCCACAAGATAGAGGGCCAGATTCTGCAAGCCGCGCGTTTGTGTTCAAATGAAAATGCCAAGCAAGAACAAGGCGGTATCGTTCCAATTTGTCTTGAATTTTGGAACACAAACTGACACTTATTGTTTGTTTTTGACAGGGGCTCGCCATCAGGGCAAAACGGATTTTCACATCCCATGTATTACCCGTTGGAAATACATGACCAAGGGTAAATTGTATCGTTCTAATTTTTTTAAAAATTCGTGAACGTACAATAACATGTTTCTTCCGCATTTTCAGGGATCTCCAGCCTCTGGGGACAGGAGGTTGTCTGAACATGAATAAGAACGTGCATGGTGCATCATAAAATCCCATTGATGGATAAAATTTTTGGAGAAAAAGAAAGAGATTTTTCCAATCAAAAGTTGTTCAAAACTTTCAAAAGGACGTTTTCTCAAAAGACGAGAGGCAAAGACTAGTCCAAACACGTCCTATACACACTTAAGAGAGAAATGGAGCAGATAAGACAGCCAAATCTGGACCTACGGAAGTAGGGACCATTCGCAGCGATTACATGGGTTGGGACGACGGAGGCATTCGTTTCATATCCCTCAAGCACTACAGGTGACCGTTGATAACCTCTTTGAACGGCGGTTTTCATTCTTAACCCTGTCAAGAACCACCCCACATCGGGGCAAAATGGAGATGAGTCCAGCAGCATCAGGAGAAAATGGTTAGAAATTTTCTTGCTCGGACTAACATTAATCTTTGTGTGTTGTTTATATGGTAATCCAAGTGCCATAGGATGACGAGAAGCATTCATTTCTCTATCCCACACACCGAATCCTTTGCACAGCCAACTTGAGCCTGCAAATTCATTTCATGAACCCATTGGTGATCATTCCAAGACGGATGCCGCACCACTTCAAAAATGGAAGAGTTCAAGACTCAGGGATTACGAAGAGAATTCCCGGACTGATATTTAAAGCATGTTTAGACTATATGTCTAATATGATCCCATGAAAATGAGAAAAAGTGGGATTTCAAAAATGAAAATGAGAAAAAATCCCCGGCATCAAGAAAAAGTAAAGTGCCTAGTAAAAGCAAGGCCGATGCTCGTGCAAGCTGTTTGCTTGATCCCTAGTGAAACTTGGATGGGAAAAGAGAAAATTCCTAAAGGAGTCAGATAAAAAAGACTGCTCTCCAAATGATGTCAAGCGCGGAGGAAAGACGCAGACAGAGTTGTCAACCTTCTTAATGCAACAAGAGATGCTCTCTAAAGGACTTGTGCACACCTCAAAAGCGGTTGCACACACCTCAAAAACAGAAGATGCAGAATGGAAAAGACAGGTGACAAATTTGCAATGATCACCAATGTCAATCCCCTCATAAAATCTGGGCCAAAAACAAACTTCTTTCGGTCCCCAATCCTACCAACATCATAACCCTGAAACAGTCTTCTCTGACTAAGACACTTGGGTTAACATATAGCTTAGCTCGAAGAGGTACGAGCAAGACTATTTCTTTCTCATTTTGCAGGGTTCTCGACTTGTAAACCCGGAGCAGATGGTGAAAACTTTCATTCAATGACCTTGACTCAAAAGTGAGTCCCCCTTGAAGGCCAATATCCAAGCCCAACATTACGGTCCCGTGGAAGACCTCCCGACCGATCAAAATGTATGCGTTGCGAATGAGCCTAAAACCTAGGCACAGGTTAGTAGGGAATTGAGTGCATCCCCTATAAAAACCATTATCTCAAAACAGGTGAGAAGACCTCATTGTCGAGAAATATTCCGATTGATGTTTTGAACAAACTCTGTTTGGAATTTTCAAACTGTTGATCCAGATTTTCCATGCAAGGAATTTGTGATCATATTTGCGTGTTGCAAGAATGCTTTGGATAGCCTCCGGCATCAAAATGCACATTTCATGATTAAGACTTAAGTCATACGGTTTTTGTCAAATGGACATCCGTGGTCTTCCCAAAGATTACTAACGTTTTCTGGGTGAAGAAAAATCTTTCAGGCTCAAACTTCTGCAGGATACCTGGAGAACCCAGCTCCCAGAATGTCGCCTCAACAGACTCAAGTGAAGCTTTGTCAAAATAAAATCTTTCACTGCTTCAAAACTGAATTCTCGACAAACTTCGGGATCTCTGAAAAAGGGGGAAGAAAAACCCTTTTAAAAGAAAAAGTCCTAGCATGACGTGGAGAACCCTCGTCCCAGGACCCCTTTCCAAAAAAAATCAAGCAATCCCAGCAGACGTGGAGAACCCTCGTCCCGGGACCCTTTTTCAAAAATCAAGCAGTCTCATCGGACGTGGAGAACCCTCGTCATGAGACCCCTTCTCAAAATTTAGGCAGCCTCATCAGACGTGGAGAACCCTCGTCATGAGACCCCTTTTCAAAGCAAAATCAAGGTAGATACCGCCTGAAGGGTCAACTGATGGTAGAAACCGCCTGAAGGGTCAAATCAAGGTAGATACCGCCTGAAGGGTCAAATCAAAGGTAGATACCGCCTGAAGGGTCAACTCAAGGTAGATACCGCCTGAAGGGTCAACTCAAGGTAGAAACCGCCTGAAGGGTCAACTCATGGTAGAAACCGCCTGAAGGGTCAACTCAAGGTAGATACCGCCTGAAGGGTCAACTCAAGGTAGAAACCGCCTGAAGGGTCAACCAAAGGTAGATACCGCCTGAAGGGTCAAATCAAAGGTAGATACCGCCTGAAGGGTCAAATCAAGGTAGATACCGCCTGAAGGGTCAAATCAAGGTAGATACCGCCTGAATGGTCAAATCAAAGGTAGATACCGCCTAAATGGTCAAAACAAAGGTAGAAACCGCCTAAAGGGTCAAACAATGGTAGAAACCGCCTGAAGGGTCAACTCATGGTAGAAACCGCCTGAAGGGTCAACTCATGGTAGAAACCGCCTGAAGGGTCAACTCAAGGTAGAAACCGCCTAAAGGGTCAAATTAATGGTAGATACCGCTATAAGGGTCAACTCATGGTAGAAACCGCCATAAGGGTCAACTCATTGGTAAGTACCGCCGTAAGAATCAACACAAAGGTCCGATCCACCATACGGATCAAAATCCTTGGCAAATCCTAAAGTGTGGGATGCGCCTTCCTTAGGTTCCTACCAGTTAGGAATTCCATAATGGTATGACCTACCATACAGGTCAGAACTTAATCTCCCTAGGATTTTTTGAAACGAGTCCTAGGTATCTTCTTGAAAGTCGTCGCAACCGGCAGCATCCGGCAGGTGAGCTTCAGGTAAGCCTCTCTCACTCCGGCCCATGTTCAAATTGTTAGAGCAAACCGGGGATTGATTTGAGCTTTTATCAATAGCCTTAAGGATCCGATGTCATAACATTTCTTCTCTCATTTTCCCAGTTGAGTCGGTTAGGAATCAGGTGCCACCTTATCTTTGAGAAAAACCTCTAACGAGATTCCTCTCAAAGAGGGGCAGCTGTTGACACCTGATTTTTTACCATTTATTATTGTGATTTTTATTCTTTAAAATTAATTAAAAATATCAAAAAAGGTCATAAAATCACAAAATCAACTTTGGAAGCCTTGGTTTAGCCTTAGGAACCAATTTTGAACAAAAAATATTTTTCGGTATTTTTAATATTTTTCGAGTTTATTTAATTATAAAATACCCAAAAAATCAGAAAAATACCATTCGTGGTCAGAAAAATACCCAAAAATATTCGATAATTTTGTTTTAATTTCCTCTTCAAGTGTGTCACTTTAAATCTCAAAAATTCGGCTCGGGTCACTATGTTCCTTCACAAACATAAACCCGAACCGAGCCTAAAAAAAAAAAAAAAAAATCCTTTTCGAGTCTTTTAGTTTTCAATTCTCACTTTTTATAAGCTATGACATTGGATTCTAAAGTCTTAAAGTGCAATTAGGTCAATTTGCCCTCCAATTTAATCAATTTTTACCAAAAGGGCTTAATTGCACATTTTTCTTTCAATTAGTCCCCGGTTTCACGGATGTATACGTATGCTCTATGTATTTATACGTCATATGTATTTATACGTTATGCGTATTTGTACTGTTTGGTAACCTCTTTAACTCTTGTAATAATAATAATGGTTATTATTTTTAACACCTTTGTTAGTGCTTTTTTTTTTAGCATTTTTGTATTGTGAGTGCTATTGCTAGTGCTATTTTTAAATAGCATTTTTGTATTATAAATTGTGAGTGCTATTGTTAGTGCTATTTTTAAATGACATTTATTTATCATAAATTGTGAGTGCTATTGTTAGTGCTATTTTTAAATGGCATTTATTTATCATAAATTGTGAGTGCTATTATTAGATAGAATTTATAATTGTTAGTGCTATTTTTAAATAGCATTTTTGTATTATAAATTGTGAGTGTTATTGTTAGTGCTATTTTTAAATAGCATTTTTGTATTATAAATTGTGAGTGCTATTGTTAGTGCTATTTTTAAATGTCATTTATTTGTGAGTGCTATTTTTAGATAGAATTTATAATTGTTAGTGCTATTTTTAAATACAATTTATTGGAAGGTATTTTTGGCTATAAAAGGATGGCAAGAGTTTTGAGGTTGAAGGAGGAGAGACATTTTGTAGAGTGTGCAAATTTTCGAGAGCTTAGAGAGAAGAACACAAACACTCTCTATATTCTCATAATCTTGAGTGAGCAAAATATGCTAAGTTCGGAATATTGATTCCGCATATTGCTAGCACAATTGTTGTGGAGTTATTAGTCGTCTCCCCGTTCGTCAATTGGTGGTGCGTCCGAACTAGATGCCTAACACTTGTGGAGGCTGAGATCGAAGAACATCGAACCGACACCTCCGTTCAAGCACGCTACGAGAGGTAATCTATTTACTCCCTTTGAGGCTTTGTGATTTTTTTTTTCGATTGAAATGCACGAAGTACGCCTCTGGAGATACATGTATGGTTTGTTATTTATTTCCGCTACGTGTTACGTGGATCCCAACAGTGGTATCAGAGCCGATCCTTAGGTGTTTTCGTGCATTTAATTGATTTTTTGCAATTTTTGCAATACTATGGCCAATATGTATTAACGAATTGTTCGTCTTACATGGCTAATGGAGGTTGATTATTTTATATGATAAATTAATCAACGTAGCAAAAATTGAGACTAAATCAATTTTGAATCGAAAATTTATGGCTATCTTATTTTACGTAAGAATTCTGAATATGATTCAACGTAGAATTTTTATTGTGCCTTCCTAAGTTTTAAATTGTGAATTTATTACTTACGTGGAAGGGTGGTGATCATGGAAAAATCCCTAATCAATGTGATTGATGTATGTATGAATGTATGGTGAGTATTTATATATTTGGGGTTGTAATTATTAAATGGAGGTTGCGTACTCCTTTTATTTTTCATGTAATCTTTATTTTTAGCATAGTCAATTGTTGATGTAAATGCTACGAGGATTACGTGGAGGAGCCTTTTAAGTCGGCGAGCTCTTTGGGGCCCGATTCTTGAAGAGTTCAAGAAACCAAGAAGAAGCGAAGAGCGGCTCTCCGTTATTAAAATGATTAAATGTGGTCTCATTGGCTCGAGACCCATTAAATCATAATTCCATGATCACCACGTAGGATAGATGTTTATGTGATTGGCATCTATTTATTTATTATGATTATGTGAGCATGTTAAACTGGTTAATGTGCAAAGTCAGACTTACCTCACCCAAAATTGCGCCTGCATGAACTCTTAGCTAAGAAAATCACTCGCGTTAGGTACCGAAAGGGCGTTGGTAACGACACCAGCGTAACCAAGTCCCCGAACCCAAAATCTCTGGTTCCGTAAAACTGATCGATCTCTCCCAATCGGTTGGTAAGGTTTCCGGTCTACCCTCCAAGAAAGACCGGTGGCGACTCCAAATGCATGCACAAGTTGCACATGCCACCACGACCACACTAAGGTCGAAAGCGATCGACTCTTATCGTCGAATCCTTCTGAAAAATACTCCCGCCGCGATTTGGTATGGGCCTGGGAGGGCTCGCGCCGATCCAAGACCCGTGATCGGTAATCCATTAGCCGCGTCCGTTTCGGACGGGTCGCGACACCCCTCCACCTGAGTTATAGCCTTCTTCCCTTTTGCTTTTGAGCTCGGTTCAGATACTATTTCCTCATCAATGTCCATTGGTATGGACTGTGCACTCGACAGTTGATCTTCTCGTGCAATTGCTGAAGCTATGCTTGTAGCATCTTTGTGAATTGTACGTCTAGTGGAGGATACAGAATAAGCCTCAATGTCATATTGTTCTTCCTCATGTTCTTTTGAAGCCAACTTTGCTAGAACTTGTGCTAGCAACTGCTCATGATCACTGTTGACAAGTGCATTGTCATACTTTGTGTCATCTTCAATTCTGGCAGCTTGCTCCTCATTCCACATTGTGAGGAATTCTTCCTCAGTCAGATCACAAGGATACACAACCTTCTCTTGTGGTTGTGTTTCTGCTTCATCTCCTTCTTCCTCATTTCTTTCAGCATTGTGTTCTCCAGACTCACTTTCTTCATCCGATCCACCTCGAGATTCTGTCGCTTCAGAATCATATTCCCCTATTTCTTCTTTACTTGCCTCTGAGTCCTTGTCAGTTGAGCTATCGTCTTGTTGTCCCTTGACAGCTACAACTTTTCTCCTCTTTGGAGATTTCTGCTTGGACTCATCCTCGAAATCCACAATGACTGGTTCATTGTTCTTTGTTCTCCATCCAGCAGGAGTCATCTTGTATCCCATCTTTGTTACCATAGTCTCTCCAGCAGTCATCAGGGGAATTTCTTGATTGATAAAGGCGCTCATGCCACCAATCTTGAAATGATCTATTATTCTGTAGATCAAGGCGGCATAAGGAAGTTGTCCTTTTGGCTTGAGAGCTGATCTGTACATGTGTAATAGGATTGTGTGAGCAAAAGAAATCATCTTCCCTGTCAGGATGCCCCATAACAGCTTTACCTCATACTTCGATATATCTGTCTTTGATGCTGCCTTGGGTCTAAGACATTCGATGATCACCTTGTGCATCATGATGTGTTTTAAGGGAAAATCACTATAGGCAATATGTGACTTTGATTCCCTTGAGAAGCTTGATTTGCCAGTTAGGAAGCAAAAAGCTTCTCCTGCAGTGACATCTAGGGGTTTGAAATCTCCCTTTATGGTTCCCATGATAGAAGCCAATTCATCAACAGTCAGAATATACTGCTTTCTTTTCATCGTGAAAGCCAGAGAGTTGAAGTTGACAAACTGAAGATTTGAGTAGAAGTATGCTACCAGGTCAGGAAAAGTGTAGCCCCTCTTCGTTATGAATTAATCTATCTTCACCTTTTGTAGATGCTTCCTCAGATAGATGCCATTACTATCAAAGTACTTTAACTCAAATACTCTGTGAGGTATAACACCTCTCTATTTCATGAATTCAAACATTTCTTTGTGAGCCTGATTTTGGAACAAAGGATCAGGAAAGTTTTTATCCAAAATGAACCCAATATTCTTCACAAAGTCATTGAACAGAATGTCATCATCATCTTCGACCTTTGCCTTAGTACCGCCAGGTCTAATTGGAGAGGATTTTCGTTTCGAGCTTGTCTCTGCCACTTTCTCATTTCCTTTTCTAGAGGCAGATTCAGGTTTTTCTATAGCAATTGGTTCAACGATTTTTCCAGGCAAGCTAAGAAACTCCAATAGTTCGCCTTCACTATCGAAATTGTGAGTGCTCAGTAGTTTTCTAAGTTCGTTACCAAAATCCCCTGCTGCCTTAATCCTATCATACATTGGCTTAATAGAAAGTGCCATAGCTTCTTTTCCTTAAAAAACGGACAGAGACAAACCTTTTGCCAAGCGGAGTGCTTCTCGCTGTTCGTTGATTTGGGTTTCTGTAGGTTCAGCGCCGCTTGCTGTTGAGGCGGAGAACTTTCTCTTCAACTGAGACGTCTTCTTCGAGTCAGAGGCTCAATTTATGACCTTTTTAAAAGAAAGTGTGAATTTCTTCTTACGCGCCTTTTAGCGTTCCTTTTGATGCTCTTTCTGACTCTTCTTCTGACTCTCCTTCTGACGTTCCTTCTGATGCTCCTTTTGATGCTCCTTCTGACTCTCCTTCTGACGTTCCTTCTGATGCTCCTTCTGATGCTCCTTCTGACTCTCCTTTTGACGTTCCTTCTGTCTCTCCTTCTGACGTTCCTTCTGTCTCTCCTTCTGATGCTCCTTCTGACTCTCCTTCTGACGTTCCTTCTAATGCTCCTTCTGATGCTCCATGTTCTAAGGTATACTTAAGAATGAAGGTTAATGATGGATAATTCATTTATAATAAAATTAAAAGTCTGTTTATCCAATGGTTTAGTGAAAATATCTGCAAGTTGATTTTTCGTATCAATGTATTCAATGTTAACATCACCGTTCTGAACATGATCACGTATGAAGTGATGCTTGATCTCAATGTGCTTTGTTCTTGAGTGAAGTATGGGATTCTTTGTAAGGTTTATGGCACTCGTGTTGTCACATAGGATTTCTACAGTTGATTCTTCAACACCATAATCTTTGAGCTGCTGTTTTAGCCAAAGTATTTGAGCACAGCAACTTCCAAGAGATACGTATTCTGCTTCAGCTGTACTGAGTGCCACTGTATTTTGCTTCTTGGAATACCATGAGACAAGCATGTTTCCCATGAACTGACAAGTTTCAGATGTACTCTTTCTATCAATTTTGCAACCTGCAAGATCTGCATCTGAATATCCCTTTAGTATAAAATCAGAAGATTTAGAGTACCACAAACCATAGTTGGGATAAGTCCCTATGTATTTGATTATTCTTTTGACGGCTGATAGGTGTGATTCTCTTGGGCTTGATTGAAATCTTGCGCATAAGCAGACACTATATAGGATGTCTGGTCTTGAAGCTGTGAGATAGAGTAATGATCCAATCATACTTCGATATAGTTTGGGATCAACTTCCTTTCCATCTTCATCTTAATCTAATTTGGAGGAGTAAGACATAGGAGTTTCTGTCTTCTTGTCATTCTCCAGACCAAACTTCTTCACTATTTTCAGCGCATACTTTTCTTGAAATATGAAAGTTCCTTTCTGAGATTGATGAATTTGAAGACCAAGAAAGAACCGTAATTCTCCCATCATACTCATCTCAAATTCATCCTGCATTATTTTAGAAAATTTCTTACAGAGAAGCTCATTAGAGGAACCAAATATAATATCATCAACATAGATTTGAACTAAAAGAATATCTTTACCTTTTCTTTGAATAAAAAGAGTAGTGTCTACATTACCTTTAGTGAAGTTGTGTTGAGATAGAAAGTTACTCAACCTTTCATACAAAGCACGAGGTGCTTGTTTCAGTCCGTAGAGTGCCTTTTTTAAGACATATACCAAATCCTTTTCTCTAGGTTCTTCGAAGCCAGGAGGTTGTTCAACATATACCTTTTCTTTGATGTAGCCATTTAGGAAGGTACTTTTCATGTCCATCTGAAAAAGTTTGAAGTCATTGTAACAAGCATAAGCAAGAAGTAGCATAATGGCTTCTAACCTGGCAACCGGTGCGTAGGTTTCATCGTAGTCTATTCCTTCTTCCTAAGAATAGCCTTTTGCTACAAGTCTTGCTTTGTTTCTTACAACCTTTCCTTTGTCATCAAGTTTGTTTCTGAATACCCACTTTGTTCCAATTACTGGACGATTTTTGGGTCATTGACCAGTTCCCAAACATTGTTGACCTTGAACTGATATAGCTCTTCTTGCATTGCATTTATCTAGTTCTCATTTGATAATGCATCTTCAATCCTTTTTGGCTCTAATTCAGTTACCAATGCTATGTTGCTCATTGCTTGCTTGAACTTAGATCTTGTCTTTATGCCATCACTTATGCTTCATATGACAAGTTCTTTTGGATGAATTGACTTGTGCTTCCAGTTTTTGTCCAAGCAGTCATTTGAGGATGTTGTGGGTTCATTATGTTCATCTTCTGGTCTTTCTTCAACTGAGGAAGTTTCCTTCTGAACATTCTCCGAACCAATATTCACATCTGAGTCTTGCTTTGCATCTGAGTCTACCCGTGAGTCTGTGACTTGAGGAAGTGTATGCATTTGAATGGATTCAGATTCATCATTCAGATAGCTTTCATCGAACTTGATGTTCACTGATTCTTCAACAACACGAGTGTTCTTATTGTAGACTCTGTAGGCTTTGCTTGTTGTTGAATATCCCAAGAAAATTCCTTCATCTGATCTCTCATCAAACTTTCCAATTAGATCATTAGCATTCTTTAGAATAAAGCATTTGCAACCGAATACATGAAAGTATGCAACATCAGGCTTTCTTTCTTTGAAAATTTCATAGGGGGTTTTCTCGAAAAAAAAGTCTGAGAGAAATTCGATTTAAGATATAATAAGCTGTTGAAACGGCCTCAGCCCAAAAATTAGAGGCAATTTTACTCTCAATAAGAAGAGTTCTGGCCATTTCTTGCAAAGATCTGTTTTTCCTTTCTACTACCACATTTTGTTGAGGAGTATAAGGTGCAGAGAAATTATGCTGAATTCCGAAATCAGTGCAAAAATCTGAGAAACTTTGACTTTCAAACTCTCATGGTTCTATTTGGTCCAAATATACCCATATGAAGTAGCTGCATACAATGCTTAGTGGAAACTTGATTTAAGGACTTAAAAGAACTTCTTACCTGCTTACCCAGTGTGCATGCATGACATAGTCCACTTTTCTCAAATTTCGTTTGAGGTAACCCTCGAACAAGTCCCTTCTTGGAAAGCTTTGAGATATGTTTTACACTAATATGACCTAACTTTCTGTGCCAAAGATCAGATTCATCCTTAACTGAAATAAGACATTTTGCACTTTCACAGTCAGCATCAATATCTAAAAGATAAATGTTCCCATGCCTTCGTCTCGTGAAGGATTGCTTCTTGTCCTTGCTCATACCTGTGCATTTTAGATCTTGGAACCAAATATCATAGCCAGAGTCACAGAGTTGACTTACAGAAATTAAGTTGTAGTTCAATCCTCTGACTAGAGAGACATCTTTAACAGTCAGATTTCCAATCTTTACATTTCCTTTCCCAATGACCTTTCCCTTGTTCTTTCCTCCAAAAGACACGCTTCTTCCATCACAATCTGAGAAGGATATAAATACATCTGGATTTCCAATCATGTGACTTGAACAACCACTGTCCAGAAACCACTTGTTCTTTCTTCTCTTTGGTACCTGCAAGAAATAAACAACTTACTGTTTCTTTGGTACCCATGCTTTCTTGGGTCCTTCTGTGTTAGTAGGTTTTGACCTTTTAATAGGTCTCCAAATTTTCTTGCAGTAATCCTTAGTATAACTAGGATCACCACAATTCACACATGATTGTCGAATGTAGGATCTAGTAAAATGCTTATGAAAATGATGCCTATAATCGGAAAATGTTGGTTTTCGAAATTGAGTTTTAAAGGAATTTTTTAGATTACTTTCCTTTTTAAAACCTAACTCAGATCGGTCATTGAAGGGTATTTGTTTTGAAATAATGCTATTCAGAGTTTCTGAGCTTTGTGAAACCTTTTTGATATATCGGAAACCTTTTCTTTCAAGGAAGCATTTTCTTTTAAAATCAAATCATGATTTTCTTTAATCTGGTGAAACTCTTGTTGTAGAAAATCAATTTTTTCTTTTTGGGACAAATTCTGTTGTTTTAAGGATGCATTTTCCTTTTTCAAACCAGAAACTTTTTCAAGAGCTTCTTTGTAATTTCTACACAATTCATCAATATATTCAATAACTTCATCAGGGAGTTCAGATGAACATACCTCAGTTTCTGAGTCTGAATTTGAATCTGATTCGGCCATGAGACAGATGTTTGCATAATCATTTTCACTATCATCAGAGTTACTTAGAGTTTCTTCCTTTAGGGCCTTCTTGTACTTCTCATACTTGAGTTTGTCCTTCTTCAAAATTGGACAATTCGGTTTGATATGTCTTGCCTTCTTACAGTGAAAACAGATCACGTCTTTGCTATCTTGTGAGTCGTTGCTTGATATTTTCACATCATTCTTCTTCCAAGATTTCTTCCCTTTGATGTTTCTGCTTTTCCGAGCCATCTTTCTAAATTTCTTGACCATGAGGGCTAATTCTTCATCATCCTCATCTTCATCATCTGTATCAGAAAGACATTGAGTAATTTCAGTTTTCAAGGCAATAGATTTTTTACCTTTTTGTTCTCCCTTCTTGTTTGCTCGTTCTGTTTCATAAGATTGCAAAGTCCCAACTAGCTCATCCACCGAGAGTGGTCTGATTGTTTGGCATTCTTGAATTGATGGTTTGATGTAATTCCAATCATCTGTGAGTCCACGTAATATCTTCCTGACTTGCATTGGTTCAGCAATAGGTGCGCCTTGTCTTGCAAGTCCACTTACCAAAGTCTGAAACCTGTCTATCATATCTGCAATAGATTCATCAGGTTTCATTTGAAATGCTTCATAGTCACTCAGTAAAATGCTGAGCTTTGTTTCTTTTACGCGATTTGTTCCTTGAAAGGTAATATGAAGTCTATCCCATATTGCCTTAGATGATTCTTCCTCTGAGACACGATTATAGAGAGGGGTAGATAAGGCACAAAAGAGAGCATTGACAGCTTTAGAATCAAGGCCTCTTCTTTTAGCCTTTTCAGCATCGGTCATTGTTGTGACAGGATTTACTCCGTCAGCAGTGGCTGGATTTGTAGCAGTTGCAGGAACTACTCCATTCGTAACGACATCTCACATCAGATCATCACAGGCTTTGAAGAACCACTTCATCTTGTTGCTCCACATATTGTAGTCCTTTCCATCAAAGTATGGTGGCTTGTTGGCAAAGTGCGAATCGCTTGTTCCTGAAGAGTGATTGCTAGACATAATAGATCGTTAACTCTGAAGGCAGTAAACACTTCGTAAAATGAGCAACCTGCTCTGATACCAATTGATAGATCTAGCAATATCACCTAGAGGGGGGTGAATAGGTGATTCTGAATAAAATTGAAATTTCTTGCGGAATAAATAAAATTCAGTCTACGGTTAGAATCAAGAACAGTATAACAGTGTGCAAGAAGTCTAGACGCAAAGGTAAGGGTTTAGAGTAGAGAATATTGAACACGACGATTATAGTGGTTCGGCTTAGACCAAGCCTACGTCCACTCTCCCACGATGACAGCCGATTGGCTGGATTTCGCTATGAAGAATCAAGAGAATTACAAACACTCAATCACTCGGTTTTTCTTTCTCACAGATTTTCACAGTGAAGGATTTTGGGTACACAGAATATTTTCGGATGGAGCTCAGATTATGCTTGCACTTTGGATTGTTGTTCGCCTTCTTCTCTTTAGTCCATCATGGTTCTTCTTTTATACTCCCCTCCCTCCGAACTAGCCGTTGGATTCCGGCCATGGGATCGCTCTTCAATCCTTGATTGGACGTCATCAATCGTGATTGAACGAGACTGTATCTTCAGAAGATATGTAGACCGTTGAGTAAGATATTGAACCTTTCTGATTCAGTCGCCCATACAACTGAATCTCCAGCTTCCATAAGTGTGATAAGTCTGAGTTGGTTCTCGAAGGAATATTCCTTGGAGGGTGATATCCCATTGTAGAAGGTCCCTTGATTGATATGAAGAGATATCAGGGCAATCGAATATCACAAACTTTCCATATAAATTTTGCCTAGATCAGAAACCTGCCATACGTGGGTCTTCATGTTTTGTAATTGCAAAAACTGATCTTTCTTGAGTTTCGCCTTGAAACAGATTTGTTTCTTACTGATCAGTTGACATGGAATGGTAATACTGAGATTTGATGTGATCCATCCATCACTCTTTAGATCGTCAGAAGCACTTCCATCTGACCCTTCGTCAGAAGCACTTCCATCTGACCGTTCGTCCACGCGACAGAATATGATTCACTCAACCTGCTGCCTACACATTCTTTCTGCATCACATAACATTATACAATTTTTTTGATAGTTTTGTCAGAATCAAAATACAGGAGAATTTCTACAACAGTATTGAGCGAGCATCGTCTTACCCTTACTGAATTTGGGTGAACCCTCGAAAATGGTTTTCACGTGGCATACCATCCCCATTCGGGTCTCGTCACAGAACAAAGGGTAAAGTGCTAAAATGAACCATAGCCGCAGGAATATGTTAAGAACTACATGAATATGTTGGAAACCGCAGTAATAGACAAATAAAAAACCGCAACAAAATAATTAAAAATCGCATCGAAAGATGTAAAACCGCATCAAAAAAGTGGAAACGAGTAAAGAAAGAGGAAAATTTTGAAATGGCATATCTCATCGCTCAGGTGTTCATTTTAGATGATTTTTTTTATTTCAGATTTTTTTGAGACGAATCCATTGGCAAACCGTGGTTTGTCTGAGCTTATTCCCCAAAAAACGCCGTTTTCATTGTCAATTTTGCATTTTCTCCCTCCGATGCCACTTCTCAATCTCGAATGAACCATCATTTCCCTCTTTTCTTTTTCAATCTTTCTATGCCAAACTTATAACTTATTTTGTAGTGGGAATGGGAAAGGGGTCTAGGCAGTTTTTCATGTCCACGCGTCTTTTAATGTGTGTATAGATTAATTAAACTGCAAATGATTCAACTAATTCTATTATTTATCTCGTTGGTTGTCATTCGGGCGAAGTACTTTGGTGGCCATGGGTTTCATTCCCAGCTTGTCCCATCTCTTTCATTTTTGTTTAGTTTTTATTTTTTTTCTTTTCCAAAAATCTATATACTCCAATTGATTGAAAAAGGGCCTTGTTGGAGCACTTTGGTTATATAACCAAGACGTAACTGTTAATAGTAAGATATTTGTGGAACGATGGACGCATGAGAACCAAGAAGAACGGATTTGTGGATCGAAATGAAGCAGCTCTTTCCACCGCTTCACGTCCTTTATTACGGCCGGTCAAAGATTGGACCCTTCCCCAAAAACCCAGATTCAATGCATGAATTCTTGATACAAGAACTGCTCCCACCACCTGTTAGCTCGTCGAGGGTACTCGTGACCCAACGGATAGCAAGCTCATCCTTCTCAGCATCACTTATCAAGTTAGGCTCCTCTTGAGTCGTAGCCTTTGTTTTCGGGTTTTTTCCAAAGTAGGGAAAAAATAAAAAGAATTTACCAAATCAGATATGTTTTTTTTTTATTACCAAATTAGGGGCCACTCGACAGTGCTCGGCAGTCCTACTGCTGAGCGGGCCTCGCGTGGCCCACTCGGCAATTTGGGCGCTGAGCAGGGGATGAATAGTGCCCGCTCGGCAATTAGACTGACGAACGGGCAGCACTTATATATATATTTTTAAATTTTTTATTGTCCGCTCGGCAATTCGACTGCTGAGCGGGAAACACTGAGTACAGTACATAATATATCATCTGCTTGAGCTCAATGCATCGGATGGAAATTTAAGTGTATAAACAATTTCTTATCTTCCTATTGGAGAGACCATTTATCGAAGTCTTGTAATTAGTTGGTGTTCATGATGTTAAAACATCTCTGTAATGGTGGGAGCTGTTTCTTTTTTTGGGAATGATTTTTTTATTATTCAATTTGTTCTCTGAAATGGATAAAATATTAATGAAATTTCTATATAATATCATGTTTTCTATTAACGAATGAGCGAGCGAGCGAGCCTCGATCCCACGGAGCAAGTGAACGAACGAGCGAACGAACGAGTGAGCGAGCGAACGATCGAGGCTGCGACGCGAACGCTTGACCCCATGGAGCAAGCAAGCGAGTAAACCTTGACCCCACGAATTTAGCAAGTGAGCGAACCTCGACCTTGCGGACGGAGCGAATGAACGAGCGAGCGAGGCTCGTTCGCTTACTCCGTGGGATTGAGGCTCGCCTCGACTCCGCAGCACATAAATATTTTTTTTTACGTAAATATGATCGATACGTGGCCTCGCGAGCGAACGCCGTCGCCTCGCTCGTTCATTTTCTTTTCTCGGAATGGAAGCGCGTAAATTTCTTTTATGTAAATATGATCGCTCCACGGCCCTGTCTTTGCCCGTTAACTTTCCATACGCTTGGTTCAGTCAACTACAACATTCTTAGTAGTTATTAAATTCATCGATTCATTTTGTGACAAAAAAAAATCCTCAATTCATTTGGATCGATCCGTTTTGGACACCTTGCTTTTCCTTACTTCACATTCATTTTACAGCTAAGAAAAGCACAAATTATCAAAGGATGCTTACGCACTGAACAAGACTTATTTAATGTATTTTCGAAATACATCGAAAACTTTAATACTTAAAATAAGCTACTTTATCGAATTACGTAAATTCTTGCGAAGAGCAGAACTGCATGAAAATAGCAAGTGCTACTGTAGGAATAATGGACACCACAAAGCAAACTCGCCACCTAAGCAACACATGACCATCACCGTTCTTCTCTCAAGCACCGTCAAAATTTTCAACTCTGATATTTGCATAACAGGAGCACAAGATTGTAATTGTTGTTCTCACGAACACTCCCAAAATAATAAACTTAGTTCTGCCCGCTCGGCAGTCTAATTGTCTAGCGGGCAATAAAAAAATAATATGTATATAAGTGCTGCCCGCTCGGCAATCTAATTGTCGAGCAGGCAATAAAAAATTATCATGCATCCACGCATACACTGGCATGTGTTCAGTTTTGCAGGCTTCCAAGAAGCAAACTCAAGATCGGATTCATTCAAGCGGAATCCTGGATAGGAGGGACCTCGACACCAAGCACCAGGAATGAGTAATGAAGATGGAAGACGGCAAAAGAAAAGCGCAGTAAAGTATCTCTCACTTCCTGTAAGATGAAAAGAACGAGAGAATGAACATTCACATACTTGGGCTCAGGAATAAACATTATTTCTGAAAATGAATTCATTGAATTTATTGCACACCTGTTAAAATCAGGAAATGATCCAAAGCATGCATGATGCATCATTGAAATCCCATGTGGAGTGAAACGCCCAGAGAAAAACAAGCTGATTTTTCCAGAAACAGGGCTTGCTTAGACTATCTAGCAGGAATATCCCTCCAAATGAAAGGCGAACCTGATCTAAACACGTCCTACATACACTCAAGAGATGAGAGAAGAGTGAGAATAGAAAAACTCGAATCTGAGGATACAAGGGCCCTTCGCATCAATTACATGGATCGAGAAGACGGAGGCATTCATTTCTCTATCCTAAACACTATAGGTGACCCTTGATAACCATTTGAACGGTGGTTTCATTCTTTACCCCTGTCAAGGACCACCCCACATTGGGGCAAACTGGAGGTACGTCCAGCGGTGTCAGGAGGTAAATGGTTAGAAATCCTCTTGCTCAGACTTGCATCAATCTTCGTGTGTTGCTTGTCATTTTAACTTCTATGGTGATTCAGTTACTTTAAGATGACGAAAAACATTCGTTTCTCTATCCTATACACTTATATCCATTGCATAGCCCAGTCGAGCCTGTACATTCATTTCATAAACCTGTTGGTGATCAGTGCATATTCTAAGACGGAAGCAACACCACTTCTAGAGCAAAAAATTCGAAAGATAGGATTTATATAAATCCTCAGACTAATGATTGAGTGTTGAGAGTCAAGTTGTACCCCTAGCACATTCATTTGAAGAATCCTGGCTCCCAAAAGAGAAAGAATGGACCTAAAAAAAGTGAAAGAAAAATTCCATCCTTGGGCATCAAGAAAAAGAAAAGTGCCTGGTAAAAGCAAGGCCAATGCCCGTCCAAATGCTTGTACACTCGTAAATCACGTGTTTGATCTTGTAAATGACAATAGATGGCATGATACCTATGTATTGGTCACTAGTGAGATCTGATAATGTCACATTCGGATATTGACACCACACTAGCACGAGAGAGGAGTTCTCCAAAAGATTACCAATGCGTTTCAAAGACTAAAGACGCTCTTTGAATCGCAAGGTATCATATCGGCAGCAAATCTGCAGTGATCACCAACATTAAAATCTTCACATGATCTGGGCCAAAAACAAGCCTTTTACGGTCCCCAATCCTACCTATGCTACAACCCTGAGAAGTCTTTTCTGATTAAAGTATTTGGGTTAACATGGGGTTTAATGCATAAGCTTAGCTCGAAGAAGTTCGAGCAAGATTATTTCTCTCTCATTTTTGCAGGTTTCTTGACTTGTAAACCCGGAGCAGACAAGGAGAGTTTGTTGATCCAAACGACCTGACTCAGAAAGTGAGTCCCCTTTCGGAAGCTGTATCCAAGCCCAACATTACGGTCCCGTAAAGACCTCCTGTCACGCCCCGACTCTCACGCCCGCGACATCCCTTGCCAAATCGCCACGAGGTCATAGAGATAGCGTCCCAGGCACATTATCGACCTACCATTAACTTACGCATGCGGAAACATTTTAACTCCCTGACAACAAAATCAAACAGGGATAGAAAAGTAGGTAGTCACAACAATCATTCAAAAACAAACCTTTACAAGTCAATCAAAATAAACAAATGGATCTTAACCCTACTAGGCTATAGCTAACTTAAATAACCCCTTACTTCAGGGCGGCTCACTAGACCTCAAAAGGTCACTCAGTCAAGTAAGGTCAACTTCCCATTTACTTCAACAGACAACTCCAACAGCCAATCCTTGGCATCCACGAAGCTCCATCCGAATGGACTTGAAATTGTTATCCAACGACGGGGTGAGAATAAATCTCAGTGAATCAAGCCTAAGCTCAGTTAGGAAACTGATTCACCCAAGGGGGTCCTAACCGACGGCTCACATTGACATAAATAACTCTCAAACACAGTCAGAACATCAAAAACATCCACATGCATATTTACTAACTTTCAGCCGCACATAATGCAATGCTTGACTCGACTTAACAGTCATCTCAGCCAATCACAGAAATGCATTGCATCCACAAATGTGCACAGGACACCACACGAGTCCATTTATTAACGATGATCGTGCCCACGACACAACGAGAGGATCTACGCGATTGGCATGATTCGACTTCCACAAGGAATGCGATCCAGCACCTTAGTGCGATCCAGCATTCTTCCGGTAGAACCGAACTACGCCTCTTTTCCCTCTCAACGACGGCTACTACGAGTGGTGTATCCAGTGCACCCGTGGCACGGCACCAGCAAGTAGGTATCCCTAAACGGGGCTTCGGTCCATCACAAGCTACGACCGGCATCCGATAATCCCTTAAAACCGTACGACTGGCACGGGGCATGAATTATCGTGCTTCTGGCAAGTCGTGTAGTTCCATCACATTGGTACAGTACGAACTTGCCAGGAAATGCATCATCGCTCCCTCATATGACCATACAGTACATACCCGGCAATCAATTCATTTCATTATCTTGATTAAGGCCGGATACTCATACAATGTGCTAAAAGACTCGGCCCACGGCCATTTTCATGCAAAACATGTCTTTTGATTTCACATGTGGTCATATGCACATGCCGACTATCAGCTAGTCACCACCATACACACAGGGGCGATTAACCCCCAATCATCAATCCAATAGCCAATGGGCATTCAATCACTCAACCAGTCAATTCCCAAGATGGTTGACCCAATAAAGCTCATCACATCAATCACGAACAATCGAGTTCCATTAGGCCACATAAATGCTCAATTTCGTACAATAATCATTTATTAGCCGATTTACTGTATAATCGTCAATCGATCTCTCGTCTCTAGCCTATCGCTCGCTCACGATCAAACAACAGCAATCCATTGCCCAACCAATCAATCAATTGCATCTAGCAACCAACTAGCCACAGACGATTTAATCATTCCGGCTAACCAAATCGATCAGACCATTTAACCTAATCTAAATTTCTATTTAGACCAGCCCCGATTGTGTACCTAAATACCACAATTGACAAAACGACTAATCCTAGGTGCAATTAGCGCCCTAACCAAGGATTAGGGTCAACTCACTTCCAATTAGCTCAGGCGGTCTCAACGGCGACGGCCCGAGCGGCGACGACGGCGACTTGAACCAAAACCGCGGGGACACCACGGGAAGGACCAGCAAGGTCACCGAGGCAGGTGGCCGACGGCAGAAGCTTTGGCGAATGGCGGCGGCGGCTGTGAACAATGGCGATCAGAACAAAATAGGGTAAACGTGGACTGTTTTCTGGCGATTCTCGGCCTCAACGGCCGTGACGAAGTCGGCCAAGGCTCAGGGACTCACCTACGGGTCGAGGGAAGTCGATTGGGACCGGTGGCAGCGGCTGAGGGCGGCTGGAGGGGCCAGATCGACGAGGGGTAGAATCGGGTGGTTTCGGCGCCGAAAACATGGGGGTGGTCGGAGGCGATTTTCGGCCTCCACGGGCGGCGGTGAGCTCTGCTGAGCTCAGGTAAGGTAGAAGGGAGTCCTAGGAGGCCGTTGGGGGTGGGGGTGAGAGACGGCGACGGCCGAAACGGTGGGATAGAAGAAAATCCCCAAACCGGTCAAAAATAGGGCATCGCGAGCTTCGAGGCTGTATCCGACGGCTTCGGCGGTCAAACGGCGACGAGGTCGGGTCGCGGGTGTCGAGGGGAGGCCGAGGGACGAGGCCGAGGTGGTGGGTGGCGGCGGTGGCGGCCGGAATGGCTGGAGGAGGCCCCGACACTCTCGGGTCTTCGCGGCCTGAAACAGGGCATAGCGCTTCCGAGCTTCCCCCGCGGCTGTCCGGCGCTAACAACGGTCGGTCTTGGCCCTACGGGACAGCGGACGATCGATGAAAGTGGTGGTGGCCGAAAGTGGGGCGGTGGTCGGCGGAAATCCGACGAGAGGAGGAGGAATCGATCGGGGAAGGGAGGAGATAGAGAGAGAAAGAGAGGGAGCGATCGTGAGTGAGCAGGAGGGAGAAGAGAGAAACGTTTGAAAGAGAGAAAGGTCTGATGGGAGAGGGTGGGTCCAAGGAAGACTTTTGAGATTAATTTGTCTCATATGCCAAATGATTGAGGGACATTTTGGTAATTTCACAAATCGGGACTGAATTGAAATTTCGGTACATCAGACGAAGGGTATTTTGGATAATTTCAAAGGCTAGGCTCGGTTAGGATTAGGCTCGGGTCGCGAGGATTGAAATCCTAATTCGCGGTGACTAAGAATTCGAAACCTAATCTAAACCGACAGAAACTTCGGAACTCGTCCAATTATTGTCTCTTCAGTCCTTATGATCCAATATATTTTATCGACTGAATTTCAATATTAATCTACTTTATTGAATTCAGGGACTTTACCAAAGTCGGATTTCTAGGGCGTCACACCTCCCGATTGATCTAAATGTATGCGCTGCGAATGGTCCTGAAAACCCAGGTGCATGGCATTAGGAAATTCGAGTGCTCCAATTGTGAAAAGACCAAGTCAGGAAAAGTGGTGAGAAGACCTTTCCGATAGAAATATTCCAATAGAATGCTCGAAAGCAAGCATTGTTTGGAAACTTCAAATTGTTCTATCCAGGATATGCCTCACAAGGATCCTCAATCGTCTTTGCATGCTTTGAGATATCTTGGATAATCTCCGACATTCCAAGTTATTTTACATAATTGCATAGGTTAAAAGGAACCTTTACCTGTATTATGTCACCTCCAATGTCAAAAGGACAATCTTCGGAATCATCTCTATGTGAGATTTCAGTTTTACAGGTTTGAGCTTTCTACAGGATACCTGGAGTCCCCAGATCCTAGAATGTCACCTTCAATGTCAAAAGGACAATCATCAGAATCATCTCTATGTGAGATTTCAGTTTTTATAGGTTTGAGCTTTCTGCAGGATACTTGGAGTCCCCAGATTCCATAATGTCACCTTCAATGTCAAAAGGACAATCTTCAGAATCATCTCTATTGAGATTTCAGTTTTTACAGGTTTGAGCTTTTTGCAGGATACCTGGAGTCCCCAGATCCCAGAATGTCACCTTCAATGTCAAAAGGACAATCTTCATAATCATCTCTATGAGAGATTTCGATTTTACAGGTTTGAGCTTTCTACAGGATACTTGGAGTCCCTAGATCCCAGAATGTCACCTTGCATGTCGAAAGGACAATTTTCAGAACCAGCTTTCTGTGAGGTTCTAGGTAATCCCTAAACCCAGAATAGCCCATTTGGTAAAGCCTAAAGGTTAGGTACACCTTATTTGTGTAGATCCTAGTTAATTCCTTAGAATATATGATCGAAAATATTCGACAATCCCTACAGAACGGATGCGTCATCCATAGGTTCCTAGCAAAAATGAGTCATATTCCCAGCCCGATCCCTTTAATGGATCAAAATGTTCGACAATCCCTACAAAACGGGTGCGTCATCCATAGGTTCCTAGCAGAAAGGAGTCTTATTCCCGGCCTGATCCACCTGACGGATCAAAATGTTCGACAATCCCTACAGAACGGGTGCGTCACCCATAGATTCCTGATAGGTAGGAATCCTACTAATGGTTTGATCCACCATACGGATCAATACTTTTGGCAATCCCTGCAGAACGGGTGCGTCATCCATAGGTTCCTAGCAGAAAGTAGTCCTATTCATGGTCTGATCCACCATACGGATCAAAACCTCTGGCAATCCCTAAGAGACTGGGTGCATCATTCACAAGTTCCTGTCAATATAAGAATCCAACTCTGGTACGTCCTACCATACAAGCTAGAGTTTAACTATCCTAGGATACTCAAAAGACGAGTCCCTAGGTATCTACGTGAACCCGCTATAGACCATGCACGCCACACGAGCGTTAGGCAGGTAAGTAACAGGTGACTATCTCTATCCCACCTCTCTCTCTCTCTCTCACATCAGCTAAAGCAAAATGAGCAGAGCATTCACCAGCGGGGCAAAAAAGATTAAATGTCAAGATTCATTTTTCTATTTTCCAGTAGAGTCAATCTAGACTTAGGTGTCACCTGTCTTTGAGAAAAACCTCTCGCGAGATTCCTCTCAAAGAGGGGCAGCTGTTGATACCTAATTTTGGATCAGCCCTTTTTGGTTATTTCTTAAAAAATTCATAGAAAATCCATAAAAAGTCAAAAAAATTGCAAAATCAACTTTGGTGGCCTTGGCCAAGCATAGGGAACCATTTTTGAAAAAAAAATAATTTTTCATATTTTTCGCATTTTTTTATATTTTCAGAAATTAGGAAAATATTAGAAAAATCAAGAAAAATGGCATTTGAGGTCACAAAAATATGGAAAAATAGCCAATATTTTTATTTTTAATCCCTTGTATTTTTTACCTCACAAAAAGTCCAAAATAATATTCAATTTCAGGTGTTCCTTTGTCACACGCATGATTGA
The DNA here is from genome assembly GCA_021437785.1 of Rhodomyrtus psidioides. Lineage (NCBI taxonomy): Eukaryota > Viridiplantae > Streptophyta > Magnoliopsida > Myrtales > Myrtaceae > Rhodomyrtus > Rhodomyrtus psidioides. Next base: position 4,445,492 of record JAILYB010000034.1, read on the forward strand.
ATTTGAGAAAAAAATATCAATTGAGTCTTTTAATTTGCAATTTTGGCATTTTTTAGGATCTTGACATTCAATCTGATTGTCCCCTATTTCAATTTAGCCCAATTGTTCGTACAAATTGTCCAATTGCACAAATTGCATTCTAAATTGTATTTTAGTCCTTGAAAATGGGCATAATTGAAATTACTTTCAATTCAAGGGCTATCATTGCAAATTAAACATGCTATCCAATGGTTTTCATCATTTTGAATCAATTGGCATAAGCAATTTGGTCATTTGAGCATTCAATTGCACTATTCCCCAATTTGCAATTACATGAAAATTTGGGGTTTTCATAGAAATTGATATGAACTTTTGGGCAAAATCACATTTTTAGATATTATCCATGCCCTAAGTTCGATTTTGAGGTCCAATTGCAAAAATTTCCCATTAATTTGGGCTTAATTTGGAAAATTGTAATTCGAAACCGGTTCAGACCGGTCTGACTGCCGGTCGGACTGGTTGAACCGATCCGCTACAGTGTCATCGTCTTCCTCAGACACCTGCGCGAATGAACAGTAAATGGTCGAACTTTGACGAAGAAATTGATAGACCAATCGACTTCAATTGAAGATGCAAGGGTGGGCGTTTAATTCCTTAGGCCGTTCCTTGTCGATTGGAGCCGGAATGATGACCAATGGCCGCCGGAGCAGGGAACAATCGGCCGGTCAAACTGCGGACCTGCAAAAGTCAATATTTACCAAACGCAGACCAAATTCATTCTAAATTCACACAGAATGAGACTTGCCGGAGGACCAAACAGAATCAGACGAGATGCCCATCGTCCCCGACGCCGATTGGACCTAAAGGCACGTGGCCTCACGTGCAATTGAGGCCGGTAGGCAGTCCCTGACTCGGCGCCAAAATTCCAAAAAAGCTATCTAAGCCAGTCGGCCCTTGCGGTGGTCGAAGGTTGGAGCTCGGATTGCAGAGCGCCGGTTGGGCCTTCCCAGGCTAAACCAAAGCTCCACGAGGTCGTCAGGGGGTCGTCCAAAGTCTCCGGAGTCGATCGCCGTCGGCCGCGCACGTGGAAACCACGAAAACAGGTGGGTCAGAGCTTCAACTCTTATACTAAGCTTCAATGGCGGATTTCATCTCCGACTATGATTCTTGCATTTAGTGTGTGCGTTTTGTTCCCTGAACATCATTGACCATACCTGCATCTAGATTTTGCATCGATTTTATCTGAACATCTCGAATCGAGCGTTCGAACTTAGCCATCCATAGCCGGCCACTGTTCATACTTGCTTAGCCCAATCTAGGCCGTGCGAGCTCAATCGGAGCTCAAGGTAAGTCTTCCGCACCTCCTGCCATGTCAATATGTGAATGAATTGATCTGATTTTGCGTGGTCTATGCGATTGAGCTTCCATGGCCGTACTTGGCAATTCACATGATGCTCTTGATTCTGTGAATAGGATGCTTCAACTCTTAGATATGTTAAGCTAGAATCCATTGCGAGTCGATTGGCGTTGGTTTCGCGTGATTTCATCAAGGATCCACCGTCGGATCGTCGCCGGAGAAGCACAACCGTCCGTCCAGTTGCAGGCCCGAGGTTGAAGACGATGCGTACGTGGCGAGGTCAACGAGTTAAAGGTCTAGGTGGCAACACGTGATTGGTCCACGTGGATGTCGAGTCAGCATGGCCGTTGAGTCTGTTATTCGAATAAAAAGAATCCAACGGCTGAGGATAATTGAGTCTAATAAATGATGACCGTCCGATTAGAAATTAGGATTATTCGAAAATGATTGTAAAATCTGAAAATCAAAACCAGCTGAAATGGTGCCGTTTAGATAAAGGGTCAAACGGCGTCGTTTAGGTTAGTGAGAATAGACGGTCCAGATCAAGTCTCAGGTTCTAATCCTAACCGTAGGTCCTGGTCAAGTCTCCATTAAATCTGAACCGTAGGTTTCGGTAAGTTAATCCAAAGATCGTGGATTAGCCACGTGGTCCATCAGGGGCCGTCGGATCAAAGTCGGATAATCCTAAAATAAAAAAAAAAATGACGTGGTACGGCGTCGTTTTTGGACTTTGGCTAGGCAGATTCGGGTCTGGGCCGGGTTTTCGACCAGAGTGGGTCGGGTCGACCCGGTCCGCAATAATTTTTTTAATAAAAAATTCAGAAAATGATTTTTAAAAATAAAAAAAATCAGAAAAATTCCATAAAATCCAAAAACAAATGCTAGAAAATCCAAAAAAAAATGTAGGAAAATTGTAGGAAATTCCTAGACACTCCAGAGATCACCAAAAATTGAGGATTGACCATAGATAACTGGTCAATCCTATTTTTGGGATTTCTCATCCGTTCTTCCAAGAATTGACGATTATACCCTTAAGGGGTAATTCGTCCATGCTCTGCATTTTGAGATAGGTCGAAAATGCCTAGATTAGGATAGGGCCAGTTAGATGGCGAATCCTTTTGCTGGCATTTTCGAATCTCATCATTTTCCCCGAAATGACGATTTTACCCCTAAAGGGTAAATCGTCTTCCTCATTTTAGTCAAATCTTGAAAATTGCTCAGAGTTAGGGTTTGGGTCAGGTGGACGACCAACCCTAATATTTGAGATCTTCTTTGTCCAAAATAACGAATTTACCCCTCCGAAGCGAATTGTCCCCGAATTGTCCAAAATTATGATTTTACCCCTCATGGACAAATCATGCGAAAATACTCCTAAGCCTTGATTGATATTTCTCTAGGCTAATAGGGCCTCATTAGGGATGTCATGCTACTTTCATGTGTTTTATCCGCATGTACTGGATCCTTGATTTGCGCATTTATTTTTACTGATTGTGAGTGATAGGGTAGTCATTCCCATCTGCATGAGCTCCTAGATTTAGGATCTGTACCTCACCCATCTGTATGAAATCTTTAGATCAGATAAAACCATTCAGCTTATGTGCCGAAAGGGTGTCAACTCTAGCAGTTGGCGTAACAAAGTCTCCGAACCCATTTCTCTGGTTTTCGCAGAATCGAATAGACCGCTCCCAACTATTCGATAGGGTTTCCGATCGTACCCTCCAAGAAACGATTGGTGGCGACTCCTTGGCATGTACATGTATCATATGTCACTAGACCACACCGAAGGTCGAACACGTATATCCAGCCGTTGCGATTTGGGTAATAGACCTTGGGAGAGGCCCGCGTCCGATCAGGCAACATCGGACGGCCCATTAACCCCCTCGTCCTCCGCGAGACGGTCGCGACAGGTACCATTTCTAAGTAAGAACGCAAAGCTAAATATTTTCCTCAGTCAACATCAGCATAACCTTCAAGGTGCAAATATCTACCTTGATAACTCAATAAAAATTCAGCGGTACTTTTCATATATCTCAAAATTTTCTTAACGGCAATTCAAAGCACTTGACCTGCTGTGAATTGGTACATACACACCATTCTAGCTACTTAATTAATATCAGGTCCTTTACACACATAGTGTACATTAATCTTGGAACAACACTAGAACATGAAACACTTTCCATTTCTTTATTTTGCTTATGGAGTCTCAGGACACATCTACGGCTCAGACCTTCACCTCTTGCAATAGGAGTATCTTTTAGTTTACAGTCTTGCATACGAAATCACTCAAGAACTTTATTCATAAAATTTTCTTGTGAAAGAGATTACAATCTCTTTAACCGTATGTAGATTCACCCATATCTTTTATATAAAAAGTTGAAACATAACCAATTCTGACTGTATCAATTAACTCAATACTGCTCCTAGCAATTAGTATATCATCAACATATAATGATAAGACCGCAAACAGATTTTTGGATCTCTTGATATATATACTCAATGATCCTCATAAATCATTAGAAAAAACATGTGCCACAGTGGCATTTCGAGAAAGTATATACATTTATCTCGAAGACTGCTTAAGGCCATCTATCGATCTCAAAAGTTGATATATCTTTTGTTCTTGGCATTCTATAACAAACCTAATAGGTTGTTTCATGGAAAAATTCTTCTTTTAATTCTCCATTGAGAATCATAGTCTTTACATCCATTTGATATAGTCCAAGATCCATACTAATCACTTTCAGAATAAGGTGAACTGATCATACGAATTCACCATAAGGCGAGCCTTATATATCTTAATCGAGCCATCAGCTTTGTGACATTCTGATTTCCAGTCATCTTGAGACATTTCAACGAGGATATATCTAACGATGCATTTTAGTTATATTTCGCTCGAATCTGATCAATCTAGAGTTAACTGACCAAAAGGGAAAGGCTAACGCGAGATAAGTACGTGGACCTAGGAACTCGAATAGGAAATGGCGCTTTGACCATAAGGATTGTCGATGGGACATTTAGAGCCATAAAAGACCGATCTAAGAACGATTATGGAACCCATTGCTAGCGTTATGTGATTGGAACGCGGGTGATGCCGCTTAACCAATTCGTAATTTGTAAAATTTTCCTAAATCGAACGATGACGATCGAGGCCGCCGGAACTAGTAATAGACCCTCGCGATCATATGACAACCAAAGTCGCCATGGACTGACGAGCCCTGAGTGTGACTTAAGTCAGAGAGTCGATACGCGTAACTTCTGCAAAAGCCGCATGTCGGTTCGAAATAGGCTGGAATCGCATTCAATAGAAAATCAAATCAAAGACGAGTCTCGAGGTTGAAAAATGGAGAGTCAAGAATTCCAACATTTTATTTGGAATGGACACCGCCTCGTCTAAGAAAAATTTGAATTGGAAAAAAATCGAAGTTCTGAGCGTCGGAAGGGAAAAATGACCATTTTGCCCCAAGCTTTGGTCTTCTCTTTAGCAATGGTCAAGGGCATTTTGGTCCTTTGTTTGTTCCCCTTGCTGCCGAAAATAAAAAGCATTTACAGCCATTGGATGGAGTTGGTTGGCAATGGGGACACTTGTCAAAGGATTAGCTTGTTGCATTTATTACATACTTTTTCTCACTTACCATTCAAGTGGTTGACCAATTGGATTTAACAAAACTCTCTCTCTCCCTTTTCCTTTCTGCCGAGCTTCAATTCACGACACCATCTTCTTCGTTCTCCCTTTCCTTCTTTTTCCCCTCCAGCCGAGAGCAGCTTGCTCGTCAGATTTCTACCGCCTGTTTCGCCGGCCTCCAGCGCCGCCTCAGCCGACTTCCAGCCAGGGAGTCGACCTCCACGACCTAGCCCTACGTCTTGCTGAACTCCTCGACGTGGAAGCACGGCATTTGGACCTCTATGCAGCCCCGACCAAGCCTTGGCGCGCCGGTCGACGGAAACTGCTCCAGCCTGAGATAGGTTCGGTTTTGCCTCCTTAGGACCCCCGATTGTTGGATTTTTTCACTCAAAATTTGTAGATTACTAGTAGAAATGTAGGTGAACGTGTGGAAAAAAGCTGAACTGAAATTGATGAAGATTCGGTACTTTTCTATTGCTGTGTTTGCAAGGAAGAATCTGCCGATTTGTGGATTGAGGGAGTTGGGCGCCAAACAAGGAGTTTGTGGCGTCGTTTTGGTTCAAAATTTTCGGTGAGGCTTCCTTACTCCTAGAATGAACTGCTGGTGATGAGTTTGTGGTTTAATTGGTGGTCATTGGGTGATTTGTGGGCTGTTTTGAGAGGACAAAGCAGAACCGGCCCCTGCCCTGTTTAATTCTGTTCTGGCCGTGTTCTTGGAGGGCTGTTAGAGTTGATTTTTGGCTGGAGATTCATTATAGTGACGTGTCAAATTGTCCGTAGTTATGTCCCTATGGTTCTTGTTTAGTGAATTAGCATTTCGATGAAGAAAATGTGACGAATTGGATGGAATTTGATGTTAGGCACTGCTGCCCTGTCTTGAATCCTTGGAGCCGAACCCTTGTGGACCTTGGGAAGCGACTTGTGTTTATTATAGAGCGAGGTAAGGGGTTCCTAAACTTTATTTAGGAAGATTGGACTCTATTGGTCAAATTAGTCGTGAAACGGTGTCGATTTTGGAGCGTCGTCTCATGATATTACATTGTGTGTTCTTGGTTGATATTGGAGATTTGTATGTGTGCTTCGTGATTGAAATGCCACTGTGATTTGTCTAAATCGATGAACTCAAATGTTATAAATCATTAGTTCAATGCATGAACTATATTCGATCATGAAGTCTGTCGTGGGTTTAGTGTTGGCATGTCTGAGAATTGTGATACCCTGAGGCGTTTACGCGGGGTTTGTGATGGCCGAGGTCCTGATACGTAGAACGATGCGGGACAGATATTGAGTTGTGTTGGCACTAGTCTGAGTGAGACTGAAAACCTGAGGCATTTACGCGGGTTTGTCAAGGAGATCGGTCTGAGGCGTAAGTACGCGGACCGCGCCTAATGCGTTGTATACGCGGGCAAGAAAGAAATGTGAAATTGGCAAGGGCTGTGGTGTAGTTTGATTTGAATTGCATATTTGGCTCTTATAATGATATGCGATGGCTTGATTTGTACTTGAGGCTGGTTTGCTTTTTGTGATATATGTGACTATTTGATACTTACGTGGTTGTTGTTGCTTTCCTGTTGCGAATGGCTACTTGTCTGAGTGTACGGTCGGCCTAACTCGGGGTTAGGGCCTCATTTACTGAGATTTCAATCTCACCCCGTCGCGGGACCATTTCTTTTCCAGATCCTAGACCGTAAGAATGCCGCCTATTTGACATGGAGACCCGAAGTGGATGACTCCTTTTTGGGAAGAGTACCCTGATGGGCAGGGAATGGTTTTTGTGAGAAAGACCACGGTGGTCTGGGTGGATGAGGCCGATAAGAAAGAGGTGCCTCATAGGTTCGAGGCATGGTTCCGACGCATAGGTGAGGTGACTACTGGGCCACTTAAGCCATCTGATGTACCTCGTGGAGTAGTCCCTAACTTTTGTCATCCCTCTCGGGATTCTTTTGAGGTAGATGGTTCGGTAGCGGGTTCGGTTAATGTACTAGAGAGGACCCCGACTCAAGAGGATACCATTGAGGTGATTGAGCTTGAAGCCACCGAGGGCGACTTAGTGGAGCGACCCGAAGATGTCGCCTTGGAGGGAGTCGAGGAGGATTCAACTGAGGTTCAGTCTGAGACTTGGTCCGAGTATGAGCCCACGAAGGATACCGAGGCGTCTGGCGATTCCAGTGCTTCGACTTAGGAGTTGCAGTTAGGCTGGTTGATACTTTTTGTGTGGTCGTAGTGGTGTTATTTTTTTTTTGGGATGTATTTATGGTCGTTGTTTTGGTCGTCTACCCGACCTTTTCGCTGGTCTTGGTGACCGCGCTTTTGTTTAAATAGCTTGTGGAAGTAAAGTGGCCATGTTCAGTTCTCGTCTTGCTATTCAGGTTTCCCCCGTTATTTATGTTTGGAGGAGTTGCTGTCTCATTTCCGTCTGCTAGCTCTCGTGTTCTATTTTCTTTGAAATTGTGCCCTGGGATTTCGAAAGTCGGACTATGCAGGGATCGTCGCGTCCGCGCGTCGAGGACAAAGCACGGGGCGTGACATCCCGCTTTTCTTGGTATCAGAGCGAGGTTAGCTCAACCCAAGTGGATGATGGATTGGAGTAATAAGGAGGAATGAATTCTGGGGTTATAGAATAGTGAGACAATAGAAAGGGACCGCTAGAGTAAGTTGAGGCATGTTTGGCACATGAATGGCTTATGTGATTGACGTCTTGAAGGTAATATTATGGTAATGATTAGGTGCGATTGAGCTTGTTGAGCAGGTGTATTGGACGTGAATGTTTGTTGTGGAACCTTGAGTGCTTTGTCTGAGTTGATAGCGTGATGTAGTATTTTTAATTGTTGTACTCTTGAGAGTTAATAGTTGCTTGTTGTGAGTACTACTTGTTGTATAGTGTAAAACCACTAGACTGAGATGGTAGAGTTGAGTTCTAATTTCGTTGTGAAACCATAGTGGTGTAGGAAGTCTGAGATGAGTGACCGACCCGTTAGACGTAGAAGGTCTAGTGGTAGGGTTTCTAGTTCGAGGCCGCCTGCGGCAGAGGACCTTGGGATGGGAGACGTGTTGTGAGCCTTGGAGAGGATCGACAATTTGATAGACAGACAGGCTCAGGATCGAGATGCTGCCATAACCTAAGCTGTGGGCGCAGCCTTGACTGCAGTAAATGCTACGACCGGTACTAATGCTAAAGGCGGAGGTAGTGGTAGCAGCGGCCAAGGCGTTGGGACGAGTAACGCACAAGCTAATACCAATGTTAATCAAGGTGTGGGAGTAGGTAACACGCCAGGCCCTAGTGTTGTGTCGAGGGATATAGGCCAGCTAGTGGAGCAATTTGTAAAGTTAAGGCCTCTGCAGTTTAATAGGATTGGTGATCCCGAGTTAGCACCCTTGTGGATAGAGAAGCTCGAAAAGATCTTTGGAGTGTTGAAATGTAATGATGAAGAGAAAGTGCTCCTGGGGTTTACCAGCTGGAAGGTATTGCAAATGATTGGTTGAAAGCTATGAAGGACGGAGTGTTTCCTGAGGGCACAGCCCTGGATTGGAATGCCTTTACAACGGCTTTTAATGATAAATACTTCTCGGAGACTGCGCGAGAAAGCAAGCTGGTAGAGTTTCAGAATCTGAGGCAAGGTAACATAACGGTGGACCAATATGAAGCGGAATTTGCTAGACTGTCGAGATACGCGCCACGTTATGTTGAGGACCCACTGGAGAAGGCGTGGAGGTTTCCAAACGGGTTGCGACCAGAACTTCGCAGTCAAATTGTGACGGTAAATCTGAGGACTTATAAGGAGATTTATGAACGAGGACAGATAATAGAACGGGACATGAGGGAAAGAACAGTTGCATCTGGATTGCGATTTCCTTCGTTTAGGGATAATCGCCAGTTGGGAAAGAGGCCTATGACGAATACTAGACGTTTCGTTCCACCTCCAAGGAAGAACATCAGTAAGCCACCACATCAGTTTAGCCCAAACTGTCGTCTCTGTGGTGTCGCGACCCTCTCGAGGTTGCATGTGGGCTCTCGAGGGTTAATGGGCCGTCCAGTCTGGTCGGACGCGGGCCTCTCCCAAGGTCCGTTACCCAAATCACAACGGAGGTATACGTAGTCGACCTTCAGTGTGGTCTAGTGACATGTGTTAAGTGTGTATGCCATGGAGTCGCCACCAATCATTTTTTGGAGGGTATGATTAGACCACCCTATTGAATAGTCGGGAGTTTCTATTCAATTCTGCGATAACCAGAGAAATGGGTTCGGGGACTTAGTTACGTCAACTTTCAGAGTTGACGCCCTTTCGGTACCTAAGTTGATTGAATTTTCTGCAATTTTTCTCAATTTTTTTTTTGAATTTTTCCTTAATAATTCTTTTTTTTTGAATTTTTTTATTTGATTTTTTTATTATAAATTTTCTGAAAATAAATCCCAACTGACGGTCCCTAACTCGCCACGTGGCGTCTCGGTGACAATCGAATCATTTTAATTTTTGTAAAATTCGAAATTCATTTCTTTTAATGTTAAAAATATTTTTTTATTCTGAAAATCATCGGATCACGACACGTGGCTCATCTGCAGCCATCCAATCTAGCATTTTTTGTTTTTGTTTTTGTTTTTATAGGACGCAACACAATGCAAAAAAAATAAAGAAGATATTAAGTCATTATACAACATAAACATAAGCAAAGGAGATGGGATCCGGTGAATTTTACGACGTCGGAGTCCGTCGGTGCTCGTGCAACAATGTGTGGGGGTATAAACCACCAGCAGGAGGCTCGGCCTTCCGATTCTGGGGTAGCACAATATGATTTACAGAAAATAAATAAATAAAACACCTTGGACACCAATAGGAGGCTTAGCCTTCCGATTCTGGGTCTTTTATGCGAAATATAGAAATGCTATGACATAAAGTAAATACACAGCAAATATTTAGACACCAACAGGAGGCTCGGCCTTCCGATTCTGGGTCTTTTATGCGAAATATAGAAATGCTATGACATAAAGTAAATACACAGTAAATATTTAGACACCAACAGGAGGCTCGAACTTCCGGTTCTGGGTCTTTTATGCGAAATATAGAAATGCTATGACATAAAGTAAATACACAGTAAATACGAAAAAATACAAAATAAACAATAATCCGAGCTCGGATGAGGAGGACGTTGAACTATTTTCACAAATCCGAACGGTGAAGATGAAGAAAGAATTGAGATGAGATTATACACAAAATTTTACCTCGATCCGATGGTCGAATTGATCGAAAACTGAAGAAATACCGGCGGATGAACAGTTTCCGCGCCAGGAACAACTTCTGATTTGGCTGCTGTTCGACCACTTGGAGAGATCTTTTTAAAGATCCGAACGGTGGATATGAAGAAGGGGTTAAGAAGACCCTGCACACAAACAATTAGCTCGATCCAACGGCTCAATCGGCCGGAAACTCAAGAAATGTCGGCGGGTATACAATTCTCACGCCTGGAACAGCTTCTGATTTGGCTGTTGTACGACCACTTTGAGAGATTTGTTTAAAGATCCGAACGGTGGATATGAAGAAGGGATCAAGAAGACCTTGTACACAAAAATTCAGCTCGATCCAACGGTCCAATCGGCCGGAAACGCAAGAAATGTGGAGGGTGGTAGTGTGATGACAAAAAAAAATGGAAGAGAGAATATATGGAATGAGCGTGGGAGAGGAAGAAGAAGAAGAAGAAGAAGGAGGAGGAAGAGGAGAAGGGGGAAGAGAGAAGGAGAGAAGACGTGCGGATGATGAAGGGGGAATAAATAGTAATGAAAATAAAATAAAATAATGAAATAATAATATAATAATAATATAATAAAATATTAAAAAGTAAAAATAATAATAAAATAATCAAAAGCGAAGACAAAATGATTAGTCCCCTTTTCCTTTTAAATGATGATGTTTTCACTCCTTTTCCTTTTAATCATTACTAATATTTTTGCCAAATTCAATTTTATGATGATCAAAGAACACCTAAAATCAAACCTGAATTTTACTATTTTATGAGGTCAGAAAATGGATAAAATAAAAATAAAAATACTGACTATTTTTATATATTTTTGTGACCTCAAATATTATTTTTCTTGATTTTCTTTTTCTTTTTTTCTCTTTTTTTGTATTTTTCGAAAATATATTAAAAAAATGAAAATTATGAAAATTATTTTTTTGGTCAAAATGGTTCATTTAGTTTGGCTAAGGTCACCAAAATTGATTTTTCAATTTTTAAACTTTTTATGGATTTTCTATGAATTTTCAAAATAAAAATAAAAATAAAAAATAATAAAAAATAATAATAATAATAAAGTTGATCAAAATTTAGGTGTCAACATGTGGGAAGAGACATGGAAATGGACCTTGCCCGGCTAGGACTGGAGCGTACTTCAAGTGTGGCCAGATGGGTCATCAGATGAGATTTTGTCCCAACCAGACTCAAATGGCTAGACCTCAAGGACAGCGACCTCAAGTAGGACCACTAAATATGGCGCCTCAGAATGTTCAGAACCGACCCCCAGCTTAGGGAAGAGTTTACGCTGTGGCATGCCGGGACGCGGAGGAGACGTCTGGTGTGGTCACAGGTACGGTTTATTTATGTGATCAAGCTACTTATGCGTTGTTTGACCCTGGTGCTTCACATTCCTTCGTATCGGCTCAATTTGCTGATTTGGTTAATATGAAGTTGAAACCGCTGAGTGTACTGCTGCATATTGCTACACCGTTGAAGGATAATGTGTTGGTCTCGTTAGGTTGCGAAAATTGTAAGATAGTCATTGGTAGTAATGAGGGAGTTATAGATTTGGCCGTATTGCCTATGTACGACTTTGACATGATCATAGGGATGGATTGGCTAAGTAAGCTAGAGGCGGTAGTGGATTGTGGCAATAAAGTAATCTATTTTTATCCGGATGGTTGCCCTAGCTTTGAGTTTAGAGGAAACCAAGGAGGAATCTCTATTCCAATGGTTTCGTCGCTTGAGGCGACAATGTTAATGGATGAGGGATGCCAAGCTTACTTGGCTAAATCGGTAGACCCGACTGTTGAGGAACCGATGTTAGGGGACATAGTGGTAGTACGGGATTTTTCGGATGTCTTTCCCCAAGAATTGCCCGGATTACCACCCGAACGGGAAATCGAGTTCGTTATCGAGTTAGCCCTTGGAACGGAACCAATTTTGAAGGCACCTTACAGGATGGCCTTGACAGAGTTGAAGGAATTAAAGGTACAAATGCAAGAGTTACTGGACAAAGGGTTCATTAGACCAAGTGCATCGCCCTGGGGAGCGCCAGTGCTCTTTGTGAGGAAAAAGGCTGGATCCCTGCGGTTGTGTATCGATTATCGGCAATTGAATCAGGTGACCGTTAAGAACAAGTATCCGTTGCCTAGGATTGACGATTTGTTCGACCAGTTACAAGGGGCTTTAGTTTTCTCTAAGATAGATTTGAGAACAGGGTATCACCAGCTGAGAATTAAGAAAGAGGATATTCCGAAGACGGCTTTTAGAACGAGATACGGACATTATGAGTTTACCGTAATGCCATTTGGGTTACTAATGCTCCAGCTGCATTTATGGACTTGATGCATCGAGTGTTTAAGGACTATTTGGACCGTTTCGTCATAGTGTTTATTGACGATATTTTGATTTATTCGAAGAGTAACGAGGAGCATGAAAAGCATTTGAGGATGGTTTTACAAACCTTGCGTGAACACTCGTTGTACTCCAAGTTTAGAAAGTGAGAGTTTTGGCTGAATAAAGTGGCGTTCCTTGGTCATGTAATTTCTGGTGAAGGGATAGCAGTGGATCCTTCGAAGATTGAGGCAGTGCTCAATTGGCCTAGACCTACAACGGTTACGGAAGTCTGAAGTTTTCTGGGATTGGCTGGATATTACAGACGCTTTGTGGAAAGATTTTCATCTATAGCTATGCCGTTGACACAGTTGGCTAAGAAGACTGCAAAGTTTGATTGGACGGACAAGTGTGAGAGGATTTTTCGAGAACTTAAACATCGACTGACAACTGCACTATTCTTACGATTCCGTCTGGACCCGGAGGTTTTGAGATTTACAGCGATGCTTCGCTTAAAGGATTGGGATGTGTGCTCATGCAATATGGAAGAGTAGTAGCTTATGCTTTGCGACAATTAAGACCTCACGAGATGAATTACCCGACGCACGACTTGGAATTGGCTGCGATTGTGTTTGCCTTGAAGATTTGGAGGCACTATCTTTGTGGCAAAAAGTTTCAAATTTTTACGGACCACCAGAGTTTGAAGTATTTATTCTCTCAGAAGGAGTTGAACATGAGACATCGACGGTGGATGGAGTTATTGAAGGATTATGATTGTGACATCATGTATCATTTTGGAAAAGCGAATAGAGTTGCGGATGCGCTCAGTCGGAAATCAAGTATCGCTTCTCTTCTGGTCAAAGGATGGTCGTTATTGGAAAATCTGAGGGATTCTGAGTTTAGATTGGAAGTCTGTCAGTTATCCAGCTTGATAGCCACATTGAGAATTGAACTTGAGATCCAAGAAAAGATAAGGGCCTTGCAACCTTCAGACCTAGATATTCAGAAAATCCTCGCAGTAGACGTAACGCAGAGGAAACCAGAGTTCCAAGTGTCAGAGGGTGGAATTTTGAAATTTCGAGGACGCTTATGTGTACCTAAGGATGAGGAACTTAGAGAGAGGATTTTATCGGAAGCACACAGGAGTAACTACAGTATTCACCCTGGCAGCACGAAAATGTATCAGAACCTACGGCAGCATTATTGGTGGAATGGAATGAAGGTGGATGTGGGAAGGTTTGTAGCGTGGTGCTTGACCTGTCAGCAAGTAAAAGCGCAGCATTGTAAACCTGGTGGATTATTACAACCGCTGGAGATCCCCGAATGGAAATGGGAGCACGTGACAATTGACTTTGTTATGGGATTACCAAGGAGTCAGAGGGGTCATGATTCTATTTGGGTAGTTGTGGACAGACTGACTAAGTCGGCACATTTTATCCCTATGAGAAAGGACTTTGCATTAGACAAGTACGCGGAACTGTATAGGCGTCACATTGTACGACTTAATGGTGTACCAGTAACCATCACATCAAACAGAGACCCTAAGTTCACGGTGAATTTCTGGAAGAGCCTGCAAGATGCTTTGGGGACCAGCGTACAGTTTAGTACCGCTTACCATCCACAAACGGACGGGCAGTCAGAAAGGACAATCAGACCCTTGAGGATATGCTAAGAGCGTGTGTTATAGACTTCAAAGGAGGATGGGAGGATCAGTTGCATTTGGTAGAATTTGCGTACAATAACAGTTATCAGCAGAGTATTCAAATGGCACCTTTTGAGGCACTCTATGGAAGAGCTTGCAGGACACCAATTTGCTGGGACGAAGTGGGAGAAAGGAGTATTATGGGCCCGGAGTTAGTGGAAAAGTCAGTGGAGACGGTGAAGATAATTCGAGATAGACTGAAAACGGCTCAGAGTCGTCAAAAGAGTTACGCGGACAAGCGACGCAAGCCTCTGGAGTTTCAAGTAGGTGATCATGTTTTCCTTAAAGTGTCACCGATGCGGGGTTTGTCACGTTTCGGGAAGAAAGGAAAGTTAAGCCCGAGATACGTAGGCCCGTTTGAGGTATTGGAGCGGATTGAAACTTTAGCTTATAGACTTGTATTGCTGCCGAGTTTGTCCCAAGTGCACAACATTTTCCATGTGTCGATGCTGAGGAAGTATGAGCCGGATCCGACGCATGTTTTGGACTACGAGACTATCGAGGTGGACGACCGGGTATCATATGTGGAAAAGCCGGTCAAGATTGAAGAAAGAAAGGAACATGTTTTAAGGAACAAGACAATATCATTGGTTAAAGTAGTGTGGGAGCACCATGGAACTGAAGGAGCCACCTGGGAAGACGAGGAGGCGATGAGACGTCAATACCCACATTTGTTTGAATAGTTGGGTTTGTTGTAAATTTGGAGGACGAAATTTTTGTAAGGGGGAAGAGTTGTGACATTCTGATTTCCAGTCATCTTGAGACTTTTCAATGAGGATATATCTAACGATGCATTTCATTTATACTTCGCTCGGATCTGATCAATCTCTAGGTAACTGACCAAAAGGGAAAGGCTAACGCGAGATAAGTACGTAGACCTAGGAACTCTAATAGGAAATGGCGCTTTGACCATAAGGATTGTCGAGGGGACATTTAGAGCCATAAAAGGCCGATCTAAGAACGATTATGGAACCCATTGCTAGCGTTATGTGATTGGAACGCGGGTGATGCCGCTTAACCAATTCATAATTTGTAAAAATTTCCTAAATCGAACGATGACGATCGAGGCCGCCGGAACTAGTAATAGACCCTCGCGATTACATGACAACCAAAGTCGCCATGAACTGACGAGCCCTGAGTGTGACTTAAGTTACAGAGTCGATACGCGTAACGTCTGCAAAAGCCGCCCGTCGGTTCAAAATAGGCTGGAATCGTATTCAATAGAAAATCGAATCAAAGACGAGTCTCGAGGTTGAAAAATGGAGAGTCAAGAATTCCAACATTTTATTTGGAATGGACACCGCCTCGTCGGAGAAAAATTTGAATTGGAAAAAAATCGAAGTTCTGAGCGTCGGAGGGGAAAAATGACCATTTTGCCCCAAGCCTTGGTCTTCTCGTTAGCAATGGTCAAGGGCATTTTGGTCCTTTATTTGTTCCCCTTGCTGCCGAAAATAAGAAGCATTTACAGCCATCGGATGGAGTTGGTTGGCAATGGGGACACTTGTCAAAGGATTAGCTTGTTGCATTTATTACTTGCTTTTTCTCACCTACCATTCAAGTGGTTGACCAAGTGGATTTAACAAAACTCTCTCTCTCCCTTTGCCTTTCTGCCGAGCTTCAATTCGCGACACCATCTTCTTCTTTCTCCCTTTTCTTCCTTTTTCCCCTCCAGCCGAGAGTAGCTTGGTCATCAGATTTCTGCCGCCTGTTTCGCCAGGCTCCAGCGCCGCCTCAGCCGACTTCCAACCAGGGAGCCGACCTCCACGACCTAGCCCTATGTCTTGCCGAACTCCTCGAGGTGGAAGCACTTCATTTGGACCTCTGTGCAGCCCCGACCAAGCCTTGGCGCGCCGGTCGACGGGAACTGCTCCAGCCTAAGGTAGGTTCGGTTTTGCCTCCTTAGGACCCCTGATTGTTGGAGTTTTTCACTCAAAAGTTACAGATTGCTAGTAGACATGTAGGTGAACGTGTGGTAAAAAGATGAACTGAAATTGATGAAGATTCGGTACTTTCTATTGCTGTGTTTGCAAGGCAGAATCTGCCGGTTTGTGGACTGATGGAGTTGAGCGCCAAACAAGGAGTTCATGGCGTCGCTTTGGTTCAAAATTTTCGGTGAGGCTTCCTTACTCCTAGAATGAACTGCTGGTGATGAGTTTATGGTTTAATTGGTGGTCATTGGGTGATTTGTGGGCTGTTTTGGGAGGACAGAGCAGAACCGGCCCCTGCCCCGTTTAATTCTGTTTTGGCCGTGTTCTTGGAGGGCTGTTAGAGTTGATTTTTGGCTAGAGATTCCTTATAGTGACGTGTTAAATTGTCCGTAGTTATGTCCCTAAGGTTCTTGTTTAGTGAATTGGCGTTTCGATGAAGAAAATGTGACGAATTGGATGAAATTTAATGTTAGGCATTGCTGCCCTGTTTTGAGTCCTTGGAGCCGAACCCTTGTGGACCTTGGGAAGCGACTTGTGTTTATTTTAGAGCGAGGTAAGGGGTTCCTAAACTTTAGTTAGGAAGATTAGACTCTATTGGTCAAATTAGTCGTGAAACGGTGTCGATTTTGGAGCGTCGTCTCATGATATTACATTATGTGTTCTAGGTTGATATTGGAGATTTGTATGTGTGCTTCGTGATTGAAATGCCACTATGATTTGTCTAAATCGATGAACTCACATGTTATAAATCATTAGTTCAATGCATGAACTATATTCGATCATGAAGTCTGTCTTGGGTTTAGTGTTGGCATGTCTGAGAATTGTGATACCCTGAGGCGTTTACGCGGGGTTTGTGATGGCCGAGGTCCTGATGCGTAGAACGATGCGGGACAGATATTGAGTTGTGTTGGCACTATTCTGAGTGAGACTGAAAACCTGACGCGTTTACGCGGGTTTGTCAAGGAGATCGGTCTGAGGCGTAAGTACGCGGACCGCGCCTAATGCGTTGTATACGCGGGTGTCGCGACCCTCTCGAGGTTCGCCGTGGGCTCTCGAGGGCTAATGGGCCGTCCAGTCTGGTCAGACGCGGGCCTCTCCCAAGGCCCGTTACCCAAATCGCAATGGAGGTATACGTAGTCGACCTTCAGTGTGGTCTAGTGACATGTGTTAAGTGTGCATGCCATGGAGTCGCCACCAATCATTTTTTGGAGGGTATGATTGGACCACCCTATTGAATAGTCGGGAGTTTCTATTCAATTCTGCGATAACCAGAGAAATGGGTTCGGGGACTTAGTTACGCCAACTGTCAGAGTTGACGCCCTTTCGGTACCTAAATTGACTGAATTTTCTGACCTAAGATTTCATGCAGATGAGTGGAATATGAATCCTAAATCTAGGAATTCATGCAAATAGGAATGACTATCTTGGCAATCACAATCAATAATAAAAGGCGCAAATCAATGAATCCAAGTATGCAAAGTAAACACATCAAATCAACATGACACTCATAAGAAGGCTCTATTAACCTAAATAAGTATCAATCAAGCTTAGGAATGATTTAGACATGATTTTACCCATAAGGGGTAAAGTCGTAATTTTGAGACAAAAGGGACGATTTGCCCAAAAAAGGCAAAATCATCATTTCGGAATGAATTCGGAGTAAAACGATGTCAACAATAGGTTTGGTCACTCAATTGACCCATTTTCTATTTTTTTTGCAATTTTCATGATTTTTTGGAATTTTAGAAACCGATTTACCATTCGAAGGGTAAAATCGTCATTTTCTAAAAATGAGAATGAAATGTGGAAATCCTAGACATAAGGTTTAACCACCTATCTGGCTCATCGCCAAATTCTAAGCAATTTCCACAATTCATCGGAATATCAAAGACGATTTACCCTTTGAGGGGTAAAATCGTCGTTTTGGATTAAATGGGAGAAAATCCTAAAAAAACGACAACCAATCAATTTCTTTTGATCATTTTCAGCCTTGGGAATTTTCTAGAATTTTTTTAGTAATTTTCTGCAATTCTTCTCAATTTTTTTTGTTTTTCTTTAATTTTTCCATTTTTTTGGCATTTTCTGATTTATTAATATTTTTTTATATTTTCAGAAAATATTTTAACAAAAAGCATATCATTGGCAATAGACAACACTCAACCAGATAAATAAGCTAACTACTGAACTGAGATAAATACATGCAAACCAAATCTATAATGGCGACATTTTAGAAAAATAACCCTAATACACGGATCGGGTACGTAAAACATACCGGATTGGACACCGGCCTTCAATCGCCCAGCCCCAGCCTGCGACCATCTCCATGCACATCACCTGTCGATCACCACATCAAAATGTCAACAATCAATTTTACAAGTTTTAAGACCGGTAATAAATAATAATAATTTAAAAAATAAATAAATCCCGGCTCGGAAACGGGCCAATTCACTCAGCCATGGACCGGCTATGGGCTCACGGCCTCGGCCCACGGCCTCGGCCCACGGCTTTGGCCCACGGGCTCGGCCATGGGCTCGGCCTTGGCCCACGGCCTTGGCCCATGGCCGAGGCGCACGGCCACCGGCCCACGGGATCGGCCCACGGCCGGGATCGGCCCAAACACAATGGATTCGTGGCCAAGCGGCGACGACGAAGAGCGACGACGTGGCAGGGGGCGAAACAGAAGAGGAAGATGGAGGGGGATTGCGGTATCTAGGAGCTCCACGAGGTCGTGATAAACAGCAAGACGGACGGGATCTCGGCACGACGTCGGAGGGTGGCGGAGCAAGGTGGCGATGAGGGTGGTCGCCGTAATCTAGGGGAGGATGAAAAAAAATGAGAAGAAAAGAAAGAAGAGAAGAAGAGAAGAAGAAGAAGGAGGAGGAAGAAGAAGAGGAATGCTGCGGGTGATGAAGGACAGGGGAGGAGAGTAAAGTAATAAAAAAATATAATAATATAATAATATAATAATATAATAATAAAATACTAAAAAGTAAAAATAATAATAATAAAATAATCAAAAGCGAAGACAAAATGATTAGTTCCCTTTTCCTTTTAAATGATGATGTTTTCACTCCTTTTCCTTTTAATCATTACTAATATTTTTGTCAAATTCAATTTTACGGTGGTCAGTGAACACCTAAAATGGAACCTGAATTTTACTGTTTTATGAGATCCTAAAGTAAAGAAAATTAAAAATAAAAATACCTACTATTTGTATATATTTTTGTGACCTCGAATACTACTTTTTTTATTTTATTTTTATTTTTATATTTTTCGAAAATAATAATAATAATAAAATAGGAAAAATATGAAAAAAATATTTTTATCCAAAATGGTCCCTTTAGCTTGGCCAAGGCTACCAAAGTTGGTTTTTGTAATTTTTTAACTTTTTATGAATTTTCTATGAATTTTTGAAAAATAGAGGAAGAAAAAGGTTGATCAAAATTTAGGTGTCAACAGCTGCCCCTCTTTGAGAGGAATCTCATCAGAGGAATCCCCTCAGAGGTTTCTCTCAAAGACAAGGTGACACCTGAGTCCTGATCGACTCGACTCGTGAAACTAAAGGAAAAGGAGTCATGACATCCGTTTTTTTTATGCTTGTCGATGTATGCTCTTTCTTGAAAGGGGAAACATTTATTTGACATGAGAGAGTGAGATAGTAGAGAGATATACCTGCCACTTACCTATTCGATGTTTGTGCGATTTTCGCAGTGTCTGATGGATTCCAGAGAATTTCTAGGGACTCGTTTCTAGAGTGTCCTAGAGAGGTTAAGCTCTGACCCGTATGGTAGGTTAAACCATAATGAGATTCCTAACTGATAGGAATCTAAGGAAGACGCGCCCCATTTGGGATTTGCCAAGGATTTTGATCCGTATGGTGGATCGGACCATTGAGTTGACCATTTAAGTGATTTTCGCTATTGGATTGACCCTTCAGGCGGTTTCTACCTTTGATTGACCCTTCAGGCGGTTTCTACCATTGTGTTGACCCTTCAAGCGGTTTCTACCTTGGTTTGACCCTTCAGGCGGTTTCTACCTTGAGTTGACCCTTCAGGCGGTTTCTACCTTGGTTTGACCCTTCAGGCGGTTTCTACCTTTGTTTTGACCCTTCGGGCGGTTTCTACCTTAAGATGACCCTTCAGGCGGTATCTACCTTGAGTTTGACCCTTCAGGCGGTTTCTACCTTGAGTTTGACCCTTCAGGCGGTTTCTACCCTCAGTTTGCTTTGAAAATGGGTCTCATGACGAGGGTTCTCCACGTCCGATGAGACTGCCTAATTTTTAAAAAGGGGTCTCATGACGAGGGTTCTCCACGTCCGATGAGACTGTTTGAATTTTGAAAAGGGATCTCATGACGAGGGTTCTCCACGTCCGATGAGACTGCCTAGATTTTTTTTTTTTTTTTAAAAAAAAGGGGTCTCATGACGAGGGTTCTCCACGTCTGATAGGACTTTTTCTTTTAAAAGAGTTTTTCTTCCCCTCTTTTTTTAGAGATCCCGAAGTTTGTCGGGAATTCAGTTTTTTGAAGTAGTGAAAGATTTTATTTTGACAAAGCTTCACTTGAGTCTGCTGAGGCGACATTCTGGGAGCTGGGTTCTCCAGGTATCCTGCAGAAGTTTGAGCTTGAAAGATTTTTCTTCACCAAGAAAACGTTAGTAATTTTTGGGAAGACCACGGCTGTCCACTTGACAAAAATCGTATGACTTAAGTTTTAATTGTGAAATGTGCATTTTGATGCTGGAGGTTGTCCAAAGCATTCTTGCAACATGCAAATGTGATCACAAATCCCTTGCACGGAAAATCTGGATCAAACAATTTGAAATTTCCAAAAAGAGTTTGTTCAAAACATCTATTGGAGAATTTCTCATCCAAGAGGGCTCCTCACCGCTCTGTGATAATGGTCTTAAGGAATGCGCCAACTTCCTATTAACCTGTGCCTAGGTTTTAGGATCATTCGCAGCGCATACATTTTGATCGGTCGGGAGGTCTTCCATGGGACCGTAATGTTGGGCTTGGTTATTGATCTTCAAGAGGGACTCACTTTTGAGTCAAGGTCGTTTGAATGAAATTCTTCACCATCTGCTCCGGGTTTACAAGTCGAGAACCCTGCAAAATGAGAAAGAAATAGTCTTGCTCGTACTTCTTCGAGCTAAGCTATATGTTAACCCAAATGTCTTAGTCAGAGAAGACTGTTTCAGGGTTATGACATTGGTAAGATTGGGGACCGAAAAAGGCTTGTTTTTGGCCCAGAATTTATGAGGGGATTGACATTGGTGATCATTGCAAATTCGTCACCTGTCTTTTCCATTCTGCATATTCAGTTTTTGAGGTGTGCAACCGCTTTTGAGGTGTGCACAAGTCCTTTAGAGAGCGTCTCTTGTTGCATTCAGAGACCGATAATTCTCTCTATATCTTTGCTCCGCGCTTGACGCCATTTGGGGAGTAGCCCTTTTGATACTACTCTTTTAGGAATTTCCTCTTTTCCCGACCAGACTTTACTGGGGATCAATCAAACAGCTTATGCGAGCATCGGCCTTGCTTTTACCAGGCACTTTGCTTTTTCTTATCTGATGCTGGGGATTTCTTTAATCCCTTGTCGCAAGCGGGATGCTTGGCAATTGTGCTAGATATATGACTTGGCTCTTAGCACGCTTGAGTATCGACTTAGTAGCTTTTTCGTAAACCCTAGGTCTTGAACTCCCTCGTTTCTGAAGTGATGTCGCATCCGTCTTGGAAAGTGCAATGATCACCAACGGGTTTATGAAATGATTTTGCAGGCTCAACTTGGCTATGCAAAGGATTCGGTGTGTGGGATAGAGAAATGAATGCTCCTCATCATCCTATGGCACTTGGATTACCATATAAACAACACACAAAGATTAATGTTAGTCCGAGC
The DNA here is from genome assembly GCA_021437785.1 of Rhodomyrtus psidioides. NCBI lineage: Eukaryota > Viridiplantae > Streptophyta > Magnoliopsida > Myrtales > Myrtaceae > Rhodomyrtus > Rhodomyrtus psidioides. The sequence goes on from JAILYB010000034.1 coordinate 4,467,538, forward strand.
AAGAAAATTTCTAACCATTTCCTCCTGATGCTGCTGGACTCACCTCCATTTTGCCCCGATGTGGGGTGGTTCTTGACAGGGTTAAGAATGAAAATCGCCGTTCAAGTGGGTTATCAACGGTCACCTGTAGTGTTTATGATATGAAACGAACGCCTCCGTCGTCCCAATCCATGTAATCGCTGCGAATGGTCCCTACCTCCGTAGGTCCAGATTTTACTATTCGATTCGCTCCACTCATCTCTCAAGTGTATGTAGGATGTGTTTGGATTTGAGCTTGCCTCTCTTTTGAGGAAACATCCTTTTGAGAGTTTTGAACAACTTTTGATTGGAAAAATCTCTTTCGTTTTCCCAAAAATTTTACCCGTCAAGGGGATTTTATGGTGCACAATGCGTGTTCAGACAACCTCATGTTTCAAAACATGAATGCCAATGAAGTTAGAATTCCATGTCTTTTCTAGACATCAGGTTTTGAAAGCTTTTCTTTTTCTCTCTGTTTTTTATTTAACATCTTCAATGGATTGGGGAAAGGGATACTTACCTGTCCCCCGCGGCTGGAGATCCTGAAAATGCGGAAGAAACATGTTATTGTACGTTCACGAATTTTTCAAAAAATTAGAACGATACAATTTACCCTTGGTCATGTATTCTAACGGGTAATACATGGGATGTGAAAACCTGTTCGTCTGTAAGGCGATTCCCCTGTCAAGGATAAATAACGAGTATCAATTCATATTCTCAAATTCAAGACAAATTGGAACGATACAGCTTTACTCTTGGTTCTCATCCCGTTCTGATATTGCGTATTGATATGAACAACATCTATCAAATCCGCCTATCCATTCTTGGAGTGTTTGCAACATCAATGGTTCATCTGCCCCCAGTTAGGCAACGTCTGTTCTGTTATTCGAACAAATGGCTCCTTGAGTGATTTATCCACGTTTATCACCTGAGAAGGGAAAGAAATGAGACATTACTTCGGTATTCGATTGAAGATCGTTTAGGAACGATACATCGTTTTACCAAATAGGTGGCTTCGTGGCCAAACGTATTTCGTATTGAAGGGGTAGATCCCATTATACTCCGCGGGTGATAGTCATTGTTCGGGGAACTTGCTCCACGGATTAAGCGATTAATCCACGGCCCTCGGCTTGAAGATGCTCAAAGGGTGATGTTGACACTCACGCGCAATTAGTTCTAGACATTAATGAAAGATGTTCCTGTGGGAACCTTACAGTGCGATCAACAACATATTCAATAGGAGTGTTCCACCCCTTTCGTCTAAGCATTTTTCATCGAGTAACCATGCCTTGCATCAGACGTTTGGTCACCTGTCTTGCGTCACCACTGCGATGGCCCTCCGGCTCCAAATTGATCGAGCCAAAGATTGAACTCATCGCCAAGAAAATTGCTCGGGTCTTCGAGCCATTGATGTTCAAGTTGGGTATCAACAATTGTTGGGGGCAGATTTCCTTCATCGCCTTCATTGTGAGGAACTGGAGTCTTTGAGCTGGAACCTTCATCATTGCCCTGTTGGGGTCGAGACATACATTCCTGAAGAGTATTGATCCAAGTGTCCAGCTCCTCCTCAAGGAAATCGCCTGTTCTTTCTAGCCCTTGGTGCCCAGATTGGCTGTCGTCGACTGCAGGCGAGGGATTCCTCTCTTTGCTCTCGCCGTGAGCAACTTGACCCCTCGAATTGGAACTTCCTCCAATGACCGGCAGGTTTATATGTGCACTCTCTACCAATGCCAGATCCGCTTCAGGGACAGCATTAATGACCGAATCGCGCTCAAACTGAGGAATCCCTATGTGCTGGAACTGCGGTGTATACTCTTGAGGAGTATTGAGATAGCTCGGCGGAGCATTCTGATTTGGGTTAGAGGAGTCGCTGACACGACTGCTGGTCCCGTCATTGCTGAAACACGGTTGGGTGCTCTCGGCTCTCCAATCATCGTGGTTGTAACTCTGCCCGGCACTTGAGCTCCAACTGGCTTTATGATGGTTTAACGCTATCCTTCCATCCCTTAGCAATCTCCTATAGTACTTGAGGTGAGACTCGACGTTAATTCTAGAGAGCCCCGGCACATTCATAATCTCGAGTATGCGTAGTGGGCTAGCCGAATCAACTCCCAGCTCTCGAATTGCATCAACAAATTTGGTGTGAAGTTCATAGGTCCAGTAAAACCTTGTTCTCTTATCACCCAAAATTTCGTCAATACTTCGGTAGCTATTCTCTACGGGATCTAGTCGTTTCAAAAGTTGTCCAGGGAGGGACTCACCGACTTTGGATTGGCTGGCTGCGACAGCGAGTTCGTCATTGAGAGAACTCCCCCTGTGATGATTCATATCCCATTTCTCAGAGGATGTTGGTGTTGCTCCTATGGTGTTGACTTGCTCATGCAGATCTCCGGCGATATCTGGCTGTGTCGGAAAATGCTGTGGAGAATACGGTAACAGCTGAGCGTTATTCGTCAACAGGGACGGTTCATCGAGGAACACTTCGCCGAGGACAACAGGATTACCACAATTAAGGCAGGTGGCCTTGGTCAGAGCTTCCTTATATCTCGCGCTTTCAGCTTGAAGCTTCTCATTCTCCTCCTTCAGGACCAGTAACTCATGGTCTGCGTATTGCTGTTTCACCCGGGTTCGTTTGTTGGCGAACCAAAACTTGACCTTCGAAAGCTCCAATCCTATTTTTCGGCTCAACTCCATTTTCTGTTGTCTGCTTGGAGTGGGGCATTCATTGAAGAAAGCTTCGAGCTCTCGGATTTGGCCTGGAGTGTGGCGTTGTAGTTGCTTCCTTTTCCGACTCCGGTCATCATTGTATATTCCTTCTTCGTAGCTGAAACCTAGAATTTCATCGCTGGAGGAGTCAGTCTCCACGGCCTTCGGGCAGGATTCAGCTCCAGGATCTTCAAAGTCTCCCAGCAGTTCGTGCTCAGAAATGTCCAGGTCGGGCGTTTCTAGCAGATGGAAATAGCTTTTAAACATGATGGATCGAAGTATCTCGGGCTGATCTAGTTCACTCAGCTTTCTCTATTCGCTCTTACGTGTTTGCTCACTCTAGAAATTTTCTCAAGTGATTGTGCGTGTCCTAGAACCATCCTTCAGGCTGCATATGAAGACCAGCAAGCAAGCGCTCCTCCCGAGATTCTGTAATTACTCATCGTCTGTATTCCCCTTTCTTTTTCCTCGTGATAGGATCACAAACTCTTTTGCATTGATTCGGTTTCATCGAGTATTGCGCTCGTCCCCTAGTTCAGTCTTCAAAGTGGTGGGTCTACAATCTTTCGGCGCCTTTTATGATTTGCTAGGCCCGAGAACGTGGGGAGCAGCGGTGGGCCCGCAATTAATGACTCCGTTTAATTCATTTAGCTCCATGGGAATTAACGCTATGATCTTCTCTCAACCCCTTTTCATCGTTCAAACGAAAGTGGCATTTTCCCTGTGCATGCTGTTACTCTTCATTTCAGCATCCCGGGCGTTTGGTGAGGAATGAGTTCGTGGCCACTCAAAATTTTAAAGACCGTCTCTGGTTTCAGACTTAATCTAACAAGGGATCATCACAACTGAGCATGACGATGTTCGTCGATAGCGTTGGTTTTAATATAGAATTAACTATAGTCATTAAAGAAAAATGTTCCCGTAGGAACTTTACAACGGATAAAATGAGTGATCTACTCGTGAACATGTTCTTCTTTCTATGGGTGTTCGTGGTGACCGACCCATCGTGCCCCGAGTCAAGTGCTAGATCATGGCTGTCCAAGCATGCCAGCTTCCCACTGATTGAACAAGGCATCGAGCCCCTCATCAAAGAAATCGTCTGTCGCGGGTTGACCAGCGGCAGGCAGAGCACCAGCCGACTGCTGCTCGAATGGAGGAGTGCGCACTCGCTGTACTTGTGACACGCGCTCTTGAGAAGTGTTGAGATGGCCCGGGAGGACATTCTGATCAGCTTTCAGTTTGCCGGTGGTCGGGCTGCTAGTTTGATTGATGCTTAGATTTGGCCGGGTATCTCTTGATGCTTGAGCATTATAATGGCGGTCGCCCCTAGCTTTTGAGCTCGAGACGGATTCCTCCCGGTTTAGCTCCGCTCGACGTTGTTTTAATAGCTTTCTGTAGGCAGCAAGGTGATTCCTGACCAGTTCCTTACTAAGCCCCGGTACATTCATGGCCTTAAATATGCGCGTCGGAGTTGCTGAATCGATCCCCATTTGGTGAACCACGTCTAGGAATCTGGAATGCAGTTCAGGGGGCCAAGCGAACCTCCTCTTATCGTGGCCCAAAATTGCATCGATGGCTTGACGACTGATTAACTCATCTCCAGCGGGACCCGACCCTATCGAAAATTGTTGTGCATGAGGCTGATATGCTTTGAGCTGGTCGGCGGTAACATCCAGCTCCTTGAAACTGTAACTCCAATCAAAGCGATGCAAATCCCATCCCCCAGGAGGCATTTGTATCATCTTCGTGGGATCATCCTGCTCATGCGTGACTCCGGCAAAATCTGGTTGAGCAGGAGATGCCCCGAGGGAGTAGGGTGGTAAATGAACGTCTTCAATCATCGCGTGAGGCTTATCGGGGAATATCTTACCGAGGGCGACGAGGTTATCGCAATGAGGGCAAACGGTAATATTGAGAGCTTTTTCATACCTCATGTTTTCTGTTCGCAGCTTTTGGTTTTCTTCCTTTAAAATCTCGACCACCTGACGTTTGCGTTGAGCCCTCGATTTGGATCTCCTATTTTGAAACCAAAACTGGATCCTCGACTGATTAATCCCCAACTCCCGGCTCAATTCAATTCTCCATTTCTTTTTCATGTAATGGCTTTTACTGAAAAGGGTTTCCAGCATTTGGGTTTCCTCCTGAGAGTATTGGTGAGGACGTCTTCTTTTCCCGAGTTGAGCATCGTGGATGTCGTTGTCGTCGTCGCCGTGATCTTGATTTCCATTGCCAGAAGTGTTGGGCTCCATGGTTTTGGCGTTAGACTTGATCTTGGAATCTTCGAGATCCCTCTGTGGTTCAATTTCTGAGATTTTTGAGTCAGTCGCCTCTAGCAGCTGACAGTAACCTCTTAAATATGTTGGATTGAGAAATGTTTGATTGGTTCTTGCCCACTCAGAGTTCTCCACTCTCTCATGTATGCTCACTCCCTATAAAGTTTTCTTCAAGTGACTTTGCATGTTCAGGAGACGCTCTTCAAGCATCATTAGGCAAACGTTCCCCCTCAAGACCTTGAATTTCTCGCTTAGCTTTTCAACGTGATGGGACTGCCAAACCCTGTTAGGGCTCTCTTCGATAGTTGCGCTTTCCTCCCACCTAACTCTAATAATGGTGATCCCGACAAATCTTTTACATCTTTTAATTGATGAGCCGGAAATCGCGGACCTAAACGAATCCAATGGTTCTCGTGAGGGGACCTCCTGCTTTACCCCCTAACTGGGCTCCACCAGCATTATTACTGAGACCCTTCATCATCCTTGAGTTGCTATAAAATGAGGGATTAACGTATGGCAGATTAGCGTTCTCGCATAATCAGCTTCTTCCTTCTAATCTCTCTATTAGCCTCGTCTTATTCTCAAGCCAACCCAACGCAAATGGCCTCTTCTCCCGTGCGCACTTTTTCAACTGATGTCTTGGCCCAGTGGGAAAAGCTTTATAACCTATTGGGTCGCGGTTACGCGCACATAACCGATCATTCTGCAACCGCGGATGAAATCCGTGTCCTGCTCGAGGACTTAGATACCACTTCCCTCGAAGGTACTACGCTGGGGAGGGAATATAGAACTTTCCCGACCCTCTTTGCACACTCCTTAGAGGCCTACCGTGTTGCTGATCGGGAGGTTCTCGTGGCTCGCGTCTTGCGGGCTCGTTACCAGGATCGGTCTGATTATTTGGTGCTGACCAACTATCTGGCCGATAGTCACAAAAAGGCCGTCGAGTTTGCCAATGAGAGGGTCGCGACGTTGCTTCGCGAGAGGAGAAAACTGGTGGATCAATTGGCCCTATCCCTGACCGCTGGCGAGCACGACCGCCACAATGTCCTATTGAGGCTGCAAAGCGACTGGCAGGAAGAACGGCTCGACAAAATAACCGCAAACATAGCTCACGGGAATGGATTAGTTCGGGACTTGGAAATAATCACTGAAGAACACGAGGTCAAGGTCACTGAGGTTAAGGGAGAATGCAGAAACCTTTTCCTCAAGCTCGCGGACCAGGACATGCGAAGTCGTGAGTACGGGCAGAGCATTAACAACATGGAGGGTCAGTTGGGCTCCTTTGTGTCGTTAATTAGGGCTCACTTTGGCTTTACTTTTCCACCCCGAATTGTATGACCTGCTTCTGAAAACCCTCCGCTGAGCAAAATAAATGAAAGTTCTCGTGTGTGTTTTAACTTCTGCATGGTTCCTTTCTTCGAGCGTTCGAACATCTTCAACTTAGGTGAGCCGAACCGTAATATCAATAAGTCGAGCAAATATGGATTTTATAACTCGCTCATGATCAAATGAAAGAATAGCCTCAGACTTATCCAGGAAAAGATTTCTCTCTGTTACCTATTTTTTACCTGCAAATGAAAAGACAGAATCAGAAGGAATAATTTGAAAAAGAAAGCAAAAACCCCTTTCAATCTTATGCTTACCCATGATTAATAAGGACAAGAACTTTTACAAGGGTTTTAATCTTGCGCGAAAAGTTTTTTATCAATATTCTTCGAAAGAAAGCATACTATTGAAAGGAATGTAATTCACAATAATTGCTTTTGATCAATTTCGAGAGGAGCGAATTACTCAAAAGTACGAGGCATAATAACGTGTTTTAAATTTAATTGAAGATACGACATCCAAATCAAGGCCGTTTTGTTAAGAACGGGAGTAATTTGGACATCTATCTCGTCATTAAATTCAAAACAACGCCGATATTCTCGGTCAATTATCGTGGATTACCAGCGGCTCACAATCATGCATGAACCAATTCAAGTGTATAATTCCTTCTAGCGAAATTGGGGTTGGATTACCCTATACGACCAAAAAGGTCATGCAAGATTTCCAATTTTGATTTCCTCTAAAGGAATTATAAACTTGACTTGGGAGTATTCGGATGATTAGAGAAAATGCCACTATCACATTCCCATGTCCTGTCAAAAGAGATACAACCAAGTTCCATCTAAATGTATACACCAATAGATCCCTAATACAATCACTCTAAGGGGTGAGATAGAGAAAGCCTCGATAAAAATAAACCCTACACAAGAGGACTAGTAATGGAAAATGAAACAAAGGAATGTGATCCTAACGTTTAAGGATGCCCCAAGTTCGATCTGTGACTTCCGGATCACTTGCCCCAACTCGTCATCTTCATTGGACGATATCTCAATAATGTCCATAGTAGGCTCCTTTGTTGCTCACTCGGTGCTTGTCATGGGATATCATCCTCTTCGTCTTCTATCAAGGACGTTTGGGAAAAACACACACATCTATCCTTGAAATGGCATTTAATCTAATCACCAGAATGCAATGAATGAAATGCCTATATTTATATGAACTGTAATAGATTCGAGGGATAGAAAGTCTTACCAACCAAACTCGTCGACTTATGTGCGGTTTTAGGTGTACCAACCGCCCAAAGACATGCGCATGAGACAAGTGATGGTGAACTTCTAAAAATCAGAGGGTTTGGCACCTAAGGTTAAGGTTCCCACTTCGAGTTCTAGAAAGAGCCGATTCCATTGCACAGCTATCGTTGCATTGGGACTCGATCCATAGTTCGAAGTGAGCGGAATTGAAAAGTGGATTACCCCGTATTTTTCCTCACGGAGATTCCATTTTCAATTCCTTCTATTGTGTTCCTAAAGGCGGCGCCTAGGGTTTTAGGCGCGATCGTGTGTGTTCATGTGTTGTGAGTATCACAATGCAAGTCATGCACGACAATTTATCAATCAGCACTTCAAATCATCCATACAACATACATTCCTACGCCAACCTGCATAAGACAATGTTAATCACGGACTACACCCCTTATCTCTCCAATCTGCAAAAACATATAACACCTACCATGAGCGGACTTACCTCACCTTCAAGAGCGCCTGCAGGGTTAGAAAAATCAATCAACTTTTTAATCGGCTCAAGTTCTCTAAGTCCCCAGCGGAGTCGCCAGTCTGTCGCGACCCTCTCGAGGTTCGCCGTGGGCTCTCGAGGGCTAATGGGCCGTCCAGTCTGGTCAGACGCGGGCCTCTCCCAAGGCCCGTTACCCAAATCGCAACGGAGGTATACGTAGTCGACCTTCAGTGTGGTCTAGTGACATGTGTTAAGTGTGCATGCCATGGAGTCGCCACCAATCATTTTTTGGAGGGTATGATTGGACCACCCTATTGAATAGTCGGGAGTTTCTATTCAATTCTGCGATAACCAGAGAAATGGGTTCGGGGACTTAGTTACGCCAACTGTCAGAGTTGACGCCCTTTCGGTACCTAAATTGACTGAATTTTCTGACCTAAGATTTCATGCAGATGAGTGGAATATGAATCCTAAATCTAGGAATTCATGCAAATAGGAATGACTATCTTGGCAATCACAATCAATAATAAAAGGCGCAAATCAATGAATCCAAGTATGCAAAGTAAACACATCAAATCAACATGACACTCATAAGAAGGCTCTATTAACCTAAATAAGTATCAATCAAGCTTAGGAATGATTTAGACATGATTTTACCCATAAGGGGTAAAGTCGTAATTTTGAGACAAAAGGGACGATTTGCCCAAAAAAGGCAAAATCATCATTTCGGAATGAATTCGGAGTAAAACGATGTCAACAATAGGTTTGGTCACTCAATTGACCCATTTTCTATTTTTTTTGCAATTTTCATGATTTTTTGGAATTTTAGAAACCGATTTACCATTCGAAGGGTAAAATCGTCATTTTCTAAAAATGAGAATGAAATGTGGAAATCCTAGACATAAGGTTTAACCACCTATCTGGCTCATCGCCAAATTCTAAGCAATTTCCACAATTCATCGGAATATCAAAGACGATTTACCCTTTGAGGGGTAAAATCGTCGTTTTGGATTAAATGGGAGAAAATCCTAAAAAAACGACAACCAATCAATTTCTTTTGATCATTTTCAGCCTTGGGAATTTTCTAGAATTTTTTTAGTAATTTTCTGCAATTCTTCTCAATTTTTTTTGTTTTTCTTTAATTTTTCCATTTTTTTGGCATTTTCTGATTTATTAATATTTTTTTATATTTTCAGAAAATATTTTAACAAAAAGCATATCATTGGCAATAGACAACACTCAACCAGATAAATAAGCTAACTACTGAACTGAGATAAATACATGCAAACCAAATCTATAATGGCGACATTTTAGAAAAATAACCCTAATACACGGATCGGGTACGTAAAACATACCGGATTGGACACCGGCCTTCAATCGCCCAGCCCCAGCCTGCGACCATCTCCATGCACATCACCTGTCGATCACCACATCAAAATGTCAACAATCAATTTTACAAGTTTTAAGACCGGTAATAAATAATAATAATTTAAAAAATAAATAAATCCCGGCTCGGAAACGGGCCAATTCACTCAGCCATGGACCGGCTATGGACTCACGGCCTCGGCCCACGGCCTCGGCCCACGGCTTTGGCCCACGGGCTCGGCCATGGGCTCGGCCATGGGCTCGGCCTTGGCCCACGGCCTTGGCCCATGGCCGAGGCGCACGGCCACCGGCCCACGGGATCGGCCCACGGCCGGGATCGGCCCAAACACAATGGATTCGTGGCCAAGCGGCGACGACGAAGAGCGACGACGTGGCAGGGGGCGAAACAGAAGAGGAAGATGGAGGGGGATTGCGGTATCTAGGAGCTCCACGAGGTCGTGATAAACAGCAAAACGGACGGGATCTCGGCACGACGTCGGAGGGTGGCGGAGCAAGGTGGCGATGAGGGTGGTCGCCGTAATCTAGGGGAGGATGAAAAAAAATGAGAAGAAAAGAAAGAAGAGAAGAAGAGAAGAAGAAGAAGGAGGAGGAAGAAGAAGAGGAATGCTGCGGGTGATGAAGGACAGGGGAGGAGAGTAAAGTAATAAAAAAATATAATAATATAATAATATAATAATATAATAATATAATAATAAAATACTAAAAAGTAAAAATAATAATAATAAAATAATCAAAAGCGAAGACAAAATGATTAGTTCCCTTTTCCTTTTAAATGATGATGTTTTCACTCCTTTTCCTTTTAATCATTACTAATATTTTTGTCAAATTCAATTTTACGGTGGTCAGTGAACACCTAAAATGGAACCTGAATTTTACTGTTTTATGAGATCCTAAAGTAAAGAAAATTAAAAATAAAAATACCTACTATTTGTATATATTTTTGTGACCTCGAATACTACTTTTTTTATTTTATTTTTATTTTTATATTTTTCGAAAATAATAATAATAATAAAATAGGAAAAATATGAAAAAAATATTTTTATCCAAAATGGTCCCTTTAGCTTGGCCAAGGCTACCAAAGTTGGTTTTTGTAATTTTTTAACTTTTTATGAATTTTCTATGAATTTTTGAAAAATAGAGGAAGAAAAAGGTTGATCAAAATTTAGGTGTCAACAGCGGGCAAGAAAGAAATGTGAAATTGGCAAGGCCTGTGGTGTAGTTTGATTTGAATTGCTTATTTGGCTCTTATAATGATATACGATGGCTTGATTTGTACTTGAGGCTGGTTTGTTTTTCTGTGATATATGTGACTGTTTGATACTTACGTGGTTGTTGTTGCTTTCCTGTTGCGAATGGCTGCTTGTCTGAGTGTACGGTCGGCCTAACTCGGGGTTAGGGCCTCTTTTACTGAGATTTCAATCTCACCTCGTCGCGGGACCATTTCTTTTCCATATCCTAGACTGTAAGAATGTCGCCTATTCGACATGGAGACCCGAAGTGGATGACTCCTTTTTGGGAAGAGTACCCTGATGGGCAGGGAACGGTTTTTGTGAGAAAGTCCACGGTGGTCTGGGTGGATGAGGCTGATAAGAAAGAGGAACCTCATAGTTTCGAGGCATGGTTCCGACGCGTAGGTGAGGCCACTTAAGCCCTCTGAGGTACCTCGTGGAGTAGTCCCCAACTTTTGTCATCCCTCTTGGGATTCTTTTGAGGTAGATGGTTCGGTAGCGAGTTCGGTTAATATACCAGAGAGGACCCCGACTCATGAGGACACCATTGAGGTGATTGAGCTTGAAGCCACCGAGGGCGACTTAGTGGAGCGACCCGAAGATGTCGCCTTGGAGGGAGTCGAGAAGGATTCAACTGAGGTTCTGTCTGAGACTTGGTCCGAGTACGAGCCCACGGAGGATACCGAGGTGTCTGGCGATTCCAGTGCTTCGACCTAGGAGTTGCAGTTAGGCTGGTTGATACTTTTTGTGTGGTCGTAGTTGTGTTGTTTTTTTTTTGGGATGTATTTATGGTCGTTGTTTTGGTCGTTTACCCGACCTTTTCGCTGGTCTTGGTGACCACGCTTTTGTATAAACAGCTTGTGGAAGTAAAGTGGCCATGTTCAGTTCTCGTCTTGCTATTTAGGTTTCCCCCTTTATTTATGTTTGGAGGAGTTGCTGTCCCGTTTCCGTCTGCTAGCTCTCGTGTTCTATTTTCTTTGAAATTGTGCCCTGGGACTTCGAGAGTCGGACTCTGCAGGGATCGTCACGCCCGCTTGTCGAGGACAAGGCACGGGGCGTGACAATTATCACTATCTAAGATGCAAACAGAATAAAATTTTCACTTATCTCGCCCTTTTCGGAAGTACATTCACTAAAAATGTGACATCTCGTGATTCAAAATCAGTTACACTTCCCACTTTATTGCTCACCTATAGCACTTGCCCTTTCGAGTGCTCTTAGTATTTCACGAAGATACTCTTTTTGCCTCTAGGACCCAATTTCTCATACTTGTGGGAGAACACGTGTGTATAGGAAGCACATCAAATTCTGAGAAAACTCAAATCTCATTTTCAGCATATCCACAACTCATATGGAGTAGAGGTGGCCGATTTATAAGGCACATAGTTAAGTATCTAGACAGTCGTCAATAAAATATCACCACAAAAGATGATATGCAAAATAGCATGTACCATCACAGACTTAACTATTTCTATTGGAACCTGTTTTCTCGACAACTCCATTCTATTAAGGAATCACTGGAAGAGAAAACTGTTTTTCTATTCCTTTTCCATCACATAAATATCCGAACTGATCAGATTTAATGATATATGATGTGACGAAATAAACAGCCCCATGCCTTGCTCTCACATTTATTGAACCACATCTGTCTGAATGGATTAACAACAAAGGAAACTCAGCTCTTGTTCATTTTCTAAACGGTTTTCTCTTTGTTATTCCTACTAGGCAATGCTCACAAATAGGCAAATCGACGCTTTCAATTCTGTCCAACAAGCCATGTTTAGCTTATTTTATACAGTCTAGCATGCCACATATTCATATCATCAAAAAGATGAAAATAGGGAATAACTATCGTTCACATAATTGTACTTAACAATCTGCACATTGAAGCCATATAGAAATCTAGTAACTTGTTTCTAACGACAAGTCATCACCATCGTATGAAAGTCCAACTTGAAATCAAGTTTAACCAAATTAACACAAAAACTAAATTCCATCATGTTTTAGAGCATATAAACGTTAGTAAGAACAAGGTGCGACCATCGCACATATTCAATTGGCAGGTGCCAATTACTTTGATTTTCACTCAGAAAGTATTTCTCACATTTATTAAATATGCTCAATGTGGAAATTATTTAAAAATTCCACTGCTACATAGTCGGTGGCCCTTAGATCTACAATCCACAAAGGATAAAATTCAGTTACCAAAACTGAACTACAGATATATGTACACTCTTAAGTGTACAAAGGGATTCTTACTTCTTTAGCTTATCACAATTGTGAGTAAAGTGACCCTCTTTACCATAGTTAAAACACTTCACTTTTGAAATGTTTTTCTTAAAAGGACATATTCCTTTTCCATGTCGGTTAAACTTTGATTTCTTTTCTGAAGAAGTGTTTCCTTACTTTTTCACTTCTCGAACCCACATTGACGCTATTGCCGGCAGCACGAAGCCCCATTTAAGTTAGAACCAGTACTATTGTTCAAGACGGCACATAGCATCCTCAAGAGTCTTTACTCTTTATTGTGGATTTTCATAAACGCATAACTATGAGGTAAAGAACAAATTATTGCTTGCATTTGCTACTCATCAAGTCAAAATGTGGTCTGCATCTAACAGTTCACTTATCATATTTAACACAAGCCACAAAAGCTATTTTAGATTTAGCCGACAAGGCATCATATTGACGTCAAACCTTATAGTGATCTACCCCAAGTTGGTGAACGGTATCTAACCAAAACTTAGTTTTTAATGCCTCCCACTTGACTATGGCATTTTCATAAATGCCTAAACTCATGCATAAAACTATTTTCATGCTACTCAGCAACATAATGCGAGTATTAGAGTACATCTTGTTCAATACAACAAATGCCTCTTTTTCCTTCTATATTATGCAGTATTTCCATCTTTAGGTACTTTCATAATTAGGTTAAGAGCTTCTAGTGCTTTTTTACTTTTCTATCAGATACAGGATTCTCACATTCCAGTTTTCATAATTATCGCCGTCTAATTTCTATTCTAATCAAGCTTAGCTACGATATTCCAAGAAACTAAAGTCATAATATCTGAACATAAAGTTCTATAGACATGTATTCACGAAATATTGATGCCTAACATTTATGCATCTATTTTACATTAACTAATTATATTAATAAATAATTTCACATAATGTCTCAAAGTCGAAAGTTCACTATGTTCACAATCATCGTCTGAGAATCCTCGCTTGAAATTACTATTAACATAATCATTATGTAAAATCGAGTTCACTGAAATTACTAAAATTTTCTAGAACTCCTCACTCAAATAACGATCATAATTCATATCATGATCCTCATATCTTGTAATCATAACATGACATAGTATGATTTAAACTACTATACAATTAATTCTCGCATCAAATCATACTCTAATTTCATATACAAGATATGGATAGTAATTAATCTAAACTTTATACATGCTATCATCAATCATCATATAAGCATGTAAGCCATCCTCAATATTAAAATAACATGGATGAGAAATAATCTAAAAATAAAAAAAAAATACGTGTATTAAGAGGATTCATACTTATTTTATAATTTTACGTTCGTCAAACATGCTCATATAATATATCAAATCGAAGACGATTTCGATATGAATGTAATGGTACCTCGTACGTCCCAATCGGAGCTCAAACGAGCCCGTACGAGCTGATCAAAGTTTCAGCTCATTTGGTCAACGCGTGGTCAACGGCCAAAGTTGACTTGAGGGACCAAATTGCAATTTCCAAAAATTCGAGGACCAAATCACAATTTTGACAAAGATCAGGGACTAAATTGCAATTTTCAAAAAGCTCGAGGACTAAATTGCAATTTCAAAAAATTCGAGGACCAAATTAAAAATTTTCAAAAGTTCGGGGACCAAATTACAATTTTAAAATAAATCAGAGGCAAAATTGCAATTTTCAAAAGTTGAGTTGATCGGTCAACGAAAACCAATCAACGGTCAACGCAGATTGGGTCAACGGCCGACGAACGACTAGGTCAGAATCTCGGGTCTTGGACTGGACCGGCTTCTTGGGTCGCAGTGGGAACAAAACAGATATCTCACCATCAGACGCGTGCCACTCAGATGCGTGAATAGGCATGATTAGCTCTTCTTTTAATAAGAAGAATTATCTGTCATCCTTGACAAGAAAAACGCAGCGTGGCGTGGTGGTTTAAGGTGCATTGTTAATGGGTTGGTGAGGGTATGGGTTCAAAACCCACCGTAGGCAGATGGCTTCCCCCCCCCCCTTTTTTTTTTTACACGAACAGAAGGAAACAAGTTTCCTTCTGCATTTTCCTTCGTGCAAGTGACAGTTCCCGAGCGACCTTTCACCGTCCGATTCTTCTCCAGTAGACCATTTTAATCCAAAATAATTACTGGGTTTTGTTCAATAAGCCGGTGCGACCACATAGGTCCAAGTATCAACAAAAAACAGTGAATACTTTTCACGAAATCGAGCAAAAAATGCTGGGTTACGGAACCCTAACCCGCGAACTTCCTTCACGAAATTCGTCTCCGGTGAACAACCAATTGTTGAGACACCGTAGGGCTTTTGTTCCCCATGGCGAGACGACCCTACTATTCCGAAGATAACCCGTGATTCGTCGGAATTTGGCTGGGATCGGCGTAAAACTCCACGGCCAGAAAAAGCCCCAAAATGATTACAAAAAAGAAAATACAAATTCATTATAAAAAATTTACATGATCAGGAAACAAGAAATTTCGGCTCTGATACCAATGATGGGAACCGATCCCTATTACAAATACATCGGAATTACTCTGAATCAACAAGCCTAGGATCTAACTTGAATCACTGATCGTAAACGAGTATATCACACGAGGGACATACCGTGATTTTCACAGATTAAGTGTCCACAATGCAGTCGAGAGATTGTTCGTCCAATTGACGTTCAGGAGAGATTCGTCGTCGTCATGTCTTCTCGTTCTCTCTTTTTATTCTTCGTTGGAAGAACATCTTTCTAAAAAGGAACGAACGACTGACGATAAAACGTGATCTAATATCACGTTTTAAAGATAACTGCTTCTGGCAGTTATTTCTTTGGCCAAGGGGTGCGATAGGTGTGATACACTACATGGGCGGACCACGGTACTTACCGTGCACCCCCATATAATCCAACACTTTAGAACTAGTCGCCTTCTCAAGGAAGTTAACACAACTATCTTAACCCTGGTGCCGAAGTCTTCCAATTCTTTGGCTATGAATGACTAGCATCCTATTGCTTGCTGCAACACAATCTACAAATGCATCACAAAGATTTTGGCCAATAGGATTTTCAATGTGCTACCCTCGATTATCTCTCTATCTCAAACGGCTTTTGTCAGAGGTCGACAGATAAATGACAATATATTGCTCGCACAAGAACTATTTGCAGGTTTTCACCATGAGCCGTATTCTCCGAGATGTGCCATCAAAGCCGACTTTCGCAAGGCTTATGACACGGTGGATTGGGGGTTTCTTCAGTTGGTCCTCCAAGCCTTCCACTTTCCGGACTCTTTTGTCAAGATGATCATGGAATGTGTTTCCTCGCCCAAATTCTCTATTGCCATTAACGGAGAGTTACATGGCTTCTTCTCTAGTAGCCGTGGGATTCGACAAGGTGACCCCCTCTCACCATACCTCTTTACCCTTGTTATGGAGGTTCTCTCGGGCATCCTACATGCTAAGACTCTTCTTCGGGACTTCAAGTATTTCTGGAAATGCAAGCAAGCCCGTATATCTCACCTCTTCTTTGTGGATGATGTGTTGCTATTTGCCGAAAGACATCTTCCATCCATTCGGCATCTCAAAGAAGGTCTGGATCTTTTTTCTAGCTGGGCCGGCCTTAAACCAAACAGCAGCAAAAGTGAGTTGTTCATGTCGGGTGGTGGGACAGCTCTCCGTGAGCAGATTCGAACCTTGGTTGATTTCCAAGTTGGTGCTCTCCCATTTCGATATTTAGGTGTGCCGGTTCTCGCCAAAAAGGCTCTCTAAATATGATTGTAATACACTTGTCAACTCCATCACTACCCGTGCCTGCTCTTGGTCCCAAAGATTCTTGTCTTATGCGGGTCGTATCCAACTTATTTTATCAGTGCTCCACTCCATTCACGTTTATTGGGCTAGCGTATTTTTTTTTCCGAAGTCGGTTCTTAATAGGATCAAGCAAATTCTTAGGCAATTTCTTTGAAAATGTCCTGACTTTGGGGTGGGAGGGGCCAAAGTCTCTTGGGCCGACATTTGTTGTCCTAAAGTAGAGAGAGGACTTGGTATCCGAAGATTATTCGATTATAACAAGTCTCTCTTTGAAGCACTTGTGGATCCTTTTCAGCGACAAGGAATCATTATGGTGCAAATGGATCCACTCGACATTCTTAAAGAAAAAGAACTTCTAGGCTGCACCTACTCCCACTTTCTACTCTTGGACTTGGAAAAAGGTCTTAGGCTTACGTGAGGAATTCCAGGGGTCATTCAAATGAACAATTGGAAACGGTCATTCCACCTCCTTTTGGTATGACAATTGGCATGCTAAGGGGCCTCTACACTTGCTCCTCTCCACTCGTGATATTGCTCGCTCAAGAATCCCCCATGAAGCTACGGTTGGGCAGTTTTTCTCACTAGATTGGCCTCCGTCGGCAACCTTTGATATCATCCAATCTTGGCCGGGCCCTATGCCACTCATTGTTCCGGATAGAGATGGCGTATTCTCCTGGCTTGGTAACACCCCCGACACCTTCTCAGTAGCTGCTACTTGGGAGACTATTCGACCAAAAAATCGTGTAGTACAATGGCATTCCGTGATTTGGGACAAGGCTTTAACACCGAGGGATTCTTTTCTTTTATGGATAATGTGCCTCGATAGGCTCCCAACTCAGGTTTTACTTTTACAGCATCGAAGGATAGATGAAGGAGCATGTGCTTTTTGCAAGGGTGAACCGAACTCGATTGACCACTTATTTTTTGAGTGCTCTATCACATCTGCCCTAGCTACCGAATGGACCTCCAAATGCAATCTCACTTGGTCAAACCGTCCATGGAAGGATTTCATCACTTGGGCTAAGCAAAATATCAATGGTTCCTCTTTCACACATCGTATTGGTAGATTCTCTCTTGGTGCTCTTTGCCATGTCGTTTGGACTAAGAGGAATAACATACTATTCCGAGGCAAGCCCCTCTTTGTACCGACAATACGAAGAGGGTCAAAGACAAAGCTCTTACACTAGGTGGTGTTCGCGACCATCCCCACAATAGGCGATTACATAGGAATCGAGGCCTTTCTTCTTCCATATTTGAAGAGAGACAAGAGAATGGATAACTTCCACCTTATCTCATGATGATTATTCATCCAACACTTACAACTTGTATGACTATTTGCAAGAAAAACACCATGCTATGGTACTGGAGTTGAGGGGTAGGGTGCTGGATTTGCCCTTTGCTATCTATGCTACTGACCCCTTGAGTTGAGGATATAAGTTGTTACTCCTCTTGTTTGCTGCTCTTGCTGTGGCTGCTAATCTTGCTCTTCTCACTCCCCCAAAGCTGGCTTGTTTATGCTCTAGTTTGTTTGGCCTGTCTTTTTACTACCGCTGCTATTGTTGTTGATCGATGCTGCTTTGGGGAAGTTGGGACTAGCTGCTGTTGCCAAATACTCTTTACGGCACCTTGCTACTGCATTCTCGCGGCCTTTCTTTTCTGAGGGGCCCAGTTGTCTGCCTTGCTGCTGCTGTTTCTGTTGCTGGTTCTCTGCTGGTGTCTTCAGTGCTGTTCTTTTCTTTTCTTTTATTTTTTCCTGTTGGTCTCTATCTGTTTTAGTTTTGATTTGATCAGATTATTTCTCTTGTTTGGGGTTTTGTTTTCCCCGTCTTTTCTTTTTCTTAGGTTGGCTGATGGCCTTTTCTTTTCTCGGTTCTCTATCTCCTTCTTTCTATGGCTGCTGTCTGTTGGTTTTGGTGATGGGGCGCTTTGGGCGACTCTTTACTGGCTCTGGCACCCCCTAGGGTGTTTTGTGGTCAGTCTTTCCTCTCACAGGCTTTCCTGCTTCTCGGCTTCTTGAAGACCTCAGTGTATCCTCAACCTCCTGCTGTGGACAGCCGGGCGCGCTACTGATACTCCTGCTGCTGCTTAGATTACTGGACATGTTGCTGCTCCTCTTCCGATTTTGCTATGCCAGCTTTGTTTGTCTCCTTTTTTGCTAACTGCTTGGCCTTTTGGCTGGCCCTTTGGCCCTTCTATCTTGCTTCCTTTTTTGTACTTCCTCTTGGCCGCTTGTTTGGCCCTTCTATTTTTGTTTTGGCCATGTTCTGGCCTGTGCTATTGTCTTCTGTTCATAGGTCTCAGCTGAAGTGTTTTTTGGGATTCCATCTTTTGGTCCTTGATGGCTGACCTGCGGTTTCCAGGTTTCCACCGCCTAGCTGCTCTTCTTGCTGCTGCTTTTTCTTTTGGTTGTCCGTCTCTTTAGGCCGCATGTTTGGCCGGTGTTTTCTCTCTCACCCTCCTCTTTTTCTTGGGTTGTTTCTATCACAGTCTGAAGCCCCTTGTTTGGCTTGTACTCGGTGATTGTTAGGGTCGTTTATTGGCCTCTTAGAATGGCTTGCATGCCGTGATGATGGTTTTTTGTAACCGGTTCACTGTTGAACCTATTTTGGCACTTCGATTCCAAAATTGGTTCAAGGTTTTTGTGTCCAATTTTTTTTTGTACCTAGAGATTTGGAAAGTCAATATATACTTACCTTACCAAAAAAAAAACTTCTCTAAGAAAAGTGAGAACATGATAATTATAGAATGATATTTTATTGAGTGTAATTTGACATTTATATTGTGAATTTGATATTTAAAAGGGAAAATAGAAATAAATGCGGTTATGTTGGTTAGATTGATTAAAAAAAAAGAAACGATAATTTGAAGAGGAGCATGGTTTTTCGGTTTATTGATTGAAAAGAGGAGTATCTTAGCCAAAATGAGAGTGAAAATAGCGCTATCCTTTTTTGATTTTTTTTCTCATACATGTTCGGGGAATACCAGATTTCAAACCAACGTATTGTGATGTGTCCTCGTCATCTTAACTCGGGCTTCAAGTACTGTAGAGTATTATATGAAGACTGGAAAGACTTGGATTTATTAACAACACGTGAACCCAACTAGTTTCAATTGTGAAGAAATGTGCCGTCTAGTGGGCCAGCTAACGTACACTTGAATTTGAATATTTAGTCTACACAATAGATGTAGTTGGGTTGAGTCGTATAGAAGCACTGTAATGTACAAATGCGGTAAATTACAGAGGATCGACATATGATTTAGCCACAAATAGTGGACAGTCTAGGACGAATCATAATAACATGTGCAGACTCTTCTTTTGGCACTCCACCCCCTTGAGCAATTTACAGCTTATTCTCCAATTCGCTTATTGTTAATGAATAACCTTGGCGAAGGCCAAGCAATTTCGCCGCGAGACCATCCATGAAGAAAGATTCCACTCGCACCGCCATTCACCGGGGGTAGAATTTGGTAACCGACATATCATTGGTCGATGAAGGCATAGTCCTACTGGTGGATTGGTCAGATTCGAGCTCTTTCAATGGGATGCTCAGTCCCCTCGATCTATCTTGGACGAAGGCTGGATGCTGGGGGGATGGCGGGGCAATGGAATCGCTGCTAAGCATGAGAACTATGGTGGCCATGGTGGGTCTAATAGCCGGATCTTCCTGAATGCATAGTAGGCCAATGTGCAGGCATCGAAGCACTTCATCTCTTGAATATGAATCCGCGATAGCCGGGTCCAACACTTTCAAGGGCATGCCGTCTCTCCATCGAGTCCACACCTGCAACAATAATTCCGGAAATTCTTCCTTAAAAATTGACATTAATTCAATGACTCATCGTGCAACACATGTGAACATCCCATATATGACCAAGGAACAGAATAACAATTTTAAAGGTTTCTGTAGGCCAGAAGAGCAAGTTTTTGCCAAGGAATTTTAATTTCAGCTGACCAGGATTTCAAAGACTGGTGTAAATATTTGCTGCAGTAGCACGGCAAGACTTACATAACTAGGAAGGTATTCACCCCCATTCGATTGGTGATAGAAGTTATTCTTCTTGCCACAAATGATCTCTAGAAGCAGTATGCCGAAACTATAGACATCGGATTTCACTGAGAACTCTCCATGCATTACATATTATGGAGACATGTAGCCACTGCAAAACCAAAGATTAGCCATATTTATATTGCAGATTTCGATGCAGATCAATGACTAGCGTTAAATAGATAAAATGAGCAAGTCTGGCACCCAATTACAATGTCATCCATTCGGAAACTACAACTTACAAAGTCCCCACGATTTTATTTGTGTTAGCCTGAGTTTGATCAACTCCAAAAATCCTTGCCGTGCCAAAATCCGAAATCTTCGGGTTCATTTCACTGTCTAACAAGATATTGCTGCATTTGAGGTCACGATGTATGATCCGGAGATGAGAATCTTCGTGTAGATACAGCATTCCTCGAGCGATTCCAAATACTATTTTATGACGTAATGGCCAACTCATTTCACCGCTTTTTTGTGGATCTGCATCGTTGCACCAAAACTCATTATGTGCTAGCACGTAGCACCTATTCAAAAAAAAACAAAGGCAAAGATATTCTCCCTCATCAATCAAAGGTAGCTTAACAAAAAACTATAATCAGTTGAAAGAACAGAAAACCTCTTAATTTCAAGGTTTTGCTCAGCTGCTGAAAGCTACAACATTTGATTTCAAACAAATTATACATTTACCAAGTAAAAGGATAAACGGCAACATACCAAATAAGAAGTAATCAAGGCTTTTATTTGGCACAAACTCATAGGCGAGTAGCTTTTCATCTCCCTCCAAGCAAAATCCGAGCAGTCGTACAAGGTTTTTGTGCTGAAGCTTCGCAACCAACAGAACTTCATTTTTGAATTCTTCATCGCCCTGTCTTGAGTTTTGAGATAGCCTCTTCACCGCAATTTGTTGTCCATTAGGAAGTCTACCTTGAAGTACTTTGAATGTATCTTTCAGTTCCCCATACATGTTTCCTTTTTTTTTTGGGCGCCATTTTCAATTCATATGTAAACAATTCTTCATTGTTTCTAACTAGTATGCAATACGTACCTGGAAAACTTCACCAAATCCACCTTCCCCCAACTTGTTTTCTAGAGAGAAATCATTTGTCGAGGTTTGTATTGTAGCCAAGTCATATTGCAAGGACTCCACAGTGGTAAGTTCATTTGCACCTACATTACCAAAAAAACATTTTGACTATCAAATTATATCGACATTGGCTACTCGTGGCATTTGTATGGTTGCCAATGCTTGGGAACACTATCACAATGAAGACCTACAGGTCGCCCGTCGCCCGCCGTCGGTCGCCCGTCGCCCGCCGCCCGCCTCCGGTCGCCACCTGCCCCCTGCCAGCCGTCGGCCGCCGGTCGCCCGCCGCCGCCGCCGCCTGTCCCCGGTCGCCGCCGCCCGCTGCCGGCCGGCCGCCGCCGCCGGTCGCCACCGCCCGCCACCAGCCGTCGCCCGCCTCTGGTCGCCGGCCGCCGTCGATCGCCGGTCGGCGACTAAAAAAAGTGTTTTTTTTTAAATTACCAAACGCGTTTTTTTCCCAAAAATCGTAATTTTGAACAGAAACACAAAAAAATATTTCTGTTCAAAAAATGCTCCCTGGAACAGAAACGCTACCATACGCAGTCTAAATTTCTCATCGTCATTCTTGTTTTTCATTTTGGTTTTTGTGTTTTTTTATTTTTATTTTTATTTTACCGGGGACATCACTACTGCATTCCCAAATTTCGTGTTCCATTCACAAGTTGATGATTCAGAAGGTCAAAGCTGCATATCGAAGTACTAGTAGGATTTTGTAGTGGTTTCCTTTTGGTTTCTATGAATATATTGAGGCCATTGTATACATTGGATTTAAAATGAAGGCACAGGCTGTGATGCCTTGGAAATTCGACTATTGTAAAATACCTGAATTCAATAAAAGGGAATTAAATTGAATTTCAGTCTGTAGAATGTTTTGGGTCATAAGGACTAAAGAGACGATAATTGGACGAATTCTGAAGCTTCACTTGGGGTGTGATTGTTTCAAGGAAAGTGGTTTTCAAGAATTCATTTTTTGGAAAGTGGTTTCCTGAAACCACTTTCTCGGAAAAACGATTTGTTTCCCTTTGTTTGGTAGTATGTTACCGAAAATATTTTTCGGTGTTTGATTCTCATTTGGAAACGATTTCAATCTCATCAAAGGGACTGTCATTGATACTGAAGATAGGCAGATGGTCGAGAGAGCTGACGTGAACTGACCCGGCTAGGCCCCGGTCTCGGTCCCGGCCCCGGTCCCCGACCCCGGCCACGGTCCCCGGGCATGGGCCTCGGTCCAAGCTCAGGCTCTAATCCCGGCCCGGGCCCCAACTCGAGTCCCCGACCCCGATCCCATCCTCGGTTCCGTTCCCGGCTCCTTCCCCGGTCTCAGCCCCGGGTCCTAGGTCCCGGTCCCCGGCCCCGACGCCGGTCCCCGGTCCTGGCCTGGGCCCCCACCCGAGTCCCCGACCTCGGTCCCGTCCCCGGCCCCGGGTCCCGGGCCCCCGACCTCAGTCCCCGCCCCGGCCCCATCTCCGCCTCCGGTTAGGACATCTGAAGACCCGCTTCCTCCTCCCCTCACCACACCTGAAGGTATATACAACTTTCCTTTTGCCTTTATTCCATGCTGGGACACTTATTATTATTATTATTATGTAATTTTCCATGAATATTTTTGACTTTTGTCGATATACAATGATAAAAAAATTGAACTTTCATATTAAAATATCTTCTTATTTTATGCAATGGGTTGATTTAATTAAATATCACCGTTTAGATTTCGTACATACGGTGATATAATTGTAGTTCTATTTTGGCAAGTCTTTAATGAGGACTTCTATTTTTTCATCCCGTCAACTCATTCTATGTGTGTATAAAGGTCAACCAATATAAAAGAGTTTAATGTTGATATGCACAACAAAACTAGATATTTTATAAACATTTGGATGTGTCATCGAAAAGTTAATGATGTCCAATTCTTCTCGGATTTTTTTTTCAAGGTGATACCCACTTATTGGAAACTAAACGATGGAAACAAGTGATATGAGACTAAAAACTCACTTGGTAATACAAGGTCGGATTCACTTCCTAGTTCGTACATAGTGATAGGAAAAAGGGGGAAAAAAAGACGGGATGAAAATAAACTCGGGATCCACCACATTAAATTTCTATTTGAGGATTAAGAGAAATTACGTCTCTTTAATGAAAATACGATGGATTTAGTATGCGAATGACAATCATTCTCTTCCCGGGTTCTGTTTTTGGCTAAAAATGGACTATTTCTTGGATGAGTTTTGAGCAATATATGCGTTTGATAATGACACAAAATTTATGCTCCCTGAGCAAAAATTCGTTTGATAACAATTCTTATTGTTGCTGCAACTGGGCCTCGGACGAAGATCGGTAGACTAGAGACAGGCACGGCGGGTGGACAAAGACCGGCAGCAAGGACATGAGAGAGTCAACCGAAAGAAGCGTTTACGATTTTTTTTAAAATTATTTTTCCATGAGTCACAGTTTTCATTATCCGATGGCACTTCTTTGATGAGGAGAAAACAAATAAATCAAAATTCAGGCCTCAATTCACGTAATGGTACGTGTGCAGGAAAAAGCAACAAGTCAACCGTGATAACCATCGCCATTATCGCTCCTGTTGGAGGTATTATGGTACTTCTCCTTCTCACTTTTGGTTTGCTCCGAAGAAAAGGAAAGGAGACGGATGAAGTCGTCAATGATAAAAGCGGTAAATTTACTATTTTGCCCTCATTTTTCTTAAACGACTTATTGTCATATAATTGAACATATCCTGAAACTTCTTTAGTGTTCATAAGGACTCAATTGTAGATGCCACCCTTAAAATTATACTAAAAGCCAACTTACATTTTATATCATTGACAATTAATTGAAGAACCACTATCAATTTTTGTTAGTAATACACCAAATGGCAGTGCTAGGAGAACGGTCACCATTAGTGATGATGGTATATGAGCCACCAGTTGGACTGCTAGCATAACACCAGTGGTGATATGTGGGCTACTAGTTGCCTTTTTCATATTACATCTTGTGACAGACATGTCACCGTTACTTGTAATAGTAGCAATTGACTGTTAGTTAGGGATTTCCCTAAACGAAACAAAAATTATAAGCTTCGGGATATGCGCGGGTACATATTGCCATTTCCTTATATGTACCTTAAAAAACTTGCGACAATCTTGTTATCATGATTTCTCATCGGATATATTTGCGAGAAACCTTACTTACGTTGGTAGAAATATTAAGAACTTTGTAGAAATGTCGAATCTGTGGAAAGAGAATCACTTGACCAAGGACAATTTTGTAATGAAACAGTGCAACTTTTACATTTTATTATATTAAATACAATTTTAACCAAGATTTAAAAATGAGCTAGTGAAACAAGCCAGTCCAGAAATGACCAATCTGGTTCTGGCGGAAGCTAGATTGGGAACTGCCTCATCCTATAATTAATCACCTCTATATCCAACAACACCCGCCATAAAACACTCAACAACAATCAAGAGTCAAAGACAAAATTTCGAAATTGGAAAATCTGATTCTTCATCCTCTTTCAACCTTCAAAGCTAGGTACAACCATATATAATGCCATCAACAGAAGGAATAATTTGGGAATGTAACAGCTCATTTCTGGCCTTCTAGATGAAATAGTTGCAGCAATTCCACAAATATTTCACCAAACACCTATGAAGATCTCTCCGTTTCATAGCCGGCTACGTAAGGACAATTCAAACTCCCAATAACCAACATCTCTATATGGAAAACAAAGCTTAGATACATGGGCGAGTTGTATTAAATAAGTCACACATCGAATAATCGATCTTATGGAATATGGTTTGGAGCAATTAATATGTCCTAATTGATCCATAACTCATTGGCGTTTTTGAGTGGATGTGGATCCAATTGGATATGTACACGGATATGGACTTAGGCTCCCTCTTGACGATTTTTCTAAGTGAAGGTTGTTGGAATATATAACTATTAAACCACATCTTTTTCTAATAGTTTCAGCTTTTATGTTAGACTTTCTAACATGGTATCGGAACCAATGTTATTCCTTTTCGAGTATGTGGGCCCACCCTCGTTAATCAATTTCCACGTGCCGCTCGTAATCCGGCTTGCACGTGAGAGGGGGTGTTGGAGTTGTCGTCCCACATCAGTTATGAATGGGTCATATATACTATTTATATTCAACTGGTCTCCCTCCACCTAATAGCTTTAACTTTTAGAGCATTTGGCAAGTGGTCCCATCAAATCTTTCATGGTATTAGAGTAAGAGGTCTTGAGTTCAAATCTTTCCATGCCCCCTATTTGCCTCCCTAATAAATTTATCCACGCTTAGTATTAGGCAAATTCCATGCCCCTATTTGCCTCCCTAATGAATTTGTCCACGCTTAGTACTAGGCAAAAGACCAGACTAAGCGTGAGGGGGAGTGTTGGAATATATAACTATTAAACCACGTCTTCTTCTAATAGCTTAAGCTTTTGAGTTGAACTTTCTAACAAAGGTATCAGACTTTTGCTATAAGCTTCTAACAAATGGTATCATAGCCAATATTTTAAGGAAGGAATTTGGTGACTAATGTAGTTTGATTTGATTTGAAGAAAGAAACTAGGGATGAAGTGGGCGTTGGCGATTCAAGTTGAGATAAGTGGATGCAGAATAATACCTGAATTAAGGAGGAGAAACTCAAAACTAAGCTCATATATGAGAAGGAGATTCTTAAGATGCACATATGAGTTGTGTTAAAGAAGTCTCACACCATACAATTAATGTGGTGGAGAGCAGTAATATATCATAGTTAGACCATAGCTTATTGGCTTAACTTTTTGAGTGAAGGTAAGTTCAATTGAATATATTGATGAGCTCGTACTTAGGCTTCTTATTGGCAATCTCATCCAGAAGTGGATTTCTGCTCTAAAAGCACTTATAGAATATAAATTCATTTCCAAAATTGTTACCGTGTGTGACCTTATCTTTATAGCCAACCAAAATATGAATCCAAACCTCAGCACATCGGGGAAAACCAAATCAGCCCTATGTCATTCAACTCTTGTGCGCCTATTTCTTTTAGGTGAACAAACTGGACCAGACTGGCCAGGTTGGCCGATCCTTGAGGGGTGCGGTTCGGTCTTTGGTTCCATGGTGGATGGAACTGGGCCAGAACGCCCAATACACACACAAAAATTAGAAATTTTTAAAGAGCTAGTTAACCTAGTTTCCCCATCTTTTGCTCAACTCTCACTCCTCTCCTCTAGTTCGATGCTTGCATCTTGCCATTGCACTACAGCCTCCGATTATGTTTATCGATATGCAGTCTCTGATCATGTTTTGTCTTGACTCAATCCATGTTTTGTCTTTACCATGTTATGCAAACTCATTGTTTTGTTCACACTTGGATTTGGTGAAGTACAAGTGTAATCACACTTTGAGCCTGATTCTTTCCTACTCGAGAAGAATTATGCAGGAGCATAATCCTATTTTAGTTGTTTTGAGTGTTTTTCTTTCTAATTTAGTCGTTTCTCATTATTTTAATATTATAAGTACTCATGTGATGCTTGTACGATGGTCATGTGAATGTTTTATTAGGTTGCATGGTTGAGATTGGAAGTTGTTAGTTTAAATCCAAGGATTAGCTTTATAAGCAGTTAGTGTAAACGGTTCCAAGGTGGGCCGGTCCAATCCCCTATTCCTTTTCGGGACCTGACCGGTTCGGTCCATACACACCGACAATTTTCAAGCTGAAGCATTAGTAAGAATGTCATCAGAAGCTGCAAGAATCTGGCTCTTCCCATCTCAAAAACTAACTCAAAGGACAATTCTCTTCTAATAAAAAAAAAAGAGAAAAGAAAAGGACCTAGATAATTCCCGCCAAGCATAGGTACAATCTGCACCGCAACTAATAGACCTAAACACCACCCTCAGCATGAAGAAGAGATCATGAGACGGATCTTTCTCATAACTTTGTTTATATTACTATTTATGATTTTGTTTCTTTTTCCTTCATGACCGAAAGATTGCACTGGCAACCCTACAAATGCCACTAGGGGATCCGGTTGATGTAATTTGATAATCAAATTGAGTTGTTCGGTCATGTAGGGGCAAACGAACTTACCACTGTGGAGTCCTTGCAATATGAATTTGCTACAATACAAGCCGCGACAGATGATTTCTCTCATGAAAAGAAGTTGGGTGAAGGCGGATTTGGGGAAGTTTTCCAGGTACTTGTTACTTACGAGATAGAAATAATCCAGATTACTTGTTAGCTTCTAAGAATATGTGATAAGAAATTAAACGAAGATACAAAACCCTTTAGGGTAGACTTCCTAATGGACAGCAAATTGCGGTGAAGAGGCTATCTCAAAGCTCAAGACAGGGTGATGAAGAATTCAAGAACGAAGTTCTATTAGTTGCCAGGCTTCAACACAGGAACCTTGTACAATTGCTCGGATTTTGCTTGGAGGGAGACGAAAAGCTACTCGCCTACGAGTTTGTGCCCAATAAAAGCCTTGATTACTTCTTATTTGGTACGTTGCTATTCGAACTTCTCATAAGCAGGATGCACAATTTGCTTGAAAATCAAATGTTTGAAGCTTTCACTAGCTGTGCAAACCTTGAATTTTTTTGTTATTCTTTCAATTGTTTATAGGTTTTTCTTAAGCTACCTTTGATGGATGAGACCAAATATATTTTGGTGTCGTGGGATGAGCTTCGCCTTCGGTTTTTTGAATAGGTGCCACATTCTAGAACATTAATGAACTTTGGTGCAATGATACAGATCCCCAAAAAAGAGGACAATTGGATTGGTCATTACGTTATAAAATAGTAAATGGGATCGCTCGAGGAATGATGCATCTACACGAAGATTCTCGTCTTCGGATCATCCATCGTGATCTAAAATGTAGCAATATCCTGTTGGACAGTGAAATGAACCCGAAGATTTCGGATTTTGGCATGGCAAGGATTTTTGGAGTCGATCAAACTCAAGCTACCACAAATAAAATCGTGGGCACTTAGTAAGTCTTAGTTTTTGAATAGATGACTTTGTGATTGGATGCTGGGCATACTCATTCTATATATTCAAGGATGCTCCGAATCAAAATCTGCAAGACACATATGGCTAATGCTTGTTTTTGCAGTGGTTACATGTCTCCAGAATATGCAATGCACGGAGAGTTCTCAGTGAAATCCGATGTTTATAGCTTCGGCATAATACTTCTAGAGATCATTTGCGGCAAGAGGAATAACTTCTACCACCAATTGAATGGGGGTGAATATCTTGCTAGTTATTTAAGTTTCACCATGCTACTACGACAAATATTTATACCGCGCTTTGGAATTTTGGTCAAGTGAAATTGAAGTTCCTCTTTTTAGCCCGCAGACACACAAAAAATATTATTATGTGCCTTGGTCATAAATGGTTTTTCGCAATATTCTGATTTCCTTCATGAAGATTCTCCGAACTTATTCATGCAGGCGTGGAATCGATGGAGAGACGGCGCGCCCTTGGAAGTGTTGGACCCGATCATCATGGATTCATATTCACGAGTGTTGACACCTGATTTTTTTTACCATTTATTATTGTGATTTTTATTCTTTAAAATTAATTAAAAATATCAAAAAAGGTCATAAAATCACAAAATCAACTTTGGAAGCCTTGGTTTAACCTTAGGAACCAATTTTGAACAAAAAATAGTTTTCGGTATTTTTAATATTTTTCGAGTTTATTTAATTATAAAAATACCCAAAAAATCAGAAAAATACCATTCGTGGTCAGAAAAATACCCAAAAATATTCGATAATTTTGTTTTAATTTCCTCTTCAAGTGTGTCACTTTAAATCTCAAAAATTTGGCTCGGGTCAATATGTTCCTTCACAAACATAAACCCGAACCGAGCCTAAAAAAAATCATTTTCGAGTCTTTTAGTTTTCAATTCTCACTTTTTATAAGCTATGACATTGGATTCTAAAGTCTTAAAGTGCAATTAGGTCAATTTGCCCTCCAATTTAATCAATTTTTACCAAAAGGGCTTAATTGCACATTTTTCTTTCAATTAGTCCCCGGTTTCACGGATGTATACGTATGCTCTATGTATTTATACGTTATACGTATTTATACGTTATGCATATTTGTACTGTTTGGTAACCTCTTTAACTCTTGTAATAATAATAATGGTTATTATTTTTAACACCTTTGTTAGTGCCTTTTTTTTAGCATTTTTGTATTGTGAGTGTTATTGCTAGTGCTATTTTTAAATAGCATTTTTTGTATTATAAATTGTGAGTGCTATTGTTAGTGCTATTTTTAAATGACATTTATTTATCATAAATTGTGAGTGCTATTGTTAGTGCTATTTTTAAATGGCATTTATTTATCATAAATTGTGAATGCTATTATTAGATAGAATTTATAATTGTTAGTGCTATTTTTAAATAGCATTTTTGTATTATAAATTGTGAGTGCTATTGTTAGTGCTATTTTTAAATAGCATTTTTGTATTATAAATTGTGAGTGCTATTGTTAGTGCTATTTTTAAATGTCATTTATTTGTGAGTGCTATTTTTAGATAGAATTTATAATTGTTAGTGCTATTTTTAAATACAATTTATTGGAAGGTATTTTTGGCTATAAAAGGATGGCAAGAGTTTTGAGGTTGAAGGGGGAGACATTTTGTAGAGTGTGCAAATTTTTGAGAGCTTAGAGAGAAGAACACAAACACTCTCTATATTCTCATCATCTTGAGTGAGCAAAATATACTAAGTTCGGAATATTGATTCCGCATATTGCTAGCACAATTGTTGTGGAGTTATTAGTCGTCTCCCCGTTCGTCAATTGGTGGTGCGTCCGAACTAGATGCCTAACACTTGTGGAGGCTGAGATCGAAGAACATCGAACCGACACCTCCGTTCAAGCACGCTACGAGAGGTAATCTATTTACTCCCTTTGAGGCTTTGTGATTTTTTTTCGATTGAAATGCACGAAGTACGCCTCTGGAGATACATGTATGGGTTGTTATTTATTTCCGCTACATGTTACGTGGATCCCAACAGTGGTATCAGAGCCAATCCTTAGGCGTTTTCGTGCATTTAATTGATTTTTGCAATTTTTGCAACACTATGGCCAATATGTATTAACGAATTGTTCGTCTTACATGGCTAATGGAGGTTGATTGTTTTTATATGATAAATTAATCAACGTAGCAAAAATTGAGACTAAATCAATTTTGAATCGAAAATTTATGGCTATCTTATTTTACGTAAAAATTCTGAATATGATTCAACGTAGAATTTTTATTGTGTCTTCCTAAGTTTAAAATTGTGAATTTATTACTTACGTGGAAGGGTGGTGATCATGGAAAAATCCCTAATCAATGTGATTGATGTATATATGAATGTATGATGATTATTTATATATTTGGGGTTGTAATTATTAAATGGAGGCTGCGTACTCCTTTTATTTTTCATGTAATCTTTATTTTTAGCATAGTCAATTGTTGATGTAAATGCTACGAGGATTACATGGGGGAGCCTTTTAAGTCGGCGAGCTCTTTGGGGCCCAATTCTTGAAAAGTTCAAGAAACCAAGAAGAAGCGAAGAGCGGCTCTCCGTTATTAAAATATTAAAATGATTAAATGTGGTCTCATTGGCTCGAGACCTATTAAATCATAATTCCATGATCACCACGTAGGATAGATGTTTATGTGATTGACATCTATTTATTTATTATGATTACGTGAGCATGTTAAACTGGTTAATGTGCAAAGTCAGACTTACCTCACCCAAAATTGCGCCTGCATGAAATCCTAGTTAGGAAAATCACTCGCGTTAGGCACCGAAAGGGCGTTGGTAACGACACCAGCGTAACCAAGTCCCCGAACCCAAAAAATCTGGTTCCGTAGAACTGATCGATCTCTCCCAATCGATCAGTAAGGTTTCCGGTCTACCCTCCAAGAAAGACCGGTGGCGACTCCAAATGCATGCACAAGTTGCACATGCCACCACGACCACACTAAGGTCGAAAGCGATCGACTCTTATCGTCGAATCCTTCTGAAAAATACTCCCGCCGCGATTTGGTATGGGCCTGGGAGGGCCCGCGCCGATCCAAGACCCGCGATCGGTAATCCATTAGCCGCGTCCGCTTTCGGACGGGTCGCGACAGCTGGCGACTCCGCTGGGGACACTGTGTTCTAGAACCTATGGTTCTAGACCCCAAGTGGACTTAGGCCGTAATTAAAACGCTGAATGATTTTTCTAACCATGCAGGCGCTCGTGAAGGTGAGGTAAGTCCGCTTACGATAGATGTTATATGTTTTTGCAGATTGGAGAAATAAGGGGTGTAGTCCGTGATTAACATTGTCTTATGCAGGTTGGGCGTAGGAATGTATGTTGTTTGGATGATTTGAAGTGCTGATTGATAAACTGCTATGCATGAATTGCATTGTGATGATCACAACACGTGGACACACACAACCGCGCCTAAAACCCCGGGCGTCGCCTATAGGAACACAATAGAAGGAATTGAAAATGGAATCTCCGTGAGGAAAAACGCGGGGTAATCCACTTTTCAATTCCGCTCGCTTCGAACTATGGATCGAGTCCCAATGCAACGATAGCTGTGCAATGGAATCGGCTCTTTCTAGAACTCGAAGTGGGAACCTTAACCTTAGGTGCCAAACCCTCTGATTTTTAGAAGTTCACCCTAACTTGTCTCATGCGCATGTCTTTGGTCGGTTGGTACACCTAAAACCGCACATAAGTCGACGAGTTTGGTTGGTAAGACTCTCTATACCTCGAATCTATTACAGTTCATATAAATATAGGCATTTCATTCATTGCATTCTGGTGATTAGATTAAATGTCATTTCAAGGATAGATGTGTATGTTTTTCCCAAACGTCCTTGATAGAAGACGAAGAGGATGATATCCCATGACAAGCACCGAGTGAGCAACAAAGGAGCCTACTATGGACATTATTGAGATATCGTCCAATGAAGATGACGAGTTGGGGCAAGTGATCCGGAAGTCACAGATCGAACTTGGGGCATCCTTAAACGTTAGGATCACATTCCTTTGTTTCATTTTCCATTGCTAGTCCTCTTGTATAGGGTTTACTTTTATCGAGGCTTTCTCTATCTCACCCCTTAGAGTGATTGTATTAGGGATCTATTGGTGTATACATTTAGATGAAACTTGGTTGTATTTCTTTTGACAGGTCATGGGAATGTGATAGTGGCATTTTCTCTAATCATCCGAATACTCCCAAGTCAAGTTTATAATTCCTTTAGAGAAAATTAAAATTGGAAATCTTGCACGACCTTTTTGGTCATATAGGGTAATCCAACCCCAATTTCGCTAGAAGGAACTATACACTTGAATTGGTCCATGCATGTTTTACGTCGCTGGTAATCCACGATAATTGATCGAGAATATCGGCGTTGTTTTGAATTTAATGACGAGATAGATGTCCAAATTACTCTCGTTCTTAACAAAACGGCCTTGATTTGGATGCCGTATCTTCAATTAAATTTAAAACACGTTATTATGCCTCGCACTTTTGAGTAATTCGTTCCTCTCGAAATTGATCAAAAGCGATTATTGTGAATTACATTCCTTTCAATAGTATGCTTTCTTTCGAGGAATATTGATAAAAACTTTTCGCGCAAGATTAAAACCCTTGTAAAAGTTCTTGTCCTTATTAATCATGGGCAAGCATAGGATTGAAAGGGGTTTTTGATTTCTTTTTCAAATTATTCCTTCTGATTCTGTCTTTTTATTTGCAGGTAAAAAAAAAGGTAATAGAGAGAAATCTTTTCCTGGACAAGTCTAAGGCTATTATCTCATCTGATCATGAGCGAGTTATAAAATCAGGACATATTTGCTCGGCTTACTGATATTATGGTTCGGCTCACCCAAGTTGAAGATGTTCGGATGCTCGAAGAAATGAACCATACAGAAGTTAAAACACACACACAAGAGTTCTCATTTATTTTGCTCAGTGGAGGGTTTTCAAAAGCAGGTCATACAATTCGGGGTAGAAAAGTAAAGCCGAAGTGAGCCCTAATTAACGACACGAAGGAGCCCAACTGACCCTCCATGTTATTAATGCTCTGCTCATACTCCCAACTCCGCATGTCATGGTCGGCAAGCCTGAGGAGAAGACTTTTGCATTCTCCCTTAACTTCGGCGACCTTGGCCTCATGTTCTTCGGCGATTGTTTCCAGGTCTCGAACCAGTCCATTCCCGCGAGCTATGTCCGCGGTTATTTTGTCGAGCCGTTCTTCCTGCCAGTCGCTCTGAAGCCTCAACAGGACATTGCGGCGGTCATGCTCGCCGGTGGTCAGGGATAGGGCCAATTGCTCCACCAGATTTCTCCTCTCGCGAAGCAACGTCGCGACCCGCTCATTAGCAAACTCGACGGCCTTTTTGTAACTATCGGCCAGATAGTTGGTCAGCACCAAATGATCAGATCGATCCTCATAACGAGCTCGCAAGACGCGAGCCACGAGAACCTCCCGATTAGCAGCACGGTAGGCCTCTAAGGAGTGTGCAAAGAGAGTCGGGAAAATTCTATATTCCCTCCCCAGTGTAGTACCTTCGAGAGAAGTGGTATCAAGGTCCTCGAGCAGGACACAGATTTCATCCTCGGTCGCAGAATGATCGGTTATGTGTGCGTAACCGCGACCCAGTAGGTTATAAAGCTTTTCCCACTGGACCAAGACATCAGTTGAAAAAGTGCGTACGGGAGAGGAGGCCATTTGCGTTGGGTTGGCTTGAGAATAAGACGAGTTTGACAGAGAGATTAGAAGGAAGAAGCTGATTATGCGAGAACGTTAACCTTCCATACATTAATTCCTCATTTTATAGCAACTTGGGGATGATGAAGGGTCTCAGTAATAATGCCGGTGGAGCCCAGTTAGGGGGTAAAGCAGGAGGTCCCCTCACGAGAACCATTGGATTCGTTTCGGCTAATGGATTAAAAGATGTAAAAGATTTGTCGGGATCACCATTATTAGAGTTAGGTGGGAGGTAAGCGCAACTATCGAAGAGAGCCCTAACAGGATTTGGCAGTCCCATCACGATTGAAAAGCTAAGCGAGAAATTCAAAGTCTTGAGGGAGAACGTTTGCCTAATGATGCTTGAAGAGCGTCTCCTGAACATACGAAGTCACTCGAAGAAAACTTTATAGGGAGTGAGCATACATGAGAGAGTGGAGAACTCTGAGTGGGCAAGAACCAATCAAACATTTCTCAATCCAACATATTTAAGAGGTTATTGTCAGCTGCTAGAGGCGACTGACTCAAAAATCTCAGAAATTGAACTACAGAGGGATCTCGAAGATTCCAAGATCAAGTCTAACGCCAAAACCATGGAGCCCAACACTTCTGGCAACGGAAATCAAGATCACGGCGACGACGACAACGACATCCACGATGTTCAACTCGGGAAAAGAAGACGTCATCACCAATACTCTCAGGAGGAAACCCAAATGCTGGAAACCCTTTTCAGTAAAAGCCATTACATGAAAAAGAAGTGGAGAATTGAATTGAGCCGGGAGTTGGGGATTAATCAGTCGAGGATCCAGTTTTGGTTTCAAAATAGGAGATCCAAATCGAAGGCTCAACGCAAACGTCAGGTGGTCGAGATTTTAAAGGAAGAAAACCAAAAGCTGCGAACAGAAAACATGAGGTATGAAAAAGCTCTCAATATTACCGTTTGCCCTCATTGCGATAACCTCGTCGCCCTCGGTAAGATATTCCCCGATAAGCCTCACGCGATGATTGAAGACGTTCATTTACCAGCCTACTCCCTCGGGGCATCTCCTGCTCAACCAGATTTTGCCGGAGTCACGCATGAGCAGGATGATCCTACGAAGATGATACAAATGCCTCCTGGGGGATGGGATTTGCATCGCTTTGATTGGAGTTACAGTTTCAAGGAGCTGGATGTTACCGCCGACCAGCTCAAAGCATATCAGCCTCATGCACAACAATTTTCGATAGGGTCGGGTCCTGCTGGAGATGAGTTAATCAGTCGTCAAGCCATCGATGCAATTTTGGGCCACGATAAGAGGAGGTTCGCTTGGCCCCCTGAATTGCATTCCAGATTCCTAGACGTGGTTCACCAAATGGGGATCGACTCAGCAACTCCGACGCGCATATTTAAGGCCATGAATGTACCGGGGCTTAGTAAGGAGCTGGTCAGGAATCACCTTGCTGCCTACAGAAAGCTATTAAAACAACGTCGAGCGGAGCTAAACCGGGAGGAATCTGTCTCGAGCTCAAAAGCTAGGGGCGACCGCCATTGTAATGCTCAGGCATCAAGAGATACCCGGCCAAATCTAAGCATCAATCAAGCTAGCAACCCGACCACCGGCAAACTGAAAGCTGATCAGAATGTCCTCCCGGGCCATTTCAACATTTCTCAAGAGCGCGTGTCACAAGTACAGCGAGTGCGAACTCCTCCATTCGAGCAGCAGTCGGCTGGTGCTCTGCCTGCCGCTGGTCAACCCACGACAGACGATTTCTTCGATGAGGGGCTCGATGCCTTGTTCAATCAGTGGGAAGCTGGCATGCTTGGACAGCCATGATCTAGCACCTGACTCGGGGCACGATGGGTCGGTCACTACGAACACCCATAGAAAGAAGAACATGTTCACGAGTAGATCACTCATTTTATCGTTGTAAAGTTCCTACGGGAACATTTTTCTTTAATGACTATAGTTAAACCAACGCTATCGACGAACATCGTCATGCTCAGTTGTGATGATCCCTTGTTAGATTAAGTCTAAAACCAGATACGGTCTTTAAAATTTTGAGTGGCCACGAACTCATTCCTCACCAAGCGCCCGGGATGCTGAAATGAAGAGTAACAGCATGCACAGGGAAAATGCCACTTTCGTTTGAACGATGAAAAGGGGTTGAGAGAAGATCATAGCGTTAATTCCCATGGAGCTAAATGAATTAAACGGAGTCATTAATTGCGGATCCACCGCTGCTCCCCACGTTCTCGGGCCTAGCAAATCATAAAAGGCGCCGAAAGATTGTAGACCCACCACTTTGAAGACTGAACTAGGGGACGAGCGCAATACTCGATGAAACCGAATCAATGCAAGAGAGTTTGTGATCCTATCACGAGGAAAAAGAAAGGGGAATACAGACGATGAGTAATTGCAGGATCTCGGGAGGAGCGCTTGCTTGCTGGTCTTCATATGCAGCCTGAAGGATGGTTCCAGGACACGCACAATCACTTGAGAAAATTTCTAGAGTGAGCAAACACGTAAGAGCGAATTGAGAAAGCTGAGTGAACTAGATCAGCCCGAGATACCCCGATCCATCATGTTTAAAAGTTATTCCCATCTGCTAGAAACGCCCGACCTGGACATTTCTGAGCACGAACTGCTGGGAGACTTTGAAGATCCTGGAGCTGAATCCTGCCCGAAGGCCATAGAGACTGACTCCTCCAGAGATGAAATTCTAGGTTTCAGCTACGAAGAAGGAGTATACAATGATGACCGGAGTCGGAAAAGGAAGCAACTACAACGCCACACTCCAGGCCAAATCCGAGAGCTCGAAGCTTTCTTCAATGAATGCCCCACTCCAAGCAGACAACAGAAAATGGAGTTGAGCCGAAAAATAGGATTGGAGCTTTCGAAGGTCAAGTTTTGGTTCGCCAACAAACGAACCCGGGTGAAACAGCAATACGCAGACCATGAGTTACTGGTCCTGAAGGAGGAGAATGAGAAGCTTCAAGCTGAAAGCGCGAGATATAAGGAAGCTCTGACCAAGGCCACCTGCCTTAATTGTGGTAATCCTGTTGTCCTCGGTGAGGTGTTCCTCGATGAACCGTCCCTGTTGACGAATAACGCTCAGCTGTTACCGTATTCTCCACAGCATTTTCCGACACAACCAGATATCGCCGGAGATCTGCATGAGCAAGTCAACACCATAGGATCAACACCAACATCCTCTGAGAAATGGGATATGAATCATCACAGGGGGAGTTCTCTCAATGACGAACTCGCTGTCACAGCCAGCCAATCCAAAGTCGGTGAGTCCCTCCCTGGACAACTTTTGAAACGACTAGATCCCGTAGAGAATAGCTACCGAAGTATTGACGATATTTTGGGTGATAAGAGAACAAGGTTTTACTGGACCTATGAACTTCACACCAAATTTGTTGATGCAATTCGAGAGCTGGGAGTTGATTCGGCTAGCCCACTACGCATACTCGAGATTATGAATGTGCCGGGGCTCTCTAGAATTAACGTCGAGTCTCACCTCAAGTACTATAGGAGATTGCTAAGGGATGGAAGGATAGCGTTAAACCATCATAAAGCCAGTTGGAGCTCAAGTGCCGGGCAGAGTTACAACCACGATGATTGGAGAGCCGAGAGCACCCAACCGTGTTTCAGCAATGACGGGACCAGCAGTCGTGTCAGCGACTCCTCTAACCCAAATCAGAATGCTCCGCCGAGCTATCTCAATACTCCTCAAGAGTATATACCGCAGTTCCAGCACATAGGGATTCCTCAATTTGAGCGCGATTCGGTCATTAATGCTGTCCCTGAAGCGGATCTGGCATTGGTAGAGAGTGCACATATAAACCTGCCGGTCATTGGAGGAAGTTCCAATTCGAGGGGTCAAGTTGCTCACGGCGAGAGCAAAGAGAGGAATCCCTCGCCTGCAGTCGACGACAGCCAATCTGGGCACCAAAGGCTAGAAAGAACAGGCGATTTCCTTGAGGAGGAGCTGGACAGTTGGATCAATACTCTTCAGGAATGTATGTCTCGACCCCAACAGGGCAATGATGAAGGTTCCAGCTCAAAGACTCCAGTTCCTCACAATGAAGGCGATGAAGGAAATCTGCCCCCAACAATTGTTGATACCCAACTTGAACATCAATGGCTCGAAGACCCGAGCAATTTCCTTGGCGATGAGTTCAATCTTTGGCTCGATCAATTTGGAGCCGGAGGGCCATCGCAGTGGTGACGCAAGGCAGGTGACCAAACGTCTGATGCAAGGCATGGTTACTCGATGAAAAATGCTTAGACGAAAGGGGTGGAACACTCCTATTGAATATGTTGTTGATCGCACTGTAAGGTTCCCACGGGAACATCTTTCATTAATGTCTAGAACTAATTGCGCGTGAGTGTCAACATCACCCTTTGAGCATCTTCAAGCCGAGGGCCGTGGATTAATCGCTTAATCCGTGGAGCAAGTTCCCCGAACAATGACTATCACCCGCGGAGTATAATGGGATCTACCCCTTCAATACGAAATACGTTTGGCCGCGAAGCCACCTATTTGGTAAAACGATGTATCGTTCCTAAACGATCTTCAATCGAATACCGAAGTAATGTCTCATTTCTTTCCCTTCTCAGGTGATAAACGTGGATAAATCACTCAAGGAGCCATTTGTTCGAATAACAGAACAGACGTTGCCTAACTGGGGGCAGATGAACCATTGATGTTGCAAACACTCCAAGAATGGATAGGCGGATTTGATAGATGTTGTTCATATCAATACGCAATATCAGAACGGGATGAGAACCAAGAGTAAAGTTGTATCGTTCCAATTTGTCTTGAATTTGAGAATATGAATTGATACTCGTTATTTATCCTTGACAGGGGAATCGCCTTACAGACGAACAGGTTTTCACATCCCATGTATTACCCGTTAGAATACATGACCAAGGGTAAATTGTATCGTTCTAATTTTTTGAAAAATTCGTGAACGTACAATAACATGTTTCTTCCGCATTTTCAGGATCTCCAGCAGCGGGGGACAGGTAAGTATCCCTTTCCCCAATCCATTGAAGATGTTAAATAAAAAATAGAGAGAAAAAGAAAAGCTTTCAGAATCTAATGTCTAGAAAAGACATAGAATTCAAACTTCATTGGCATTCATGTCTTAAAACAGGAGGTTATCTGAACATGAATAAGAAGATGCATGGTGCATCATAAAATCCCCTTGACGGGTAAAATTTTTGGAGAAAACGAAAGAGATTTTTTCCAATCAAAAGTTCAAAACTTTTAAAAGGACGTTTTCTCAAAAGAAAAGAGGCAAAGCCTAGTCCAAACACGTCCTACACACACTGGAGAGAAGTGGAGCGGATCAGATAGCAAAATCTGGACCTACGGAAGTAGGGATTATTCGCAACGATTACATGGGTTGGGATGACGGAGGCATTCGTTTCATATCCCTCAAACACTACAGGTGACCGTTGATAAACCCTTTGAACGACGGTTTTCATTCTTAACCCTGTCAAGAACCACCCCACATCGGGGCAAAATGGAGGTGAGTCCAGCGGTATCAGGAGAAAATGGTTAGAAATTTTCTTCCTCGGACTAACATCAATCTTTCTGTGTTGTTTATAAGGTAATCCAAGTGCCATAGTTTGACGAGAAGCATTCATTTCTCTATCCCACACACCATATCCTTTGCACAGCCAAGTTGAGCCTGCAAATTCATTTCATAAACCCCTGTTGGTGATCATGGGATGTTTCAAGATGGAAACTGCATCACTCCAAGAACGGAAGAAATCAAGAGATGGGATTTATAGAAAAATCTCATATCGGCGTTTAAATGTGCTATGATTCAAGTTGTATATCTAGCACAATTTTCTGAACATCGTAGTTCCAAAGGAAAAGAAAAGGCGGGATTTCAACAAAGAAAAAAAATCCCCAGCATCAAGAAAAAGCAAAGTGCCTGGTAAAAGCAAGGCCGATGCTCGTGAAAACTGTTTGATTGATCCCCAATAAAGCCTAGTTGGGAAGAGAGAAAAACCCATAAAGGAGTCAGATCAAGAAGACTGCTCCCTAAATGATGTCAGCCGTGGTGCAAAAACACGGACAGAATTGTCAATCTCTTAATACCACAAGAGACGTTCTCTAAAGGACTTGTGCACACCTCAAAAGCGGTTGCACACCTCAAAAATGGAAGATGCAGAATGGAAAAGACATGTGACAAATTGGCAATGATCACCAATGTCAAATCCTTCGTGATTTCTGGGCCAAAAACAAGCCTTTTTCGGTCCTCAATCCTACCAATGTTACAACCCTGAAACAGTCTTCTCTGACTAAGACACTTGGGTTAACATATAGCTTAGCTCGAAGAAGTACGAGCAAGACTCTTTCTTTCTCATTTTGCAGGGTTCTTGACTTGTAAACCCGGAGCAGATGGTGAAGATTTTCATTCGATGGCCTCGACTCCAAAGCGGGTCCCCCTTGAAAACCAATATCCAAGCCCAACATTACGGTCCCGTGGAAGACCTCCCGACCGATCAAAATGTATGCGCTGCGAATGAGCCTAAAACCTAGGCACAGGTCAGTAGGGAATTGAGTGCATCCCCTAAAAATCATCACCTCAAAACAGGTGAGATGGCCTCATTGTCGAGAAATATTCCAATTGATGTTTTGAGCAAACTCTTTTTGGAAATTTTCAAACTGTTGATCCAGATTTTCCATACAAGGGATTTGTGATCACATTTACATGTTGCAAGAATGTTTTGGATAACCTCCAGCATCAAAATGCACATCTCATGACTAAAGCTTAAGTCATAAAATTTTGTCAATTGGACAATTGCTGTCTTCTCAAAGATTACCAATATTTTCTTGGGGAAGAGAAACCCTTAAAAAAAATCCTTTTCAAAATCAGACAGTCTCATTGGACGTGGAGAACCCTCGTCATGAGATCCCTTTTCAAAATTTAGGTAGTCTCATCGGACGTGGAGAACCCTCGTCATGAGACCCCTTTTCAAAAATCAAGCAGTCTCATCGGACGTGGAGAACCCTCGTCATGAGACCCATTTTCAAAATTTAGGTAGTCTCATCGGACGTGGAGAACCCTCGTCATGAGACCCCTTTTCAAAAATCAAGCAGTCTCATCGGACGTGGAGAACCCACGTCATGAGACCCCTTTTCAAAAATCAAGCAGTCTCATCGGACGTGGAGAACCCTCGTCATGAGACCCCTTTTCAAAATTCAGGTAGTCTCATCGGACGTGGAGAACCCTCGTCATGAGACCCCTTTTCAAATATCAAACAGTCTCATCGGACGTGGAGAACCCTCGTCATGAGACCCCTTTTCAAAAATCAAGTAGTCTCATCGGACGTGGAGAACCCTCGTCATGAGACCCCTTTTCAAAATTCAGGTAGTCTCATCGGACGTGGAGAACCCTCGTCATGAGACCCCCTTTTCAAAATTCAGGAAATCTCATCGGACGTGGAGAACCCTCGTCATGAGACCCCTTTTCATTTAGGCAGTCTCATCGGACGTGGAGAACCCTCGTCATGAGACCCCTTTTTCAAAGTCAAAACTGATGGTAGACACCGCCTGAAGGGTCAAACAAAGGTAGATACCGCCTGAAGGGTCAAATGAAGGTAGATACCGCCTGAAGGGTCAAATCAAGGTAGATACCGCCTGAAGGGTCAAAATAAGGTAGATACCGCCTGAAGGGTCAAATCAAGGTAGAAACCGCCTGAAGGGTCAAATCAAGGTAGATACCGCCTGAAGGGTCAACTGAAGGTAGAAACCGCCTGAAGGGTCAAATCAAAGGTAGAAACCGCCTGAAGGGTCAACTCAAGGTAGAAACCGCCTGAAGGGTCAAACCAAGGTAGAAACCGCCTGAGGGATCACATTAATGGTAGAAACCGCCTGAAGGGTCACATATGGTAGAAACCGCCATAAGGGTCAATTCATTGGTAGAAACCGCCATAAGGGTCAACTCATTGATAAATATCACAGTAAGGATCAACACAAAGGTCTGATCCACCATACGGATCAAAATCCTTGGCAAATCCCAAAGCGTGGGATGCGCCTTCCTTAGGTTCCTACAAGTTAGGAATCCCATCATGGTATAACCTACCATACAGGTCAGAGCTTAATCTCCCTAGGATATTCTGAATGACGAGTCCTAGGCATCTTCTTGAAAGTCGTCGCAACCGGCAGCATCCGACAGGTGAGCTTCAGGTAAGCCTCTCTCACTCCGGCCCATGTTCAAATTGTTAGAGCAAACCGGGGATTGATTTGAGCTTTTATCAATAGGCTTAAGGATCCGATGTCATAACATTTCTTCTTTTATTTTCCCAGTTGAGTCGGTTAGGAATCAGGTGCCACCTTATCTTTGAGAGAAACCTCTAACGAGATTCCTCTCAAAGAAGGGCAGCTGTTGACACCTGATTTTTTTTACCATTTATTATTGTGATTTTTATTCTTTAAAATTAATTAAAAATATCAAAAAAGGTCATAAAATCACAAAATCAACTTTGGAAGCCTTGGTTTAACCTTAGGAACCAATTTTGAACAAAAAATAGTTTTCGGTATTTTTAATATTTTTCGAGTTTATTTAATTATAAAAATACCCAAAAAATCAGAAAAATATCATTCGTGGTCAGAAAAATACCCAAAAATATTCGATAATTTTGTTTTAATTTCCTCTTCAAGTGTGTCACTTTAAATCTCAAAAATTCGGCTCGGGTCAATATGTTCCTTCACAAACATAAACCCGAACCGAGCCTAAAAAAAATCATTTTCGAGTCTTTTAGTTTTCAATTCTCACTTTTTATAAGCTATGACATTGGATTCTAAAGTCTTAAAGTGCAATTAGGTCAATTTGCCCTCCAATTTAATCAATTTTTACCAAAAGGGCTTAATTGCACATTTTTCTTTCAATTAGTCCCCGGTTTCACGGATGTATACGTATGCTCTACATATTTATACGTTATACGTATTTATACGTTATGCATATTTGTACTGTTTGGTAACCTCTTTAACTCTTGTAATAATAATAATGGTTATTATTTTTAACACCTTTGTTAGTGCCTTTTTTTTAGCATTTTTGTATTGTGAGTGTTATTGCTAGTGCTATTTTTAAATAGCATTTTTTGTATTATAAATTGTGAGTGCTATTGTTAGTGCTATTTTTAAATGACATTTATTTATCATAAATTGTGAGTGCTATTGTTAGTGCTATTTTTAAATGGCATTTATTTATCATAAATTGTGAGTGCTATTATTAGATAGAATTTATAATTGTTAGTGCTATTTTTAAATAGCATTTTTGTATTATAAATTGTGAGTGATATTGTTAGTGCTATTTTTAAATAGCATTTTTGTATTATAAATTGTGAGTACTATTGTTAGTGCTATTTTTAAATGTCATTTATTTGTGAGTGCTATTTTTAGATAGAATTTATAATTGTTAGTGCTATTTTTAAATACAATTTATTGGAAGGTATTTTTGGCTATAAAAGGATGGCAAGAGTTTTGAGGTTGAAGGGGGAGACATTTTGTAGAGTGTGCAAATTTTTGAGAGCTTAGAGAGAAGAACACAAACACTCTCTATATTCTCATCATCTTGAGTGAGCAAAATATACTAAGTTCGGAATATTGATTCCGCATATTGCTAGCACAATTGTTGTGGAGTTATTAGTCGTCTCCCCGTTCGTCAATTGGTGGTGCGTCCGAACTAGATGCCTAACACTTGTGGAGGCTGAGATCGAAGAACATCGAACCGACACCTCCGTTCAAGCACGCTACGAGAGGTAATCTATTTACTCCCTTTGAGGCTTTGTGATTTTTTTTGGATTGAAATGCACGAAGTACGCCTCTGGAGATACATGTATGGGTTGTTATTTATTTCCGCTACGTGTTACGTGGATCCCAACAGTGGTATCAGAGCCAATCCTTAGGCGTTTTCGTGCATTTAATTGATTTTTTCAATTTTTGCAATACTATGGCCAATATGTATTAACGAATTGTTCGTCTTACATGGCTAATGGAGGTTGATTGTTTTTATATGATAAATTAATCAACGTTGCAAAAATTGAGACTAAATCAATTTTGAATCGAAAATTTATGGCTATCTTATTTTACGTAAAAATTCTGAATATGATTCAACGTAGAATTTTTATTGTGTCTTCCTAAGTTTAAAATTGTGAATTTATTACTTACGTGGAAGGGTGGTGATCATGGAAAAATCCCTAATCAATGTGATTGATGTATATATGAATGTATGATGATTATTTATATATTTGGGGTTGTAATTAT
The DNA here is from genome assembly GCA_021437785.1 of Rhodomyrtus psidioides. Taxonomy (NCBI): domain Eukaryota; kingdom Viridiplantae; phylum Streptophyta; class Magnoliopsida; order Myrtales; family Myrtaceae; genus Rhodomyrtus; species Rhodomyrtus psidioides. The sequence goes on from JAILYB010000034.1 coordinate 4,512,414, forward strand.
TAAATGGAGGCTGCGTACTCCTTTTATTTTTCATGTAATCTTTATTTTTAGCATAGTCAATTGTTGATGTAAATGCTACGAGGATTACGTGGGGGAGCCTTTTAAGTCGGCGAGCTCTTTGGGGCCCAATTCTTGAAAAGTTCAAGAAACCAAGAAGAAGCGAAGAGCGGCTCTCCGTTATTAAAATATTAAAATGATTAAATGTGGTCTCATTGGCTCGAGACCCATTAAATCATAATTCCATGATCACCACGTAGGATAGATGTTTATGTGATTGACATCTATTTATTTATTATGATTACGTGAGCATGTTAAACTGGTTAATGTGCAAAGTCAGACTTACCTCACCCAAAATTGCGCCTGCATGAAATCCTAGTTAGGAAAATCACTCGCGTTAGGTACCGAAAGGGCGTTGGTAACGACACCAGCGTAATCAAGTCCCCGAACCCAAAAACTCTGGTTCCGTAGAACTGATCGATCTCTCACAATCGATCAGTAAGGTTTCCGGTCTACCCTCCAAGAAAGACCGGTGGCGACTCCAAATGCATGCACAAGTTGCACATGCCACCACGACCACACTAAGGTCGAAAGCGATCGACTCTTATCGTCGAATCCTTCTGAAAAATACTCCCGCCGCGATTTGGTATGGGCCTGGGAGGGCCCGCGCCGATCCAAGACCCGCGATCGGTAATCCATTAGCCGCGTCCGCTTTCGGACGGGTCGCGACAACGAGATGAAGTGCTTCGATGCTTGCACATTTGCTTGCTATGCATTCAGGAAGATCCGGCTATTAGACCCACCATGGCCACAGTTGTTCTCATGCTCAGTAGCAATTCCGTTATCCCGCCATCACCTCGACGTCCGGCCTTCTTCATCCGAAGTAGATTGGGGCGACTGAACATCCCAACAGAAGAGCTTGAATCAGGCCAAGCCGACAGGAGGACCATGCCTTCGTCAACCAATGGCATGTCGGTTACCGAACTGTACCCCCGATGAATGGCGGTTGTGACTGAAATCCTTTCTCATGGATGGTCTCGCAGCGAGATTGCTTGACCTTCTCAGAGACAAACCATCCATGGGAAAGCTAATGTATTACTAAGCCTAAAAACTTAGCAACGACTCTCCCAAATCCTACCTGTCGCAACTTGGTCTTCAATTTTTTTTTTGTCGGAACTTGGTCCTCAATTTGATATGCAATTTTCTTACGTTTTGGAGCCTCTACTAATCAATTAAGGTTGATTAAAAACCTAAGTAATGATTGGGAGTATGCTTTGTTTTTGTGAATTAGAGATTCAATGAGTTTGGGGACTTGATTACACTAGATTAATCTAATGCCTTTTTAGTACCTTTTCTCTTTATTTTCAAAATTATTGCTGGCAATCTTGGTGGATTTTAAGCCTAAACCGTGAACATGCAAGAGTGATCCTGCGGGTATGCAATCAATAATTAACACTCAATAAATCAATAAATAAATAAATTGCTAGCATAAGCCAATAACTGAAATACCTCAAGCAAGCAAAGCATATATTCCCATGACTATTTTCTCAAATATCTGCAAAGTGTTAAATAAAAAATTGCATGCCCTAAACATGATTTCTACTTGATAATGCAGATATAGTTAATTCTTTTTTTCTTATTTATGAAAGCTAATCTAAATTTAATATGCATGTTTATTAGACAAATGACATGTATTGTGACCGGATTTCAGTGACGGACAATAAACAATGCATTAAACTAACATGGTATGCGATCTTACCTTATATGTCCCTAAACATGCAATGACTAAATGACATGGCAATAACACTAAAATAATGATGATGCGGCAATGACATCTCAATAATGATGATGTGGCAACAACATGACAATGACATGGCGATACGCATCTAGATATATGCATATAAATTATTGTTATTAAAATTAAGGCAAGAAAATCCCTAAATGTGTAATTACCTAATTCAAACTTTGATTGTGCCCTATTCTAAATTAGATCATTTCTTATTAATTACATATCTCCTAAGCATGCAATTTTAACCAAGAAACTAAGGGCGCGAATGACAACTATTCTCTTTCCCGGCTTTATTTCTGGTTAGAAATAGATTTTTCTATTGCTATCATCTAGAAGAGTTTCCGATGAGAAACACATTTGATAGCAACACAAAATTTTTATTCCTGTAACAGAAATTCAATCAATAATATCATAATTATAAAAATTTACATTGAGAGTTACATACTATCATATAATCACCTTTGGGAGGAAAACATGACATACAGTCGTATACTCTTTATATTGCAGCGGCAATGAGAATTTATTTTAATCTTCATTAAATCACCACCTTTGGATGTATGAAAATGCTTCGATTAGATAATTCTCAACCATATGCGGTTCATGTATCCCTTCATATAACAATATACAATCATCTCATTTGGAAGTATAACATGCATTAAAACAGGAGATATCCCACCACAATATGAAAACAAAAATTCCTTAAATCCAATCAAGTGTTTTACTTTAGCGGTCACAACCTAATTGAATTTTCGAAGCTGGGTTATAAATTTTATATTTCACATTTACAGTATGCATGTAATTTCAGACTTAAAATTATAGGCAATTATAAAATTATGGGCCATTATCCACAAAAATTGCATGCCATGCTAATTTACATTAATATACTCATACATGTTAAATCATATACATGTAGTTGATAAATTATGACTTACACAATCTGTATGTGGTCATAAATACGTGAGCTTGCACTTGTATCTCAAAAACATAGAGAAACACATAGAAAAATACAAAAATACCCCAAACAATGCACGTATTAAGGTTCCCTATAAATTTTCATTTCATAAAAGCATCTAACATATTAAAAAAATATACCACCTGGCAAAGCATGATCATACGAGCATGCCGATACTTAGAAGTCCCGATTGAACATGTCATGCGCACTCATGATCGGCCTAAATTTTTTGCGCGTGGTCCCCACGCACTTACACGTGCTACGTAGGTGTTCGGTCGGGCTTTTTTCCAAAGCAGGGGAAAAAAGTATTTACCAAATCAGGGTTAAAAAAATTATTTACTAAACCAGGGGCCGCTCGGCAGTAATAGTGACGAGCGAGCCATGAATAATGCCCGCTCGGCAGTGTAACTGTCGAGCGAGCATGCTTTGGTCCTTTTTTTAAAAAAATTTTTATTCTTGATCGAACATGGCCACTTCCTAGTGTTCAGATAAGAAGGAGATTATGTGTTTCGGCTGGTCATATTCGACAAGAAACGCAATGGAGATTGGCTACCTTGTCGTCTCCGAAAATGGCAGTGGCAACGAGCATATTTTGTCACCAAAGGTGGAGACTAAAGACGAAGGGGACATGTTGATGATGGAGGATGGGCTCGATGACCTACCATCATTACCGGCATTATGTCAGCTTTCGAAGAAGAAGAAGAAAACAAGGTTACAAGCCTCTGATGATGAGCATACGAACGAGAAAGCCATTAATGGAGCTGGAGGTAGCATTCAATCTATTTCGTAATGAGCGAGCATCGTCTTACCCTTAATGAACATTCATGCCAGCCAGGTGTGGGTTTCGTAATAAGCGAGCATCGTCTTACCCTTGCTGAATTTGGGTGAACCCTCGAAAATGGTTTTCACGTGGCATTACATCCCCATTCGGGTCTCGTCACAGAACAAAGATTAGGTCGGGTCAACGGAGTCGGGCCGGGTCTGCCAGGCTGAGATGACGTCATGCTGATGTCAGCCCCCATGTACCGCGCACATGCGGGGCCCGAATCAGAGCGTGTGACGCGTGGGCGCGTGGCGGCCACACGCCCGATAGCCACGGGCGAGTGGAAAAATCAACTTCTGACCAAAAGTTCATTTCTAGAGTAGCAGTGTTGCCATGCACGCCCTAAGCTTTTGAAGCTCGCTTTTGTTCTAATTAATCACTAATACGAAATTAAGAATGGTTGCACTCCTACAATATAAGAATTAGTAAAGGGAAAAAGATATAGTGAGAAAATGAAATCTCATGCCTGAAGAGCTTTAAGAACATGATTTGAGTGGAAAAAGATAGTAGAATCACTTATTGAATGAGTCTGTAATATCTGTTTTTTCAAATTAGTTTCTAGCTTTGGTAGCTAATTTGCAATTCAGATTTCAAAAATATCATGCACCCCTGTGACGTGGTTGCACATATGCAGGCAAAAGCAATAAATCTACCACCATAATCATTGATGTGGCTGTTCCGGTTGGTGTTGCTGTCATAGTTCTCTTTGTTGCTTGATGTTCGCCTCGGAGTAAAACAACAAAGATGTATGAAGTAGTAGAACCAGAAGGCGGTACGTAACTACGAACATGTTTATGCCTTATGGTCCGAGAAGATTTAGAAACTGCGTACACGAGATACACAGTTCTGTGCTTTTGTTGAATAACTATTTCTTGTTGTTTCGACGTGTAGGCGAAAGTGAAATTACAACTGCAGAGTCCTTGCAATTCCATTTAGCTACCATACAAGCTGCCACAAACAATTTCTCTCATCGAAACAAGTTGGGTCAGGGCGGATTTGTTGAAGTTTTCCGGGTATTGTTAATGTTGTTTTTGTGAAGTTGTGGTCCGAAGCTATTTCGTTTGTACTCAAACGACCAAATCAAAAACTTTCAGGGCCAGCTTCCGAATGGACAAGAAATAGCCGTGAAGAGGCTATCTGAGGCTCAGGACAAGGTGTTGGAGAATTCAAGAACGAGGTTGTCCTGCTCGCGAAGCTTCAACATCGAAACCTTGTACGGCTGCTCGAATTTTGCTTAGAAGGGGAAGAAAAGATACTTGTCTACCAGTTTGTGCCCAACAAAAGTCTCGACTACTTCTTATTCGGTACGTTGCAAACTTCAATAGACTCTTCAGATGTCATTTTCCTTGTGGAAGAAACAGTGTGCGCGATTAGCATCAACTTAAGAGTTTAGACTCTCCCCAACTTCTGGGGAACCAGATGAAAGTTCTTTGAGGATTCATCAACTCAGAATATTTGGTTTATAATTGCCCAAATATGCAGATCCTGATAAGAGAAGGCAGTTGGATTGGTCAAGGCGTTACAAGATAATATCTGGAATTGCTCGAGGAATGCTCTATTTGCATGAAGAATCTAGGCTCCGGATCATTCATCATGATTTAAAACCAAGCAATGTCCTGTTAGACAGTGATATGAATCCGAAAATTTCAGATTTTGGCAGGGCTAGGATTTTCGGGGTTGATCAAACTCGGGCACAAACTAATAAAATTGTGGGAACATAGTGAGTCTCAAATTCTTTCTTAGATGACTAATTCATTAGAATGTGGTTCATTTGCAAGTTGATCATTTTATCAGATTATAATTACATAATGGATGCTGCCGTCTGTGTATCTTCTTTTGCAGTGGTTACTTGTCACCTGAGTATGCAATGCGTGAGCAAATCTCAGCGAAGTCCGATGTCTATAGTTTCGGTGTCCTAATCCTCGAGATCATTAGCGGCAAGAAGAATAGCTCCTTCTTCCAATCAGATTGGGGGGGGGGGGGGGGGGGGGGGAATCTCGCCAGCTATGTGAGTCGCACCTGTTCAATTACAACATAGATTACGCTGTACCGATTTAATTAAGTTGAAATTCCTCCACTAATACAACTTTTTTTTAGCCATGGAAGCATTGGAGAGCCGGTACACCGCTCGAAGCATTAGATCCGTCCATCGGCGACTTCTATTCGATAGATGATGTGATTTGATGCCTCCACATTGGTTTACTAGGTGTTCAGGAAGATCCAGCTGATAGACCCACCATGGCAAGCATAGTCCTTATGTTGAGCAACCACTCTGTCAAGCTTCCACAGCCCCGACAACCAGCCTTCTTCCTCCAGAAGAGCATGGAGAGACAGTTGAAGGAGCTTGAGTTGGATGAATCCACCAGCAAGTCTATGCCGTGGTCAATTAATGAAATGTCGGTCACCGAGGATTATCCCCGGTGAATCATGACGCGAGTGGATGACTTTATTCACGACAGTCTTGCGGAGACCTTGAGATTCTTGGCCTTCCACAGGGATCATTAATGAACAATCAACAAGCACCTACGTGTAGAGTACGCAACCTTGCTAGATATACCACTTGTAGGTATTCAAAAGCATTTAAAATAAAAGGAATAAGAACGGCGAAGGATTGTCGCGACATAAAAAATCGGGTTTTCCAATCTTAGGTTAATGGATTACTAGAATAATAAATTAAATAACCTAGCTCGAACTCTCCCAAGTTCTACCAAATCGTGACTTATGGTTTAAGTGATTATCTTGAGAAAGATCTTTAATTTTTAGGAGCCGCCACTAATCATTTCTTGGTAGGTTGATTAGAAACCTAAATAAAATAGCGGGAGAAAACTATTTTATTTCTGCGAATCAGAGATTTGAAGTTCGGGACTTGGTTACATTAATCTTTCAATTAATGCCCTTTCGGTACCAATTTCATGAAAAATGTTCAATTTGGCAATCTTGATGAATTATGAATCGAAGTTCAAAGGTGCAATTTTTATGTTTTCTTTTTATGAATTTTTATTATTTTATGTTTTATGAATGAATTTAAATTCAAGTTGCAAATATTTTAATAAAAAAGATAATTACCGCCATTTATTTCGAATCAAGGTTCAATCTGAAGCCTGACAGATCGACCCTCAAATTCAAAACGCCCGCTATGGAAATAACGGTTGCGGATTAGGAAATTTTCCTAATCGATCACATTTTGAAAGATTTTTAATATCTTCGGTATCTTGGATATATTCAAAGGATTTTTTAGATTGACCAGATTATCACCAAGATTCCAAAAAAATATCCCAATCAAATCACAAATTTTCAAATTAGACAAGTAATATGTCCCAAGATTTCCACAATCTCCCCAATTAGGCATGTGAGATATTGCGAGATTTCCAAAGATAATCAATATTCAGTTTTGACGAGCAATCTCTCAAACTAAGCAACTGACTATTCTATTACAACATAATCTTCAAGCTATGCAATTCAATCGACAATCCGTTTAAAATAGACAAAACAGTATTTGAAACTTTAAAATTAGGAAATATACCTGATATCGCAAGATTTTTTTTTTCTATTTGAATTTGGCCCGGAAATTGTAATCCAAAAATTGGACCGATCGGCTCGGCGGACGTTGAGGCTCGCGTTGGTCGATGATGGTGGCTGTTGTCCGCGGTTCGCTTGATGGTTAGACCGCTCATGGGGTTCACGATTGATTGTGCTCATGGTTCGTCCAGTAAGGCTCGCCGTCTCGGTGAATTTTGCGGACCAGACCTGTAAACACAAAGAAACTGTTGTGAAATAGGACACCTTGATCGGTGTCGCAGCGGAATCGGATCGACGAGCGTTTGCAAAGTCGACAGAGAAATAAAACGAAATAATAACAAAGGACACGAGATTTACGTGGTTCGGTCCGAATGTCGGAACCTACGTCCACGGGGAGAGCAGCACATAATCCACTATAGAAAACAAGCGATACAACGAGATCAATCACTCGAGCATTCAAACACTCTCGGTGTTTCCCAACCCCCAATTACACCTCAAACTCACACAGTGTTTAGCCCCTCACAATTCCTAGTGTAACCTCACTCAAGGAATTATACAAATTCTACTCACGAGAATTTATCTGGCTAAAACACCCAGATGTAATTACAACGAGCAAAACCCTCACGAGAAGAACTCTCTCTTCTCTCGGCCACCGAATGACTTGGTTTCGGCGCACTTCTTCAATTGCATCTTCTTCTCCTTATATAGCCATATGGAAGGAGGAAGCATGCCAAATTGTGCCCAACTTATGCCTAATTTCTAAGTCAAAAGAAAGAGGTGCCAAACTTGCCAAACTCTTGTCTTTCATACTTGCCAAACTCTTGTCTTTCATACTTGCCAAACTTGCCAAACTCTTAACTCCCGAGTCAATGCCAACTTGTGCCTAACTCCCGAGTTTCATTCGGGACTCAAATTCGAGACATGTTTTTAACAATCTCCACCTTGGCTCGACATTTGAGCCAAGTCATAATCGCTTTAGTGGATTCATTCTTTCCTGCTACTCTCCCACAGCCCTCTTGGGTTCAACCGTCACAGAAATCATCCAAGTCCAAGCCCCGCTTGAACTTCGCCATAACCGAGGACCTCATCAGAACACCAACTGAACATGCACCTTTAACTACTCCACAAGGACTATCTGACACAAGCTCCATAATCACAGATAAAGCAAAACCTTCGTTGCATCCATATCTGTCAGGAGATTGAACACATACCTTGTCAATATTAGCAGTTACAGCAACTGTTAGCTGTATAGACTCCACCTCGCTACAAGCACCATCTGTGTCGATTACTTCGCTAGTATCCGCTACCTCATGAGTTTCTGGTTGCAACTCCACCTCAAGCTGAACACCGTCCAGATCCGTATAAACACTGCCACAAACACTCCTAGCTAGAAGTACTGGAGACTCGTCAAAGGTAACTTCTCTGCTGCAAACAGGTGAATCTATCGGGCACCACAACTGATCGCCACACTCACCTTGTGCATAACCATGGAATATGCACCTTGCCTCCACATCGAGCTTACCATCACTTACTCGATAATAACACGGGCAACTAAACATTCTAAAATTAGAATCATCAGCAACATTACCTGACCATACTTCTTTGGGAGTCTGATATCCAATCGCAGTCGATGGGGATCTATTCACCAGGTAGCCCGCCATACTAAGCGCATCTGCTGGAATTTTCCCAGCCATACCAGCACTAGAGATCTTTTCACGAGCCGTCTCTAGTAACTCTCTGCTCATCAATTCTGCAACCTGCTGTGGTTTACTAGCACTAGTGCGATGTTTCACTATGCCCTTTTCCATGCAGAATTTATTTACCAGCTTCGAGCAGGACTCCATGCCACTGTCAGTTCGCACATGCTTGATCAACTTACCAGTCTCCATTCCGATCAAAGCTCTCGACTGCGTATTCCTTGAAGTTCATACAGGCCACCATGTTTGATTCCCTTCATTATCACCAGAGCACCTCGAACAATTTTTAGGACTCCACCTCGTGAGGAATACCTGCATCCAGCTGAATCTAGAGCACCCAAGGAAATTAAGTTCTTTTTCAATTCTGGAACATGTCTTACCCCAGTCAATGTCCTCACAATTCCATCATGCATTCTGATTTTAACATCACCAACACCTACAACATCGCATTCAGCGTTGTTTCCCAACTGCACTTTACTACTATCCATGCATTGATAAGAAGTAAACCAGTTCCTGTTTGGTGTAGCATGAAAAGAACAACCAGAATCCATAATCCAACCGTCAAACGACGAATTCTCAGTGACAGACAAGACATAATCGACATCATCAGAATTTTCAGCTACAACTGCAACATCATCTGCAGATTCAACTCCAATTTCCTTAGCTCTTTCATTTGTCAGCTTAAAACAATTTCTTCTAAGATGCCCTCTCTTGCCACAATTCCAACAGACATCACCGCCAGTCCTAGACTGACTGCATCTATTCATGTTCATACTACTTCTGCTAACACGTGTACTAGCTCTTCCTCTTTCACCTACTAAAGCAGTAGATACAGATTCGCCAGATTCTCTTCTACGAATATCCTCACTTAGAATTAAATCTCGAATCCCATCAAACGTCAAACTAGTTGACCCAGAAGAATTGCTAACAGCAGTAACAATAGTATTCCAACTATCAGGCAATGAGGATAATAGAATCAAAGCACGTACCTCATCTTCAAAGTCAATCTCAACTGAACTCAATTGACTAACTATCACATTGAATTCATTGATATGATTAGCAACAGATGTACCTTCGCTCATCTTCAAGTTAAACAGACGTCGCATCAAATAGACCTTGTTGATCGCAGAGGGCTTCTCGTACATGTCCGACAGGGCTTTCATCAAACCCGCAGTGGTCTTCTCCTTGACAATATTAAATGCGACGTTACGAGCCAACGTCAGCCGAATAACACCCATCGCTCGTCTATCCAGCAATTCCCAATCGGGTTGCTTCATCGTTTCTGGCTTTTGCCCAGACAGGGGCTCATGCGGCTTCATCTGATATAAGTAGTCTTCTATCTGCATCTTCCAGAAACCAAAGTCCTTCCCCTCAAATCTGTCGATTTTCACTTTAGCTTCTGTCGCCATCGATTTGCTTCAACTCAAGCAAGCCTAGCTGTGATACCAATTGTTGTGAAATAGGACACCTTGATCGGTGTCGCAGCGGAATCGGATCGACGAGCGTTTGCAAAGTCGACAGAGAAATAAAACGAAATAATAACAAAGGACACGAAATTTACGTGGTTCGGTCCGAATGTCGGAACCTACGTCCACGGGGAGAGCAGCACATAATCCACTATAGAAAACAAGCGATACAACGAGATCAATCACTCGAGCATTCAAACACTCTCGGTGTTTCCCAACCCCCAATTACACCTCAAACTCACACAGTGTTTAGCCCCTCACAATTCCTAGTGTAACCTCACTCAAGGAATTATACAAATTCTACTCACGAGAATTTATCTGGCTAAAACACCCAGATGTAATTACAACGAGCAAAACCCTCACGAGAAGAACTCTCTCTTCTCTCGGCCACCGAATGACTTGGTTTCGGCGCACTTCTTCAATTGCATCTTCTTCTCCTTATATAGCCATATGGAAGGAGGAAGCATGCCAAATTGTGCCCAACTTATGCCTAATTTCTAAGTCAAAAGAAAGAGGTGCCAAACTTGCCAAACTCTTGTCTTTCATACTTGCCAAACTCTTGTCTTTCATACTTGCCAAACTTGCCAAACTCTTAACTCCCGAGTCAATGCCAACTTGTGCCTAACTCCCGAGTCAATGCCAATGTGCCTAACTCCCGAGTTTCATTCGGGACTCAAATTCGAGACATGTTTTTAACAGAAACTCCAAGCAATGGACAAACGAACATGTTGGACTTCAGCAAGGATTCATGCACGTTGTCCAACTCGTTGAATTTGATGATGGATATTGTGCTTTGGTTGGGTTTATATTCTCCACTGACCTGCACCGAAGAAGAGACGAAAAAAAATCATTATTCTCTTATTGCTTTGAATATGGACGATATCCCTCTCCTTGCTTTGAGATTGAATGTGCCGACCACCCTCTCTCGGCCTCTAGAGTGCGTACAATGTCGCGTGCGTCGATTTGAGTCCGACGCTGTTGGGCTCGCCTCAAAACCTGCAAAGAATGAAAATTATTCAGCCAAAAAGTAAAGCGACAAATGCGATGTTGGCTTAATGTAGTAATTCGTCGAAGGGATGCTCATGATGGCTGGTGCGACGGAAGGGAACAATAGAGTCAGTGATGCCGCAGTGATCAACAGATGATAGGAACCCGATAGGAGGATGTCCTCAAGTTTGTTCCTCCATGTAGTAGTTTCGATGAGGTATGGACCAGCCAAGGAATAGCTGGTTATCGCCCAGAAATTCCTTGGTATTCGCTTTGCCATTGGTAGTGGTGTTGATGAAGGGATTGGAGCGGTGGTGGGGATTGGGGAAGGAGTAGAGGTCCTTCTCTTGACTTCTTTATGATACGTTTACTGCATATGGAGAACCAAGAATATCTCTCTCTCTCTCTAATATGGCCGTGTCTTCAATGTGTGTGTGGCCTCCTCAGTGTGTATCTTTTCAATTCTCTGTGGCCTCCCCTGTAACCCTAGGCATAATCACGTATATATAGAGATTATTCTAGGGTATAATCTGAACCGTCAGATTTGAGAAAAGAATGATCGTCGGATTAATCCCGTCGGGCTAGGATAATCACGATTTCACCCATAAGAGAAAGGCCATGGGCTTGGTCGAAATTTTAATGGGCTAATCCGCACAAATTTGAGGCCTAATCGAACTTTAATTAATTAAATGTGTAATTAATTAAAAGCTTGATATTAAATGGGCTGATTTAAAAATTAAATTTGAGCTTGACCCATGAAATTGAATTTGGCCGAAAATTGAAGAATTAACCCTAGTTCGGTCGCCTGTCAAATTATGCACGATTGACTCGCCTTCGCCTAAAAGCAAATGGGTAACAGAAAAATAAATATGCAATGCATGAGAATTTATTTTTTTGTGAGAATTGTAAATAACCCTCATTTTTATGATTTAAATGAATGATTAAATGATTTTTCTAAAAAATCAAAATTTAGGTGTCAACAAGGATGTGGTGATTTGGTGGGGAACACATAAATATGAACGAGAGTGTATAGTAATCAAAATGCCTAATGCATAGGCTTATAACATAACAACCAAGAGTCTGTCTCTATTACAAGCTTTATTGCTAAAAGCTTCACTCACTCTCTCTTTATATAATGCTTCAAGACATACAAGGCTGCGATGCCTACCCTATGAAGCTCCCCCACACACAACTCTCCTATGGCATTCACAAAACTCTCAAGAAAATGAAGTCTTTCTCTGCATGTGAGAAAGCTTAGAAAAAAAAAAAACATTCAAGTCTAGCCTATTTGTAGAAGAAGTTCACCGCTTGAACTCCACCGTCTCATTTGCCGACTTCACACGTGAACACGAGGTATACAAAGCGACTTGGATTTTGCTTCATCACTTGGACAACTAATGAAGTCTTACTTTGACCGAATTATTGCTCTGCACTTCACCGCCAAGAGTTGCCCCCTTCAGTATGAAAAGTCCAAGCTCATTCAACCTTTGCTTCTAAATTTTGACTTTTCAACTACTTCATCATGAAGGCTTCTAGTTGTCAAAAATTTTGGCTGCAACTTTGAACTCTTTTTATTCACATTAGGTGTTGAACTTCAACACTGCGAAGACAAGGTTATTCAAATAAAGTCATGATTATCCGTCATAAAAGTTGCACGCAGCTTTTCGATGAGAGAGTCATGGCGGGCAAGTGCGTGGAAATTGCAGAATGGACAACAATTCAAAACATTATTGATTCCTTTCAACTCCGTACCGATCTAAGCTTTCTAGCCAATAATACGATCGTGAATCCGAATCCAACCAACCATGAAGTCTTGCTTCGCCTTCTCCATCTCTCTTTCCTTCCTCCTCCATCTTCTCTGCGTTTATCCTCCGAGTTCTGAATCAGCACCAACTTATCTGTGTGTGAGTGTGTGTTTGGGGGGGTGGGGGGGTTTTCTTGGGGGGATCCGGCTCAGGTGACTTACTCAAAAGTAAGTCATGCTGACTTACTTTTCATCTGAGCCGTTCATTCTAAATGAACGGTTCAGATGATGCCACGTCATCTCGGCCTTGAGGGATCCGAAATTTTGAGCGCGAAAACGCTCATCTGCAAAAAAAAAAATATTTATTCCCTCTTTTGTCTCTCTCCTCTCGTCTCGTCAAACCTCGGGACCGGACCTCCTCTATCCTTCCTCTGTGCACCCACTTCTTCTCTAACGCTCAACTCTCTCCTCCTCTCACTCGCTTCAATGGCTACAATCACCAACTTGCTCCTCTCCAAACCACCTTCATCACCGTCTCTCCCCAAACAGCCAACCCCTCTCTTCTTCCGCCCCGCCACCAACCCCTCTCTTCTCACCAAGCCATGCCCCCGGCTCGTCGCGAGGCCCGATCGCCCTCGCGGCCTCACCTTGAGGGCCACGGTCGCCAACCAGAAGTCGTCGCCGCCGATGAGCGACGAGCGAGTCCAGCAGGTGCACAGCGCGGAGGAGTTCGACGAGGCGCTGAGGGCGGCGCAGAACAGGCTGGTGGTGGTGGAGTACGCAGCCAGCCACAGAGAGAGCAGCAGCAGGATGTACCCTTTCATGGTGGAGCTGAGCCCCGGCAGTGCAGCGACGTGGTTGTCGGGTCGGACAACCACGTCGGCCTCCCCCAGACCTGTCGGTACGACCCAGTGAGCTATGCCCAGAACTTCGATCACGGTAGGAGATCGCCGTTATTCGTCGAAGCTTATTAATGGATTGATGTAATGCCCGTACTGAGAGAGCTTGTAAGGGAGAGATCGAAGAAGAGGAAGAACGAGAACAAGAAGGACGAGGAGGAGGAGGAGAGATCACAAGATCCAGAAACGATGGAATAAAAGACCCCCAGATCCAGACCAAAATGGACCGAGTTCCCTCTCTTTTCTTTTTGTTCTTCTTTTTCTTGCTATCACAGTGATTGTTTCATGTGTTTTTTCTTTTCTTGTTTTCTCATTTCTTCTCTCTTCATGTTCGTGATGTTGATGAAAAAGATTGCTCTTTTTTCTTTTTTGCCTTCTGGGCTTGTAATTAGAGACCAAACTGAGAACGTGTTATATTATAGAGAACAGTCATCGTCTTGTTGTTGTGGATCTCTCTGGTTTTTACTTTTTAGCAACCTCTGTTCTTCCGTCTGCTCAAGCATCAGTTCATAAACGCCTGGAGACTAGATCTGCGAGCAAGACTTGCTTGAATCACATGGCAATGCGCTTGGAAACATTTCCAGCGCCAAGAAATCTCACCCCTAAGTAAGAGTTATACAGAAGTGCCCAATTTCAAGCAAGAAAATCCATCAAAATAGAGGGTCAAAGAGGAGATTCGAATAAACATAAAGTGTGATCAGAACCAAACATGAAGTGCAAATTTAGCACACAAGACAGCATTTTCTCGCATATAAAAATGTGTTACGACACAATCACTACACATACCAGATCAACAACACTTGTCGAGCAAAGGGTTAAAGAAGTATGCAGAAATCCACCACAAACAGCAACCCATCTCCCATCAGACATACTACTTCACTGTACTACCTCAAAATCCCAACAAGCTTTGTCGTCTAAGGGAACGCTCGATCAAACCCACATCTCCTATCAGACATACTATTTCACTGCACTACCAGAAAATCCTGAGCTTTGTTATCTTAAGGGAACACCCCACCACAAAAAAGATCATAACTTTTCGACATCGATCACCAAAGAAGCGGGGCGGGTGCGCGGCTGGACAGAGTCGAGCATGAGCATGCGCCTGCCAATCGACGTGGCGTACGCCTGGAGGACGTCCGCGTCGTCGTCGTCCGCGGAGGCGTCGGCACCAGTGGAGTCGAATGCCGCCTGTTCGATGGCGCGGGCGACCGACGTCGCCTTGTTGAGGGGCATGCCGTCGTAGCGAGGGGAGAGCACCGAGGGAGAGGACAACTTCTTCACGAGGCGCGAGACGATGGCTTCGCGGGTTGGCTGCGTCGGAGGCCAAATGCGATAGGCGACGTCGGGGTCGAGCTGTTGGGGCGGCGCTTCCATTCACTGACGCGGCCGCGAGTTCTGCTCTGGAGGAGGCGGCGGCGGCCGCCGCGTCGGCGTCGACGTCCTAGCTTCTTCGGATTCAGACATTTGAGAATCGGTAGTGTAGGTGAGGGAAAAAAAAAAAGGCCAGCAGCGCAGGGAAAGTCCGAGTACGCGAAGCAGAGTTGACTGACGGCAATGCGGGATCTTTTAGTCAAGAGAGAGAAAAGAGAAATACATCTCGGATCCCTTTTCTGTTTTTGAAATTCAAAATTTTGCAGCTCCCCAAGGCCGAGTTGACGTGGCATCATCTGAACCGTTCATTCTAAATGAACGGTTCAGATGAAAAGTAAGTCAGCAAAGTAAGTCATGCTGAGCCGGATCCTTCTTGGGGGTTGTGGTTGTTGTGGTTTGGGGGTTAGTGAAGTCGTAAGTACCCATCATTGCCCGATAAAAGCGGTTTGACTTCTCATCCTAGGGCCATTAGGGCCATTAACTTTACAATCGTGAATCCGAATCCAACCAACCATGAAATCTTGCTTCGCCTTCTCCATCTCTCTTTCCTTCCTCCTCCATCTTCTCAGCGATTATCCTCCGTGTTCTGAATCAGCACCAACTTATCTATGGCACAACTGCCCAAACGACACCCTCTTCGCTCCCAACTCCACTTACCAATCCAACCTCAACACCCTCCTCTCCAACCTCTCCTCCGCTGCCGCCGCTGCCAACAACGCCGACGGCTTCGCCAATGCCACCGCCGGCCAAAACCCTCCTGACGTGGCCTACGGGCTCTTCCTGTGCCGCTGCGACGTCAGCGCCTCCACGTGCAGGGACTGCGTTGCCGCCGGAAAACAAGACATCCTCCAGAGATGCCCCGAACAGCGAGACTCCGTGATCTGGTACGACGAGTGCATGCTGCGGTACTCCAACCAGTCCATGTTCTCGGTCATGCAGGATGTGCCTTCCCTCGCGATTGGGAACACCGGGAACATCACTGACCCGCCCAAGCTCGTGCAAGCACTAGGAAACAGCATCAGAGAAGTTGCCTATAGGGCTTCGGGCAGCGCTTCGGGGAAGAAATTCGCGGACGCAGTGATGAACTTCACGAGCTTGCAGAGGCTGTACATTATGGCGCAGTGCACGCCGGACTTGATGGAGTGGGACTGTAACAGCTGCCTCCTCTCCGCCATTTCTGTTATGGCTCAAGGGAAGCAAACAGGGGTGAGGATACTCACTCCAAGCTGCAACGTGAGGTTTGAGTTGTACCCCTTTTACAATGCCACCGCCGTGCGGGCCCCATCTCCGCCTCCGGTTAGGACATCTGAAGACCCACTTCCTCCTCCCCTCACCACACCTGAAGGTATATACGACTTTCCTTTTGCCTTTATTCCATGCTGGGACACTTATTATTATTATTATTATTATTATTATTATGTAATTTTCCATGAGTATTTTTGACTTTTGTCGATATACAATGATAAAAAATTGAACTTTCATATTAAAATCTCTTCTTATTTTATGCAATGGGTTGATTTAATTAAATGTCACCGTTTAGATTTCGTACATACGGTGATATAATTGTAGTTCTATTTTGGCAAGTCTTTAATGAAGACTTCTATATTTTTTCATCCCGTCAACTCATTATATGTGTGTATAAAGGACAACCAATATAAAAGAGTTTAATGTTTATAAACATTTGGATGTGTCATTGAAAAGTTAATGATGTCCAATTCTTCTCGGATTTTTTTCATGGTAATACCCACTTATTGGAAACTAAACGACGGAAACAAGTGATATGAGACTAAAAACTCACTTGGTAATACAAGGTCAGATTCACTTCCTAGTTCGTACATAGTGATAGGAAAAAAGGGGGGAAAAAAAGACGGGATGAAAATAAACTCGGGATCCACCACATTAAATTTCTATTTGAGGATTAAGAGAAATTATGTCTCTTAAGTGAAAATACGATGGATTTAGGACGCGAATGACAACCATTCTCTTCCTGGGTTCTGTTTTTGGCTAAAAATGGACTGTTTCTTGGACGAGTTGTGAGCAATATATGCGTTTGATAATGACACAAAATTTATGCTCTCTGGGCAAAAATTTGTTTGATAACAATTCTTATTGTTGCTGCAACTGGGCCTCGGATGAAGATCGGTAGACTGGAGACAGGCACGGCGGACGGCGACGGGTGCACAAAGACCGGCGGCAGGGACATGAGAGAGGCAACCGAAAGAAGCGTTTACGATTTTTTTTTAAAATTATTTTTCCATGAGTCACAGTTTTCATTATCCCATGGCACTTCTTTGATGAGGAGAAAACAAATAAATCAAAATCCAGGCCTCAATTCACGTAATGGTACGTGTGCAGGAAAAAGCAACAAGTCAACCGTGATAACCATCGCCATTATCGCTCCTGTTGGTGGTGTTATGGTACTTCTCCTTCTCACTTTTGGTTTGCTCCGAAGAGGAGGAAAGGAGACGTATGAAGTCGTCAATGATAAAAGCGGTAAATTTACTATTTGGCCCTCATTTTTCGTAAAACAACTTAGTTGTACGTATCATGGAACTTCTCTATAGTTCACAAGGACTCAAACTGTAGATGCTACCCTTAAAATTATTACTAAAAGCCAGCATACATTTTATATCATTGACAATTAATTGAAGAACCAATATCGATTTTTGTGAGTAATATACGAAATGGTAGTGCTAGGAGAACGTTCACGTTAGTATAGTAACGATGGCATGTGAGCCACCAGTTGGATTGCTAGTATAACACCAGTGGTAATATGTGGGCTACTAGTTGCCTTTTTTTAAATTACGTCTTGTGCCCTACTGTCACCGCTACTTGCAATAGTAGCGGTTGACCATTAGTTAAGGATTTCCCAGTACGAGACAAAAATTATAAGCTTCCGGATATGCACGGGTACATATTACTGTTTCCTTATATGTACTCGTTATTATAGAATCATAAAATGTTGCTGTCATGATTTTTCATTGAATATATTTGCGAGAAAACCTTACTTACGTTGGTAGAAATATTTAAGAACTTTGTAGAAATGTCGAATCTATGGACCAAGGACAGTTTTGTAAAAAAAATATAATGCCACTAGGAGACCCTGTCTTTGTAATTTGATAATCAAATTGTGTTGTTCGGTCATGTAGGTGCAAACGAACTTACCCCCTTGGAGTCCTTGCAATTTGAATTGGCTGTGATGCAAGCGGCGACAAATGATTTCTCTCATGAAAAAAAGTTGGGTGAAGGTGGATTTGGTGAAGTTTTCGAGGTACGTATTGCGTATGAGCTAGAAATGATCCGGATTACTTTACATATGAATTGAATTGAACGTAATGCTGTTGAAGAAAAAGAAACATGCACCGCTTTTGTATGTTAGTCTGTAAGTTCTGATGAGGAACTAAATGATGAAACCAAAAATGCTTCAGGGTAAACTTCCTAATGGGCAACAAATGGCGATGAAGAGGCTATCTCAAAGCTCAAGACAGGGTGAACACCCCATCTGTGGCGTGACTGCAAAAAGGCCAGAAAATAATATTACCGTCCCATCATCCACTCTTTATTTCCTCATTTCCCTGACTGTTCTGATCCGAGCCTACCCCTCCCATGCGCAGTACTGCTACAAAACCGCCGGAAACTTCACGCGGAGCAGTGCCTACGCAGAGAACCGCCTTGCCGTCCTCAGCTCCCTCTCCTCCAACGCGTCTGCTTTGCATGATGGGTTCTATGCCGTGAGCACCGGCAAGAACCCGGACACTGTATACGCCCTCACTTTCTGCCGTGGCGATGTGTCGGCAGATACCTGCGGGAGCTGCGTGAGGTCCGCGGTCAGCAATTTGGTCGTGAAGTGCCCTAACCAGAAGGCGGCTTTCTCTCATGCAATCGGAATGCCGCCATGCATTGTCCGATACTCGGATGCTCCGATCGTCCGCATATTGCAACAGGATCCTACCCTTCCGTATTCCAGCGGCGAGAGAGTCCTCGGCATGAACTATACGATATGGTGGAATTTGGTACAAGGAGGAGTGAATGAAGCTGCCGACAGCTCTTCGAACCGCAAGTTCTGGAGGGGACAGGCGAAATTGCCGGACGACAATAATACAATCTACTCGTTGTTACAGTGCAGTCCCGACTTGTCGTCCGAAGATTGCAGGACTTGCTTGAACCAAGCCATTGTTGATTTTGATAAGTGTTGCCGTGGATATACAGGAGGCGGTGTTTCAACGCCAAGCTGTGTTTTCAGATGGGATATGTACCCTTTTCTTGAGCCGAGCCCCAGTCCGCCACCAGCTCCGCTGCCGGCTCCTGATGGAAACGTTGAGAAAGGTACACCTAGTCCGCCACCAGCTCCGCTGTCGGCTCCTGATGGAAACATGGAGAAAGGTACATTGCCTTTAAGCTCATGATGATAGTTTTATTGAAGTAAATTGTTGCTTATAATTTCCATACACTAAAAAAGAAACTTATTTTTCAGTTGTATAGGCTTAATATTCTTGCTATTTTAATTCCTAATTTGCAAGTTTAATTGAATTTAGTTAAGAAACTCAAGCACAAAACTTGAAAATTTTATCTATCTAAAAAAATCAGGAATAATAGTTAGATCAATATATGTACGTGAACTCTATAGATACATTATTATCGTTATTAAATAATTTTATGAAAACATTTTTTAGAATAAAGAGAATATAACTCAGGTATAACTTTAAACGAGGTTATGCTTGTACTATTATAGAGATCATACGTTGAAACATACTTAAATTGGACTATTGTAATACTTATAAAAACGAAGAATGTTAAATGGTCATAAAAATATATCATATTTTTCGTTGATTAAGAAAATGGGTTGAAACTAAAAAATAATACAAACCATGAACAACAATTTAATTAAGAAAATTCGTAAAAAGTGCCGAAGGATTGATTTGACATTATCATGGAAAGCCAAGGACTAAACTAGACAAATTGAAATTTTAGGGACTACATTGAACATTAAAGAATAGTCCAGGGAACACTTCGCCGCCCTCTATCCGCCTCCTTTGTGCAAACCGCGAGGAAGATGAACAGTGCCGACGAACAATGAATAATGCCAAGGAAAAAGCTATGATGACCGTCCCACCAAGTCTGACGGTGGGACGGTCCAATTCTCACCTTAATTTTTTTTTTTTGGTGTTCTATATTTTCAGTGCCAAGAAAAAGATATGTACTCAATCGGGGGCGCCAAGCGTGCGGGCACCGGAACGTTAAAATAAGGAACGCATCAGTTAAGGCGATGGGTGTTGGTACCCAGTTCACTGGCCAAGGCCCTGGTGGTTGATCTCATGGCAACATGAGGTTGACAAGACATCGATGTGTTAGTAGTGACTAACCAAATGGACTGAGTTGGTAATATTGTAAAAGGTTTAAGATTAAATTGGTAAAAAAATGGTTTATGACTAAATTGAAACAATTGTAATAGATTTAGGACTATTTTGATAACTATTCCAAATTATTAATTAGGCAGATTTCACTTGAGATTCACACCATTAATCATTTTTATTAATTATTATGCATGCTGTAAATAACATGCAATTTTTGTTGGATCAATATATAATCTACAGACGACACAATCATTTTTCTCGGAGTTTGTTATGTACTTTTTCGCAAAAAAGAAGGTACGGTTCGGTCCATTTTTTCAGTAAATATATGGGTCCATGTCTTTATTTTCTACGCACCTACATGGCTAATAGTCAACTATGGTAGTCACTTCATTTAATAGTCAACTATCATTGTTCATTATTTTTGTTAGCACGGGATATTTTACTTTTGGGTGTGGCCATCGGCCAGGAATTTCCTACCATAAAGGTAGGAAATCATAGCCCTCATGGCCCTGGGGGAAGATCCAGGATCCGGATCGCCTAACCTTTTCTTAGAAGGTTATGTACCTAACTTTGTAATCCGGGCTGTCTATTTTTGGACAGACGGCCCAGATCTCTTATTTTTAGGGGGTAATTTTTTAAATTTTATGTATATATTTTTGTTAGTAATAATCTGGGCCATCCATTCATAACACGGACGGTCTGGATTGCAAAGTCAGAGGAAAAGAGAGGCTAAAACTTGTTTTAACTGTGTTTAATCCTTCGAAAATTGATTAGCAATGCTAGACATACTAAAGAATGTCATCGAAATTCTCTTATTAGATGTTGAAATGAATAGGACCCGTGCATTAAATGATCAACAACCAATGTAAAATTAACATTACCTAATAAGAGAGTTTCTGTAAAATCTCTTATATCTTATACGTTCTATAAGAAATTCCACCATATTTTTTTATATCTAATATTTTGGCTAGGAAAAATACTAAAAAATAAACACATTCTTACCTTCTAAGTTTTTTATGAACATAAGATGGGATGGAAGTAAAAAATAAATAATCAAACAAATAAAAAATGTAACTAATAACCCTGCAGGAAATTTGCAAGACTGTATTGGATGTTTCTTGCTCCAGTCTGTTTCTGTAAACTATTTTACTGTCTTTACTATGATTTCTATGAGAAGTTCATGAAAGTAATGAAACTGAAGTAAAAAAGGCAACAATTATCCCTAAAAACTTAAAAATTTAGGGAATAATGCGTTATATTCCGAATTTTAGTAGGCAAAAATTGGTAGGTTGACAAATTCGAGAAACCTGAATAAGTTTCCCTTGAGTTATCAGAGAATAGCATGATGTACTTTTCACATTGTAATTTGTGGTGTATGTCTGTTCTTGTTATGAAAATCTTTGCAACATGAGTTTCGTTTCCACAGTCGTAATTGCGCTTCAATTTTTTCTCCAATGTATTAATTAGTGATCAATGAGCAATGATCATAAACATAATGTGCCTTTGCTCCCGATTGTTAAGATGTCCGTGCTATATAAAGAATCATTTTAATCTGAAATGCTAATAGTCATGAATTTGAACTTCAAATTGGATTAAACGCATTGCTTGATGTTGGCAGGTAGTATCTCGAAGTCATTACGCATTGTGGCCGCTGTGATAGGTTCGACAGTTCTCTTGGTGGTGCTTATTGTCTCCATGCGTTTCTTTATTAGAAGTGATCTATGCAAGGTCTCATTTGGTTAGTGGATTTATTGGCTATTTTGTGTTTATTGAATGACTTATTGCCAAGCTTAGCATAAGGATTAAATAGTGTGGGAGAAAAATCGCGTGATTTTGGTTTATAGTCCCTTTCTCAGAGACGGTGCAGAATCTAAAACCAATCCAATCCTGCATTTTTTGTGTAATGATTAAGAAAGCCCAAATAGCATGGCAAGAACCATAAAATTTTAACTTTTTGTCTAATGGGATTCTGGAGATCTCATGTTGATCGCTCTGTATTTTCTTCAGCGAAAGAAGAGGTCAAAACGGCTGAAAAGTTACAGTTCACTTTAAGCGAGATCAGGGCTGCCACAAATTCCTTTTCAGAAGGCAATAAGATTGGAGAAGGGGCATTTGGAAAAGTGTATCGGGTAGCAGGAACTTTTTTTTGTTTGGATGTTTTTTTGGCAATCACTTCACTACATGGAGATAAACATTGTTTCTTGCAAATGAAAATTTGACTGTAGGGCACTCTTGAAAATGGACAAGACATTGCAGTGAAGAGGCTTGAGAGGTATTCTGATCAAGGTGAGCAACATTTCAAGAATGAGATCACTCTGATGGGCAGTCTTCAGCATGACAATCTGATTAAGCTCCTTGGGTATTGCTTGGAAGATGGGGAAAGACTTCTTATTCTTGAGTTCGCACCCAATGGTAGCCTCCAAGGTTTCATTTGTGGTACGAACTTGGAAGTTTCAATTTTGTCACTTCCATCTTCCATTTGGCTGATAGTTAATCCATTGATTAGGTAGATTTTGCGTCAAACCATTTGGTAGTACTTTGCATTCCACATAGAATGATTCGGAACTTAAATGATCAGTATTTTGCAGATTCAAACAAACGTAGGTTGTTAAGTTGGGAGAAGCGTTTGAGTATAATAAGAGGACTTGCTCGAGGGCTTCTTTACCTGCATGACGGTCCCCACCTTAGGATCATCCACCGTGATCTGAAGCCTGGCAATGTTCTGCTGGATGAGAACATGAATCCCAAAATTACTGATTTTGGCATGGCAAGGCTATTCCTTTTGGACCAAAGTAAAGCAAATGCTGTACAAAGAGAAGGAACTTCGTAAGTTTGAAATGAACTTATCTATAGCTCCTTGGAATGTTTCAACCTTTCTAGGAAAGTATACAATGAAAACAAGCACAAATTTCATTTTCCCAATTTGTGATTCTTGGATCCTTTTGTTTTACGTGTAGTGGCTATATGGCTCCTGAATACGTAAGGGATGGAGAGATCTCTGTGAAGACTGATGTGTATAGCTTCGGCATAGTGGTTCTAGAGATCATCAGTGGCAAGACGAATTCATATTTCAACAATTCGGGGAATTTGGAGCACCTCCTGGATTACGTGAGTAAAAAAAGTGGAGTTTTGTCCAAAAATTAAGCGAGTGAATATCGATAATAGTTCTCCTTGTGCATGTGATATTACAAAACCCATTTACTTGCTTTCGTGATTGTGCACTGCAGGCATGGAAAAATTGGGCAAAGAACACGCCTTTCCACCTTATAGATCCGACGTTAAGCGGCGATTCGAGAAGCGAATTGTCAAGATGCATTCAGATTGCATTGTTATGTGGTCAAGCGAACGTAGCAAGTCGGCTCACCATGGATTCGGTTCTTTCAATGCTCAAGAGCCAGGACACCACTCTCCCAAGGCCGACACCGCCTGCATATTTGACAGATGCCAGTGCTAGAGAAAGGTCGGCTTCATCAGTTCATGGCTCATCACCGTGGTCAACCAAAGCTGAGGACGGATCCACCCTAGATGATATTATCACAGAGGATGAGAGCTGAATTTGGAAGTAGGACTATGCAAGCTGCTGTTCAGATGAATTTATGGTTTTGAAGGTGTAAACTCAATAAAAATCTAACCGGAGAATATGTGGTGGGAAGGTGAAATATAGAATAAAAAAACTCTGGTTTATTTTTGTAATCTAAGAGGATAGATGCATGGATACATTATCTAAAGAGATACATATCGGCTAATACTTAAATTCAGGCTTTTGATATTTATAATTTGCTTACAAGAGTGATTATTATTATTATTTTTGAAGATAATATTTCAGGATCGCAGATATTACTTCACCATCTGACATGATGTCCAAATTAAAATTTGGGGTCAATGCTACAATTAGGGTATGGTTCATACTCCATATTTTTTCAATACATTAGGGTATGGTTCATACTCCCCATCAAACAGGAAACCACTGAGGTCTCAATTTTATAGTTTGAACCCATATTTTTTCATTGGTAATTCGAGTTTGGGCCCATGAATTGTTATGGCTATAAATTATATGTTTCTCTTTTAGTTGCTGGATGTAACGAGAGGTCTGAAGTGTTAATTATAATGGAATGTTCTGCTAGATGTAATCCTAGTGTAAGGTGAACCAGGATAAAATCTTGTGCATTGATTTCCCTTTCTCGCTTTTACGCTTTGTTTCTTTGTGATTATGCGCCAACTCCTAACATAATACATGGTTGATCCATTCAATTTGCAGCCTATCCATGTCAAAGTATACTATGTCTGCAAAGTAACTCCAAGACTTTGCAGTCGTCCTTTGACCATATCGTACTCTCCCATTCCCATTGGCATTACAAGGAATAAGCTAAGTTTTCAAAAAAAAAAAATTGAAAATCAACAGAATGATGATGCATTACTCCCTACGTAGATAAAACCACCATATCATCTCTTGAAATTCTTGAACAATTTCTCATCGTTGTCCTCCCTCTTTTCGTCCCTCTTTCCACGAACCAGTTCGTGGCTCATCACCGACATGTAAGACTACGCGAGCTACTGTTCACATCAGTTTATGCTTTTGAAAGGTCTAAAGCCAAGGTAAGTCCATTAGAAATCTAATCGGAGAATATGTGGTGAGAATGTGAAATATAAAATGAAAACTCTTGTTTATTTTTATAATATGAGGGTATAGAGAGATATCATGCGAAGGACATGAAACAGTTTATACTTAAATTCAAGCTTTTGGTATGTGCAATTTGCTCTGAAGAGTCAATTGTTTGAAGAAAATATTTCAGGATCGCAGGCATTACTTCATCATCTCTTATGATGTACAAATCAGGCTATTCAAGTAATAATTTGTATTGATGGTCTAATTTAATCTCCAAAAGACATTTTTTTTTTAATTTTACTCCATGTTGCATAGCATTTAGGGGTGATTGGTTCGTCGTCCACTCCAATCCAACACAGGAACCGGGAACCAGACCGGATAGTCCTGGGACTAGACAAACGGTTCAATCCGAAACGGTTCACTTTCTAAATGTAATTAGGATGATCTATAAAAGGAGCATTTTATTGTATTAACTCAGATTCTATAAAATATGGATTGTTTTTCCAATTTCAAAATCAGTTAAAGATATTTCTCAAAAATCTCTAACCACACCAGAATCATCAAACCTCATGTTAAAGAGTGTTTGTAGATGTATCACAATCTCACTATTATATGAGACATGGCTCCCCCCCAAGGCTTCCATCATATGTCAGGCAGTGCCACAGTGCAGTTAACTAACAAACCACTTTTCAAGTGTCCCATTTTCCCAAGTTTTAACTAAATGACGGAGGTTTCAATCGAATGAACTATGACAGCAAAGTAATTTGCCCTTAAACTTAATTATGATATCCCTGTAATGCTTTAGAATCGAAAGCACGAGTCGAATGATCCAACCAACCGTCCACCGATGTCCAACCTATTGGATGATGTTCGCATTGCATGCCATAAATGCAGCATATGCAAACTAAGAAAATCCAAACTGATTATCCATGTCAGTAAGAATGTGAGATTATCAAGTGACTTCACCTCCAATTGCAAGCATGGAGAAAAACAAAAGACATAAAAATAAATGGGTAACCCACGAGCATCAGGAGCCTGAGCATGAATTTCACTCGCCATTCTTCGATTGGAATCATATTGGCCAGAATTCAGTGGGCTGTTACCGTTTATAACTGACATGGGGGGTGCGTTTGGTTCATGAAAACATTTTAAAAATTAAAACAGTTTCTTGGCTAACTTTTCTAAGCAAAACATGACAACATTTATGACAAGAGGGAGCCAAGTATTGAGCTTAAGTCCGAGTCCATCACGATATCTAATTGGATCTATCAGCCCATCAACATATCTAATTAGATTCACATTCACTTAAAAAATTCAACCAATGAATTACGAGCCATTCGACCAAAAAAATAAAATAAAAAATTACGAGCCAACTAGGACAAATTAACTGCTCTACACCATGTGGTTCTCTGAAGTGGGCAACTCAGTCACACGTGCATCCTTAAAAAAAAAAGAAAAGAAAAGAAAATTCCATAGAGCTTGAGGTGGGGATAAGACATGACAACATATGCGTGCCAACGTGCTTGACTTAGAACAACTCTTTACCAGATTTCAGCACATCATTTACAAGATACAGACACAAAATAAACTTTCTGACGTTTGATGCATAAAAATAAACTAATTAAGAAAAATAACTTCAGCCAATAAAAAAAATATGTTCGAAATTGAGGAAATAATTTTTTTAAAGAGGAAATGAAAAAAAAAAAGAAATTATTTTCCGCCACCTTCTCTTCTTCACATTCTTTTTTTAATTTTTTATTTTTTTATTTTTTTCATCTTCCTCATGTTAAATATGTCTTGAATTTTATGTACTCGGCCCGGTTCATCACCCGACCCGACATATTTTTTGTGCGACCCAAAAGTTGAGAGAAAATTGAGATATGGTTCGTGATGTGGAGAGTTGGGCCGATAGGCCCAACTCGGAGCAAACGAACAAATCTCCATAGGGGTGCGACAGATCGCAATGGGAGTTCGGGGGAAACACCCTCGTGAAAAAAAAAAAATTTGGCCCTATTTACTACTGCAGCTAGGGTTTATTTGGTGTACGGCGGTTTTTCGACATCTGAGAGTTTTGTGAGCCGTGTGCTTTTGTTCAGTCGCTGAAAACGACTTTTGTAATTTTGTACCCTCTTTTGATTATAGTGGAATCTTGATTTGCCTCGCCCATGGACGTAGATCACTTTGATCGAACCACGTAAATCCTTGTGTTATATGTTTGTTTTCCGCATTTGTCACAACACCTCAGCTGGTCGGCCAAGGCTCGCGGGGTCGAGCTTGTCCCTTGCCTGTGGCCGGCGATCAACAGAGGAAGAAAAAAAAAGAAAAAGATAATTTAAAATTTAAATTTCTTGATAATTTTCTCCAGTAAGATTTCGCATATCAAACGGCGACAAATATATTTTTATTTATTTTCAAGTTTTAGCGAAACGCCCAAAAATATTTTAAATTCTCTCTTCTTCTTTTTTCCTTCAAATTCTCTTCTTTAGTAGGGGTCGGTATGCATCAATTTATGGGACTTATTTTGACAGGTTGACTATGATTGCGAAAAATACAATTATTTGAGCATGTGACATCACCTTGCTTTGTTTTTGGTGACATCACTCATTGCCACGTACTATTCTAAGTATAGATCCATGAGGGTAGAATTTCTTTTTTTTTTGGGTAAGGAACATGCGGGTAGAATTTTTTTTTTTTTTTTGGTAAGGTAAGTTTGTATATACTTTTCAAGATGCTAGGTACATGCGGGTAGAATTTTGCTGCGGATGTTTTTCATTTTTCAACGTTAGAAGACTTTCAACCATGTACATGAAATATTCCAATTCAGCAAAACAATACTTCATTCATTGACCGACACGTGTCAATGGGGCCCGCATTTCATATTTTCCACAGATCCCTAACTCACTCATATTCTATCATCCGCGAGCACCCCAACCTTCTCCCCACGTTCTTTCTCCTCCATTCTCTTCTCTACTCTCTTCTCCAAGCTTAAAAAAAACCCTAATGAGAAATCAAGTCGTCCAAAAGCGAAGCGCGCACAAAACAAACGACACACCCGTCAACAAGTCACACACGACTTTTCGATGAGAGTGTCATGGCGGGCAAGGGCGTGGAAATTGTAGAATGGACGACAATTCAAAACATTTATTGTTTTCCTTTTAACTCCTTGCCGATCTAAGCATTTTAGCCAATAATACAATCGCGAACGTGAATCCGAATCCAACCAACCATGAAGTCTTGCTTCGCCTTCCCCATCTCTCTTTCCTTCCTCCTCCATCTTCTCAGCGTTTATCCTCCGTGTTCTGAATCAGCAGCGCCTACTTATCTATGGCATTACTGCCCCAACGCCACCCTCTTCGCTCCCAATTCCACCTACCAATCCAACCTCAACACCCTCCTCTCTTCCCTCTCCTCCGCCTCCGCCGCCGCCACCAACAACACCGACAGCTTCGCCAACGCCACCACCGGCGAAAATCCTCCGGACAAAGCCTACGGGCTCTTCCTCTGCCGCGGCGACGTCAACGCCTCCGTGTCCCCCTTTGCTGAAGGCCCCGTCACCGTCACCATACCTGAAGGTATATGGAACATTCCTTTTGCCTTTATTCCATGCTGGGACACTTACTATTATTATTATTATTATTATTATGTAATTTACCATGAGTATTTTTGACTTTTGTCGATATACAATGATAAAAAATTGAACTTTCATATTAAAATCTCTTCTTATTTTATGCAATGGGTTGATTTAATTAAATGTCACCGTTTAGATTTCGTACATACGGTGATATAATTGTAGTTCTATTTTGGCAAGTCTTTAATGAAGACTTCTATATTTTTTCATCCCGTCAACTCATTATATGTGTGTATAAAGGACAACCAATATAAAAGAGTTTAATGTTGATATGCACAACAAAACTAGATATTTTATAAACATTTGACTGTGTCATTGAAAAGTTAATGATTCCCGATTCTTCTCGGATTTTTTCATGGTAATACAAGGTCAGATTCACTTCCTAGTTCGTACACAGAAATAAGAAAAATGAAAAAAAAGAAAAAAGAAAAAGGCGGAAATAAAATAAACTCGGGATCCACCTCATCAAATTTCTATTTGAGGATTAAGAGCAGTTATGTCTCTTTAGCGAAAATATGATGGATTTAGGGTACGAATGACAACCATTCTCTTTCGGGGCCCTATTTTTAGCTAAAAACAGAATATTTTCTGGACGAGTTCTGAGCAAATATACGCGTTTGATAATGAAACAAAATTTAACCTTCCCGAACAAAAATTCGTTTGATAACAATTTTTATGGTTGCTGGCGATCGCGCCTCGGATGACGATCGATGGACTGGAGATAGGCACGGCAGACGACGACGGGCAGACAGAGGCCGATAGCATAGACGTGAGAGAGGCGATCGGAAGAAGCATTTAAGACTTTTTTAATATTATTTTGCCATGAGTCACCGTTTGCTAAATTGAAATACCGTGTGGAAACTAAAATTAACCTTCCA
Source organism: Rhodomyrtus psidioides (assembly GCA_021437785.1). NCBI lineage: Eukaryota > Viridiplantae > Streptophyta > Magnoliopsida > Myrtales > Myrtaceae > Rhodomyrtus > Rhodomyrtus psidioides. Next base: position 4,542,124 of record JAILYB010000034.1, read on the forward strand.
TTATCCCATGGCACTTCTTTGATGAGAAGCAAATAAATAAATCAAAATTCAGGCCTCAATTCACGGAAATGGTACGTGTGCAGGAAAAAGCAACAAATCAGCCGTGATAGCCATCTTCATCATCGCTCCTGTTGGAGGCGTTATGGTACTTCTCCTTCTCACTTTCGATTTGCACGGAAGAAAAGGAAAGAAGGCGTATGAAGTCGTCAATGATAAAAGCGGTAAATTTACTATTTTTCCCTTATTCTTCGTAAAACAACTTAATGTCGTATAACTTGTGCCCGGTCCAAACTTGTACCTAGTGTTCTGAAAAGTGAATACAAACTTACCTTATCAAAAAAAAAAAAAAACTTAATGTCGTATAATTGTACGTATCATGGAACTTCTCTAATGTTCACAAGGACTCAAACTGTAGATGCTCCCCTTAAAATTATTACTAAAAGCCAGCATACATTTTATATCATTGACAATTAATTGAAGAACCAATATCAATTTTGGTGAGTAATATACGAAATCGTAGTGCTAGGAGAACTTTCACGTTAGTAACGATGGCATGTGAGCCACCAGTTGGATTGCTAGTATAACACCAGTGGTAATATGTGGGCTACTAGTTGCCTTTTTTTAAAATTACGTCTTGTGCCCTACCGTCACCGCTACTTGCAACCCAGCGGTGGCAGGCAATTGGCGGCGGTGGCCGCGGCGATCAGAGATGATCGACGGTGGTCGTGGCAACGATTGCCAATGGGTTTTGACAATGGAGGCGGGGTTGGGAGGGAGAGGTGCTAACAACGAAAAGAGGCCAAAGTGATCTAGATATTGATGTTGAGAGATTTATACTTTTGAAAGAGAAGTAACTTTATTAACTTATGGAATTAGCTCAAAAGCAACTTTAGAAATAGATATTTAGGGCTTGTTTGGTTCAGCATTTGGCCAATGGACTTTGAGAAAATGCAAATACCTTTAGGCTAAAGATCTTTTCCAAAATGCAAGTAGTGTTTGGCAAAATATTTTTTAGAAATGCATTTGAAAGCAACTTTGGCGTAAATGCCGTTTGGTGAAAAATATACTTTGTAAAATATTTTTACATTTTTTATAATAAAAAAAAGTGGCGGCGGCGGCGGCGACCAATGACCTTCGACGACGACGGCGGTGAAGTCCGGCGACCGTCGTCCGGCGATCGACGGCGATTGGCGAATGGCGGCCGCCGGTCGGCGTCCAGCAACCGGCGACCGGCGATCGGCGGCGACGACGGCTGGCGTCCGACGATCGACGTCCGGCGCCGGCGTTTGGCGACCGGCGGCGGCGTCCGGTGACTGGGGCGGCGGTGGCATCCGGCGATCGGCGACCGGTGGCGGCGGCGGCGGCTGCGTTCGGAGTCCGGGGGCGGCGGCGGCGTCTGGCGGCGGCGTCCGGCGACCGGCGGCGGCGTCCGGTGACAGGCGGCGGCGGCGTCGGCGTCCGGCGACCGGCGGCGGCGGCTTCCGGCGACCGGCGGCGGCGGCTTCCGGCGACCGGCGGCGGCGTCGGGAGACCGGCGGCGGCGTCGTCCGGCGATCGGCGGCGGCGGCGTCCGGCAGCGGCGACGTTCGGCGACCGGCGGCGGCGTCCGGCGACCGGCGGCGTCCGGCGACCGGCAGCGGCGGCGTTAGGGCGACCGGCGGCGGCAGCGTCCAGCGACCGGCGGCGGCGGCGTGCGGGGACCGACGGCGGCGGTGGGGTCCGGCGACCGTCGTCCGGCGATCGACGGCGGCTGACGAATGGCTGCCGCCGGCTGACGACAGGCGTCCGGCGGCGGCGGCGGCGGCGGCGGCCGGCTGCGTCCGGCGTCCGCCGATTGGCTTCCGGCGACGGCCGGCGTCCGGCAATCGACGTCCGGCGGCTGCGGCGTCCGGCGACCAGTGGCGACGCCGGCCACCGGCGACGGGAGGCGGTGACGGCGATCGACGATGAACGGTGGCGGTCGGAGGCGGCAAGTGAATGTGATAAAGTTTTAAAAAAAATTAGTTGCATTTGAGATGCAACTTCCCAAAGTACCTCCAGAGGTACTTTGGCCTAAAGGTCTTTAGTGAGCATTTGAGATGCAATTGCATCTGTCCAAAGTGAGCCAAAAAATGAACCAAACAGCATTTGCATTTGGCCAAGGGACTTTAGAGCCCCAATGCTCATCTCAAATGCTGAACTAAACAGGCCCTTACTTTAGAAGTAGATATTTCATATTGCGTAAGCAAATGGATTTCTCTTTCAAAAGTTGCACCACCAAATATACTTCTGCTCCAGAAGCGCTCTGAGATATAAATTCGTTTCCAAAATTATTACCATGCGCGCCCTTATCTTTTATAGCCAACAAAAATATAAAACCAAACCTCAACACGTCAGGTGAAAACCAAATCAGCCCCAAGTCATTCAACTCATGTGCGTCTATTCCTGACAATTTTCAAGCTGAAGCATTGGCAAGAATGTCATTAGAAGCAGCAGCGCAAGAATCTCGGTCTTCCAAAGAAGACTTTAGAAAAATTAGCCCACAAACAGATGCCTGGATTGATACCGAGCCTCAGACCTCCAATGGGCCATTACCATTCGCAGCGCAAATTATATAAGCCACTTTGGCCGTTCGAATAAGAGCAGAATCATAAGCTGCTCTCCTTGGGTATGCATCCAGCAAGATCCCGTTATGATGCCATCAGTCATGGCAGAGTGATATTGATTCAGTCTTACCAACCACGTAACAAGGCCTCAAAGTTCTGCTAAGCTTTTGTCGGGTGGTCTTGGGCTTCAATGGATAATTCCCTTCTAACCCCCAATAAAACAAAACCTTTGATAATTCCCGCCAAACATTGGTAGAATCTGCACCGTAATTAATAGACCTAACACTACCCTCAGCGTGAAGAAGAGAGCATGAGACGGGGGTCATTTTCTTAACTTTGTTTACCATACTATTGATGATTTTGTTTCTTTATCCTTCATGACCTAAAGATTGCACTGGCAACCCTGCAAATGCCACTAGGAGACCCTGTCGTTGTAATTTGATAATCAAATTGAGTTGTTCGGTCATGTAGGTGCAAACGAACTTACCCCCCTGGAGTCCTTGCAATTTGAATTGGCTGTGATGCAAGCGGCGACAAATGATTTCTCTCATGAAAAAAAGTTGGGTGAAGGTGGATTTGGTGAAGTTTTCCAGGTACGTATTGCGTATGAGCTAGAAATGATCCAGATTACTTTACATATGAATTGAATTGAACGTAATGCTGTTGAAGAAAAAGAAACATGCACCGCTTTTGTATGTTAGTCTGTAAATTCTGATGAGGAACTAAACGATGAATTCAAAAATGCTTCAGGGTAAACTTCCTAATTGGCAACAAATGGCGATGAAGAGGCTATCACAAAGCTCAAGACAGTGTGAACACCCCATCTGTGGCGTGACTGCAAAAACGCCAGAAAATAATATTAACGCCCCATCATCCACTCTTTCTTTCCTCATTTCCCTGACTGTTCTGATCCGAGCCTACCCGTCCCATGCGCAGTACTGCTACGACACCGCCGGAAACTTCATGCCGAGCAGCGCCTACGCAGAGAACCGCCTTGCCATCCTCAGCTCCCTCTCCTCCAACGCGTCTGCTTTGCATGATGGGTTCTATGCCGTGAGCACCGGCAAGAACCCGGACACCGTATACGCCCTCACTTTCTGCCGTGGCGATGTGACGGCCGATACCTGCTGGAGCTGTGCGAGGTCTGCGGTCTACGATTTGGTCGTGAAGTGCCCTAACCAGAAGGCGGCTTTCTCTCATGCAATCGGAATGCCGCCGTGCATTGTCCGATACTCGGACGCTCCGATCGTCGACATACTGCAACAGGATCCTACCCTTCCGTATTACAACGTCAACAGAGTCGTCGGCATGAACTATACGATATGGTGGAATTTGGTACAAGGAGGAGTGAATATATCAAGCTGCCGACAGCTCTTCGAACCGCAAGTTCTGGAGGGGACAGGAGAAATTGCCGGACGACAATAATACAATCTACTCGTTGTTACAGTGCAGTCCCGACTTGTCGTCCGAAGATTGCAGGACTTGCTTGAACCAAGCCATTGTTGATTTTGATAAGTGTTGCCGTGGATATATAGGAGGCGGTGTTTCAACGCCAAGTTGTGTTTTCAGATGGGATATGTACCCTTTTCTTGAGCCGAGCCCCAGTCCGCCACCAGCTCCGCTGCCGGCTCCTGATGGTAACATTGAGAAAGTACACCTAGTCCGCCACCAGCTCCGCTGTCGGCTCCTGATGGAAACATGGAGAAAGGTACATTGCCTTTAAGCTCATGATGATAGTTTTATTGAAGTAAATTGTTGCTTATAATTTCCATACACTAAAAAAGAAACTTATTTTTCAGTTGTGTCGGCTTAATATTCTTGCTATTTTAATTCCTAATTTACAAGTTTAATCGAATTTAGTTAAGAAACTCAAGCACAAAACTTGAAAATTTTATCTATCTAAAAAATCAGGAATAATAGTTAGATCAATATAAGTACGTGAAGTCTATAGATACATTATAATCGTTATTAGATAATTTTATGAAACATTTTTTAGAATAAAGAGAATACAACTCAGGTATAACTCACATGCGATCCATGCACGAATGGACTTAACCTTTTCTCTCCCGACCATGGAAGGCGGCTGAAGACCCTCTCTCGGTTCTTGCCGGTTTCTGGCCGTTGCCGGCGGTTTCTACGGCTGACTCCCGGCATAGTGGCTCGCAACACCCTCTCCTACCATCCCTCTGAACGATTATGCTTGTCGTTGACTGTTGATCGAGCTTTTCCAGATCTGACAATACCCTCTTCGCGCGTCCACGAGGGAACTCCGTGGCGGTCTCCGGCCGATTTGGCCGGCGTCGAAGGGCCATCTTCCATCCTGTTGGTCGCCTGGACCTCCTGCATCTTTCCCCTCACGCGATTCTGCTGATTATTCAGCTGGTGGCGCGATTGGATCTGACAATTTTCGTCTTCAGTCGACCTCGAGGAGTCCAACGGCGGTTTCCGGCCGTTTAAGGCGGCGTCGAGGGCTCATCTTCTGCCTTGTTGGTCGTCTGGACATCCTACAGCTTTCCCCCACCTCGATTTCCCTGATTAATCGACTGGTGGAGCGCTTGGTTTTCTTTGCCTCGCGATTTAAGGTTTTTCTCTACCCGAAGTTGTGACGGTTCCTGTAAGGAACTTTCACGACTCAGCTTCTTTGTTCGTCCTGAGGTTTTACCCACGGCGGTTTCTGGCATCTCTGGCCGGTGCCGACGGTTGGGTTATCTACTTCTTCTGCCAACCCCAACTGTTGGCTGTGTCTCCCCTGCGACGACCGTTCGAGTGTTGCGGTGGAGGCTTGTTGGTTGCTTGCTGGTTGTCGTCGCTGTGTCTTCTGGTCCGCTTGGTGGCTGGTTGGTGAAGGAGCGGCTCGTTGATTGCTAGTAGACGGGCTGATGTAGAATGGGCTCTGATCTAGATAGTGTTGCTTCCGGTTCGGTAGAGGTCTGCATCGAACCACCTATATGCATGACCTCTTTGGAGGAAGCTGTGCCTTCGACCTACCCTGAAGCCTCGCTGCTATCCTCCTCTTTTGAATTGCCTAGTCAACTTGCCGCTGTGGTTGATGGCCTGGCTGAGGTAATTTGCCCCAAAGCTGCTGGCAATCTGCTTTTGGTGGAAGATGTTCCGGCATTTGTTTCTGAGGATGGTGTATCTAAAGGTGGTAAGGGGAGTGTACCCGCTGATCTGCATTTGTTAGAAGGGGATCCGGCATTTGGTCTGTCTGAGGATGTTTCCAAAGGTGGTGCCATGCAGGGCAATGCTGCTGCTGCTCCTGGGTGCCAGTTTAAATTTGGTACATTTACAGAGAAGAGGTTGAAAGGTAAGGCCGTTGAAACCTCGGATGGGACGTCTGGTACTAAGGTCGACCTGTTTTCGGCTGCTGTCCTCCAGGACCCAAGAAGAAGTAAATCTGCAAATGAGCGACCCTCCTTGTTGGGCCAGGGTCAGAGTGATGCCATGCTCCCTAGGACAGCAACTGCAGTTCGAAATCGCAGCAAGAGCAGAGGTCGGTCCTGGAATAGGAAGCCTACTGGGGTTGCCACCAAGGGCCCTCTTGCTGGCCGTAATGGTGTGGTTCAGGCTGGTGATGATGCAGCCACTGGGGTGATTCTAACTGTTCCTCCTCAGCCACAGCAAAACCAGCCTCAATCATGGGCAAGTGTCGCCAAAGTCCGTCCTAAGGGATTCAATCTGTCCTTTAAAGAAAAGCCAGACGTGGTTGAGGATGAGCTTATGGCGGACATCCCCCTGCACATTGGAGAGGAAGCGCATCCTCTCCTAAAGGATTGCTTGATTGGTAGCTTCCTAGGGAAGAAAGTTTATTATCAAATCACCCTCGCTGCCTTGAGGAAAACCTGGGGGGCACAGGTTAAAGACATTCGTATCCATGATGAAGGTTTCTATTTTATCCATATTCCGGATGAGGGTTACCGTAAGGAAATTCTAGATGTCGGTCCCCTTTCCATTAATAACTGTACCTTCTTACTCAAAGCTTGGCATCCTAAGTTGAGACTTGAGAAGACCAACAATGGCTCTTTCCCGATTTGGCTGCAGTTTAAAGGGATCCCTCATGCCCTTTGGTCCCCATCGGGCATTAGCTATGCCGCGAGCTTAATTGGCAATCCACTCTATGTCGATGCTAGCACTGCAAATCTGATGAGGGTCTCATATGTGAGGGCCTGCGTGGAAATTAACGCAACCTCATCCTTCCAGGAAGCTATCAAGATTCGATGGGATGGTGAAATTTACCCCGTTCAGGTGGTATACGAATGGATGCCGCTAAAGTGCTCTAAATACGGTATTTTTGGCCATAAAAATGGTGACAATGGACACCCCTGCTGTGCTCCAACCACAAAGGCCCCTCCCACGGCCCCTTCCTCCTCTAGGGATCCTTCCCCCTCTAAGGCTGCAAAAGGACAAGAGTGGCAAGTGGTGAGGAATAAGAAATTCCGTAAGAGAGGAGCCCATCCTGTTCTCTCCCCTATTTTGGAATCTGCTCGTCCGACCCCCACCCTTGGAGAGATTCCTAGTTCTTCTACAAGTCCGGCTGAGATTTCACTTCGTGTTGTTTTAGATTGCCATCGTTCGGATCCACTCAGCCCTCTTTCCAGACCAGATCAGCCTATCCACTGTAATTCTGCTCGCCCAGCCCCCAGCAGCCTTGATGCTGCCCAGGTTTCTGCAGCAGGCCCTCCCATGGCCATGGGTGTTGTTCCTTGCACCATTTCTGTGCTGACTAGTGGTGAGATCTCTCGGTTCTCTCGCACTCCAGCAATGTCCCCACGTGCTGGTGTGGATTCTCTTGTCACAGAACCTCGCAGCTCTTCTTCCAAGCCCGGTCAGCCCCACCAGCTTCATTCTGTTCAGCCAGACCCCAACAGAATTGAAGTTGTTCCCCACAGAGTTCAAACAGATTCTCCCATGGCTGTCGGTGACGGTCTTTTATCTGACACTGACCTGGCTATCCCGCCTTTTGAGGGGCTTAACCTTGCTGCCTTTGTGGACTTTGGTGACCAGCAACTCCCATTTGATTGTGATGATAACCTTTCAGCTGTTAACTCGTCCGCAAGCTCTGAGTGTGAGGAGGAGAAGGTGAATTGCAGTGAGAATGAAGATGTTAGAGTATCCCCCGCCCATCCGCGTACTAGATCGCGAGCAACTATTGTTGCTCTTACAATTGATCCGGATAAGCTGGGGGCAACTGTTCCAAATTCGCGGCAGCGGGGTAAAAGCAAGCCGCGGAATAATGGTTCGAAGCGGTAACTCTCCGCATCCTTTCATTTGTAAATATGTTTATTGGCGTATGGAATATTAGAGGTCTTGTTGGCCCCCTTAGACAGGCTGAAGTACGATATCTCGTACAACATAATCGGCTTTCTTGTGTCGGTATTCTTGAGACGAAGGTTAATTCGTCTGACTTTGATTCTATTTCGAACAATCTTGTGCCGGGTTGGACTTGGGTTTCAAACTATGATTATTCTGACCGGGGTAGGATTTGGTTTGGCTGGGATCCCATGATGGTGGAAGTTACTATTCTGCTATCCACTGCTCAGTTTATCCATTGTCAAATTAGAATGATCTCTCTAAACACCACCAGCCTTTTCTCAGTTGTGTATGGGGAGCATACCTTTGTTGCTCGCAGAACTTTGTGGACTGAGCTTCTTCGACTTGGTCAGACTAGGGAACCCTGGCTGGTAGCAGGGGATTTTAATGCCATTATAGATCACACTGACAGGATGGGAGGCTCTAATAGTTGGATTCCTGCTTTCGATGATTTTGCCGAGTTTCTACACCTTTCTGGCCTAGAAGACCTCAGATATGTGGGACATCGTTACACATGGTCAACTTCTTCGGGCGAGTCGAGGAAGCAAAGAAAGATTGATCGAGTGCTTATTAATGAGCATTGGGCTCGGATCTTCTCCTTCTCGCAAGCTACCTTTATAGCTCCCGGGATTTCAGAACACACGCCTATGGTTGTGAGGATCACGTCTCCTCAGGTTTTCAAGAAGCCTTTCAAATTTTTCAACTTATGGATTTCTCACCCTTCTTTTAAAGATATAGTCGCCCAAGTCTGGAGTACCCCTATTGATGGCACGGCTATGTTCAAAGTATGCCGCCGCCTCAAGCTTGTAAAAGAACAACTCAAGTTACTCAATAGAAACTCGTTCTCTGATATATCTACACGTACGGAGGAGGCGAGAGCAGCTCTTTTCTCGGTACAAGCTGCATTGGAGTTGGATCCCAGAAATCTCTCACTAGTTGAGGATGAATTTACTTGCCTTCGAGCCTTCTCTGATCTCAGACTCCAAGAGGAATCGTTCTATAGACAAAAATCAAGAATACGCTGGCTCAAGGAGGGTGACCACAATACTCGCTATTTCCACCATTTTGTTAACAAGCGTAGACTTCACAACCGCATACTTTCGGTTGCTGATTCTTCTGGAGCTATCATAACCGAACCCGCCCTCGTTCGGTCTCACATTGTTGATCATTTCCGAGAGCTCCTCAATGGTGATTCTGTCACGGACAGACCTGCAACACCTCAAGTTCGTGTCTTCTTGGAGCGTACGCTTGATGATGGCCATATCAGCTCCCTTTCCTCACCGATCACACCTGAGGAGATTCGCAGCACCTTCCTCTCGTTGGCTAAAGGTAAGGCCCCCGGTCCTGATGGCTATAATGTGGATTTCTTTAAGTCGTCTTGGGATATTGTTGGGCAGTCTGTTACCGAGGCAATTATGGATTTTTTCAGAACTGGATTTCTGCTTAAGGAAACTAATAATACTATCCTTACTCTTGTCCCTAAGACGCCCAATGCTATGGCTATGAATGATTTTCGACCTATAGCGTGTTGTAACACCGTTTATAAGTGCATTACGAAGATCTTGGCAAATAGATTGTCCGGTATTCTGCCCTCCATCATCTCTCCCTCCCAAACGGCCTTTGTGAGTGGTAGAAGAATTAGTGACAATATTCTCATTGCACAAGAGCTGTTTGCGGACTTCCATCACGATCATTATCTCCCGAGATGTGCTATTAAGGTCGACTTCCGCAAGGCCTATGACACGTTGGATTGGGGTTTTCTTGAAGTGGTTCTCCAAGCTTTCAAGTTCCCGGACATCTTCATCAAATGGATTATGGTATGTGTCTCATCGGCAAAATTTTCTATATCCATTAATGGGGAACTAAATGGATTCTTCTCCAGCAGACGGGGAATTAGACAAGGGGATCCTATCTCCCCCTACCTATTTACCCTCGTTATGGAAGTTTTCTCGGGCATTCTACTTGCTAAAACTCGGGAACCAGGCTTTAAATACTTTTGGAGATGCAAGAAGGCTCGGGTTTCACATCTATTCTTCGCGGATGACGTCCTCTTGTTCGCGGAGAGCCATGTCAGATCCATTGAAAAACTAAAAGCTGGATTGGATATTTTCTCAAGTTGGTCCGGTCTGGTTCCTAATACGGGAAAGAGTGAAGTTTTCCTCTCGGGGGGCTCCTCGACACTCCATGACCAAATTCGAGAACTCCTCCAATTCCAGGTTGGCTCTCTTCCTTTTCGGTACTTAGGGATACCAATTATTTCTAAGAGACTGTCCAAGGTTGATTGTCAAATTCTGGTCAATTCCATTACGGCGCGTGCCCGCTCTTGGTCGCAAAGATTCCTCTCGTATGCGGGACGCTTGTAGCTCATCACTTCGGTCCTTCACTCCATCCATGTTTACTGGGCAAGTGTCTTTGTTTTGCCGAAATCTGTCCTTAACAGTATTGAACTCATCCTACGGCAGTTCCTATGGAAAGGCCCGAATTTGGGCGTAGGAGGGGCCAAAGTAGCATGGGCGGATATTTGTCTTCCAAAGCAAGAAGGCGGTTTGGGGATCCGTAGGCTTATGGATTACAACAAAGCGCTTTGTATCAAACACTTATGGATCCTCTTTACCGACAAGGAGTCTCTGTGGTGCAAATGGGTTCATTCGACCTTTTTAAAGAAGAATTTCTGGGTAACTATAACACCCACCTTCTGCTCTTGGACGTGGAAGAAGTTATTAGGCCTTCGAGATGAATTCCACAACAAATTCAAATGGGTAGTGGGCAATGGCCGACAAATCTCCTTTTGGTATGACAATTGGCACCCGGAAAGCCCCCTGCACTTGCAATTCTCGGGTGGTGATATTCGAAGGTCTAACATTCCTAGAGATGCCACGGTTTGGCAATTCTATACTTCGATGTGGCCCTCCTCCAGAGTGCTAGACACTGTCCATGCTTGGTCGTTTCCAAACCCCTATTTTGATCAAGCAAGGGAGGACTCCTTCCTATGGACTAACCATCCTTCAGGGTCTTTTACAGTGGCGGATGCTTGGGAACTTATTAGACCGAAAGGTAGGAAAAATGTTTGGTTCTCCTTTGTTTGGGACAAAGCTCTCACTCCGCGGGACTCCTTTATAATGTGGCTAGCTACACTCAAGAGACTACCTACTCAAGCTCTCTTAATTCGGCACCGTAGAATCCATGAAGGTGTATGCATTTTTTGCAGGGAGATCCCGGACTCGGTTGACCACTTATTCTTTGAATGTTCCGGTACTCGTGGCCTAGCTTCCATGTGGGCTATTAAATGCAACCTCTCTTGGAGGAACCGGCCTTGGTTAGATTTCTTAGAATGGGCCAAACTTCACATTGGTGACTCCTCTTTTCCAAGCCGGATTGCAAGGTTTGCCCTTGGAGCGCTCTGCCATACCATTTGGTGCGTACGTAACGATATTCTATTTAAAGGTAAGCGTTTCTTTGCGCCGGCTATCTCCATGCATATTACCAAATTAGTTAAGGATAAGGCCATCACTTTTGGGCACATCCAAGACAACCCTTGTAATAGAAGTTTGCAAAGCAACTGGGGTTTGTCGCCGGGAATTTTTGAAGACCGGCGATCTGATTCTTGATTATGTTTTTTCCTGATGCTGGACTCATGTTACACCTGTTGTTGCTTTCCTCTCCTTCTTGTTCTAGAACTACTCATGTATTTTTGGTCTGCTCGGTGCAATATTTTCCTATGGGCTGCTTTGATCAGTTCGCTGAGTCTAGAGTCCCATGCTTGGTGCTGTATTCCTTGGTGCTGCTGTTGCTACTGTATGCAGCTATTGTTGATGCCGGTTCCTTGTTCCATGTCCTCTGGAGATGATGCTGTTTGGTGCTCCATTTCTCGTATTCAGGCCTGCTAATTCTTTTCGTTCTTTGCTGGCCTCATGCTTCACCTGTGTACCGCTGCTGCGATTTTCTCTATCTGTTCTGGGTCTGCTTGTACATTGGTTTGCTCGGTTCTTGGAGTGGTTATGAGTGTCGCTGGCTGGTTTTCCCCTCTGATGCTGCTACTGCTACTGCCCCTGCTGTGCCGATTGTTCTATTATCTAGAGATGATGCTGTGGTCACTCCCTCACGAGCTGTTTCAACCTCCTTTGGTGGCTTGGAAAATCTCTTCTTCTTCTCGTTCTACTCGGATATGCACAAAACCTGTTTCTGCTGTTGCGGATGCCTGGTTGGCTCTTTAACTGCAAGAGTTTCCTACTTGTCCTCCGGTGTTGCGGTTGCTGCTCAACTCCCATCTTGTTGTTGTGCTGCTTGTTCACATGTGGCGGTTCGTCCATGCCCCCCACTGGCCAGCATTTGCATACTTTGATGTTATTTATAGATGGAGTTTGTCTCCGTTTCTATCCCGTTGGCTTGGTTCCAAGGTGTCTGGGCATTGTTCAGCCTTTTATCATCTTTTTGGCTTAGCCATTGATGTATCTTGCAATGCCTTACGCCTTCTTTCCCCTTAGGACACATTCAACTGTCGTGATGGGATCGTGGTTTTTGTGTCTGGCATTTCTTTTGTACTTGGCGTGTTGATTAGTTATATACTCACTTACTTTACCAAAAAAAAAAAAAACTCAGGTATAACTTTAAACGAGGTTATGTTTGTACTATAACAGAGATCATACGTTGAAACATACTTAAATTGGACTATTGTAATACTTATAAAAACGAAAAATGTTAAATGGTCATAAAAGTATATTACATTTTTTGTTGATTAAGAAAATGGATTGTTGATATAGGTTGGTTAGTTGCGCATGTGCTTTAGGCTTGGCATTTGATTAGCTGTAACATCTTTGCATCCACTATGACACATCCATGTGTCGTAATGGGTATGAGGTTTTTGTATTCGGCTATCCCTTTGTAAGTTGCGCTGTGAAAAGTTACTATATTTCTTACTTTACCCAAAAAAATAATTTAATTTAGAAAATTCGTAAAAAGTGCCGGAGGATTGATTTGACATTATCATGGAAGCCAAGGACTAAACTAAATAAATTGAAATTTTAGAGACTACATTGAACATTGTAGGATAGTTAAGGGAACACTTCGCTGCCCTCTATAGGAATGGGATCGTCTACCCTCCCTGGGGATCCCATCGTCGGATCCTCCCAAATCTTTCTCCCTATAAGAAGGGGGGATCCGACGGCCGAGATGCACGGGATCCCCCTCTATCCAGCTCCTTTATGCAAACCACAAGGAAGATGAGCTGCCGACGAACAATGAATAATACCAAGGAAAAAGCTATGATGACCGTCCCACCAAGTCCGACGGTGGGACGGTCCAATTCTCACTTTAATTTTTTTTTTTGGTGATTTTTATTTTCACTTTCAATTTTTTTTTCCAATTTTAAGCTAAAATTAAAAATAAAATAAAATTATAAGAGAGCGCACATAATTAAAGACATAAATGACGGAACAAGGAACATCAAATATTCGCGTGATATGCTTGTCAGCCAAAAATCAGTGACTGATATATACGCACACATATCCGTGATATGCATGTGATGGCCACATCAATATTGAAATTGAAATGTTGCACGAAATCATTGGCCACCTCGTCCCAATCCTCCTTGGTATAAACCTCATAAGAAATGCACCATCTCATGGCGGCTCCTTTCAAACTGGCCTGAAACGTCTGGACCATGAGGGCGTCATTTGCAGCATACTTACCCATTCTAGCGTGGTAAGTCTGGATGTGCTGCACAGGATCTGACGTTGCATCATCCTTTTCAAAATCCGGGACTTTGAACTTATCCGGATAGATTGTTCTTGAAAAGGCCGAACGGTCAATTTTCGGGACATGTCGTGCACCCTCAACCTCTTTGAGCCTCTGATCTATCTTGGCCAGCATTTTCGCATTATCATACTTTTGTGGAATAATAGCTTCAGGCAGAAAATAGTTCACCGGCGGGACAGACGGAACTTGGTCCGATGATTGGCCAATATGCCCTGAGGCTTTGGCAACGCCTTTAGCTTTTGTCTTGGCCGCGGCAAGTGAGGCTACAACTCCAGGCATGTCTTCCTCATCTTCTTCCTCCTCCCCCTGTCGTAGGTCTACGTATAACCCCTTCGACTGAAATAAAGGGTCGGAACGCACGGGTGTAGCAGAAGGTGGTTGTTGGCCCAAAGACAGCTGTTATGTCATAGTCTTCAGCTCGACTAGTTGATCATTGAAGACCTTGGCTTGCTCCTCCCTTTCCCTTCTCATTTCCTGCCTCATTCTCTCCTCCATTTGGGCAACTAATTCAGTTGGATTGGCCATTTGCCTGGCTTTGGAGTGAGTGTTATATGTATGATGAGGAGGATCCGTGATATATTACCTGAAAATAAAGACCACACGAAGATTAGTAAAGTGAGTGAGAATAGTGGGTCAGTCCATGACAACTCTCTAGACTCAATGAACAAAGCAAAAATCTGAAACATGCAGTCTTTCAGTTCCAACGACCTTCACGATGAAATTCGCCATAATTTGTACGTTGATAAAAAAATTCCCAAATTTTACGGGCTGATTTAGTACTTTATGAGGAACAACTTTGATGTTCGGACTTAAGGCTAAGAGTGGACCGATCAGTACAGTTTAATATTTATTTAGAAAAATTCTTCCTAGAAA